>CM053763.1:7377727-7420748 GCA_028658305.1 Pachyuromys duprasi
CTGAGAAACATTCACAGGCACCATAATAAAAGGCCGTTGAACAATCAGAATCTATTGTCCATTTGAAAGCTTAGAAATACAGTTTGTTAGTTTACATTGATGGCAAGAAACATTAAAGTTTGAATCTTGTATAAAAACGTTAACATTTCCAAACAACAAAGCATAAGGAGAATTTACACAGGCAGTAACAGAGCCTCCCAAGAGTTTCTGTGGCAAGCTTTCAAATATAGGTCTGCTGAAGACCAGAATCAGACCAAAGTCCCACGGTTAGTCCTCTTTTTCATTCTTCCTGATTTTGTTGAGGATTGTCCTGATTACCAGATCAATCAAGTCCAGTCACATAGTATCTAAAAGGTCTCTCTGCATAGCATCTTCTCCCAGGAGCAGAATGAAACAAAGGTGGGCTAGAATACAGCTAACAATAAACTCTCTGTTCACCATCCAGAGTTCACCATGGTCAGCAGCAGGAACATCCTCCTTCTGGGGAACATCTCCTGCAAATTGCATCAGCCTTTCTGGGATCCACCTGAATCCTTCTGTGTCCTTCAGAAAAACACAAACATTCCCCTTTCCCCATATTAATAAGGGGTCTGGGCCCAGCCATATTCCAATAATTGGATCTTTCCACTTAACTTGGGCATAATTATCTTTTGTATTAGGGTGCCACAATTGATCAGCTGCAGAATGGCCTTGTATATCCACATTAAAAAATTTAAAATAAAGAGAGCATGGTTAATATACTTATGTGGTATTTGGGGATATAACCTGCCCTTTTTTATTTTTTTGCAATTGGTTCTTAAGAGATCCATGGGCACGCTCAACAATTCCTTGACCTTGAGATTATATGGAATGCCTGTTTTATGACTTATATTCATTTGTGCACAAAAATGCTGAAAAGCTTGACTAATATATGCAGTACCATTATCAGTCTTTATAATGGAGGGAATACCAATTGTAGCAAAACATTTTAAGCAATCACTTATAACATGTTTGGTAGCTTCTCCTGCTAAGGTAGTTTCCATGATAAATCCTGAAAAAGCATCAATTGTTACGTGAACATATCTTAGTTTTTCAAATTTTGAAATATGAGTTATATCCATTTGTTGTTTAGAATGGTTCCAAACCTAGGTTTTAAGTAAGTTAACTTTATGTTACAGATTTTAAACACACCCAATGACCAATCCATAACCCATCTATAATCTATAACCAAGACATATTGAATATGGTAAACTTATATATTCAAGGCCGACAGACAAAACAACTTGATATTTGTTGAATCTGATTTTTATGACCACAGAAGCTTTGGAGCAGAATTAACCATTCGTTTTCTTACTGGAAAAAGTGAGAAGCTGCCTTCTTTCTTTCTTTCTTTCTTTCTTTCTTTCTTTCTTTCTTTCTTTCTTTCTTCCTTTCTTTCTAGCTTGAGTGATTTTAGCTGTAACTTGACACTGCTTAGTAAATTCTAACTTCCATAACAAATGATCTTTTCCTGCTAAACATTCTATTGCCAATTGCTTCCAGTCTCCTGGGCAGAGAGTTTCAGTAGACAAGGACGCTAACAGAGCTTGAGTAAAAGGTGCTGTAGGACCATATTGAGCACATGCAACTTTCAATTCTTTTAATTGTTTAAAAGGTATAGGTGCATGGACCCTCACCATATTACCCTGTCCATCGGGTTGGTCTACAACTGGAAAACCATAAAATTCAGTTATATCTTCTCCTTTCTGCCTGACCTGTTCTTCCTCAAACTCTGCAAGCTCATCAGGATCTAAGTCATCCTCAAAGTCTTCTCCTAACAAGAAATTATTATCATCAGGAGGGACATTTAACTCTTCTGTAGGAGACAATGGTTTAATCTCATTTTGTCTCAAAACCTCCCATCTTTCTTTCCTCTTTCTCTCTAACCCTGAAAGTTTCACTTTCTCAGTTCCATGCTGCATATATAGACAATTTCTAATTAAATTTCATACAAAACACATGAGGCTACTGCCCTGTCCCATTTTTACTCTCCAATTTTACTCATCATGCCCTTTTTACATTATGATCTGAGCTCACCAACACCCAAAGTGTCCTTCACTGCTTCCCCATCTCAAGTCCCTGTTCAGGCAACAAACTGCCAGAGCCTGGCAGCAGAGTCGAACAGTTCTTGAGTGGAGAGTGAGGACTGAAAGAAATTTAGTAAACCAACACACTATACATGGGATCTGTCCAAGAGGGCTCTAGTAGAAGCTAGTTGCCCAGTTTATTCCAATAATCGCTTTTTAAGTCAGAACAAAAGCACCTCAGTACAATGAATGGGTTCATGAAGAAGTTAAACTTGTTTACCTTGACCACCTGTCTGTGTGATCCTCACACAAACAAAAGGTGTGAACTTGACAAGATATCCTGCCTGCTGTCTCAAACAAAAGGAGGCAGACTTGGCAAAACATCCTGCTTATCACTGACTCCAGGTGAAGGCCAGCATGAAAACATGTCTTTCTGCTGAGAGCTAAATAACAAAGCAGCCTGACAAACCAGCAGCTTGCTACAGATAACCTTGAATAGCTTTCTTAGTTCTTTGTTTTTATTCTGTTTTGTTTGATTTTGGTCTTCCTGCATTCTCAAACCTTTTGTTTTATTTGATTTGGTTTTGTTTTTATGGGCTTTCCCTAGCAGACCAAGCTGATCTCAAATTCCTGGTAGTATATGATCCCTCCTGCTGCTGCCTCTGGAATGTTGGAACTAAAGGTATGCTCTGTTTTTAAGCTTTTGTTTAATTAAATTACTGTTGGACTGATGTTTTTGTGCACTGTGTAAAGATTATCCTTGTATATTCAAATGATCATTTCTGTACTGAGAGAGTTGAGTACACGCTAGACTTTGGTATTGTAATTATTATGAAGCATCTCCTGCCTTAGTATTTTGTAAACACTGTTCTCCATCACCTTCTGATTGGTCAAATAAAGAGCTTAATAGCCAATAGCTGTGCTGGAGAGTTAAGGTCAGACTTCCAGGTGCAGAGAAAGAAAGAGGGTCTCAGGTGGGGACCAGAGAGGAGAGCTGCCATCAGGACACAGATGAAGAGCTGCCATCAGGTGCCAGGGCAAGACTAAGATGGCAGGTAACGTGCCACGTGGAGGGGTGTAGGCCACAATTGTGCGTTAGAATAGCAGAGTGCCTAAAGCTATAATGCCTAAAGCTATTGTAAATAAATGTAAAGGTCTCTGAGTCATTATTTAGAGCAAGGGTGGCCATAGAAAGCCCTATTGTAAATAAATATAAAGGTCTCTGAGTCATTATTCAGAGCAAGGGTGGCCATAGAAAACCCTATGATTATAAATTACTATCTTTTCAAACTTTAGGTTCCCTTATGAATATTAATTACCTTACTGGACTAGATGCCCAGGGAATTGAACAGCTTATTAGCATTCTGCTGCCACCTAGTGGTCCTTGGCCAACTCACATATCCATCCATGCTCTCTAGGCCAGGCAGTAGCCACAGGGAATCAAGGCAGAGCTGGAAAATTTGAATATTAATGGCCAAACTGTCTGGAATTCACCATAAGAGAAAGGAAAAGTTATTAGGTACAAGAAATACAAAATAGTAAGATTTTACAGGCTAAAAGAAATTTAGTTAGAGCTCCTGACAACAGAGGAGTATTAGGTGGGATAGTGTGAGAGTAACTATGATTGCACATAGATTAAAAAAAAAAAAAAGACAAAAGAAGGTCCTTAAAGGTGAAAGTAAAAAAAGTTATAATGACCTGACCACTCACATTCCTCACTCAGATGTGTTTGTGTCTGGCCCATGTTTCAATGCTGTTGTTTAACGGTGTTGTTTACAGCTGTCCAGTGCATTGTCTATAAAATGTTGGTCAGATTGACTTGAGTGTGGAAATTGATGGTGACTGTAAGGATGCATGCAGCCAAGATGGCAACTTTAAAGTGGATGGATTAACTTTTAAATGAGACAGTGTCAAATACTTGGCTTTCTCAGGCTAAGCAGCTATTTTCAACCTTGCAAAGGCTGTCCATGCATCTCCACCAAGCAATTTCCTGCACCTGGTACTATATATAACTGTATATGCTTGTACATACACTACGATGCTGCTGTGTACTTGTGCCTGAAATTGACACACTGAAACAACATTCTTCCCACCTTCCCAACTGTTTAGTCTCCCTGATTACTTTCTCCCAGCAAGATTTTTATTCAAGAATTTTGAATCTGCAGTTCATGCACTTCAGATCACAGAGGATCCCCTGAAATCATATGGAGAAATTTGCTAAGTCTCTTTCACCTACTTTAAAAAGAAAATTCTTAAAGGGATTGTGTCTCATGAACATAGAACCCTTGCAAGGGACTTCCTTTGATCCCAGGCCTGTGCCTTCCTGAGACCTCCATCTTTCTGATCTCCTAAATTACTCTGAGCTATGTTTCTTCCCCAGACTTTTCTCAGGAAATTTGGAATTCATAAATAGTTGCTTCCTGGCTTCCTTGTTCTTGGTGTCACAAGTCTTTGGTCAGCCTGGAAGAATCACACCTTCTTTACTCCCCAAAGGCGAGATGAGACTTCTAGAGACTTGTTTCATTCCTAGGACTGTATTTCTGCCAGCCGTTGGGTGTCAGTGAGCGTGAGAAATACAGCGCCACAGTGTTCCCGGCAGCCCAAGGAGTTGTCCAGAGACTTCTGTTCAGTTGAGGCAACAGAACTTTGATACTATTCCCACTTAGCACTCCTCAAAAATTCTTTCAGCTCCCCAAGTTCGTATTTCTTGTACCCAATAGTCTTCCTCCTTTCCTTGACTTTGCTACAGAAAGGAATTTTGGAGTGAGTCATTGGGAAGTGCAATTAGACTTTACTGAGAATTTGGGGCTGGGCATGTCGCTCAGTTGCTAGGTTGTTTGACTAGTGCCACGGCCTTGCATGGCTCCAGGCACAGACCCAACTGGGGGCAGTGAGGGGACGATGAAGGACAACACAGAAAAGCTGGGTTTCGGGTGGACTAGGCTCTGTTGGAGAAACAGCAGCAGCCCAGAAGCTCAGTATATTACATGCAGCTGAACCAGGCGGCAGCTGTTATCATGTTCAGATAAACAAGGAGGCAGAGGTCATGGTTTTGTCTGGATCAAGGAGACAGGTTTAGCTAATCTTGGTTGAGCAGTCTTTGTAGAGGAGCAGAATTCAAGCTGTACGTATCCCGGTTGTGTGTGTGTGTGTAAAGCTATGGTGGACATTTTCTGCACCAAAAAGGATGGCTATTCCATTCCCCTGTGAGCCTACTATGGCTGTGCCATGTCAACAGCACACATTCACTTCTGTGGCTGTGCCCATGTCAATGGCACACATTCACTCATACAGCTATGCCCATGTCAATGGCACACATTCACCAGGACTTCACTCACTCAGGGCTTCCTCCACTCCCAACAGCTCAGAAGCATGCAAGAAGTCTTGGGTGTGACCACCAGCACTGTGTGAACTGGGTATGTGGTACCTGCCTGTAACCTCAGTGTTCAGGAAGTGGAGGTAGGGAGATCAGAAGTTCAAGGTCATCTTTATATACACAGCCTGTGTGGCTTGTGCCATCCTGGGCTAAAAAACAGAGCTTCAAAAGAAAAAAAGGGAGTTTTAACAAAGATTTTAGTATAGGCCTTAATAAAGAGGTGCTTAGGGAAAGGACAATGCACACTCTAAATGTGGATGAGAGTTTCTCATGTATGATGGCTATGTGTCTTTATAGTAATATATATTATGTATATACATATATATATATATATAATGATTTTGTGACTTTTGAAGTTAAACTTCAGATGATTGCTAAGAATCTTTTTCTTGACTGTCTCTGACATGAACTCAGTGGCTGGCTCTTTAACCTCCCCCAACCCCCAAGGGAGGAGCAGCCTTTGCTAGGCCACAGAAGAGGACATTGCAGCCAGTCCTGAAGAGACCTGATAAGCTAGGGTCAGATGGAAGGGAAGGAGGTCCTCCCCTATCAGTGTATTTGGAGAGGGGCATGGAGGAGATGTGGGAGGGAGAGTAGGATTGGGATGGAATGAGGGAGGGGGCTACAGCTGCGATACAAAGTAAATAAACTGTGATTAATATAAAAAATAAATTAAAAAGAAGCTTTTTCTTTTTCAGTAAGTGGGCTCATAGAATGAATCTGTAGGCCACAAGGTTAAAAGAATCCTTACTATATTAAGCCAGAAGGGAATTGCAACATATGATTTTTCTGTTAACAAGGTATGTATCTTGTTTGTGAGATTCTCAGAAAAAGGCAGGTTTACCGCTGGGAAATCTATAAGGCTTTATATATTCAGGCTTTAGGCATGGGTCACTGGTATTTTAGCATTCTTATTGAAATATTGCCACATAAAAGAAATAGTGTCTTTATGCTGAGAACTTTCAGAGAACACTTGAATATTGGAGTCTGAACTAGCAGCTTTGTGCAATCCTGGGGACTGAACCCAGGGCTGCATGCATCACTATATAAACAAGCTACATGCCCTGACCTATACTTACTTCTGCTTCTTCAGGCTAAATTTCTTTGGGATTTTGTTTTGCTTTGTTCAGTCTGGTTTGGGTTAGCCTCCACAACTTGCCATTGACTCATTTTTATCTTCAAGCCAAAGTAAATTCTGAGTGGGTTTGTTTTTCATGTGCTTTTTTTAGTAGACAAAAAAAAAGAACTTTTTATAGTCATTAAATTCCATTTTGTTAGATTCATTGTCTCCATGATAGACTTCAGCACATTACTACCTTCCCCATGATCCCACTGTGTATCTTCTTTCAATTAGATTTATTTTTGAATTGTGGTCTTTATTGAATAAATTCGTAAATGTTTAAATAGAACAGGCAGTAACACAGAGCTCTAAGATTTGCCACAAGAAGACTGAAAGAAATTAATTTATCATTATTCTTTGGGTATGGTCATTTAACTGGTATGGTATAATCTAGGGCTTATTACTAGATGTTTTCATCATAAAAATGAAGGATCTTTTCAAATGCCTGTCCAAGTCCGCATGCTAAGTTTATGCTACTTTTACTCCATCTTTCAGGCCAGAAACCGTATGAAAATGAAAAGAAACTACTGTAGGATCACTCACCTTTGTGAATAACATCTGAGATACAGGGCCCCTCCACTCACATCAAGAGAACAAAGATGTATCTTCTGAGTTGTTATGGACAATGGATTGTGACTGAGGAAGAAACAGAAAGAGATAACCATCCAAGATGGGAAAAGAGGAAAAGGTGGACAGTGATGACCAAAAAGCACGAAAGGCTCACTTGAGGTCAGTGGTTCTAGGTTCAAAGTGAAAGCAATCATCATGAATGTTTCTTTCTCCAACTCTATGAAGCTTCTTGGGTTCAGGCTTAGAATAAAGGTGAATTCAATTTCTCCTACATTGTATATAGTTTACTTAACCACTCCTAACATGTAATTTTGCTCCAGGAAGACACATAGGGATTTGCCAAGAAGTATTTTCCAAGGATCATAACCTCAAATTCCAAGTCCTAACAAGAGCTCTGAATGTAAACTTATTTTCGAATAAGGTCGTTGCTGATTGACTAAGTTAAAAATTGGGAAATGTGATGATCCTGGAGTGAGGGTAGGTCTAAACTCAATGGCTGGGCTCCTTATAAGGGAAAGGAAGTATGGCTCCTGGAAGGTGACACAAGGACAGAGACTAGAGTGCTGTGTCTGCAAGGGTGGAGTCTGCTAGCAACCTACAGAAGCTGGGACAGGCACAGGACAGCCCTCCACTCACCAAAGAAGCAACCCTGTGGATGGCTTCATTTCAGGCTCTGTCTCATTCAACTGAGAATAGCCTTTATTGCTTGAGCCACTAGTTTGTGGGAATTTATTATAGTAGCCCCAGAAGCTGAGACAGGGAGGGAACTCAGACTTCAGAGGAGTGTAAAGAAAGTGGTTGGGGGAATAGACAAGGAAGTTTTCTCGAGGCTAGGAAAGGAGACTGGCTCCATCTGAAGTTCCTGAAACCTTTGACATTTCCCGTAGGGTTCCTCTAGAACACCATGGCTCCTCTAGAAACCACACACAGAAACAGCCTGGAAACCTGGGTCCATTGTCCTATTTCTGTGAAAGTATTTGCAAATATTTTGAGTCCATCGTCCTATTTCCATGAAAGTATTTGCAAATATTTTGTTCTCCAGGAAGTCTTATCCCCATGGCTTACTCATGAGGCTCTGCAGCCCTGAAACCTGGCTTACAGTCAGTCTGCGCTAAGTCTATCCTGGAGAAAGGCTACCTCCCGCACATCTGGCTGCCTTTGGTTCTCATCCGAATGAGAAGAGTCAGCAACCAGCAGCATACTTTGATGCTTCTATTCACAGATGTCTCACTTGATTCTAGTTTCTGCCTCAGCCTCATCAGGGAGTCCCTGCTCCTTCAAGACTTGTCTCGAGAATTTCTGCTTTGTCCATGCAAACAAGGCCTTAATTATGGTTTCTTTTGTTCTCACATAACTGTGAGTTTCTATTTAAAAACGAACTAAATTCTGTCGTGGCTTACTGCTACCTGAAACACTGGAGGTGCCATGCTGACCTATGAATCGATAGCCCCTAGCCTAGAATCAACACTTTTCATATAAGCCAAGGACAGAGCAAGAACATACAACAACCACCTTCAAAGTTTTTATAAAAAGGGGCACTGCAGTGATTGAATGTCTTCTATTTGAGATTTCAGGTTATTCAAATTTGACAAAGAAAGAGTTCAGCGGAGGATCTCAGGTATTTAATGTTTTGCCGCTATGAAAAGAGCAGTTTCTTCCCTGCAGATGGAAATGGCAGTGCCATCCCCAACTCCTTGAGCACATGGCAGTTCTTCTATTTGAAATCAGCTCAGCAGAAGCTTCCCAGAATCCAGCATCAGAGAATCCCATGGAACTGTGTCCTCCCAGCTGGCCAATGCAGAGAGCTGAAGCTTACACAGCAGATGGTGTCCTACCTGATGCTATCATTCTGTATCTTACCCACATGCCCCTTTTCATCGTGTTTCACTTGAGGTTACATCAGGAATATTTTTTTATTTAGAAATATTCAAAATGAATCCTTAGCTGTATTCAAACAAATTAGATTTCTGCTTCAAGCATCTAAGCTTCTATATAAGTATGCTCTGTGGGAGATGTAAAAGCATTCCGGTAAACAGGAGCTTTGAGCAAAAACATTAAAAGACATTTAGGGGAGGTAAGCAGTGTGCTCCTGTGGGACTAAGACCGTGGGAAAGGGCTACAGACTCCTTTCATGATTCAGGCTAACCTCGGATTTATAAGGGCAAAAATACATGAGTCATCCCCTCACCATTACCATTATCTCTAAATCAAAAGCTGGCCAAGAGTCACAATGAAAACCAGACCACTGTGCATCTACAGTTTGCACTGAACAGTCTTCCCAGTAAGGTGTTCCAACAGCTTCACATAATAGTCACATAACACCCATCACATCATATTTCTCAGCCTGTTAAGACTCTCATAATCTGATACAAGGATCTCTTTCATACCTAATTTCTGCATGTTCCCATTTTGATGAACATGAGCCTCTGACATGTCACAGAGGCAGGGAACCTGTCTATCTATAATCCTAGAATGAGCCCTTCCAGATAGCAAAGCCTAAAAGTAGAGCTGCATGTATGAATAGTGAGTACTGTCACACTGAAGACTAACCGGGCAGACTGTTCTTACAGACATACACCATATCCAGAAATATCCACCTCAGGCTGAAATATCCACACATTACATGAATTATATGTATAGAGGTATATGTATTTTCTTTTAGTTTAATTAGGCTTGTTGGGTTATAGGAGCCACTTTGGATCCCAGTCCTATGGCATAACCTTTTCCCTTCCCTATACTCCCACAAGGGACGTTAAAAGAGCACATTTTGTTCTCCCTGAGCAGGCTAAAATTTTTTACCTCAGAACCTTACTCTGTTAACTTTAATAAACTTTTTGCCTGGAGGTGGATTTGAATCTGAACTTATCTCACACTTTGTTCCTCCCTAAAGCCTAACAGGACTTTCTAGGCCTTCATGACCAACTCCAAAGTCTTCTCATGTGCTCTTACTACTTCCTAGTGCATTTTCCTTCCTCTTCATCTATTTATGATGATTTGTCCTTAAATTCAAGGGCTGTTTTGATTTGATCTTGAGAGTTTATCACTGTTTCTCCTTTCCACTCCTACAAGGCAACTACCCATGTCAGATGAACAGAGCAAGGAGGAAAACAGTTATCAGAGCTTGGCTAAGTAGAGTCAGAAGGGATGCCCAGCAGTAGATAAGGTCATTGCCAGAATCACACTGAGACAGAGGAGGATGAAGTGAATACCCAGACCTCTCTGTTGTTGCACAAACCAGAGCACAGAGAAACTTAAGCAGCACATTTCACAGGGATCAGGAGCCCAAGACAGGAGGCAGCAGAGAAGTGGGGAGGAATCTGGGTGGAATGAAAACAGTGAACACACATTTATTAGCCCCTGCTGAGGGTGTAGGACGGACTAAGAAGAGTTGGGTGTACAATGAAATTGGCCACGGAGAAGCCATGCAGTCTTTGAGTTGAGCGCCTCTGAATGTGTATTTACAAAATCTGTGCTTCAAACAGCTGCTATCCATGTGAGGTACTTGGTTGACCTCAAAATTGTCTCTGAAAAGATCTTGAGACAGTCCTGTGGCACTAGAAGGTACTGATAAAGTTAAGAGCACCTGGGGAAGGTTTATTGTGAAGGAGGCTCTATAGAACTAAACTTCAACCTGAATCTCTGGATCTCAAATTGGGGCTGTTAGTGCTAGCAGACTCCAAGCCACATAACACTGACACTGCTTTGACTCTGTAATACTCTTCTTGACCTATACATGTATTATGTAGTATGCTTAACTGAGCTTACCAACCTAAGACTAGTTTATAAGCCCAAATTAATTCTTAATGTTTGGGGGTAGAAGGTATGTGTGGATGATGGGGTGTTCTAAAAACTTATAGCTCATATCTGTACCCTGGCATCTGCCATTTCTCATCAGCAAAATTACTCCATTTTTATAATCCAAAATGGGCAAAACCAAAATATCAATATATTAAGAATTTCTTTTATTGCACATATGAGTTAATACAGTAGGAAACAACAGTTTTCCTTGAGAAGTCAATTAGCTGACTACCCATCTCAATACGATATATGAACCACACTTCTTTAGCCTGGTGAATATATGTTAGTACATGTCTTTACCTGAGAAAAATGATCTACAAATACTACTTCAGGAGCTGGAAATGTTGTCTCAATGCCCTATAACCTCAACACTCTGAAGGCTGGGGCAGGAGGGATGTTGTATGCTAGAGGTCAGCCTGAGCCTCATAGTTTCAGGCCAGGCCGAGCTATATAGATAACATCATCGTGTGAGACCCTGTCAACAAACAAAAGACCTCAAGGATGATGCCAAGTAAACTGTAAATCTTTAGAAATAGTCAACATCAAGTGGATTGGAACATCAGAATACTTACTTATGTTAATACACATTACTTAAATAGTGATAGTTTGGTACGAAATTAGTCTTGATGTATTTCTTTAGAGCAGGCCCCAAGACTTTGAGAGCCAGTAATTAGTTTAGACAGGTGAATCCAGAGTTTGGATGGGGCACAGTGAGTCTGACAAGAGCAGGAAGCCAGCAAAGGCTACAGTAATGAAGAGGTCACTGCTGTAGGGAGACCATTCCTACTAGGCAACTTTGGGCCATAAGAGCACAGTCTACCTTGGAGTTGTACTATCCAAAGGAGGAGAAAACTAAAGACCTACCATCTGTCATTAGCTGGATGGCCATTCCCAGTGAGTGTAATGTCTGGATATTTCCTGCCTGTCTGGTCCTTAGTAGCATCCTGTGGTCAAAGAAAGGACTGATTAATGCTAAAAGATATATGCATTTAGTCTATGAGTTTGTAGAGGAATGTCAAATGTGGAAGAGATATATAATAGAGCACAGTTGCCTTCAGAGTTGTGGCTGATCATGAGCCCACTAATTAACACTTTTTTAAAACAGGAAAACCAAAGGTGCTAGATGTGGAAAGCGTAAATTATATCCTTTCTTTTCATACAGAATCCTTGCTCCTCCTCAACTTCCAGGTACTAACTCAAAATTCCAGGCTGTTAAGTGGACAGCCTGAGAAAACAAGATTCTCTCAAAAGACAGTTGGGATCGGCCAGAGATGCTCTGCAGAGCACACTCAGCAAGAGAATGCAGCACTTTTCTCATCAGTGAGAACTTGGTGCCTATATCACAAGGAATTGTTTTTCTCATGCTGCGAATTTTAGCTGTATTTCTTCACAGGTGGAGAACCCCACGATTATCCTTTCCAAAGGAAATGCTAAAGCCAATTACTGTGCTTACAGTTCTTCAGGCACAAGGTCTACACAGTACTTCTCTTTAGATTCTATGGGTGCATCAACCTCCACTCAAATGCCAATCACTTTAAATTATAAAATGTTCTTTGTTTGTGTGTGTCTAGTGAAGTTACCACAATGCATGTGTGGATGTCAGAGGGCAATCTTCAGAACTTGGTTCTCTTTTCATTGCTGGTTCCAGGAATGAAACTCAGGTCACCAGTCCTGTGCAGCAAGTGCTTTTACCTATCTCTCCAGCTCTCAGATGCTACTCAAATGGCATTAATACTTTCCTTCAGAGAAAATGTTTATGTATGGGGCTGGAGAGATGGCTCAGCAGTTAAGAGCACCTGATATTCTTGCATAGGACCCAAGTTGGTTCCCCATGCCCATACCGAATAGCTCAAACTACCTGTAACTTCAGTTCCAGATTTGACACCCCCTTCTAGTCTACAGGAACTCATGCATACATGGTCATACACACATAAATAAAAATAAATCTTAAAAATATCTTTATGTGGCTTCTATTGTTGATTATTCAATAAATGTAATTATTTAGTTAAATATTGAAAATGTAATACAGAGTCAGAGTGCTTGAAAGCTTCTGTAGCACTGATTGGATAACATCCCTGAAGAGATTGATGTTTCTCTGTGGGCTGGGGAGCCATGGGATGAAGGGGTTGGTGAACTGGCCCAGAATAAGAGTGGCCATCCAAACCTTACAATCTCATTCTGAGGTCAGCATGAGTAGAACCACTTCCCTCTGCCCCTGGCCTGCATGTCCTTGCCCATGTAACTCTATGCCCCCACCCCACCCCAGGAGGTCACATAGCATGGTAGCCAGGTTAAATTTCCACTCCCCTTATAAGGTCATGTCCAACAGCACCTGGAATTCCTTCTTATGCAAATGAGGCATTCCCACTGCCCTGACCCCAGCCAATAATGTACATTTACCAGAAAGCCCCTCACCATCCCACCCAAATTAAACAAGCTGCCTCAGTGAAGCTGTCTCCTAAGAAGTCTGGTTCACAGCTACCTGAGGTCTCTTTCATCCCAGCCATTCTTACCCCTGCTTCCCCTCTTGGGATCCACCATTTGCATTTGTGGGCAAAACAGGAGGGGAAATGGAACCTGAACATCATTCCCCAAAGAAATGATTCTTTCTTTAAATGGACCAGAGATGTACTCACACACTCAGGAGGAATGTACAGCTATAAACAGCTCATGTGTAACTCATCATTTATTGTACATCTAAATGGATAAATGGATTAGAAGTCTTAATCACTGGAGTGCCAGTTAGGTAACAGTCTAGATTTATCTTTTTGTACTAACTCACAAGGAGGATAAGCAATATCGCAAAAGGAAGGGGCCTTAAAAGCAATGTGGTTTATTTCTCAGCTTGACGTGTTCGATTCTGTATTTAAGTCCATCCTATGGTGCACTGAGCATCTTGTACCCCAGCTTCTGTCAAAAGGAGTAATAGCTTGTATTGATTCCAGATTCACACTTTACAAGGCCTTTCATATACATCTTTCTTTTGAATCCTAAGTTTTATTGCATTATTTTGTGTATGGAAAAACCAAGTCTAAAGGGAAGCTAGGCTGTATCTAAAAATGCCAATTTTTCTACTATATATTACTCCATGTCCATTAGAACAGCTAAAATTTAAGTTATAATCTCAACTATATGTAGCATGTGAAATAATCAGCTCAGTTATGTTGCTACAGAAATATAAAATGATATAGCCATCTTGATGAGAGTGGCAGCTTCTTGACAGTTAAATGCACACCTATCCTCAGACTGGCAAATATTTATTCAAGATAATTTAAGTTTACAAATGGATTTATTCAAGAACATTCACCACAGCTTTATTCAAAAGGTTACAAAATAGAAAATCACCTAAGTATCAAAAAGAGATGGGTAACCATTCTCTTAATAATGTTCCTTTCATAATGTTATTAACTGGAGCATTTGAGGACTGGGTGGCATGGATGAAACAAGAATGGTAGTACATTAGTCATAACTGAAGAGGAATGAAGAGTAAATGGGGTTCATTGTGTTGTTTATGTTTGAAAATTTCCACACACACACACACACACACACACACAGCAAAAATGATCAAAAGGCTTTCAGAGATCTGAAAGTAGCTTCGCATGGCTGGGGCAGAGTCTCTTGCAGTCTTTGATCTCATAGGAATTTTCCAAGATCGCAGTGAACTGAAAACATCAAATCTCTTAGTCACATCTCATTCTAGATCATGCATGGTTACAATGACTAACAGAAATGAATAATCGTGGTTAAAAAAACAGATTTTTCAAATCTAAACATAAATCAAACATTGTTCCTTGAGTTACCTGGCAGCAAGACACACCATGTAGCTACCATGGAATATGGACATGTCCAATGGTACAGGTTCAGACTAGTATAATCCCTTTTCTTAACTTGGTAAGGCTCTTGAAGTTTCACTAACTAAACTGGACCACACCCAATCAACAATTAATGAGAAAATGATGAAAAGGCCTGATAGTTACATTTCTGGAAATTTGTAAGATGCATGACCACCAAATCGCCATACTCATCACTAATGTCAATACTGTAGATCATTAAATGATACTGTATTACATTTCCTTCATCTTAATGAACTATAGACAGACTGAGAGTGAGAATGATCGAGACCCCTTGTAAACTTAAAATGAATTACAGATTTTTTTTTTCAGAAAAGAATATATAAATCTCTGTAGTTTCTCCAGTGAGAGAACTGACTCCAGGAGAAACGAAGTGTTTTCTGAAGGGTTAATTGTGGGTTAACCTAAAGTTCAGTGGTTTCCAGCACAGCAGTAGAAATATTCTTTGGGCCCATCAGTCTTACAGTTTTAGATCAGGATAACATTTTCAAAATATTAGAAAAAAAAAAAAGAAACAGCACACACCATTTTCTACACATGAATAGATTTTGAAGTTAGTCTGGTTTTCCCTCTAGTTCCTCATTTGCCTGCTTTTCCATGTGTGTACTAACACATGCTTCACGAAGCTGCCAAGTATAATCTCCCAATGAACTGTGATGTCAGCTTCACAACAGGTACAATAAACATTAAAGAATGAAATTTTACATTAGAAAATAGCAGGGATCCTGAGAAAGGAATAAAGCTGGAAAGGAGGCAACACTTGGTTTCAAGTCCCCTCCTTCTACCATATGGGTTCAAGGTCAAAGAAAACAGTACCAACACACTAACTACTTAAGGTTTTCAGGAAATGACAAGCTTTTAAGAATAAAGGATTTCATTACTTGTCAACTGTTAGCTATAATTCCTGGCAAATGTAATCTTATTCAGAAAGTCCTTTCCTACATCTGTATCTTGTAAGGTACTGCCTGTTGCCTTCTGGTGGGTTTAACATTTCAGGCATCAAATTGAGGCCTTTGGTCCGCTTGCTGTTAATTTTTGTGCAGGATGACAAATATTTCATTCTTCTCTATGAGAATGTCCAGCTTTCTAGTTCCACTTGTAGAAGATGCTGTCTTTCCTTCAGTGCACATTTTTTGGCTTCTTTGTCAAATATCTAGAGGCTATACTGGCTGCCCAGGGTCTGCTTTTCCCCTTTGGGTATCCAGGAACTGTTGCACAGGGGGTTGGACTGGAGGGAATGAAGCTTAGCAGAAACGGGTGCGTTAGGCATGAGCAGTTATGTACGAGAGTTTTCAGTGAAACAGCTCTTTTTATTGTGTTTGTGTGTGTGTTGGGGGGGGAGCACAAGGGCTCTATAAACCGTGGGGAGTGGGGCGTGGTTTTCTGGTGAGTGTACATTGTTGGCTGGGGCTGAGGTGCTGGGAATGCTTCGTTTGCATGAAGAGGAATTCCAGGTGCTTGCTGGACTTGTCCTTATAAAAACAGTGAAAGTTTATCCTGAAACCTTGCCACTGGGCTACGCGACCGACTCAAGGGTGGCAGAGGTGAGGGGTTGTAAGGCTTACCTGTACCAGAACAGGCAGGCCCAGAGCAGGGAGGAAGTGGTCCTGCTCCTGCCGGGCTCAGGCTGAGATTTCCGGGGTGTGGATATGTCTCACTCTTGCCATGGGCTGGCTCCCCTGTTCCACAGCTTTCCTGGTCCCATATACTTATGTCTTGTACTCATGTTTGGGTCTTCTATTTCGCTCCACTGGTCTACAAGTCTGTTGTTTTTATTATTATTATTATTATTATTATTATTATTATTACAGTAGCTCTATAATTAATCTTTAATTCTGGAATGGCTATCCCTCCAGTATTGTTCTTTTTGTTCAGATTGCTTTGGCTACCCAGATTATTTGGTTCCGTGAGTTTGGGGATTGTTTTTCCCAATTTTTGTGAAGTCTATTGTAGGTGTTTTTGGTTGGGATTGCATTGTATTTGTAAACTTGCTTTTGGTAGGATGGTAATTTTCACAATGTTAATTTTACTAATTCATGAACATGGGAGGCCTTTTCATTTTCCAATGTCTTTCTTGATGTCTTTCTTCAGAAGTTTGAAGTCTTTATGGTAGAGGCCTTTCACCTCCGTGCGCAGGTTTGCTCCAGGGTACTGTTGGACTGTTGGTAGGAACACAAACTGGTGCAGTCACTCTGGAGATACAGACGGAGACCCCTGAAAGAGCTAAAGTAACCCTTCCTCTGGCCCCGCTGGCACTACCATCTGGTACTTGTTCAAAAGTATTCATTTCTGTTCCATTCACAGTAGCTGGAAAATGGAAACAACTTAAAGTCCTTAAACAGATGGATGGATAATGAAATGCGGAACATATACATGGTGGGATACAGTAAAGAAAAAGAAAGAAAGTTGAAGGTAAATGGATATTATACTGAGATAAGCCAGATCCAGAAATACAAATGCATTTTTCTCTCTCATGTGTGGTTCCTAAAATTTTCAGATGTGACTATATACCTTGAAACATTCACAGAAACCAGGAAAATATAAAAAAAACTATGATGGGAGAGCGAGGCCAAAAAAGAAAATACCATGACACAGGTGAATGAAGTGGAAAATGGAGAGAAGTACTTTAATTGGGATGGAGAAAGAGGTCAACCCAGAAGTAAAAACAGAGGTAGTAGGGACAAGTAACACTGAGGGTGTCTGAAAAAGCCTTAAGGAATTATATTTTATATTTGCCTAAAATACAAATATGTGTGTGTGTGTATAAAACAAAGTCATGCCACTTGGGCTGACAATGCTCCTCACAAGAGCCACAGACTATTTAACAAGACCCCCATCAGCTGGGACGAGAATGGCATTGTTGCTGTTGGTCAGGGCAATCCAAGTATCTTCTAAAATAATATAGGCTGTTGCTGTTGCCCTTGGCAGACTTTCAGAGGTTGAAGGCAGGTCCCTATTGCTGAAGACACTGCACATTTTGGACACAGGGCTTAGAAGGTTAAAGCTGGGTACAACCTGAAAGCTCCTGGAATCTAGCTTTCCTAGCACCAGAAGGATGTGCAAGATGCCTGTGAAGGAAAGTAACCAATAGGCCAGTGAAGCTGTGATGCCTATGTACCAAAGCAGTGACCATGGCAAGATACCTAAAGATGCAAGAATGGCATACATAGCTGAGTGGTAACCAACAGTTGCCTACTTGGACTTAAGACACAAAACTCACTAGGAAAGAAATCATATCTAGTATTAGAAACATAGCAACTAACTGGGGCTAGTGAGATCACAATTCTTAGAGGAGAACTTACCAGTGCCACTTTCCTAGAACAGAATAATTCCTAACTACATTGTAAAACTTATCCCTAAACCCACAGTTAAGTGTCGCTCTCACCCTGCACCAAAGAAACTGTTGCAGCAAATTGAGAACATTATAGAAAATCATAACTGATCAAAATTCAGAGATCACCTGATGGGAAACCCAGCCCCAACAGATATATCTATAGCATAACTTCTGTACCAAACCAGGAAGTTTGCTATGAGATTGTTTCCTAGAAATGATAGAGAAGCTACATTCATATCTCAACAATATGGCTGCCTGAACAAGACCAGAATAATGACAATACTAATAAACATGCTAACACAGAAGGGGGAAGAACTATAGGTAACTAATTACCTTCTAGGTGAGCCTCCTAATTGATGATCCGGTACAAAGTAGTCAGCCCTGAAGGCAGACATGTATAAGGGACAGCAAATGGACCCAGCAGGTTGTATTTGTGTGAGTGTGTGTGTAAGAGAGAGAGACAGCAGAGTGATTGCCCCACTTTGTATGTTCTCCCCTCACATTCCATGGCTGACACCTACTCTTCCCTGTCCTGGCTCCGGGTCATGCTGTGTATTACCCGTACAGACCACTGAGTTAAGCCCATGAGAATTGTTTCTGTATGTGACACTGCATGACAAAATGGAGGAAAATACTCTATGAATTTTTCTTTTCCTTTCATAAAACTGTTTCTATTCTCTAGGAATGGAAACACATAATTATATATTGTTTGCCAAAGATAATTCACTCAATAAGGACACAATCATTTTTTTGTGTATATTATGGCATAATTCCTAACCTCAGTTCCTAAGAATAGATATTGCCCAGAAGTAAACAAGAAACATAGTTTAATTTTCAAGTCTAGAAACCTGATTTACATATCAAAATCAGGGTGTTTAAAGCAGAGATCTAAGTATTAAGGGTGTGATAAAGAAGGAGCGCCAATCATGTATGAAGTAGATCAGGTTGTGATCTGAAAGAAAGACATCTTTAGTTTGGGGGTGTTCTGAAAAGGGCAATAACTTAATGCATACTATCTCTGTATTTATCCCCTGCTTTCAGGATGGGATTTAGCAGGACTGGGTTTCTTTAAAGGTTTGTTTA
Source organism: Pachyuromys duprasi (assembly GCA_028658305.1). Taxonomy (NCBI): domain Eukaryota; kingdom Metazoa; phylum Chordata; class Mammalia; order Rodentia; family Muridae; genus Pachyuromys; species Pachyuromys duprasi. The sequence continues at coordinate 7,396,905 of CM053763.1, forward strand.
GTTACATTTGCCTCATGGTTGAGGGTTTGCTTGTAGCACCAAGGACTTCTTATTTGATCAATGGGTGTTGCAGCTATTTTCTGCCATGTTGATCATTGAAGACAATATGTATATTGTCCTATGTATAGAACATCTTCATTTCATTTTCCAATAATGGAAGCTATGGAGGCAGGAAAGTGTGACAGTGCATACAGGATAGATACAGCTAAGCTGGGTGAAGTAGAGAGCAGAGAGGGCAGGTGTACATGTTTATATAGGTGAGGAGCACTAGAGATGAGCAACATACTGACAACCCGAAATACCCAACATGGTCACAGACCTATGCCCCCAAATGAAACTGACCCCACTGACAAGGCCATTATGCATACTTTCCCCTATGACTACCAGAGAGCAGACCAACCTTGTCCTTCCAAAGCAAAGAAAGCCCTCAGGTTCTGCAACTTGAGACTTGAGAATATCTTAGGTAAGTCATTAGAAATGCAGCTTCCTGAGAAGGCTTAACAGAGTACCTGCTTTCTGCTTTGCTTGTTCATTGAGGAAAAAATGAGCAGGATGTGAGGAAGAAGTTGTGAGCTGAATATGGGTACTGGGACCTGGACTCAGGTCCTCTAGAAAAGCAGCAAGCACTCTTAACTGCTGTGCCACCTCACTAGCTAGCCCCCACTGTCATTGCAGTTCTAGTATATAGGTATAACTATCTCAAAGTAGCAGCGTGGGTAAGGCGTACAGGGTACAGCATTTCTGTTTAGTTGCTCTCATGCCAAGGCTCCGAGGCATTCAGTGTCTCAGTGAAAACTACACAGGTGCTTATCTAAATCACCACCCAGATCTTAAGACATCATGTACAGGAATGATTCTTTTGTCCTGTGGCCCATGTTCTTTTTTTCCCCTTTTCCTATGTTTTCTTTTCTTTCCTCTTAGCTACTTCCCCCTTTTTGTCTTCTCCTTCCTAATTATGTAATATTTTACACATATTTTTAATTAAAACAAACTGGCATTAACTCAACATTCAGCTAAGAAATACAATACAGTCAACACCTCTGAAGCCCAGGGACTGCATTTTATCTCCAACCTGTAACCACTGCCCTGGACTTTTTAGTCACTGTGTTCTGTCTTTCTTGTCACTTATAGATTCTTACAGACATATTGTGTTTTATTACTGGACTTCATGTTACTAGAACTGCTGTATTTTTTATTAAAAATTATATATCTGATATTTATTCATGTTGATGTGCAGATATACAGCTCATTTGTTTTGACTGCGTTAGAACATTCTAGTACAGTACTACACCATGCTTTGTTTTCTCACTGATGGCATCTGCATTATTTTCAGTTTTGTGCTTTTAAAGCTATATATGACTCCAATTGCACGAGCAAAAAAGTTTCTCCAAGACATTCATGTCACATGAGCTAAAATGACTAATTCATAGACTGTACATACCTACAATTTTACTAGCTAATGCAAATTCTTTGCCAGATCTTGTTTCACATCTTGGTTTCTAAGCACTGTTTTGTAATCAAAAGAACAAGCATCCCTTGAAGAAATATTTGATTACAGGGCCAGAACAAGGAATATACAAGAAACATGTTGTGATGCAAAAAATAAGAAAACAATCCAAGAAGTGAAAATGAACAAAAACACAGGCCAACCTGAAGGAGTACCTAAAAAAGGAAGCAGCACATTAAAGCATTTGGTCGTAAACCATAAAATACAATAAACGGCCAAACCTAGAAGAACCAGCAACAAAATAAAATATTGAATTATAATTCATAAAATACAATCATTTTCTATGAGTTATGTGATTAAAAATTAATAAAAAAAGAAATAAATGGGACTGTGGGAATATATCAGTAAAGTGCTTGCTGGGTGGAAAAGTATGATGAGAAACAAAGTTCACAACATTTTAATATAATTGTGAATATGTTTATGAATTACAAAGAAAAAAACAATGCTTTTAAAGAAAAGAAACTTGGCGAAACCACAATAACCAAGTGACTACAGTAAGATGGCATCAATATTACAAACTGTCTATGATGTGGTGTGGACATAAGACCACTTCATAGTATTCTCAGCTAACATGCATAGCTTCAATGAGAAGAAAAGATCAAACTCAAGACTGACAGATATCTGACAAAATAATGTATACACTTCAAATGTATTAAGGTTGTGGAAAAAAATTAGAGGAACAAGTACAGACTGCAGGGGACCAAGGACAACTAACCAACTAAATGCTAATGAGATCCTGGATAAGATCATGGAACACAAAGTACCCTCAGTGGGAAGTCAGTGGTGAAACTTGAGTGAAGTTCCCAGTTAATGCTGGTTTGCTGGCTCCGACGACTGTGGCATGGTTCCGTAAGATGTTAGTGTTGGAGAAGCTAGGTGCAGAATACAAGTAAGCTCTCATATTCTGGCTGTTTTTGAGAGCACAAATTTAGTTCAAACCTCTTGATTTTTTTTTTTTTTACCATTCTGAAGCTATATAACAATACCTAAATTGTGGTGGTAGGGGTCAGAATATCAGCTTCAATCCTGATAAAGCTCAAGGATGAGCACCAGTAAGCTGCTACTCCTCTTCCTCCTCCTCCTCCTCTTCTTCTCTTTATGGGTTTTGGTTGTTGTTTATTTTTGTTTTTGTAGACAGAGTTTCTCTGTGAAGCCTTGGCTGTCCTGGAACTCACTTTGTACGGAAGAAGATATCAAAAGAAAGACCAGTCAATGGTGACTTTTAATTCTAAAATAAGTGCTGGTGATGAGATACAAAAATTGATCCAAAGAAAAGGAAAAGGGGAGAATTGAAGACCAAGGAGTACAAGAATAAGAAGTCTTACCAGGAAAGTGAAGAGCCATTCATTCTAAAAGCTTTTAACCAGTCTCTGAAGGATCTCTGAAAGGCTCAATGAAGCCTGAGTCCCCTGAGATTTACCACAGTACAACAGACATGTCTGCCGTCTGTTAAACATATAGCTGCCGCTAAATAACAAAATACTGGAAAATGTATCCAATAAGGAAGCAAACAATGCATAAAGAAAGTGCATCATTTAAACAGTAATGTTATATAGTGAATGCTGTGGTTGAATAGAGTACATGACTGATGAGGCAAGAATCATAGGGATGAAACAAAGAGAACCCCTACCTCCCGGCTGTTTAAACTGAAACCAGGAATGATGAGTCATAGCTATAATCCCAGCACTCCCAGCACTTCGGAGTCTGAGGCAGGAAGAGTGCCAGACAGCCTGGCCTAGACTGAGACTTTGCCACCAAAAGAAAAGGGAAAGCCAGACACACCAAAGAGAAAGAATAAAATGCTAAAGAGGATGATGACAAAGACTTCTGATTGTCAAGTACATATTTGTGTGTATGTGTGGGACATGTATGTGTTTGTTCATGTGTGAGTATGTGGATGGAGGTCAGAGATTTGGTGCTTCACTCGGTTGCTCTCTATCAAAATATCATCATTATCACCATCATCATCAGTATGACAAGGTTTCTCACCATACCTGGAATCACTGACTCACAAATTTGTCTAATTGAAAAGTTATTAAGCATAGCAGAATATTAGGATGTTAAGATAAATTTGAGTTTTACATAATAGTCTCTAGTCTTAGTTAAAAATATTACATAACTTCAAAATAAACAAAATAAGAAGGATTAATTCAGTGAAGTAGGTTAAGAAACAAATTTCAGCCAGGTAGTGGTGGCACACACCTTTAATCCCTGCACTCAGGAGGCAGAAGCAGGTGGATCTCTGTGAGTTCTAGGTCAGCCTGGTCTACAAAGCAAGTTCTAGGACAGCCATGACTATACAAAGAAACCCTGTCTTGAAAAATAATACAAAAAAAAGAAAGAAAGAAAAAAAAGGGAAAGAAACAAAAACACATTTCAGTGGTTGGGGAAATAGCCCAGTAGGTAAAGTGGTTACTGTGTGAGGACCCGAGTTCAGATTCCTAGCACCCACATATTGGTGTACTCAGGCATGGGAACAGGCAGAGTCTGGGAGCTTGTTGATTAACCAGCCTGGCAGAAATGGTGAACTCCAGGTTCAGGGAGAGAGCCTGTCTAAAAAGATAAAAGTAAGATGGAGAAGCAATTGAGGAAGACATCCAGATGTCAACCTCTGTCCTATGCATGCATGCCTGCACAAGGAACTACCTCCCCCCCCCCCCATAAGCCTAACAGCATTCCCAGTAGGAAAAAAAAACTGTGCAAAAGTACAGGGAAATGTTGTTGGCTATATAAGCGAGAACACTGGTTCTGGCAGGGAGGGAAACAGAGATGGGACAGTAAGCCGTGGGGCTAACAGAGGAGCGTTCTAAAGCAAGGACACCAGAGACGCTCCCGCTGCACTTACTGCATCTTACGACACAGCAAATAGAAATCTGGTGGGCAGTGGATATACTTACTCATTAGAGAGAAAGGGAATTAGCAAACATTACACACCTGCTATGTAGCAAATTCCTTAAATTATCCTGTTTTAAGTTCCCAGCCAAAGCTAGATACTATTCCTGCTTCATGAAAGAATCCTGAAGGTTAGTGAGGTTAACTAACTTATGCTCAACTAGGCAAAGGCAAGATTTGTCTACATCTGTCTGTTTCTCCAAAGCAAATGGTCACAAATTTTTGAAGATGTAAATTACCTATTTAAGTACACAATGGTAAATTTGGATAAGTTTAACACAACATGTAGCCATCATGATAATCTATCTTGGAAATACATTTTCACTACCTATAAAGTTCCTCAATGCCCTCTGTAACTTCACTTTTTTTAGTTTTATATAACTGGAATCATAAGATATCTAGTCTCAAAAGGTTTTTTATGTCACATAAGTTTTTAAGAAATGCAAGCAGCAGCAAAAACTATGTCCTATTCATTTTTTAAGAGTACTCAGAAACTCCATTTATCATTTTATAAGCAACCAAAGGACTGATTCTCTCCTACTCATTTTATGATATCTTCAATAGAGGAAAAAGTAGGGTTCTCAAGAATGTTACAAGTCTCGAGTTCTGTCAGCTCTCTTAAACTTTTAAAGACAGAAAGATGAAGTAAGTTGAAGTAAGTATTTCCTTTCAGTTCACTGATAATAAGTTCCAAGGATAACTGGTTAGAATGTGGGGGGAGGGGCACTTCCTTGAACATCAAGCCAGAGTGATCATTTATTCAGAGACTGAGCAGGGGCTTAGTCCCCTTCAACATTTAAGAGACATCCACTGTAGTAGATTATTGTTAATTTGCTGTTCTGACTGAAGTAGGGTCCTGCACAATTCTGAAGGAAAAAGCTGAATTTACAAAGACATGGAAAGCATTTGCAGCAGTATTTTCTTAGGCAGGGCTACTCTTGTTTCGCTCACTACAATACTCTTGTTTTTGGAGTAGAAAGCACAGGTCCTTTCCTACGAGCCCTGAACAGATTTCCCCACAGAGAAAAATCTCTAACATGGCATAGATTTACTGTCCTACGTATATTGCCCAGCATTCATCAGTGAAAACGGTAGGCCACTGGCATTGTGGCTACTTGGATCAGCTGTCAACATGGATCCCAACAGCCTGAATTTTGGTACACCATCTTTTCCTAGAGGCATCTGACTTTAAAGACCTTTCCTTTGTTCTCACTTCATTAGCAACACGGGTCTTTGAGTAACTTTCTTGACTTTCCATGTTGTGGTTGCCAACATGTTTATCTATCTTGTATCTGACACCTCACAAATCAACCATGTGGGAGAATAGCCAAGGCAGTCAGCCAGCATAGGGACCCCAAACCTCAGGTGTCAGTTTTGAATGGGCCTGAATAAACAAGCCTGGTGATAAATTGTGTACTCATTTTTCCTTGGAAACTTACTAACAAATGAAACCAGTCTACTTCCCAAATTTATTTTATATAAAAACTGTGTGAGAATGTAGACGGGAAACACAATGAGTTTTGTTTGCCTCATGTTGGAGTCATGGATATGTAGGTAAAATAGTTTCTCCTCAGAATACAGTAGTGGCACCTAGAGATAGTAGAGTAGAAATAGCTCTCCAAGCCAGGAGAGAACACTCTATTAGAATAGTGCTACTTGGCACTACACTTAGCCTCTTCAATACTTACACCCAAAGAAAGAATAGTTTGTTAAAAGAACTTATCTTAATTTTTAAATTTACATTTAAAATATTTATGTGTCTACGTCTTTTGTCTGCATGCATGCCTATGTCTGGTGTCCATGGAGGTCAGAAGAGGGCATCAGATCCCTTGGAATTAGAATTACGGGAAGTTATGAGGCCCTATGTAGGTGCTGGGAATTGAACGCATGCCCTCTTTGAGAACATGTGCTCTTAAATGCTCAATTATCTCTCAGGCCCTTAAAAGTGCTCGTTTAAGCTTATGGTGATTTCATCATAGGCTGACTTTTGTTGTCTGTTGTGATTTTTTTATGGTATTCTAGGTGTCTTTAATATGTTTATCTCATCACGAAGACCCAAAGGCTTCATGTTTTCTTACCTAATTGACATCTGTGGCCCAGCACTTATTTTGAGTCTGTAATCACCTGCCTTTCTCTACTACCGTAGTGCCTGAAACCTTATCTGCTAGGACCAGCCATCTGCTGTCCTGGAAGGCCTCCAAGAGACACACTGCAATTATTTTTCTTAAAAGAAAATAAGAAAACCAACCAAGTTGATTTGGCAATATATGCAATATACTGGGTCATTTCCATTGAAACACTTTTTAAAGAGATTTATTTCTATTTTATGTGTATGAGTGCTTGCCTATGTTTGTGTATTGTGTATGTAGCTGGTGCCTGCAGAGGTTAAGAAAAATGTAAATCCCCTGGAACTGGAAGTATAGATGATTGTGAGCTACCATGTGGGAGCTGGGAACCCAATAAGTCTTCTGCAAGAGTAATGAATGCTCTTAGCCACTGAACCATCTCTCCAGACCCTGTATGGAGACTTTAAAAATTTTATTTTTGATTATTACAGTTTGTTCACTTTGTATCCCAGCTGTAGCTTCCTCCCTTGTCCCCTCCCAATCCTACCCTCCTTCCTTTCTTTCCTTCCATGCCCTTCCCCTAATCCACTGATAGGGGAGGTCCCCTTTCATCTGACCCTAGCCTATCAGGTCTCATCAGGACTGGCTGCATTGTCTTTCTCTGTGGCCTGGTACAGCTGCACTCCCTCAGGGGGAGGTGATCAAAGAGCCAGCCACTGAGTTCATGTCAGAGACAGCTTGTTCCTCTTACTAGGGAACCCCCTTGGACACTGAGCTGCCATGGGCTACATCTGAGCAGGGGTTCTAGGTTATCTCCATGAATGGTCCTTGGTTGGAGTATCTGTTTTGGGACTTTTTAAAGCCAGGATTTATTGAGATCTTGCCATGCAAAAAATATACTCTTTAAATAACATAATTTTTGGGGTAATTACAATCATTATACCCATTATATAACCAAATGAGAGAAAGATGTTAAACAAGCTGCCCCAAATTACACAGTACAGAATAATAGTCCTTACTGAATACCAGGCAGACTGGTTCCAGTAGAGTGCACACCAAGCAGAATCCACAGCCTACATGGCTGTACATCTTTGAATCCACCATTACTGTTGTTCTCTAGTGGATCATTATTAGTTCCAGCAACACATCTGCATTTGGCTATTATTCCTGAGACAGACACTCTTACTCTAAGCTTCACTTTTTTTTTTTAAATGCAAATAATTCTTTCATCCAGACTACCTTTTCCTCAGCTATAAACTGAGGGTGCTGAAGGGATGGAACTAGAGGATGTTGTGGTTACAAAGTAAACAACCAGGACCAGAAAGACAGACACAAGTTCTCATTCACACATGGAAGCTAAAGAAGTTGATGTCATAGAAATAGAGTAAAGTAGTGGTTACTGAGGGCTTGCAGAAAGGGGAAGGATGTGGAGAGTTTGAGAAACAGCTACCAAAATAGTTAGATAGGATTAGTTCTAGTGTTCTACAGCATGGTAAGGTGACAATACAATTATTATACATTTTATAATGAACTAGACTGAAGGAGTCCAAAAGATCCCAGCACAAAGAAATATTTAGAGGATAGAAATGTCAATTATCATTGTATCACGAGACCCTGCATATACGTATTAAATTACATTGTGCTCAACGTACAAATATAATTATGTCAACTGGAAAAGGCAAATGTTAAAGAAAAAAGGCTTGGGGTATCATTTGCCAGTAATCACAGCACTTTGGAGGCTAAAACAGGAGGATTGAGAGTTCAAGGTCAACTTGGGTTATATAGTCAATACTGACTCAAGACAAATTTAAACAAACAGAATTATATACATTTTCAGTTTTCTTTGGAGCTAACACCAGGAGTACATACATAACATTCAGGGAGAAATACATGGGCACCGTCCGATCCACAGGAGAAAGGAAGGTCTGTATGAGGAACAAAGGGAAGTCACTGAATAAGCACGGAGGTTTCCTCTGAGTATGGGCCAGGTTTCCTGAGAGAGTGAAAGCAGGTTCAGGGAGATTTACCAGGAGCTGCTGAGAGACTGCAAGCAGAATGTGATGGTAGATTAGGGTATGGATCTGACAGTACACACACACACAGGTCAGTGGCAGAGGACAGATATGGGCCCATTGCACTAGATTAACAACTTTGAAAAAGAAAGAATTGGTAGGAGACTACCAGCAAGCAGCAAAGAGCCAGTTCATGTGTGCTGATATTAAGATAGACAGACGGTTCTGTACGTGGGATACAAGACTAACTCTGTAATCTGCTGGAGAAAGACAATGGTTTTGTCAAATGATATAAAGACAGAACGGTCTAAGTCAGTGGTTAACGTTTTTATGCTTCATGGCCAGCTTCTGTGTATATACATTGCTGGGAAATTATTTTGACCAGCTAAGTACACTACCATACAATAACACTTTATTCAGGTTATTAATGGAACAATTCTTAAGGTATCACAAGGGCTTATACTGACTTTTCAATATATGCATACAATAGAGACATAGAGGCAATAATAGGGTTGAAATTATTACTTTTTTATTTATTTGGATGAAAAGTGGGACCAAACCAAATAATGAACCAAAAGACCTTTTTAAAAATACACTGCATCAGAATGAAGTTCCTCAGTTTAAATATTCTTGTTATTGTTCTTTTACTTTTTTATTATAATTTATTCATTTTGTATCCCAGCTGTAGCCCCCTCTCTTGTCCCCTCCCAATCCCACCCTTTTCTCCTTCCATGCCCCTCCCTCAGTCCACTGATGGTGAGGTCCTCCTCCCCTTCCATCTGACCCTAGCCTATCAGGTCTCATCAGAACTGGCTGCATTGTCTTCCTCTGTGGCCTGGTAAGGCTGACCTCAACCCCCTCAGGGGAAGATGATCAACAAGCTAGCCACTGAGTTCATGTCAGAAACAGACCCTGTTCCCCTTACTAGGTAACCCACTTGGACTGCCATGGGCCACATCTGTGCAGGGGTTGTAGGTTATCTCCATGCATGGTCCTTGGCTGGAGTATCAGTCTCAGAAAAGACGCCTGGGCCCAGACTTTTTTGGAGCGGTTGCTCTCCTTAAGTTCCTGTACCTTCCAGGTCTTTCTATCTCCCCCTTCTTTCATAATATTCCCTGCCCTCTACCCAAAGTTTGGCTATGAGTTTCAGGATATGTTTTGATACCCTGCCAGGTAGAGCCTTTCAGAGGCCTCTGTGGTAGGCTCCTGTCCTGTTCCTTGTTTTCTCCCTCCTGATGCCGGTCCTGTTTGCCTTTCTGAATGAAGATTGAGCATCTTATCCAGGGTCCTCCTTGATTAGCTTCCTTAAGTGTACAGATTTTAGTATGCTTATCCTATATTATATGTCTAATATCCACTTATAAGTGAGTATATACCACGCATGTCTTTCTGCTTCTGCGATATCACACTCTGGATGATCTATTCTAGTTCTTACCATTTGCTTGCAAATTTCATGAGGTCCTTGTTTTTAATTGCTGAGTATTCCATTGTATAAATGTATCACAATTTCTGTATTCATTCCTCAGTTGAGTTTCCTTTTCTTTTTAAGACAAGGTCTCACTATATAGTCCTGGTATTTCTGGAACTCCCTGTGTAAACCAGGCCAGGTCTGAATTCATAGAAATCTTCCTGCCCCAGCCTCCCAAGTATTGGGATTAAAGGCATGGATCACCTCATCTGCTTTCCTATTTTTTTAATGATGTGTACAGATATGCACATATAAGTGTAGATTCTCATGGAGTCCATGGGTGCTAGATCTCCTGGAGCTACAGCTTTAGAAGTTGTGAGACATCAAATGTGGGCGCTAGGAACTGAATTCAGGTCTTCTGGAAGGGTAGTAGAATATCTTAACTGCTGAGACATCTCTTTAGCCTCAGAATTAAATTCCTCATGACTGGAATATATAGCTTGTGAAAGGTGCAAGAAGAGAGAATTTTCCCAGAATCACAAATTAGCAGCCTTTGTTGTTTGTCTCAATCCCCTGTAAATACTTAGCTACTTCTGAGCAAATCACTTGAAGTTTATTTGTGCAAGGAACTAGGTTTCTTTCTAAGGTCCTGTGAAGTAAGGCATTAGGCTAATATTTTTGAAGGTCATCTCTGCCTTAAATGGGTTTATGATAATCTTTGGGAGCACAGAGTCACTCTTACAATGTTCCCAAGGAAGACAGTTCATGGGCAGATCAGAACACGGGGTCCAGGATATGATGTTATCTAGATAACCATGAGAACAACCTTGCCATGACAACAGTGACTCCTGACATTGTTAGCTTCTGTGAGTAGGTCTCAAAGACCATGCTTGCTCCTAACACTTGCTTTCTAATTCCTGCTTAAGACAATCACTGATAAAAGTCGTTTCTGTTTTATAAAAATACATATGCTAATGATCCTGGGTGAATAATTCTAAAAGACGAGTGCTGTTAAAGTTTTATATAACAAGCTAGCATAATTGGGTATTCATAACATCAAAATAAATCAAATGAGGAGGCATCCTTAGGTTTAGAGTATCCCTAAACATGAAATGCTGTATGATTGTTTCTGAATGGCTGCTGTTATCCTTGTGGAGGAGAAAGCTTTGCCATTACTGGGCAGTGGAATGATTTCTGCTTCACCTGTTGTGATCTGCATGATGAGAAGAACAGACTGGCAAGTGTGTAAGATTAGGAAGCTGCCTCCTCCAGCTTCCTCAGGTGGGGAACACCCACCTGAGCTCCAGTTACAACTATCATTAGAGATGGCCATCACCTGCTGGGGGCTGCCAGGCTTTGAATCTGCTTTTCCAGATATGAGGGTCTGTGCTTTGAAAACCCAGGTGCAACTATCATGCGCTAAAATGGACCAATGGGACATACAACTTGCTAAACGTAGGCCTTAATGCCATCAATTCATAATGTGTCACAGAAGTTTAACGTGTGGCAAGTTTTCTTCCTAAATGTATGGATAAGCGATCTGAGAAACTGTTAGCTGGTCACAAACTTATTGGACTTGTTTATAGGATTAACTAGGGAAAATACATAAGACACTAGTAGGTAGAGCAGCTTTTAGAAATCAAGAAGGGGGGCATTTCCGTTTGGTCAGGCAAACATAACATTTATCTTTCTCGTTCACCCCCAAATTCTGACACCCATGCTTCAAACCTTGCGTGGACCAGCTCCAGCGACAAGCTAGCATTTTCTTCGGTTTCTCTTCCGAAACTTGGTTTCCCCAGTTTACAATTCTCCCCAGTTCCGCCCCATGCGCCAGGTCTCGTTCTTTCAGAAACCTTTTAGGATAACCTATTCGTTTCTCTTCCAAAATGTTAGGGGAAAGTAAGGAGGAGCTACCGTCTGTAAATAGGATACTTTAAAGGCCTTCGTTGGAATCTCTGTTTACGACGCTCACTCCGGGCAAACGAGCATCCGTGAGGACCTACCGGGTTCAGCCCAGGTAGAATCTGAATTTTTCCGCGGACAAAAAGAAATATCACCTCGTCTCCTCTACGGTTCCGCCACCCGCTCTTCACAGCAGGCGTTTCTCCGGTACCCAAGCCGCTCTCAAGAGCGTCAACCAACAAGCCAACGGCGCTCCGGCGTTCGGGTCTTTCTGGGCAAAGCCCGCCCACCTGTGCCTAGTATTATCTTATTGGTCTATCCATGCGTCCGCCTCCTCATTAAACCAATCACAGCCTCCCTTCTTACCGGAGGAGAATCGGGAAACCGGAAAGGACTCCTGGAAGGCAGGGCCCTGGATGAGTGACAGCTCTGTCCTCCAATACACGGCGCCTTTGGTTCTGCCCTTTCTGGCTTCGGGGCTAGAAAAGAGTTGCTGCCGGCGGTAGCAATGAATCCTCCGTGGTGTCCGCAGCTCGGCGTTGCTGGGGAGCGGCGGCTGCTGGCGGTTTCTTTGCAGGTGAGCGGTTTCGTCGTACATTGCTCCAGTTGGGAGAGTCTCTTTTCTCGTAGAAGTGGCGTGGTGCTCAGCGTTAGTGTCTGGTGGGAATCCGATGCCCGCTCCGCCCCCTCAGGCGGCGACCCTCAGGAATCCCCCAGGTCTCAACTGTAAGCTTTCTCAGATTGCATCCCTCAGAGGCGGTGAGCTGTCAGCTGGAGGATGAACCCAGCAGCGGCGTGATGTGGCTTAGGAATGCTGAACTCTTAACTCAAACACGGTGCGGCAAATTGTCTTTGCTAATAGATTCCCTGGAAGGAATCAGGGCTCTACACTGTATGTAGGGCAAGGCAGACCTAGTCCTAAAAGTGTAAATTGATAAGAGGAATGGGAGAAAATACCATGGAAGGAAAAGAGGTCTCATAAGCAGTGATCTCAGGAGCCAAATTACAGGTTCAGGGGAACACTGAAAACACCCCTCACTACCGTGTGCCTAAAAAGTGTAAATTTTTTTGTTGTTCTAAGGGATAGGAGTAAGCATTTCACTACAGTAAGTCAAAAGAAATGCAAAATTGTAATTCAGTTTACCATTAGACTTTTCAGGATGACTCCTCCCTCCCTTCTAAATCATGAAGGACTTGTAGCTTGTGAATGGTCCAAGAATATTAGCTAACAATGTCATCAGCAGGTGCTAGAGTTTATCTAATAAAAGCAGGAAGTCATGTCAGTTTGTCTGTAAAACTGTCTGCCCTGAGCACAGAGACCAGGTTTTACTCATAGCTGTTGCTATAGCACTATCATACCCTGTAGATACTCCCGGCATGGAGTTGGAGTTTTCAAAAAGTGTAATTCCAATAAATGGCATAGTGAGAGAACAGTGAACTAGAAACGATGACACTGGCTTTAGTCCAGAGCGTGTTACTAATTGAGTAGTCTTAAACAATTCCTTTCAACGCTGACTCTTAATTTTCACATCTTTTTTTTTTTTAAGATTTATTTTTCTGTGTTTGAGTGTTTTGCCTGAACGTGTGTATGTGCAGTGCATGTGTGCCTGGTGTTTATGGAGACCAGAAGAGGGTGTTGGGTCCCCTGGAACTGGAGCAGATGGCTGTGAGCCACCATGTGGATGTTGGGAAGGGAACCCAAGTCCTCTGGAAGAGCAAGTGCTTCTAAGCAGTGGACCATCTCTCCAGCCCGATTATCACGTCAAGTTTCTACTACCAAGTCTACAAAGAAAAGCTCACCATATTGAATTCTGTATAGTCTGTATTAAGTAAAAATTCCCAGCCCTAAGGAAATATTCTTTTGTGTCCATATTTAAACTGAGCCAAACCAAGCAGATCATTGTTAGAAAAAAGAAGTTTGTTTTTTTTAAAGGAGAGTATAGAAGAATACAGAAAAAAAAAGTCATTTTTAGTCTCATTACTCTGAGGTAGCCACTATTAGTGTTTAGGTAGTTTGTTTTTAGTTTCTCTTACTTTTATGGTTTGTTGATTTATAGAGCTGTGTTGCTTTAAGTAGTGATTGATACATCTAAATTCATCACCTGTGCATCCAACTCTGTGTGTCTAGAGAACAGAGGACACACAGTGCTTGCACTGGTGGCTTCTTGAAGAGTCGTGGAATTGAAATCAAGTGTCAGGTGGTGTATGGAGAAAGAGAAAAAAGGTATTACTATCTGGGCATGGTGCCATGCTCCTATAATCCCAGGATTTAGGAGTTTGAGGCAAGGGATTGCTGCAAAACTACAGCCAGCCTGGACCACATAGTGAGACCCTGAGTCAAGATACCAATAACAACCCTTTTATTAGAAAGATGTGATAAAAATACTTTATAGACAGGACTGAAAGACTTTATCCAGCAGGGTATAAAAGCAGGTGCTGAGACTCATAACCAAACTTTGGGCAGAGTGCAGGGAATCTTATGAAAGAAGGGGGAGATAATAAGACCTGGAGAGGACAGGAGCTCCACAAAGACCAAAATATCTGGGCCCAGGGTTCTTTTCTGAGACTGATACTCCAACCAAGGACCGTTCATGGAGATAACCTAGAAGCCCTGCACAGATGTAGCCCATGGCAGCTTAGTACTCAAGTGGGTTACCTAGTAAGGGGAACAGGGCCTGTCTCTGGCATGAACTCAGTAGCTGGCTCTTTGACCAACTGCTCTTCCCCCTCCCCTCCCCTCCCCTCCCCAGTGGGGAGCAGCCTTGCCAGGCCACAGAGGAGGACAATACAGCCAGTCCTGATGAGACCTGATAAGCTAGGGTCAGATGGAAGGGGAGGAGGACCTCCCCTATCAGTGGACTTGGAGAGGGGAATGGGAGGAGGTGAGGGAGGGAGGGTGAGATTGGGAGGGAATGAGGGAGAGGGCTATAGCTGGGATACAAAGTGAATAAACTTTAATTAATATAAAAATAAAAATTTAATTAAAATACTTTATAGAATATAAATTTAACACTAACCTCTTTACATTTGGATTGCAGACTATAATATTTGTGTGCTTCTAGGATCCCACAATTCATACCATATTCCCTTTCACCCACATTTGACCTGGGTTTTCTTCTGTTTAAGCTTCTCTGTAAGCCTCTTTCCCTCATGTTACTTTGTAACTAGATTTTGTAGATTCACACATCAACTCAGTAGAATCACTTTGATAGGTCTGCGTCTATGCCAGATTTCATGAGTTAGATAGAGCCTAGTCCTTTCTCCCTCTCACTGTTTGGTAGAGAACTTTACCATAATTCATTTAATATTCCCTAAGAGATAATGGTTCTGTTATTCTTATGGGATTGGAACCTGGGATCCAAAGAATTTAGTATATTCATGATCAAGCTGTCAGTAAGCTGCTAATAAGACTTCTGCCCAGGTCTTTTGACTTTATACTTTTGAGATTTGATGGACAGTTTGTAATGACAAATCTACCACCCTAAGGAAGTTGCCTGAGACTGAAAAGAATCTTGAGTGGGTGTTGCACACGCTGGTGATTCTAAACAGGCTGGAATAAGTACTTTGCTCAGGCAAAGTCACTTGTCATTACTACACATATGTATCTGTCATGTAAAGGGGGCTTTACCAGCTGTGATTTGTTGCCTTTGAAATCCTGTGTGTGTGTGTGTAGGGGGCGGGTTAGTAAATGTAATGTTGAAGGATGAGAATGTTTGTGTCTGAGAGACACCTGTGAGTGGCAGTATCCAATGCAGAGGTGTTCTTAGGAGTGCACATACAAATGGAAAAGTTACCATATCAACCTTTAGAAAAGTAATAGGCCATGGAATATTAAGTGCCGTTAGGACTTAGTTTGAATTTTTAATATTGAGCTTGAGTCTGGGGAAGGCATGTGTAGAGGAATTTTACTTCAGAACATGCTGCTCTGGCAAGAGATCAAATCCAAAGACCTAGGTTTATGTGATCTGGCTGGAATACAGACACGCCTTTAATCCCAGCACTCAGGAGACAAGAGGCATGTAAGATCTCTGAGTTCTAGTCATGCTGTTCAGGAGTTTGGCTGGATCAGTGAGTTGAGAGGCAGTGCAGTAGATTGAGTTCATGGCAGTTCAGTTTGTGGAACTCAGAGGCAGTTTTTACCAGAAGAGTTTTATAGAGAGAGGTTGAAGAAAGAACAAACTAGACACAGGTGACTACAGAATGATCCAGAGAATGAGAAGGATCCAGAAAATTAGAGCAGATTGCTAGAGTTAGAGGCCAAGCAGAGCAAAAAGTCAGAAACGGAGAGAAGCCAGATTGAATCAGTCAGCTTGGCAAGGAGTTTGAGCCAGAACAGCTGAGTTGAACCAGCCAGAGTTCAGAAAGAACTTGAAAGAGTGAGTTTATTCAGCAGTAAGTCCAAGAGGCTGAAAGCATTCTAGGCCTAGATTAGATTGCATGGAGGCTAGAGGCGTAGGTTAGCAGAGGAAGTGAGCCTCCCAGACAATTAAACCAGGCAAACAAAAGTTACTTTAACAGCTTATGTTTTGTTAAGATTCCTGAAACTCTAAGGAATTAAAGCATGGGTTTCATTTGCCTCAAGAACTGTGCCTTTTTAATTGATTAGAGACATTGGTAGTCTCTTTTTCCTCAAATATAGCCAGTTCATCTTCCATGAAGTAAGATCCCTCATGCAGTTGGATGTAAAGGTTGTTGAAGCTTCTAAGTGAGGATCTAGACTAAGGCTCTGGTTTGGGGGTGTTTAATTCTTGAGAGTAAGCTTTGGATTTAAATGATTTCTAGCCCCATGTCCGTTATGTGGTATTACTTGACATACTATGCTATTTTGAAAATGGAAGAAGATAAAGTTTTGCATTCTGTTTTGCACTGTGATTTATCCATCTCTTCCAGAGTTATGATACAAGAGTCTTAGGTGTGCATTACTTTTCAAACACTTGAACGAAGAAGGAAGCAAAGTCCTACCAGTGTTAATTTGTAAACAGAATGGGGAAAGAATATGCAAAATTATGTGGCTTGATGGAGAGAAAGCAGTAGTAAGAAGGGCATGCTGCAAAAGTTGAAAGTCCTTAGAGGTTACGAAATGTAAATCTTACCTCTGTAAATTTTGTTTTGCATGCCATCACTCACCTATCAGCTCTCTGTTTCTACCTTGTCAAATCAACCTAATTTTGAAACACAGCTTTGTGGTAGACTTTATAGGAAAAAAAAACCTTTGGTTTTATAACCTACATGGATTATATGACACACATATATATTGTATACATTATATATACACATATGTGTATGAAATTTCAGCATACAATATAATTATAACTGGTTAAAAAGTGTCTTGAATCACCTGTTTTTTTCTGTGCTGCTAAGACAACTGAGCAGCACTTGCTTCTGAACAAATATGCATCCACTTTTAGTATAAAACACTACAACATGATATACGAAGAGAATAGAGCATGTCAAATGAGAGAATATGTTTGTAGGAGGTTAACAGGTGAATCAGTTTCCACAGTTCCTCCTTGAACCTGTCCCTAAATATTGAATTAAGTATAAACTGGGTACTTGACTGACTTTAGTGTGCTCAGTGTTTACATCTATGAGGAATAAAAATAACTGTGAATGGGATGCCATTATCCAAGGTACTTTGCAGTTCTGGCCAAGAGTACAAACTGGTGATTTTGCTTGCTTGTTTTGTTTTGTTTCTTCAAGACAGGGTCTTGCTATAAGCTGGCTATTTTATAATGCTAGGAATGTCCTCTGTGACAGGGTACTTGGTCAGAAACATTGGTATGAAGAGCACATCCAAGTATGGGGTTTATCTAGCTAGGCAGGGATTTACATACCAAAGCCTTCTGGCCCATTGTTTCTGTATAGCCCACAAGATAGAAATGGGTGGGGTCTTTTGCCTTTTAAATTGTTGCACTTAATCCATTAATAATAATAACATATCACATGAAAATTATATGAAATTCTAATTTTGATGCCACCATCATGTTACATCACATTTACTCACTTGTACATTGCATATAGATACTTGCAGCCACAGACACAGAATTACACAATTGTACATAGTCATGACAGAGATCATATAGTCTGAAAAGCCACAAAAGAATTAACTGTATTTTTACAGGGAATATTGCCAACATGTTAGCATCTTAGTTAAGTATAGATTCTTTTTCTTTTATCTTTATTTTTAACAGCCATCTTCCTGGTCCAGGTTGTCATTACATGTTACTAATATTACTGCAAAACCCCTCACAGTTAATATTTGTACTTGTCTGTGAGTGTAAATGCTGCTTGGTCCTCAAATGCATGCTATTAAACCTTTAATGATGTCTCAATATGTATAGAAGAGTCTGCATTCTTTGGCACAAGGTCCTCCTTGAGCCTCTATTCACTTTTATCTTTCTAGACTAGTCTCCACCTACTTCCTGATTATACCCTATACAGAATGACCATATAATTTTCCAAATGGGACACTTAGGTGTGAAAGGGGCCTTGGTAATAATTATGTTGGGGAAGGAAAAAAAGCATAAAGCAATACTGTTTTAGGCAAATCAGAATGAATAGTCACCTGCTTACAGCTGTAGCCATTTTGAATGGGCCTACTGTTCTCTCTCTGCACCTGTTCCTGATTGTTACCTTAGGCTAGAACAGCATTCCTTTTTTTTATATCAACCTAAATTTAAATATCTTTCCAGATTTACCTTAAGTAATGCTATGTCTATGAAGGGAGAGATCATTTGTCCTTTCCTAATTTTCTCTTTTATGAATGACGAGCTTCTCATGATGTTAATTTCTTTCACTTCTTAGTGACACCCAAACGTATATGCACAGGTCAGCTTTTCTCGCTGAAGGCCTGTCTAACCCATGTTGGAGCCTGTTTTCCTCACAGGCTCACCATTGTGCTGTGCCCAAGTAGCATTTCTACACATTTGAAAAATGAGTAAATTGACTGGGCTGGGAGGCTCAGGAGAATTGGGCTTTCAGTATATGAATCATTCATTTTAACGTGTTGAAAATAGCTAGAAGAAAATTGGGATTTCAAGGTTTGAGGTCAGAGCCTTAGGTTCCAGGATATCAGTGTAGCAGAATGTTTCGGGGCATGGGTTTATGCCTAGACCCAAACTGAGACTGAATTGTAGTTCTGCTATTTACAACAAGTGTTACCTTAGGCAAGTTCTTCCTTTCGGTTCTGTAAAATGGACATAATGGAAAATACTCCATGAATAGTGGTTGAAGGTTTGGACATGAACTGCTGTGGTTAAGACCACCACCATCAAAGCATAGGTGGGGTAGGATAGAATGAAGATCCAACGCCAGAAAGTAAAAGTAGAGGAGCCGTAGACAATGGGTATGGAAATGCTAGCAGGTTTTTCCCTGGGGATGTAATTGGCTTCAGAGGGGTCTGAGCAGCATGAGCTCTGGCAGCATGGGCCCTAAGAGAAGATGGTCTCTATGTGGAAGTGACTAATCGTAGTTTTTGAGAAATCATTTGAGTGGAGTGGGCACACACTCGTAGTTGGAAGACTCCGAAAACAGTGTGTAGGACTGGGGAGATGGCACAGTCTTCTGCAGATACGAGAGCCTGAGCTTGGATCTCCAGTAGCTAGACAAAGTTGCGTAGGCTTTGTGGTGCACGCCTATAGTCCTAGCACTGGGGGGACTGAGGCAGGAGGGCCCTGAGGCTTCCTAGTCAGCTAGTCTAGCTTCATCTGTAAGACTCAGGTTTAACATGAAGTCATGTCTCAAAATAATAATGACAACAATAATATGAAAAGCAACCTCTGGCCTGTGTGCACACACATGTACACATACATACGTATAAAGCACACACACATGCCATACACACAAGTAGCCATAAATCATAATAAAATGTCTGCAAAGAAGGAAAAATAGTGGGGAGAAAGGGAAGGAAAAACGAGCTAGAGTCATTTAACAGATATGTTTGTTTAGTAAACTTTTTCTTCAAGCAGACCATACCTTAAAAGGAAGAAGCTGGAGCTGAAGAGATGGCTCAGCAGGTAAGAGCACTGCTGCTCTTCCAGGGGCCCCGGGTTCGATTCCCACCACCCACATGTCAGCTCCCAGCTGTCTGTGACTCCAGTCCTGGAGGACCTGACTCCTCGTCTGGCCTCTGTGGGCACCAGCCATACTGCTTGTGTGCACAGACAGACATTCAGGCAAAACACCCCCACACACTAAATAAACAACAAAGGGAAGAAACTCTAGGAAACAATAACCCAATAACCTCTGCAGGCTTTTTTGATAGTAAACCCCTGATTGAAAATTAGTGCCTAACTTCGGTGTCAGCAACTCCTTGAGAGATTAAAAAAAAGAGTAGCCGAACGAACCAACTACACGGCGGTCAGTTATACCCATAACAAAACAAAGCAAAACTGAAGCTTGAGATTTTAAGGATTTTAATAGGTATGAATTTGGGATGAGAGGAATATATTCTGAGTTTCAAAGGTTGTTTTTTGTAAAGTTGTGATGACTGCTTGGCATGATGAGGCTTATTTTTAGCAGTAACAAGCTATGCTTTTCTCTGTATTCATGTATTTTAGTGCATTTTCTGAAATGGCTGCATGCACCTGATGGGACAGGTATGATTAGAGATGAATCTGTGAAGTGAAATCCATTGAGCCTAAGACTTCACTGTACACACACACACACACACACACACACACACCCTGTCCTGTGGTGAGGAAGAAAGAGTGTGGGTTATAGAAGCTGCATCTTTTCTTAAGAGTTGCCTCCATTGTACACATACAGTCCTCAGAATTCGCCTTTCTTCTGGCCTGTAGTCCAGTGGTGCCCTCTTCACATGTCAGCCTTACTGGTATAGATGTTTGAGTTTCAACCCCTACCTTGAACTTGTCAGGCTGACAAGTTTATTGCTAACACATGCTGAGAGATGTCTTAAAGTTGTAAACTCAACAGTGCCTTTGCATATGTTCACCAGCTGGTTACATAGGGAATAAGTTGATAGTACCAAGTAAGAGAGTAAGAAGTTTGGTTTACCTGAGATAGATAAAAAAAGAAAATCAGAATTGTATTTGCTCAACTATGTTCATAGCAACTTTATTTGTAATAGCCAGAATCTGGAAACAACCTAAATGTCCCTCAATGGAGTAATGAATGATGAAATTGTGGCACATTTATACAATGGAATACTACTCCGCTATTAAAAACAAGGAAATCATGAAATTTGCAAGCAAATTCTAGTTCCATGTGTAACTAGCAAAGATCATTCTGAGTGAGGTAACTCAGGACAAATATGCTATACACTCACTTATAAGTGGATATTGGCCGTATAAAATAGGATAGCCATCTACAGACTGAAAGAAGCTAAACCCTAGGGAAGATGCTTAAATCTCATTTAGAATAGCAAACAGGATAGACACCAGAAGCGGTGGAAGAGAGGAACAGCACAGGAGCCTACTATAGAGGGTCATCTAAAGGATTCACCTAACAGGAGATTGAAGCAGATGCTGAGACTGACAGCCGAACTTTGGTCAGAGTGCAGGGAGTCTTATGGAAGAAGGGAGGGGGAAGGAAAGGGGCAATAGAAGGACATGGAAGGGACAGGAGTCCCACAGGAGACCAACAAAGCTAAAAAATCTGAGCCCAGGGGGTCCTGCAGAGACTGATGCACCAACCCTGGACCATGCTTGGAGAGATTCTAGACTCCCTGCTCAGATGTGGCCCATTGACAGTTCAGTCCTCATTTGGGTTCCTGAGTGAGGAGAGCAGGGGTTGCCTCTGTCTTGAACCGGATTACCTGCTCTCTGATCACTTGGCCCTGACGATGTGGTCTTGCCAGGCCACAGAGGAAGAGGATCCAGGTAGTCCTGATGAGACTTGATAAGTTATGGGCAGATGGCAGAGGAGGAGAACTTGCCCTTTCAATGGACTAGGGGAAAGGGATAAGGGAGAAGAGGGAGGGAGGGTGCTTCAATTGGGATATATAATGAATAAATTGTGAAAAAAATTAAAAAAAACAGAAGTAGATGTAGTAGATTAAGGTACTGGGAAGCTTGGTGGTAGGAATCTGAGTAATGATAATGCTGTTCCTACTTGTTTGGTTCCCTTGCTATAATTTGTAATCTAGAACTTGCTCAGAAGTGTTTTTGCTTATAGAATCTGTCTACTGTGCCTGTTTTAGTTTCTTTCCCATTGCTGTGATAAAATACTTTGACAAGCAAATTGAAGGAGAAAGGGTTAATTTGGCTCACAATTCCAGGTTGCAGCCCATTATTTCAGGAAATCAAGGCAGCAGAAATGTGAAGCTAGGCACATTTCGCCCACAGTCAAGAGCAAAGAGCAGTGAGTTATGCATCCATACTAGTGTTCTGCTCCCTTTCTCTGTTCTTATAGTCCTGGATGGGAATGTCCGGCTCACAGTGAGTCTTCTTAACATCAGTTATGCACAGTCAAGATCATCCCATTGTCATGCTCAGAAGCCCCTCTCCTAAGTGATTCTAGATTGTCAAGTTGTCAGATGATGCTGGTCTTCATTTGAAGGGAAAATTCCTTCACTAAGTGTTTAGCCTGGAGGCTTCTTACTTAGCATGCCAAATTAAAGGTTGACGCAGAGGAGCAGTTGATGGCATGCTTCTCATTTCTTCCCACAAAACAAAACACATGATTTGCAAGATTAGATATGATTTTCAATACTCTTGATGCTTCTAATACTTGACTGATGGAGGGTTTTTTTTTAATTTTTTAATTTTTTGTTATCAATCACAGGTTAGGTACTTTGCATCCCATGCCCAGCCCGCCCACTCCCTCCCACCCTCCCCAACCCTCCCTCATCTCCTCCCCGCCCACTCCAAGTCCACCAGCGGGGGAGGACCCCCTCCCCTTCCATCCAACCCCAGCTCATCCTGTCTCCTCAGGGCTGGCTGCAATGTCCTCCACTGGGATCCAGCCAGTGTGTCACTCCCCGGCTTGTATGGGGGAGGGTCAAAGAGTCAGCCACTGATGGAGGGTTTTGAAAGCAGAAATATAAAAATAATTTTCTTGGGCTGGAGAGATGGTTCAGCATTTAAGAGCACTGGCTGATCTAGAGGACCTGATTTCACTTCTCAGCACCTACATGGTGGCTAACAAACATCCTTAACTCTAGGGACCTGCCATTCTCTTCTGGCCTTTGAGGGTACCAGGCACAGACACACATGCTGAGAACACATCCAAACACACACACACACACACACACACACACAAATCTTTTTTCACACAGACTCTAACTATGTACCACGCCCATCGACATGAATTAATTGCCTGGTTTTTTCCCCAGGTGAGGCTGGAGCTTTGTCAATGTGATTGTCCCCTGGGCATAAGGAGTCATCAGGCAGAGGGCTGCCCAGGTGACTTCCACCCTCTTTTCTCTTTTGCCACCTTGATGCCCCTCTGAGGCGGAGAGGTTAGGTATTGTGCTATCTCCCCACAGTTTCTCAGCCTTGTGAGTAGTTCCATCTGAGCCTTGGTCCTTCCAGGCATGGGTGCATCCCTGCTCCACAGGCACCAAACCTCAAACCTGAAGCTTGGCAAGAAAGAGAATGAATTCTAATTCTTGTAGCCTTTCAGCTACTTACAAACCACTTCATCACCACCAGCAGCCCTTATTCCTGAAGCCCTACTTGATTGAAGCTTTTCCCCTTCAGAATATCTAGGAATTACTAAAAAGGAGTACAATCTAAGATAGGCTCCTCCAAACGCTGTCACTGGCTCTTATATAACTGTGGGTGAATCACAGCTTAAGCAGGACAGAAAATCTGTTACTGGTAGTTGCCAAGAATGGCAGAAGCCAGGCTGTGGTTGTCTTTCCTTCCCAATGTGGAAAAAAACACTGGGGTGGGGCTGGAAAGTGCCAGCTGAGCAGTGTGTGTCAGTAGTGACCCACTCTCCTCAAGGCAGGCTGACAAAGCCGGGTCTCCAGCTTTTCCAGGGGACAGAGTAGGCCCAGAGATCTCTGAGGCAATAGCAACATCATAAGGGAGTTTGGAATATCTTTAGGGTTGCTTGTTCACCTTCATGAGATTTTCTTACAGAATCTAATGG
>CM053763.1:7421248-7465951 GCA_028658305.1 Pachyuromys duprasi
AAAAAAATAAAATAATTTTAAAAAAGAAAAAAAAGATGGGTTTTTAAAGTAGATAATTTGAATGCTTTCAGTTGCCTTTTAATTTGCTAATCTCCATCTCTTTTTTACTATACTTTCTCTGCATATTTTGAACTCAGATTTTGGTAGGTACAGGTACCTGGGTTTGAATTATCTTGAGTGGTTCACTTGAATTTGTTGTGCCACACCACCTTGCTTGGAGAAAATGGTAGCATATCTCCTCATAGGTGGCAGTGATGAATACATGAGCTATTTATACGTAACATATACAGTGCTTAGAAAAGTGCTGTCCTGTGATGTGTTGCCAGGATTTTAGATGTTTAAGTTGAAAGTAGTTGTAATAATAAAAATTTTACAACCTGCCATTCCTACTCCCATCGCCAAAGGAGGGTTATCTATAATTTTCATATATTAAAAAGTTTTAATAGTCTTGCCCAACACACACGCCTTCCTCCTTTAGTGGCTAGGATGTTAAGGGCAGTAAGAGAAAGAGGCCTTGTTTACTGGCTTCCTGTTCTGATTCCCCTGGGCTGTGCTTCCTGGCTCTCTGAGAAGTCCTGCTTCACTTGGTTTAGCCCAGACCCATTAAGTATTGGAAAAATGACTACTTTTTAATCTTTAATCAGTTGAATTAGATTCAGTGCTTAATGAGAAGCCCTCATTTTAAGACTAGTATTCAGAATACAATTTTCTGTTTTCTTCAGTTTTAGATAGGAAACAGCTAGGAACAAGTTACTGCAGAAGGAACATACAGTTCTGGGACTTAGCTTTCTTTTCTGTTAAGTTTCTTGGTGCTCTGGAACTACAGGCGGGACCCCTCATGGGTTTGGGCCTGGTTTGGGGCACATAGTTCAATGTGCAGTCCAACAGGTAAGTAGAACTTCCTGCCCAGTTTGTCTATATATCACCCTGTTCTTTCTCCTGCCCAACAGGTATCTCAGATGAAGATATTATCAACATCACTCTTCCCACCGGAGTTCCAATTCTGCTGGAGTTGGATGAGAACCTGTGTGCTGTTGGGCCTCACCAGTTCCTGGGTGACCAGGAGGCCATCCGGGCAGCCATTAAGAAAGTGGATGATCAAGGAAAAGTGAAACAAAGCCAACAGTAAAGCCCTTCCCCGGCGTGGCCAGGAAGCAGCACAGGGGTGGGGTGCAGTGTGTGACGGGGCGGGTTTCTCCTTACCCACTTGATTCTTCTTTCTCCCAGGCTAGGCTGTGAGGTAGAGTTTGTGTGGATAACCAGGTAATTTATTTAGGTCAGATGCAAGCTGAGGAAGCTGAAGAATTTTGTCTTAAGCCTAAATTAACTTTTCTTCTACTGTTGTTTGAATTTAGTTTGCAAAATAGTGGCAGTGAGGTTTGATCAAGATTGTTCTATGAATTTTGTAGACAGAATAAAAAAAGGAGAGGGAAGTGTTCGTCACTTAACAAGTCATCACTGAGCTACCACGGACAGGCACTATTCCAGTGAGCAGCTCACTTTTTTACTAAATTAATACTCTCTGAGATGAATGAAGACTGCTAGGTTAACACTTGAGCCATTTAGACCAGAGGCCCATCGAATGGGAAGTCACAGAATGGTCCCAGGGAAGGCAGCCAACCACCGTGATAGCGCAAGGCCCTTATTCCCCCTAGTTCAGCGCCGTCCTGTTTGCCGTTAGAAATTACCTGTGGCCATTAGAACAACCAGGATACACACAGCTGTCACAGCTTATATTCTCCTTCTGTTTCAGTTTTAGTTTTTGGACTTTAATCTTTGGGTACTTAACAGTTAGCTTAAAATAAAGTTTTATGACTGCAAACAACACGTGCAAAGTATCTCAGGTGTGTGATAAATTTTTGGCCCGCTTCTGAGCCTGTCCTTGACGCCATCTCCTGCAACACTCCAAGGCTTACACTGAGTTGGACACAGGCTGCTCCTTGGATTGAAGGCGGGGTTGGGGGAAGGAGATCATGATGCATGTGGTTCTGTTCACCTTAGCAGGGTGACGGGCATGTGGGAGCTTCTCACGTATATTTGCTGTTCCTCAGCTAAGTACAAAAGATTATGGCATGTGTCCTGGTTCAGGTGGGCTGAAGCTACGTGTATGTGTAGGTGCTGTGTGTCAGTCATCTTTAGGTTGTTGCCTCACTGGAAGCAAGTCATTCATATTTCCATGATGAATGATCATGTACATATTTTGTAGTCACAGTTACCATACGTTTTATCATTTTTCATGTTTTCCCAGGGAAAGAGTAGTTTGCTTGTATTCATTTTATACTAGAATTGGCCTTTGACACAATCAGTTCTAAATCATTGCTGCCATTGCTGCTGCTCTGCTTTTGATTTTTGATTCAGTATCTTTAGGGATTGACAGAAAAGATGGCTGAAGTAATGTGAACAAGGCATTTGGAATCTTAGGGACTTCATTAGGTGATTTTTGCCAGTACTTTCTGATACTGTTTTTGAGACTGAACTGAGATATGTGTGAGCAGATAGGCTGTTTATGGGGGAACTCACATAAAATCACGGTTAACTGCAGTGCCCCAGCCTCAGAACCAGCTGGTGAAGCTGTCCTCTGCCTTGATAACGTTACCTGTGATTTCTGGAGGTGGGCCTAACCTGCATCATATTCCTGGCCTCTTTCTGAAACGGACAGACATGAGCAAAGGAAGACAGCCCCTCTGTAAATGTGGTCCCTGGAGAGGTCATTGTGGGTTCCCTGGGGGCTGTCTTGAGAGGTCTCCTCTGCTGTGTCAGTGTGGTAAGATGAGGCCTGAGCCAGAGCAGAGTTCTTCAGTGTGTGGGAAGAGCTGAGCGTCCCATGGCTCTGCAGACCTGTCTTTTTAAAGCAGTTCTGTTCCAGAAAATGAATGGTTTTTCACCGAGTCCTGTTGCCCCTGAAATAACAACACACCCTCAGATAGGATGCTTTCTAATGTGTTTGCCTCATCACAGAAAATCAATGTGATCTGTTTCCAAGTCAATTTCTGCCTCCAGTCAGCAGGTTGTTTCTCATGCTAGACTTTGCCCGCTGTTACTGAAGTGCGGTGGCTTCCTTTTGGTCCCATTGCATATTCTGGGAGAGGTGTTAGGTCAAGTACCCACCTTCCCCACAGACACTCTTTGCTATGCGCTTGTAGTTGATTTCAGGGCTGAGCACTTGGTACTGTACAATCAATTCCCCCTTTCTCAGCAGTCATTAGGTGCCTGGAGTCCTTGGTCTAGGCTGCCCCTCTTCTAATTTAGACAAAATGAACTAGGGGAAAAAGCACTACAAGACGAAGACTCCTCATCCGAGGTGTCAGCTGTAGTCATTTTTCATTTTATAGCAACACATAAGAATCTTCATAAAGTTCAGCTCCTCATATGAGAAAGACTTTCCTTCTCTTAGAATCACCCTACCATTTCTCCAACAGGGCAGATCCTCTTTATATTTTCCGTTTTTATCTTTTGTATGATCAGCTTGTTACAAATTTGGGACTCACTTATTTAATGTATTTGTTGTATTAAACTGTTTCACAGGAGATCTACTTATAGCAGATGCCAGTTCAAGATAGGGTTTTAACATTGAGCTATGAAAAAAATTTAAACCATTGAATCCAAGGCAAATATGGAGAAAAAAGGATAAGTTTAATTATTCAATCTCTTAATGGCAAATTATTTGACAGAATCAAAGGCTGAACTGAAATGATTCTATAATTGATAGTTATATTTATTCAAGAGTGGTGTGGTTGAATGAAACTTAATTCTCAAATTCCTGTGGCAATGGTTTTTGGAGGTGGGGCAGCTAAGTAATTAGGATTAAATGAAGTCCTGAGAGTGGCCAGATGGTGGCTTTGTCTCAGAAGAGAGACCTGAACTATTGTCCTGCTCTCTGTAGTGCACTCTCTGTCTTAAGATAGGCTCCCAACAACTCCTAGCACCATGCTTTTGGTCCCTCTAGCCTCCAGAGCTAAATTAACCTCTCTTTGCAAGTAGTAAAGTGCATGCGTGTGTCTGTCTGTCTGTGTCTATGTCTGTATCTGTCTGTCTGTCTGGTCTGGAGCTCAAGAAGCAGGCTAGGTTGGCTAGCCATTTTCTCACCTCCCCAGAACTGGAATTACAAGTGTGTACCACCATGCCGGGCTTTTCTTTGTTTTGGTTTTTGAAACTTGGGTCCTCTGGCTCAAACTCATCACCTGAGTGTATCTCCCCAGTTCCTACTTCGACAAAGTTTTAAAAGCAAGCTAGAGATCAGTACCGCTTACTCTGTATACAAAATACAAGCACAACTTAATCTCTGTTTGAGTCGGGGCTTACCATTTATTATAAATTGTCAGTACACTGAAAATCTTTTCGTAACAAAAATGTAATCTCCATTAAGTAGAGAATATAATTAGCATAAAGAGCACTCAGTGGTGGTCACATAACTCACTGTGTCAACTTACATCCACTACAGTGTCTTATTTCTTTCCTCTATTTCCCACTGACTGTGTGGAAACAAACGGCAAGGGTGATACACTTGAAACGGACAGCTTAAATAGTCTTCAGGCAAAATGAAAGTCACCCGGTGCTGGTTCCTTCTTGGTTCTCCGCAGAACCAAAAAGCAGCTCTGGCAAAGTATTGCAATTCAAGTTTTGACCTTCATGTGGTCTGTGTATTTCTGGTTGCTGTTGAGAGGCCTTTGTGGGTATTGTCAGCATGAAATGTGTTTAGAGATAATGTTGCAGAGACTCTTCTCAGCTTGCTGTGTGTGATCTGTGGAAAATTGTGATTACCTCCAGATGACATTGTAGAGACAAATATCAGGGATCTGCAATGACTTTATAGTAAAGTAAATTTGCCAATGTTATAACTCTGGCATCATGATGGGAGAAGGGAGACAAGACAGAGGAAGGCAAAGATGGCCCCTTTGCTACTGTTTTGAACTGGTAGCATTTGCGTGAACGTGCTTGTCTGTTTTCATGTTTGTGTGTCCCACTGTTGCCTCCAGCCCTGCGTCCTCTGAGAGGGACTAGCAGCCATAACCCGGTAATCCTTAGCATACCTTCTTCCCTTTGATCTTAGTTCCTAAGTACTTTTACACACAACTGGGGATGTTTAAGGAAATGGTTCCAGATCTGAAACAGATGAAGCACAACATAAGCCTGAAGCGTCTCCACCAGGCCAAAAAGAGTGACTTACTTCCTGATGGCATAGAAAGGTTGGCTTGAAGGACAATTTAAGAAAATTAATGTTAAAACAATGATGGTTATAGGACATTGAATCTTAAAAATAACCAATAAAACCCTAGATTTTAAAGAGAGGAAGTAAGTACTAAAATTTCCTGAAATGCAGAACTAATTGACAGGAGAAAGCACGTGGTACAGAGCGCTTTGTGTTGAGGCCAGTTCTCACATTTGCTTTATTGTAGGAAGCAGCCAGTTAAAGGCAGCTGGCTTCTGTCTCTTTCATCGTGAACTCTCAATAGATGAGGGAAACAGGAAAGTTCTTAACATGTACTATATAGAGTGCAAACTGTACACTCAGACTGATGGGGTACCTCCTTGCCAAGCCTGAGGGCAGGGTGGGCAGAGAGAACCAACTCCTCAGATTTCTCTTCTGACTCCCACATCCATGTTGTAGTACACCCATGCACACACACTAAAATATAAGAAAAGTTACATAGTCTTTCGCTTTATTTTCCTTTGAAACTACAGCTGCTTTGCAGCAGACCAAATTAGCTTATCTGCTGATGTAACACCTCAGAAACACGATTATGATTGACATCACCTTCATTTGAATAACAATGCGATCTCTCTCCTGATGCAAACATCCCTTTTTTTTCTCCTGAGTATCTTAGAGTGATATGATTTTTTGATGCTTCCCAGCTTCAGATTTCTTTGGCTCAGAAGTTTCAGTCCATGTCCACTTGTCCTGTTGTCCGTGGCTGTGGTAGGCAGAACATCATGGCAAGAAGCATGTGGAAAAGCAGAGGTAGCTAGGAAGGAGGAGAGAGAGAGAGGAGAGAGGTCAGAGATAATATAATCAAAAACATGCCACCAGGGACCAGGCTCAAAACAGGCTCACACCCCACAATTTCCATTTCTCCATGGTCCATTCAGTTATATCCCTGTCGATGAATTTTTTATTGCTTCAGAACTGTTCAGTTTTTATTTAAGTTTATGCTATAAAAAGTGAACTGTCAAATATACCCCACCCTCTGTTCCTTTCCTCCAGTTTCCTATTTGGCCCCTTGCTGTTCCCCTCCAACACTGTGTGCGTGTGTTTACCCCTCGGGGTCCACCTCATGCTGCCATCATGTGCATGGGTGTGGGATTACCCACTGGAGAGTGGGTAACCTCTCAGGGACTGCATCTTTGAAGAAAACACTCTTCCTCCTCCAAAAGGATTTCATGACTGCCTCACCCACCCTTGCTCAGACTTTTTCTGGCTTGATTGTGTGCTTACTGTCCCAGCTGCTGTGTGCTCGTGTGTGCAACAGTCTTCTTGTGTCCAGAAAACACTACTTTTTTGTAGTCAATAACTGCATCTGCTCTTACAATCTTTCCATCTTCTCTTTCATGATGATTTCTAAGCCTTGAGAGGAAGGGAAAGCACCATATACCTAGTTCTATATTACGTGTAGGAATTAAACCGGTACAGACCTGGAAGTTTCATCTCTGCCGGGTTAGCTTTCATATGGAAGGTGCTATGGTCACAACTGGGGGAGAAAAGGATCAGTTTTACTCAGCTGTGAATCCTGCAAGCTCCAGGAGCATTTGGCCTGGTTAGACATGCCCGCTGGTGCAGCAATGGTACAAATGTTATAAAATAACCAACTACCTTCTGATTCGACTTAAGACCCACTCCAGAAGATGCAACCTATAGCTGGGTAGACAGAGGCCCTCAGGGAGAACATACTAACAAATAGGTTAAATGTATACAGTATATAGTATTAACCTACTCCCACTATCGTACCTATCTTTATACCCACAGATTGATGCATCTATCAACCCTCATCAGATAAGCTCTTTTTTTTTCAATAGGTGGCTATTAATACAGAACCCACAGTTAGTCAATGTACAGAATAAAAGACTAAGAAGTACTCAACATTTTTTTACATTTATTATAGAGGTACATGCCTGCCACAGTGCATGTGGCTTTGGGAACTGGATTCTCACCTTTACCATGTGAGTCCCAGGGATCAAACTAGGGTTATCAGACTTCAAACAGGTCAACAGGCTTAGTGCAAATGCCTTCAAGTGCTGAGATATCTTGCAGGCAGGCCCTCAATGCATTCATCTATTTAGATCAGAATTGTCACAATCCAATTACTTCCCCAAAATCCCCACCTTTAAAAACAAAACATGATTTCTTTTTTTATTTTTTCTTACTTTTAATTAAAATATAATTACCTAATTTACATCTCCCCTTTCCTCCTCCTGGCCCCTTCCATGTCCTCTCTCTCCAACACCTCCCATGCCCACTGCCTTTACTCCCTCTCAAAATTAAATTCATGTAACGTTTATATATATAAACACAACCTGTTGAGTTTGTTTGCTGTTGCCCATGTGTAATGACTTCAGGGCTGAGCACTTGGTGCTGTATAATCAATCCCCCCTTTCTCAGCCGTCATTAGTTGCCCAGAGTCCTTGGTCTCGGCTTAGGGCCCCATCAGATCCCCATCTTGTTAGCGTGTTTATTGGTGTTGTCATTGCACACCAGAGCCTGTGTTAGCACAGGTGGGGATTGGGCAGAGGGGGCATCTCACGCCCAGACTGTAGCACTAAAGTCTTTTCATTTTGAAAAATGCAGTTTAAAATGAAAACAAATGAATTTTCTTGAAGGGATGGGTCAAAGGAATTGCATGTGATCTACTATTTCACAGTGATAAGCCTGTGAAGCCGCTGAGATGCGGCCCTGGCAAATATAAGTACCGTACCAGAAAAGCTAGCACAGAGCCCTGTATCCACAACCGAGGCCATTGATCTACTCTGACAGAATCTATGAACACCCAGAGTCCCTCAAGCAGCCTCTATCTGTCTTTTTGAAGTGTGCTGGCTCCTGACTTCGCTAGGGAGGTGTACTTGCAGCCAGAGGACGGTTTGATGGTTTTTATTTCTGCACGCAGACACTGGGGGTCAGTATTTATTCACAAATGCTTCTGTCTGTGGCTCCAAGCCTACCTCTGGCCATCTACAACTAACCCTACAGGAAGGCCTGGAATTCCTCTGGGTTTTATTTGGTTGTTTTTTGTTGTTTTGTTTTTTGTGGTCATGCAGCTAGAGAGCTCCACTTAGTAACAATAAACATAAATAGAAGCACTGGATCCTCATGAAATTTTAGCCTGGGAACGAGGCAGTTTTGAATATAAAGTGATACCAAGTCCTTCCTTATTTCTGGAGACTTGTCTGACAACATTGGCCATACCAGGATGTTCAACCAGCATCCTGGCCACCACCCCTGACTCTTCTCTTGATTAATTGTGGTGTTGTCCTCAAGTACAGTTTTTATTTCTTTTTCACACCCATTGCTGCTGCTTAAATAAAGCCCTCACCTCCCTGGAGTATTTCAGCAGCTTCCCTGTCAGCTCTCTTGCCTCAGCTCTCCTCCTCTCCTTCCCAAGTTTTGGCCCGCAGAGCCTCATGCTAGTATCCTAACAGAGGGGTTAGTATCCTTCCAGGCTCTTCCCTCTATCACTCCTGCCTCTACCCGGCTCATTTGCTGCCTCGTGTCTGCTCACCCCTCAGGACTGATAGGGCAAAAGTTCAAACCCATTTCTCATTTGTAAAGTGATAAACACAGAATGAAATGTGTGTGAAAACTTTCATAAATGCAAAATATTGATACATACTAATTATTTTAAGATTTGCTAGAAATTTTGCATTATACATAAATGTATTATTAC
The DNA here is from genome assembly GCA_028658305.1 of Pachyuromys duprasi. NCBI lineage: Eukaryota > Metazoa > Chordata > Mammalia > Rodentia > Muridae > Pachyuromys > Pachyuromys duprasi. Next base: position 7,430,122 of record CM053763.1, read on the forward strand.
TTTAAAACTCTAAAAAATAATGTGTGTATGAAACAGTTCACTTTACTACATCTTGGCACCAATAAAAAAATGGGTTTATAGTCTAAAGAAAGAAAAAAAGAAGGAAGGAAGGAAAGAAAGAGAAAGAAAAAGAAAGAAAAAGAGAAAGAAACAAAAAAATGGGGTTAGGCAGCCCTACCGTTCATTCTCACAGAGGCTTGTCTCTTTGGCTGGCTAGCCAAAATCACACACACACATGCCCTCTAGAATTCCCCAGGTTTATTCTCCTTCACTGTCAGTCAGTTTGGTTGTTAAGGTTTTTCTTATAACCTGCCCTTGATCGTTAACCTGTCTAGACTCTAGTTGGCTGGAGATGATCCCCTTCCTGCTGGTGCACAGGAGAGCAAAGGAGGCCTACTATGTAATCAGCTTAGAGGATTTCCCTTCAGGCAGCTACATAATGCCACAGAAACAGGTTATTTACAGAGACCTGCCATGTTGTCATTCAAATTACAGAGTATACATAACAATACAAGTATTTTGTGAGTGAAAGGTATTCTCTAGTTTTGTCATCATAAGAACTATTTTGTTGATTTCTATGTGCATGCTTCACATGGATAAATTCTTAATTCACATTCCATATTGCATTCTTCTATTTATTACATCTCTCCATGTTTCAGGGCTCTACCAAGTGAACTCTACATTTGAATGCTGTTCTGTTGTTTGGATAGAACTTAAAATATTTGAGGCAGTACTTGGAATTTTTCTATAATAAGTAATAACATTTAAGAATAGCAATTAATTTTCTGAGACTGATACTCCAACCAAGGACCGTTCACGGAGATAACTAGAACCTCTGCACAGACTGTAGCCAATGGCAGCTCAGTGTCCAAGAGGGTTCCCTAGTAATGGGAACAGGGACTGTCTCTGACATGAACTCATGGGCTGGCTCTTGGATAACCTCCACCTGAGTGAGGAGCAGCTTTACCAGGCCACAGAAGAAGACAATGCAGCCAGTCCTGATGAGACCTGATAGACTAGGATCAGATGGAAGGGGAGGAAGACCTCCCCTATCAGTGAACTGGAGGAGGGGCATGGGTGGAGAAGAGGGAGGGAGGGGGCTACAACTGGGATATAAAGTGAATAAACTGTAATAACAAAAATATTTTTTTAAAAAATGTATCAATTAAGAGCCAAGTGTGGTGGCACATGCCTGTAATCCCAACATTGGGGAAGCAGAGACAGGTGGATCTCTGTGAGGTTGAGGCCAGTCTGGTCTAGAAAGCAAGTCTAGGACAGCCAAGGCTACACAGAGAAACCCTGTCTCAAGAATAATAATTAAGCTAACATACTGTTAAATATCTAAAAGATATCTAAAAGATAAAACTTCACAATAAGATTATAAAATATATAAGCCAGACATAATGGTGCACACCTTTAAACCCAGTACTCAGGAAGCAGAGGCAGGTGCATCTCTATAAGTTTAAAGCCAGTTTGGTCTACAGAGCAAGGACCAGGACAGCCAAAGCTATACAGAGAAAACATGTCTTGAAAAACGAAACAAAAGATACGGAAAGCCATTTTATATGGCTGTAAATTACAAAACAACAAGGATGGTTATGGTAGTGTTCTAAAAGAGGGATCATACATACTAAGCCTTATATGATCTGTATGTGTGTTTGTGCATACACTTGGCTGAAGAAATAGTGTAGACAGTAACTCCAAGGCAGAAAGAGTATTTAAGAACAAAATAACTCTGGGCATTCAATCCCTAACATTATAAAAGCAAAGCAAGCAAACAAAAACAGATAATAGAATCCAGAGAGATGGCTTCTGGGGTAAAAGTCCTTGCCTTGCAAACCTGATGACCTGAGTTTGATTCCTGGAATCTACACAATGAAGGAAGGAGAAAATCTGTTCAACAAGGTTGTTCTCTGATTTCTGCAGCATGTGCCTTGGCATATGCATTCATAATTCGCCCATACATAATCATGCACACACACATATACTCATACAATATTAAGTTTTTTTAATTTTTAAAAGTAGATAATTGTTAAGATCAGGGTAGCTTGGCTCCGTGTGGTACTGCATACCTTTAATCTCAGCACTCAGCAGAGGCAGAGGCAGGTAGATAGCTGTGACTTCAAGGCAGCATGATCCACCTAGTGAGTTCCAGGACAGCCAGGGGTATATAGAGAGACCCTGCCTCAAAAAAAAAAAAGGTTTGGACACAGTAATGGGTCTGATTGGCATGGGATGGAACGGTTGGAGAGATCCGAAGCCTACTGAGCATGATCATTTGCATGGAAGACAAGCCAGGCTTTCTCAGTGGAGGAGAAGCCTCGTACCCAAACCCTTTTGCCAATTAAGAGTGTCATCATTTAAGAATACAGAACCCACCTCCGGGTAATATTATATCCCTCTACTATGAGACACAGTTTCTAAGAGAATTGGAAGTCCTACCATATTTAAAAGGAGTTTAAGAGGGAAGCTTTGACTCTCACTGCCTCTAGCTACGCCACTTCTGAATAGCATCCCAGTGAGAGGAAAATGGCATAATTATTTGCATGACTGTTAAAGTCAGATAAAAGTACCATACTTAAGATCTTGATTTTAGGGGCTAGTTAGATAGCCCAGTGGCTAAGAATACTTAGAGTTTCTTTTCAGTGAGTATGTGTGTCTGTGTGTGCGTGTGTCTGCGTGCATGGGCATTACCGCATGTTTGGAGGTCAGAAGACAACTTGGGACAGTGCTCTCCTTTCGCCATGTGGGTCTTGGGGATCCTAAGAATTTTAGGCTTGCCCTCAAACACCTTTACTGCCTAAACCATCCACCAGCCCCTTTTTATTGTTTTTAGTGGAAGGAGGGAGAGAGAAATCCACCCAAATTGGCAGAAAGAACAAGCTGAAGCCACAGTGAGCATGCTTGTCATTCACGTGCAGGGCTGTTCTAGTCCCACAGGACACTGTGTGGAGCCAGAGAGCTGAGATTTTCTTTTACGTGAAATTTAAGTTGATGATTTCCTAAGTGGCTGAGTTTGCTTTCATTCTTCTCTCAAATTATCTGTCTTGATATTTGGAGAATCCAGAGCAAGTGTGTTGAAGTCTGACAGAAATGCTGAAGTGGGTAGAAACAGACGTACAGAATGTTTGATATTCTGAAAGGGAAACAAAACAGTAAAACCGAGCCTTCTTCAGCTTGAGGGGGGGGTGTGTGATAGAGGCATTAAGCTCCTGTCTCAGTGTCGGACCCTGAAAAATGCTAACATTTCTGGCTTGTCTAGACTGAGAAAGGTGTTAGGTAGCTCACAGACTCTTAGGGATGGCCAGAGAGCGAAGTCTGGAAGGACACACAGCTGACAGTAAGACTTGGATCATACCATGGGATTGCTCCAGCAAGGACCCAGTGCCCTAGATGCCAGGCACAAACCCTGCCCTCCTGCTGGCAGTGCTGGGCACTGGGTGCCAGGCACAGACACTGCCTTCCTGCTGGCCGTTCTGGGTTCTGGCACTAGAAATTTCCTGCTGCTATCCACTTAGCAATGATGACAACAACGGCTACACATTTCTTCTTCCATGCCCATCCATTCTCCCTTCCCGTGGAACTTTGTCCTCTCAGGTGACTGGGGGCTCAGCCAGAGAGCCACCTTCTTTCTCTTCACCTGCATATTAGTTCAAAGCCAATACTAGTTGTTGAAAGGATTGTGTTGAGGCCAATAGCAGGGCGGTGAGGGCCACAAACTGGTCAACAGCTACTGCACACACAGGCCCTTGTACAAAGTCTGACTGCTGGGTCCTCCAAGCTCCCGGTTGCTGTTTGCTTTTTCCAGCTACTTGTCTTGTTGTTTCTCTCTCTCTCTCTCTCTCTCTCTCTCTCTCTCTCTCTCTCTCTCTCTCTCTCTTTCTTTTTCCTGGAAAGTTGAAAGGTAAATTCCATAGCAAGAGATCCTGGGAATGCAGGTGCTGGGTTCCAAATGGATGAAACAAATTTGCTCATGGGCAGGCTTCGCCCTCAGAGGCAGTGCTGTGGTGGTAAAAAATGCCGGCTCTGCTCACTTCCTTCTCTGTATTCGGATTCCGACTTAAACGCCTGCCTTGCCCAAGGCTCACGCTGAGACCTGGACCTCAGGAACTCCAAAACACACACCCTTTTCAGAAATCTGTAATTTCATCATTTTTTGACCAAATGAATGTAGCCACAGAGAGACACAAACTTTCCACTGGGATTTATTTTGCTCTCTTTTGGCAAGTATGATTTTTTTCCTCCTCCTCTTGCTTTTGAAACCCTATTCATTACAAGAAATACATGTTTTCCCAAAACTTATTTTTAAGGTAAACTTATTATTAAACACGTACATCTTGCCTTTCTAATTCTGGTTTATAGGTTTGAAGACTGAGATTCAGAACAGTCTGTGGCTTAGAAAGTGACATTTAGGTGGTATTTGGCTGGGGAACCCTAATCTGGGCTTTGGAACCTATCCTGCTCCTGGTAGCCTCAGCATGCAAGCACAGGCAATTCAAGGCTTCCTGTTTGTGGTTGCAACTGGACACTAGTAAATTTAGGAAGCAGGGTGGAATTGCTTCACGTGCAGATGAATACTTTATAACAATTAAGTATGAAAAGCAATTATCCTAGAAGCAAGTTTTGTCACACACCTTTGTCCCAAAGAAACTAGCCAATTTAAAGAAAAAGAACAGAATGCTCCCCATTCTATTATTAAGTATGGAATCAGCGCTTGTATGAGCACACCAGAAGATGGAAGGAATGCAGGAGCCCTGAGGCAGAAGGACAGCAAGCTAAAGAGGGTAGGCTGTGTAGGGGGAACAGGAGGAGGGGCAGAGCAGAGATGGCGTGGAGATGCTCTGGCGCGTTGAGGCAGGCTCCTGGCTGGCTCTGCGCTATGCTGAGGGGGAAGGAGAGAATGAGAACTATAGGCTCTAGTTAAACACACATGCACACACACACGTGCACATGCCAGTGTTCTGACCTTACTTACCTCTTACCCTGCCCAGGGCGGAATCTCATTCTATTCTCCTTATGAAGCGAGAAATGAAGATGGAGCTGACTCTTCCTACTTGAGACCACAGCGGAGTTGGCAGAGACTGGGGACGGTTAAGATTCAGTCAAGTGGGAAGAGGGTGGGGTGGGAGGGGGCGCCACCACTTGCATGTCCCAAGCAGAATTCTGGTAAAATGCATGGAGGGGATTTTGAGAGCTGGGCATGGTGACTCAGGTTTATAATTCCAGTACCACGGAGGCTGAGGCAGAAGGATCATAGCAACAGCCTGGATGTACAGTAGACCTTCAAGCTCAACATCCCTGCCCCCACCAAAACAACCAACCAAGGATGCCTCAGATATACTCACAGGTCCAGATTAAGAGGAAGGGATTTCTGCCTTTAAAAACTAAAAACAGGATTCAGTCCTAGAACCACCTAAGGATACCTCAGTTTAATACCTGACATCTCGAGATCTTCTCCCACCCTAGGAAAAGCATTTTCCCTTTCAGTAGGGCAGACACCTGAAATTCTTTTAATCAGGTGCAAAAATCTTTCTGAAATCATTAGAGATAAAATTTTGTAATGATCTATCTCTCTATCATCTATCGTATGTGTGTGTGTGTGTGTGTGTGTGTGTGTAAACTAGCATGTATGTATATGCACAAATGTATGAGGTATCTGCAGAGGCCAGAGAAGGAGCTGGACCACCTGGAACTCAAATTACAGGTTGTCATGAAATTATAGGCTGTCGGTCATATGGGTGCTGGGAACTGAACCATGTCCTCTGTAAAAGGAGCAAGTGCTTTCTGCCACGGAACCATCTTTCCAACCCCTAGAGACAAAACTTTAACAGCAAACGTGAAGGAATAAAGCATGGTGAGCACAGTGAGGGGGCAATCAGCGGCAGCTCAGGAAGAATTACTAGTGACTGGTTTCTCCTCGTTGTGACAAAGAGAAGGATGCTGAAGAGGAGCGGCTGCTGCTGAAGAAAGACCTGGAAAGCCAGGTCTTGTTGGCTAGTGGCCTATACAAGGGTTTGGCCTTGTTTATCATCACGTGGGGTGGACAGTACAGAACAAGATATTGCCAAGCTGGGTGTGGTGACACCTTTGTTTCTTAGACTGTTGGAGACAGATAATCATGTGTTTGCTCTTGTCCACTAGGCTCCAATGTGTCCCATAGCGTCATTAGTCGAGGGATATGTGTTTCTGAGGCAATTCATAGCACAACAAAATGAGGTGAAATCCACTGGGACACAGAGTCAGGATGGGGTTCTATCTGGGTGCTGCCACTGAAGGACTCTTGGCAGAGTTGTTTCATCTCTGAGGCTTAATGATTCAAAAATAGTGGCTCTAGCTGGCCTGGGGCATGTGTCTGTGATTCCAAGCTTTTAGGAAGCTGAGGCAAGAGGGTCACAAGCTCAAGGCATGCTCAGGCTCCAGAGTGAGTTCAAGGCTAGCTTGAGCAACTTAGTGAGACCCTGTCTCAAGATTAAAAAAAAAAAAAAAAGAAAAGAAAAGAAATAGCAAAAAGGGAGCAAGATGGTAGCTCAGTGTTAGAAAGCTTGGCTAGCATATCCAGACCATTCAGTCTCCAGAACTATAACGTGTGCATGTGTGCACGCGCGCGCACGCACACCTTCTGCCTCCTCCAGCATTAGCATCATAGGCATCGCCCACAGGTGTCAGAGGCTACTGGGTTGCTGTAGAGCAGACCCAAGCCAGGGCATGCTGATGCCGGAGGGTCTGGGGCTGCATAAGCTTCCAGGGGGAAGGGACCCCCAGGCATCCTCATTAAAAGCTTTCTGACTTGGAATAGCTCTAGTTCATTACAACCACACAATTTTCTGACTTTTTAATTGGACCTTCTTTGCTACCCCAGGTTACCTCAGGTCCTTTCTCTCTCTACCATCTCACGGGACTTAGGCAATAAACACAGGCTCTGGTATTTCTACCATGTGTCACAGTTGGCTGAAGAATCACAGTAATGCCACCTCCTCAGTCGCTTGGGGAGAGGTGTCACCCCTTTACAGACTCCTGCCATTCAGAGAATGGAGACAGGAATGTCTTTCAACCCTGAGGCTACTTGCTGCCTCCTCTTAACATACAATTTTGGAACTATTTTGTATCTGTGCCCTCTCTGTTGGTGATAAGCATTTATTGAGAACCGACCCTATGGGAGTAAGTGACATAATATGAGAGCTAACAAAACTGGTTTTCTCTTTATGATTGCCTTGCAAAAATCAATCATGCAAAGCCACATCCCATACAAGAGAGGAACCTGCAGGCTTTCAGATGTCAGGGTGGGTAAGACAAAGTCGGTTTTGAGCAAAGAGAGGGAAAGGAGGAGAAAGCCCCTAAACTCCCTGTGGTGTTATATCCCCTCCCCCCCCAAAAAAAACACACACAAGTCATGTTGTGTACCAGGTCCAGCCATTACGGCCTTTCCTAGGAAGGACAGCTGTAGGGAAGGAAGGAGTAGGCCTGAGGACTGGGGCTGGAGGGCCAGAGCCAGTCTACTCTCAACTTGTCAGCAAGTTCTAGACATGTGGAAAGCCTTATGGTCTGAGTCTGCTCACCCAAACCATCCCTTCTCTCCTTCAGCCCTTTGTGTATGTGCGTGTGTGTACATATGTGTATATAGGTGTATGTGTATATATTTGTATATATATGTACATATATACAAACAAGGAGATGGGTGGTATGGTGTTAGGTACCAGAATGTATGTATGTATTTGTGAGACAGAGTCTCTTTACATAGCTCTGGCTGTCCTGGAATTCACTATGTAGCCCAGGCTGGCCTCAGAGAGATCTGCCTGTCCTTGCTTCCCAATTGCTGACACTAAAGATGTATGCCACCATACCAGGCTTAATAATGGTATTTTATTATAAGCCACAACACAAGTCTTAAGAGGAAGAGATGTTCATAAGAAAACACACTGGGAGCATGGGTGTGGGCTTCCGAGAAAGAGCACAGATGATAAGGCACACCGAAGCATCAGAACAGGCCCCAAGAGGGACAGCCATGTCCGTCAGCTTTTCCAGGAATCAAAACTACACGCCAGTAGGGTGGTCATAAAGCCATTAAACGGATCTTCCTTTATTCTCTGCATACTTGTTAGTCTGTCCACAGGTCATTATGGAATCTTCCATGTATGACTGAAAATCATGGGTGAGTCTCAATTCCACAAGCACGTATATGTGTAGAGAACTTGTTCTGTGCAAGCTCTGCTTGAGCACACCCACACAGGTAAATATATTAGTGTACAAAGTATGTGCTATTATCAATGTTACTTTATAAGTGGGAAACTAAGGCACAAAGCAGCAGGTGGTACAGCTTAGCATCAAATGTGGCTCTGGGTCCCATAAACACTGGGCTTCATCAATTCCGTGTTAGAACAACAATAACAGCAGAGGCTCAGTAACACATCAGGATTTCTCAGACATTCTGAATGAGGAGCCTGGAGCCCTCAGGAGAGAGCCCACAAACAAGGAGATGGGTGGTGTGATGTTAGGGTACCTAGAATGTGCTCAGAGCCTCTGAGCAGGGCATAGCTACTGTTTAGATGAAATGTGTCTATTTGTCACAAAATTAACAGCCTCAAAGAAACATGAATATTTGCAACTAAAGTAAGCAAGGACAGGGAGAGAGAGAGTGTGTGTGTGAGAGAGAGAGAGCACACAACAGCTATAGCAATCTGGAAATAATCTCCCCTAACTCAGGGGACTAATGGCATTGGTTTAAAAGGGCCTGACTTTAAGCTGGTATGTGAATTTACTGGGGCCGTTGGCAGGGATGCTAACAATTTATGGAATGCATTTTTGGGAAGGATTAGGGGGAAAACATGTTGTGTCTTACAAACCCAGAGTTAAGAATACAGCTCTAAGGGGTGAGCATTAAATCTCATGTGTGCGTAGTTTTTTTTTTTTTTTTTTTAAGGGAAATGGTTTGCCTTCTTTTTCTTTCTTTCCTTTTTTTTTTTTTTTTTAAATTTTTACCCTAAGGATCAAATTCAGGCCATACCAGATGTGCCAAATCATTTCCATCTGCTGCCTAGGACGACCCAGGAGGCCTGGCCTTGAGGAGCAGCTCCCAGTGAGAGCTGTTTATGAAGGGACCGTATTAGAATCACGTCATTCCTTTCTATTCAGCCTAGTCCCGGGACCCCACCAGCCCTGGCTGGCTTCTGCCAGTTGCCTTTTAAAAATGAACTGCTTTTCATTTTATCCACAGATTAAAATAAGGAGAAAGAAGCCCTTTATCGCTGTCCTGCTTCCTCCCCACCGCCCCCCCACCCAGTATAGAAAATGTCCTCCCCACAGAGTAGAGGCTTATAGCAGATGGGTAAACTGAGTTACAGAGGTTGACTAATGTGCTCTGGATTGGCCATAGAACTCTCTGTCCAAAGCAAAAGCCCAGCTAGCTACAGGAGTCTTAAACCAAAAGACTACTAGGCCTTGTAACAGCAGCAACAACCATTATTTTGAAGAATTCCCTGTGTAGCTATTTCTAGAAAAGCTGCTGGAGCTCTCCTGCCCAGATCTGGCCCATGTCCTAACACAGAAGCTTCTACAGCTCTCTGCTCACCTTCACGTTGATTAGACATGACCAGACAGCACACGCCTGGCAGAAAGGGTTCTCAGCTGTTCCTGATGATTCAGCAGTTATTATTTCTGGGTTGCAAATCAGATATTAGAGAATGCTCAGTCTTTTATATTTCAGGATCCGAAGCCACTGATCCAACCAACCTCAGAGTAAATATATGTGCAGGGAAAGTGTGTTTGAGCTGAACACATGTAGACTCTTCATACCCTTATCCCCTAAACACAGAACACAGCACCTGTTCACACAGTGCTTCTGTTGTATTAGGTGATACAAGTATCATAAAGTACTTACATGGTTCAAGTTGTGCAGGAAGTGTGTAGATTAGAGGTAAATGTTACCCTTTCAGATACGGAATTTGATCATCCCTTGATTTTGGTACATGCAAGGAGTCTTGGAGCCAATTTCCCAAGGTGTGTGTTTAGGAAGATGGCGGTGTCTAAACTGAAAGGAACCTGGAAATATCACCAGTGGCCCAAGGCTCTGAACAGCACCCGGCCTCTGCTGAGTGGGGTCTCAAGGAACTACTTTTTCTGCATCCCATAATGGTCCTGAGCCAGACCTCTACATATAGCCTTCATTTTTTTTTTATATAAAATTTCAATACTATGAAAGATTTTATTTTCTCTTGGGGGCAGGGTGTTGCAACATACCCCAGGCTACTCCACTAGTCTTCTGTCATTGTGCTCTATTTATTTATTCATTTTAAGAGACACTGAAGTATTCCAGGCTGGCCTTGAACTTACTGTGTAGCTGAGGTGACCTCAGACTTCTAACCTTACTGCCTCTGAGTGCTGGGATGAAAAGTGTTCCGCACCGCAGTTTATGTGGTACTGGGACCCAAAATTGGGTTTGTGCAGCCTAGGCAAGCACTCCAGCTGAGCTACATCCCTACTACCTTTGTGCTGTTTTTAAGAGAAAAATGTTGCCATAACTGTCAATTATTTGGTTTTGATACTTAAATTGAAAGACTCTAGTGACACTCAAGTCTTCCATGTCACATAAGACAATGTTCTCATCGCTGTTTCAATAGCCTAGAAATCAAACCACTTCAAGAAGTATTTATCGGATAGATGGGTTAGCAGGTAAGAGTACTTGCTGCCCTTGCTGAGGGCGAGTTTCACTTACCAGCACCCATACAGCAGCTCATAACCACCTCTAGGGGAACCAATAACCCTCTTCTGACCTCTGCAGGCACCAGGCCCACAGTGCACATATGTATGTGCAGGCAAAAAGAAAATTTTAAAGAATTTACCAAGCACCGATTATATGTCTTATGCCAGAGAAATTGCCAAATAACAGATCTTCATGGTGGTGTTCTAGACTTTCTAACCCCCCCTTTTTTTTTTAATTCAAGAAGATCACTAAAATTCATGCAGAGGGTTGCTTCATGTGAGGGCCCTGCAGAGCCATGGTATAAACTTTAAATCTCCTCTAGATTTATGGATACAGAAACTATTGAGAAAGGCTGACAACTTGCCCAAAGGCCCACACCTGAGTGAGAGTATTAAGGACCTCAGGGCACAGCCGCCACCACACTGGGGCAACTGAGATGTGACTGCTAAGGCTTTGTTTGTGTTTAGCTCATTGTTTGTGACCTGAATGACACAGTCAAGCTCCTTAAACTGTCATCTGAACAACAGAACTGTAGACAGTGACAACTTTGAGGGATTGTTCTGTGGACAGCAAGAAGGTGTGTACAAACTGTATGACACAATGCCTGGCATAGATCAGGAGCCCATATGAACTGGCTCCTTCCTTTGATCCTGCCGTGGTTCTAGGTGGCTTTTATGTTAGTTTTGCCTTTGAGTAAGCCTCAGAACACGGTCTTTATTTTCATCACTAGGAACCTGAGCCCAGGGATGTCAGAAGCCTCATGAGAGTCAGGGCTGGGACTCAAAGCTAGGCCATCTAGACCAGAACAGGGCTAGCCTCCGGGTCAAGTGGATGAGCCGAGCTGCTGCTGCGGCTGTCCCAGCAGGCTCTCACCTGTGTACCCTGGCTCCCTGGAGCAGCTTCCCTGAAGCTCCCCCTGTGGCTCCTGGGTCATGTGTGTGAGCTGAAGTCCAGACACAGAAGTAGTTTCAGGCTGTTATCACCTATCCACCTTAGTCCTGCAAGGAAAAAGTATTGTATTGATTCTACCAAGCTTATTGACCTAGAAGAGGCTCAGCAATCAACATGGGGAAACCCACCTTCCTGTCTCCAGAGACTCCTTTCATTGCCTCACCCCTTATTTCGAGCCCTCCTTGCTTCAGAAGAATTTCCCATCGAATGATTTGCTAATCAGCTGATCCATGTTTCCATATCTTAAAACAACTGTTCAAAGACATTCGCTCATCTTACCAGTTAGAGAACCTGAGCATCACGGTGCACCAACACTGTCACCCCGCTAACAGAATGCCAGCTCAAAGCAAACAGCAGAAGGCATTTTCATGAGCCTGTGCAGGCAGAGCTGGGGCCTCGGTGAGCCTTTCAGAAACTACTGAAAAGAGCTTGAAGACTCCTAAGGGTTTAGAAATCCCGGGGACTTAATCCAATCCCTCAAGACCTAAAGATTTCAGAAAATCCCTCTTGAAATAGAAATGTTCTTTATTATATGTGCTTTATGTCACACTAAGTCCCCTCTTCAACATTTTAATCCTGTTACCTTAGAGTTTGATATTTACATGGGAATCTCTGAAATTTAAGGCAGCCCGACTGCACCAAAATCTCTTCATGCACATGTGGCAGCCAGGTGCACAGAAAGTGTAGAAATTATTACTTTAAAAATAGTGCACGGGGGCTGGAGAGATGGTGTGATGAGGCTTACAACAGGTTTTCTATGAAAGGGGTTTATTAAGTAGAGAGGGGAGCGAGAGTGGGCCATGATGGGGGGAAGAGAGAGAAGAGGAGAGGAGGAAAGGGGGGTGGGGCGCCGAGAAAGAGAGAGAGAGAGAGAGAGAGAGAGAGAGAGAGAGAGAGGAGTAAGAGAGGGAGTAAGAGAGAGAACACATGTCTGGTTGTCCCTTTTAAGGTCAGGTAATTACTAACCACGCCCCCAGGTGTGGCCACCTGGCTGCGGGATACAAGATGATGTCATAAGTTGCTAGGTAACCCAGAAGCAGGTTGCTTGGCAATACTAACAGATGGCTCATTGGTTTAGAGCACTGGCTGCTCTTCCAGAGGACCTGGGTTCAATTTCCAGTACCCACATGGCAGCTCACAACTGTCTGCAACTCCAGTTCCAGGGGATCTGACAACCTCATATGTGTGCACATAAAAAATAACAATTTAAAAATAGTGTGGCATGTAGGTCGGTCAGTCTCAGGGGTTGCTCTTTTGGCACAGTCCACCGTATTAAATTGTATCCTTTAACAATGCCATATGTGTATCACGGGTTCACACCCCGTCACCTCTCCCCGGAAGTCCCTACAACCTCTCCCACCACCTACCATCCACACCTCCTCACACCCACTGCCCACTGCCTTCTCGTCCTCCTGTTTTCTCTTTTGTTTTTAAATAACTCACTGAGTTCATTGGCACTGCCTGCATACATGTGGGGTCATCCACTGAAGGGTGGGACGTGAAGAAAATCGACTCCCCCCCCCCCCCCCGCCATCATCAACTGCCAAAAGTGCCTCAGGTAGAAGTGAGCCCTTCCTTCCTCCCTTCCTTCCTTCCTTCCTCCTCCCTTCCTTCCTTCCTTCTTCCTTCCTTGCTCCTTCCTTCCTTTCCCTTCTTTACTTCCATCCCTTCCCCTCCTTATTTCTCTTCCTTCCTTCATTTTCCTTCCCTGTTTCCTCCCTTCTTTCCTTTCTTCCTCCCCCAGCCTCTTCTCCAGGATCTCTCACTGGCCTAGAACTCACCAAGTAGATTAAATTGGCTGGCCAGTACTCTGGGTTTAGGAGTGTACCTCACCACATCTACTTTGCAGAGGGATCTAACTTAGGGCCTCTGATCTAACTTAGAGCCATCTTCCTAGCCTCAGTGAATTCTTAATAAATACTTATGGCCTCAGCCAAGGTTCAGAGCTCTGCAACTGGATTGGAACCATGCTATGCTATCAAGTGGCAAAGCCTCTGGAAGTTTCCTGGACAATGGATTCTTGGTTTTCATCAGTCTGGCTGTTATGACATCTAATTAGGAAGAGGACCCTTCTGGTCACAATTTTCTCCCATGTAGCAGTTTATGCTGTTTCCTCACACAGTTGTCATAGGTTCTCTTTCTGGAGTCCATTCTGCAGCTTTATGAGACCAGAGTTGACCCCTCTTGAGGATAAATCCCTTTAGGATATAAATATGACCCCATGGAAGACATGGGACAGACTGATAGTTATAAAGTCCTGTTATCACAATATTTTAAGACTGGACACTCTATTTTATCAAGAAAATTCAGAAGGTGGCTCCAGACAACCCCAGCGATAAACACAATGACTGATAGTTTGCCTCCAATCAGGTAGCTGTAAGGGGCGGGGGAGCAGTCTCCAAGGGAAAAGAAAGAGACTGTCTCCTCACAGCCTGAGCTCTGCCTGCTGCATTCTGAGTGGCTTCTTGCAGGGAAGAGGAAACCGCCTGGAAGGACGTCTTATCAGTACTCTGGGGTGAGCCCAGGTGGCTTTGGCCCCGCAGGCAGCCAGCTGACAATGTGAAAGGCTAACACAGCAGTAGAGTGAATGCTTAGGGGACAAGACCATGAAGGTCCTCCAGTTCAGATAGTGGACACATGCATCAACCCAAGACTGTCCTGTGTTAACAAAGTAACCACACCACTCCTCATCACCACATAAATGCCCTACTCCCCACGCGCATGCTGGCAATCACCCTTAGCAATCACAGTGAAAAATCTTCTCCCCAGCTGACAAAGCACTAATACTCGGAGAGGTGAAGTGATGTGCCCTGCCCAGCTGGGAGGTGGTGGAGCTGAGAGCCGGGCCCTAGGCTGCCCCAGGTGAAGGGGAGCTGCTGTCCTGCCTTCACTGCCAGCCTCTGCTTCCGAGTTATAGAAGCTAAGATTCAAGAGGAGCATAAGGTGCGCTTTGATCCCCAACTGCACATGCGTCTTCCTGACTGGTTCTACAGTCCACCCTCCGCGCTCCATGCCTGGCCTACCCACTGAATCTATAACTGCAGGGCATTCTGGTTACAGGTAGAGAGCAGTAGGTCCCAGTCCTACCACAGCTCCTGTTTGTTGGCTGTGAGACTTTTGACAAGTTTCTTTACCTCTCTTTTGGTCTTGTCTATAAATATTAAGAAAATCGAACCATATCTCCATAAGCAGACAGTGGTAGAAAAAGGAATCAAAAATGTGTTTTCTCTCAACTGCAAACCAGATCCTCTCTTTTCTCTTGGTCTTACTTTGGGGTGCCGGACTACAAAGGAAGAGCCACTATTAAGGAAGACAGAGTGGGTGAGAATTTGGCCACAGCCCAGGTCTCACCAAATATCAATGAGCAGTGACTGGCTATGGATTTGATTTAAAAAAAAGACTCATTATCAGGTATTTATCCTCAAACTAGGACTAGTGAGATCTACAGGGTCTGAACCCTCAGGTTGCATCAGTTTAGGTGACCTCAGTGATCACCAAGGTCACTTCAATAATAGTCTGCAAGCCATTTGGATTTAAGAACTCAAGTCACTGGGGAAGGACTAGGGAAAGACTAAGGTCTTCATTTGCACTTGAGAAGAGATTTAGAACCTAGAATTTTACAGTAAGGACCAGCTCTGCTTTCTTTACTTCTTTCCAGACTGGATCTGTTCAGTGTAGAGAAGAGACTGAGCATTCACTCCCTCTAGTAATGTACCGTCTCAGGGAGACAGGAAGTCAGCAGAGAACAGAATATGGAGAAATGGCTCAGACATGTTCCAGGTCTCAGGCCATAGCAGGTCTGGTTTCCTTTTGCTGGTTGTGTTATTGCTGGCGTGAACAGAGACCCAGTGTTAGTAAAAGAAAAGGAAAGAGTGCAGAGGAGGCACCCCCTCCCCCCACCCCCCACTCCCCAGCCCCCAGGCCTCACAGGTCCTGTGCTGTAGGTCAGAAGCTGCCTTCGCCCTGTGTGTCTCTCTCTGTCTCTGCCCCTGTCTGTCTCTCTGTCTCTTTCTTTGCATTTCCTCTCTCTGCTTTCCTCCTTCTGAAAGCTTCTGGGGTGCTGTCTCCCTACCCCGACCTCAGAGCAGCCCGCAATAAACCTGTATTCATAATCTCTAATTTAGCTTGAATTGACTCATTCATTCAAGGGAAAATGCTTATCAGATATGAGGGCCTCACTAGACTTGCATGTAAGCAAGCTGCCTCATCCAACTGTGCCCAGCAGAGGCCCAGACTCTCTGGAAGTAGTTGGCCAGCTTGATTTGGGGCATGTATAAATTAGGAAATGTGTAGCACCAGACGGCAAAGTGTTGATTTATTTGCAGAGTGGGTAGACAAACTTGGCATCCTGTGTGCTCAGATCTTTAAATATTTCCATTTAAGAACCTTCAGGAGTAACTTTTCTCTAGAGACTTTTCTGCAGCATGGTCTTCAGGGATCCCTTCACAAAGCCTTTCTGTGATGCCATTTCACACTGTGTCTGTTAGTTTGGGGTCACATAGTGGAAATACTATATAGTAACACTTTGAATGCTCTCAAGCATCCAGGCTTCACCCATAACCCAGTGGTAACCACCCAGTAAAGAGGTTCCCCTTGCTTAGCAAAGCAGGTAGAAGGGCTTACCCTCTTGCAATGTACCATTCTCCAAAGTACTTTGAAATGGTTGCTGGAGAGCCTTTCTAGAAGGTGGTTCAGAAATGTGGAATTATTTTGGGAACTATGAAATATTCATGTACTTTTAGAAAAGTTCAAGATACCCCAGCTCCCAGTAAGAACTTTTCTCTAGTTAGTACATTGGCTGTGTCCTAGAGGCCTATGTGTCAAAGGCTTTGTCTCCAGGACAATGCTGCCAGGAGGCCATAGAACCTTTGGGAAATGGGGTGTAGTGGGAGTATCTCAGGTCACCCAGGAATGTCCCTAAAAGAGACTGTGGGAGTCTGCTCTTTTCTTCTTCCTCTCTTTTGGATCCTGGCTGTCAGCTTAGCAGTTTATCTCCTCCATGTTACCTCCAATATGTGTTGATCTTACTACAGGCCCAACACAGAGGCCAACAGGTCACAGACTGAAAGCTTCAAAACTGTGAGCCAAGGTCAGCCTTTCCCCCCTTCAAATAGATGGGTTGTCTTTGGGCTAGAGGGATGGATAGTAGGTAAAGCACTTGCTGAACAAATATGGCATCCTGATTTGGGATCCGCAGTTCCAGAGTAAAAAGCTGGGAAGTTGCATGTGTACATGCTTACAGTTCAGTGCCTGGGAGATGCAGATGGGAGGGGCCATGGGCTTTCTTCTGGCTAAATCAGTGAGCAGCTTAGCAAGAGACACTATCTTAAAAAAGAAAAATGGAGAGAACAGCATCCAATATTGGTCTTTGTCTTTAACATATTATCCCAACATACATTTACATGCACATATACATACACAGAAACACACATGCACACACAATTTTGTTAAGAATGATGAAAAGCTGACTAACTTTGGTGAGACTGAGAATGAACTTGCCAGTGTACCTTGGATAGGGGAAGAGCTGACAGAGAACCAGATCCACCACTGTAGCTCCTACAAACCCTTATGGCCGAGTACTCACCAGAGACAGTGCTTTGCTTCCACTGGCAAACACTAAACCCAGGACACAGACCTCGGAGAACTGAGCAGCTCATTTGAAGGTCCACTAAAGTGATCTGGCAGGGTTAGAGTTCAAATGGATGCCTCCCAAAGCCCCAAAGCCACACTGTAGTGGATGATAGGTGATAAGTGCCAAGGGGAACATCTTTGAGCAATTATGAAAGTAATACGATGCTTTTGATTATTGAAGAATGCTTTACTGAGCCTCGGATTCCGTATCCATGAGGCCAGGGTATTAACGCCCCTTCACACTCTCCAGATCAGTACTGAGTGAGACAGCAGTGCACTGAGCTCCCAACATTGTTTCTTGAGTTTAGAAAGCTTTTAACACTCAACAGTTATGATTCTTATTGTTAGAGTAGAGCAGAGCAGAAAGAAAAGTGGGTTAGTTGAGTGGAGAGAAAGAATGGCTGAGGGAGCAGGGCAGGAATCCCTAACACGAGAAACGAAACAAAACACAACAGCCAGCTTTAGGAACTGAAAAGAAATACCGACTTTCCCCACTGAGACTTGTCAGCTTTCAACCTAATGACCAGCGTTAAGAGTTATGCTCAAGAGTGGTTGCAAGAGACTAGATAGTGATGTACTCAGGACTGTTTGGAACAGTCAAGTAACCTGTAGACCTGGAAATGCAAACAGTAAGGATGTGGAAAAACAAACAAGCATACATTTGCCAACTTGCCAAGGCCAGAAGGAGGACCCATCCTTCATTTAACAAGTTATAGGCAGCCATCTTGCACAGCAGCCTGGGCCAGAGGAAGTTCTGCCCCTTGCAGAATGATTCTCTGAAGACAGAAAGAGCACAGTAGAATGCCCAGGGTCACGGGGGTGCGGGGGGCAGCAGCACAGCTGAAAGGGTCTGAGCAGAGTAGCTTCCTTCACTGCTGACCTTTCCCCATAAACACAGTTACATTATCAGGAAGTCTTCTGCAGATGTGATTTTCCAGAAACTGTAGCATTTGCTGTTAAATGCCAGTGCTGTCCACTTCTCTTAAATCACATCTTAAAAAAAACCCCCAAAACCAAAACACACACACACAACACATCTAGGTCTCCTTAGGAAGATGTAATTGCTCCTAACAGTGAACAAGAAGAGGGAGACGTGGTGGTGGTAGTGGGACATTGTTCTTGGTCTTCTTGAACTCATGTTGCTATTAGAGTTCTTTAGAAAGGAATCTAAAATAAAATAGTTTGCAATTTCAGAGTGCCTGTTCCCAAAACTTGTATGGTCTCTAAGTGAGTCACTAGATACAGAGGAAGCAGCTCACAGCATTTGCATGTTCTGTAAGCCAGGGACCCTAGACTGCTAAAATTTATGAGCCAGAATAACTTAATTCTTCAAGTTGGGGGGTCTGGAGGCTAGCAAAAGTTGGATGGCATCTCATTTTGCCAAATCATCTATTGTGAAAATTCCTTCTCATAAAGTTCCCCAAAGAAAAATACAATTCCACCTAAGTTTCTCATGGGAAGCCACTGAATTTATTAGGGTTCGTGCATTGTCTAACATTTAGAAAGTTTTTGATACCTTCAGGGAGATAGTTGCTAGTGAAAGTCCTCAGGGAAGGTTTATCACATACACACATACACACATGCACGCACACAGTGTTATTACATTAAATGTGACCTTTTTTTGGTAAAAACAAGCCCCCTAATATTATCTATTTAATTAGGTGATAATATGGACTACTAGTTATTCATCTGGTAAACTCCCAAAGAAATACCATACTGTACATGGATACAGTCCATTCAGGACTTTTTCTTTTCTTTTTAAAATTTATTTATTTGTATTTTATGTGCATTGGTGTGCTGTTTGCTTTATGCCTGTGTGAGAGTGTTGGATCCTGGAGTTACAAACACTTGTGAGCTGCCATGTGAGTGCTAGGAATTGAACCTGGGTCCTCTGGAAGAGCAATCAGTTCCCTTAACCACTCAGCCATCTCTCCAGCTCCATTCACTACTTTTTCAATGACTTAGCTATTTGCTGACTGACCCTTTCACTACATAAGACTTTTGTCTAAATAGTTATAGCTTTTTCTATAATGCAAACTATCTTCAAACATGAAGTAGATGTTGTGGGGTGAATAAAACACCCTGTACAGGGCCAGACTTTTTTCTTTCTTTCCTTCCTTGCTTCCTTCCTTCTTTCTCTCTCTCCTTCCTTCTTTCTCTTTTTTTCTTTCTTTCTCTCTTTTCTTTCTTCTTTTTTTTCTGTGTGAGCTGTATTTTCTTAGTAAGTACTACTTCAGTGCCTTGGTCACTTTATAGCATGGAAGTCATATGGATCTCCAAGAGTGTTCTGATGAGGAGTGAGATAATAATGTATAATGATATATAAGTTGCACAGTGGTGGCACATTATTGAGATTTCAAGGTGTATGTATATCCAGATCAAATAAAAATTTCTAAACATCTTTGGGCTCAAAGTAAACAGCTCTTATTTGTCTTAAAGTGCTATCTAAAAACCAAGACACACCATTACAGCTGGAGGGACTCACAGAAATGCTGGCAATGTGACAAAGACCTTTGTAGCTCCTAGACATTTCTTTCTCAACTACAAACACAGGAATGCTAGCCGGACTGAAATGAAAGGGAAGTGCAAAGTTAAAATGGAAAGGACCATGACAGGCATCTGAAGTTTCTTTAGGATTAGTCTCTGATTAAAAAATGGAAAATGCTTTTGCAGTGAAAAGTCTTGCCATGAGGCCAGACACCTTTACTGGATTAACTTCCTCACGGGGAGCCAAAGCTTGGTCTTGTCCCAGCACTCAGCTCTGGAGACTGACACCCACCTGAAGCCAGTGATTTCAGTAGAGTAATCTTTCTGAGACATAGGTCTCTAGAAATCAAATTAAAAACTAGATTGGCCTAGGATTAACCTGCCTACAAACACTTAAATGCCTTCATATTCAATGTGTGTTTCAGTTACAAAAGTATAACATTTTGTGTATTTCTGTATAATACATGCAGGTTTAATTAAAATGTTTACATGTTTAATCACAAAAGAATCATTGTACATTTTTTCTATAAAATATGTTTATATGTTTATTTGTAGAAAACTTAAACAATAATAAAAAGCATAAAGAACAAAATTAAAATTACCCATAATTGTACCCCATTTTAAATCTATCTTGTAGGTCTTTTATGCATATTTATAAACATGTATTTATAAATACATTTATTTATAATGTATTTATGTATTTATAATGTATATAAATACATAAACATGTATTTATGTATTATGTGATATATGTAATACATACTTTTAATAAGCTCATATTTACAAATGGCTGGGGATATTTTGTGTGCGTGTTATGCATATAAGTATTTGTATGTGTGCAGCCATGCATGTGCTGGTGACATGTTTATGGAGGTCAGAGGTTGACAATGGCTATGTTTATTGACCATGCTCTGCTTTATTTATTGAGTCAGGGTCTCTCACTAAACCTAGAGCTTGGAGATTTGTCTAGACTAGCTAGCCAGTCTTCTCCAGAAAGCTAGTCTCCAGCTTCTGAAGGCTGGAGTGACAGACAGGCCACCGTGTCCACTCAGCTTTGTATGTGGCTGCTGGGCACCTAAGCTCCTAGTGTTATCTTTTCGTGGCAAGGGTGCTATCTACCTAGCAGACTCTGCAGCCCGGAACTGTCTATTTACTGTGATAATAAGCATTTTTTCTATGTCTTTGATAGTCTCTCTAGTGGTTGTAGAGTACGCCTTCATAAGAAGTTTTGTGTTCTCTCTTTAGAGTTCAGGAAGCACCTCCTCAGGCACACTGGGTCCACACTTTCCTGCCAACTCTGTGCTCTGGAGAACACATGTGCAGGAGAGGGCATCCCATGGAAGGCTGGCATGCTCTGATGTCCCCACTGTCCTGTTCCTGGGCTGCCCTAGGAGTTCCATGGAATCCATGAGTAGTTGAAGTGTTTCATTGCGGAGGACCTTTGCCGTCTCAAATGATCTCTTCAAGGGAGGGCAGGGACACTGTTTTAGTTTGGGGTTATCTTGCATATGAAGGGAGGCAGGCCTGTCCAGGAGTTTACAGGTCCCTAGACCACTGAGGCAAGATAGTAATAGGAAGGTCTATTCATAGTGTTCCAATGGTAATTGACTAAGACACCCACACAAAATATTTGAATCATGTCTGACAAATGTGAGGAGACCAGTAAATGTGAGCTAGGATCATTGCTATCTCAGTATGTGAGCAAGGAGGAAAGCTGGATGAGGGAACAAGGTGGGTTAAGTCCTGAGAAGAGTCACAAGGAGAGGCTGAGTCTTGAGCCCATCCTGGTGGCAGGTGCAGGCTCCTGTTTGTTGTATCAACTATAACAGGCAGCAGTGCCAAGATATTTGGCTAAACATCTTTAAGGTGCCATGGTATATTTTTTAGATACAAAACATTTCAGTCATTTAGACTTTGAGAAAAATTATCCTCCAAGGTGTGAGAAAACTTCAATCTAGAAGGATGATGAAGAGGGGCTAAACCTGAAGTCTTCCAAGGGGAGAAGTCTTCCAAGGGGAATACACTCTATCATCAAACTAACTTTGGACTTTGAGCACTGATGAATCAACTTTTCTGGGACTCCATATTGTCTGCCTGCCTTACTGATACTAAACTTGGCAACCCTCACAATCACATGACCCAACTCCTGAAAAGAAATCTCTGTCTCAGGCAAGCAATCAGGTAGGTAGGTAGATAGACAGACAGATATTTTCTATTTTTCTGAGTCTCTGGAAACCCCCAGTTTATCCAGAAAGTCATATAAAGTACAGGAAAAAGACAGGTCAGATGAGAAGACAAATATGTAAGACTATACTCAAGTCTGCGGAGGAGAAAAAAGAAGAGAAAGAAGGGGATTATTGGATATATTTAGAATAGCAACTAAACTTTGTAGCCCAAATACAGTTGCTCGTATGTAAGCACCCAAAGAAAAAAAGGAGAAGGTAGGGAAGGAAAGAAAAGCAGGGGAGGGAATTTCCCAGAGAGATTTGAGGCAAGACTCTGCTCTGGTTGTCACTTCCTTTTTCTAATCCCTGAAGTAATGCACAGTGTTCCCTTCAGTATACATTAAAAATAATCAACAAACACAGGTATTTTACAATGTCATCCAAAATCTTTGCTTCATCAGACACCTCTCTCATTTCTGCCACATTGATACCTTAGCAATGAGCTCTTCTTTTTAAATTTCCATAATGTGTTGCTTTGATGATGGATTAGTGAGAGAGGTGGATCCAAGAACACTGGTACCCAGCTTGGTAGACAGCTCCATCCTGAAAAGGCTTCACTGGATTAGACATATTGCATTTGTACCTTGGATGCACCATCATCATCCACAACACAGTCATATTCTTGCCCAGGGCCTCAGGGCCATATCTCCCTCAGGACAGTCCTAGGCAGGTCTTCTGGAACAATTAACCCACCTTTCACAATGATAAATGAAGTTCTAGAAATTACCTGTGATTATATCCAAACAGGTCAGCACCAAGAGATAAGTGGTCCTGTGTTCAGTCTCCCCTTCTCTCTGGCTTCCTCATTTTCTAGATACTCTGCAAAATTCCATCTTTGCTAGTTCTATTTAGTGCCTACCTAAGGTTTATTCTTAATTGTTAGTTTCCATCTTGTGCAAACCCACCCCTCCTCGATCCTGCTCCTCATCACTTGGATGACACTGTAGGAAATAAGTCTGGAAGACAAAGTCCTTTTAAGACATTTAGATGGCAATGTCTCCTGAACATCTGATTCCTTCTGACTGTAGAAACGATGGTAACTATGCATTGTTGTAGATGTAAATATGTTTTTGTTTTAATCCCAGGTGTGGGATGTGGGACTGATTCAGATAGTCCACAGCAGCAAACTATTTACCTCATGTAGGATCTGAGAGGAGCTCTTTGCCAGCTGTAGATATTTTAAATCTGGGGACTCTGGAGAGAGAATAAATGCCAGAGCTCAGACAGTGTGGAGGAGCTCCGAGAAAGAACAAGGCTGCTGCTGCTTCCTCCTGAGGCTCCTGTGGCTGTTGATGCAGTGAGACAAGAAGTTGGCGATCTCCTGAAATGAGAATTGGACTGGCTCCAAGGAACCCAACTACCCTGACCAGCAGGAAGCAGCTGAGAGAACTGCACCCCCTCTCCCACAACCCTTTCTCTCTCCTACCTGGTGTTAGGGTGTTGGAAGGGATTAGGGTGGAGTAGGGAGAAAGAGATATAAAAATGTAAATAAAGAGTTTTTTTTAAAGTACACCAATAGTGCATGTGTATTACACATGTATATAGTAAAAACACATATAATATACACGTATACAAATTCGGCAGAAGGCTTTGAGAGATGCAGAATGTTATGCTATCCAGTATATCTAAGACCACAGGTTTTATGGAACAAGAACCTCAGGAGATATAAACAGGTATACTATAGTAAAAGCAAAAAAAACTTGAATTTAAAGGAATATAGTTAGTATGACATATCCTTCGTGGGGGAAATCGCTATCCCAAGTTAGCATGGAAAAACTCTCACTTCCCTACAGTGAAGAAACCCATTAATTTTTTTGTATTGCTTCATAGTAATTTCACATGGGGTTCTTTGACCCCTTATAAAAGATGGTCCATAGGCCAGCAGCTTGGGAAATACATGCCTACTTTAATGGATGCAGGAAAATAGGTAGACACTGTGGTACTTTAGATGACTCCATGAAACATAGATAAACATCTTGAACTTGAGAGGGCTGGTTAATAAGGGAGGCAGAAGTTAAGCATAGTGGTGCACACATTTAATTCCAGCAAAGGCATAGGCAGGTGGATCGCTGAGTTCAAGACCAGCTTGCTCTACAGAGCAACTTTCAGGCCAGCTAGAGCTACACAGAGAAACCCTGTCTTAAAAAAAATCAAAATAAACAAACAAAACCAAAAGAAATAGAGGAAGAGATTTAACAACGATCTAATGGTACCTTGATGCCGTACTGGGTGGACATCCGGTATCTTTCTTCATCTCCAACTAACTTGCTTATCCTTCGGCAAGTCCCCTGCCTGCTCCTTTTAGACCCCTCTCTTCCAGTGTCTGCCCACTTTTCACTCAGGATTACACCAAGAAGAGCCCTTCTCTGCCCATGTTGCTCTCTCCAGACCGCTTTTCCACATCTCATACTAGGTCTAGTTTCACTTTTGTGCACAAATGGAGGAGACTTTTTCTTCTGACTGCTTGGCTCAATACATTTTCCTCAACATATCGTGGTGCTTTACCCATGGAGTTTGTTTCAAAGATCCCTCATGTTTAGAAGTTCAGCTTCATGTTAAGATTATACGTATATATTTTCACTTTTTAGGAAAGAAACTGTGGGAAGAAATACAGGCTTTAGGTTGACACGCGCCAGGTTTTTAGCATCCTGGAGACCACCAGTACAGCTGTTCTACAGGTGGGCGAGCTTGGCTTAGTTCAAACCCAGAAGCGGCATTGCTCTTGACATCTGCGTACATATTTGACTGTTTTATTGATGTGTCTTTGAATAGACTTTGTATCTCTACCCTGATTTGTCCCTAAATTCATGTCTGTCCATGTCCCCTAAGGTAAATTATTACAAAAATATACTCTTCATTAACACAGGAGTGGCCACACTCCATTATATCTTGGGAAAAGCTTGGATTCGTATGTTCAAGACTGTGTTCTCTCGTGGGGTGAAGTCAGCTGCTCAGCAAATGGACACATAGCCCACTGCACTGCGGTGACAGCATGTTACAGCAGTTTAACGAGTTATGTGGCCTTCTTCCTGCCTTCATAAGCCTTAAACATAAACGTGTCAGTGTGCGCAGCAGCTTACTTAGTTTTACATCTGACTCCCTTCTACATTATATTTTATAACAGAAAAAGAATCACGATTAAAATGACACATCTGACGGGAATCGAAAGCCATTGGTGGGAAAACAAAGTCACACCAAGACAAGCAGATGATTAGAGTTATTTGTCACTGAGGTTCCCCCTTTATGTTCTCAGAGTCTCTGGACACACTTCATGTAGTGAAATGTGCAAACACTTTTCTGTGCCTGCCAAGTGAAGGCCTTCCATAGTCTTTTGACACAGAATATAATGACATTATTGGCATCACACAGTGCTGCTGGGGCTTATTGTTCCTGGAAAACAGAATCTGAACCCCAGTCACAACTGGCCATCAAAATTCACATGCTGAGTCAGAGTAGACGCGCGTGGAAAGAATGGAGGGTACCATCATGGAAAACTTTGCTAACTGTTAACCGTGTAGCTGACCAGAGTGAAAATTCAACCACTGTCATCACCCAACAAGAGTCCAACATGCAATGTGGAAGTGCTCACCTGAGGATCCTACTTTTATGACATCTTTATAGTTCCAGTGTGCAAGATTTCAATTTTCTATACCGTTAGAAGTTCACACAGGTCAGCCAGGCATGGTGGCACACACCTTTAATCCCATCACTTAGAGAGGCAGAGGCAGGTAGATTGCTGGGAGTTTGAGGACAGCCTGATCTGCAGGCTGCAGTGCATGTGTGGAGGCCAAAGGGCAACTCTTTGGAGTCATTTTTCTCCTTTTATTTTTTTACTCAGGTCACTAGGCTTGCTCAGCAAGTGCCTTTACCAGGTGAGCCATCTTGTCAGCCTTATACTGTATACTAGTTTTATGTCAACTTGATACAAGCTGGAGTCACTGGAGAAGGGAGAATTTTCTCAATTGAGAAAATGCCTCCATAAGATCCAGCTGTAGGCATTCTTGAAATTATTTATTGGTTGGTGAGGGCCCATCCCATGTGAGTGGTGCCATCCCTAGGCTGGTGGTCCTGGGTTCTCTAAGAAAGCAGGCTGAAGAAGCCATGGAGAGCAAGCCAATAAGTAGTACCCCTCCTTGGCTTCTGCATCAGATCCTGCCTCCATGGCCCTGCCTTATTTGAGATTCTGCCCCTGATTTTCTTCCATGATGGACTACATTGTGTTCTTGTAAGCCTCCCCAGCTTGCTTTTGGTCATGGTGTTTAGTTTCAGCAATAGAAACCCTAACTGGAACAAGCTGTAAACTTTGATGTTTGAGATGAGTGGTGAACCTTAGAATTTACATTTTTTTCACAGCAAAGACAACAACGAATAAAACAAGAATTAACTGGTTTTTGTTGTAGGATATTTGATCACATTGTAAACCCCGAGACTGTGAACTATAAAAACCCATATCTTGTTTTGTGTGGTTCAACCCTAACACACACCTTTAGTCCAATAACTTTCTGTTTATTGTAAACAGGAGATTATGATGTGGTTCAGCCCTACACACACCTTTAATTCAAGAGCTTTCTGAACACAGAGTTTAATAAAGTTAACCGTAGGTCAAAAGGCAGAACAAGAAATTAGTCGACAAGGGATTAAGTAGAAAGTAGAAAGTTAAAGGGTATTTAAGACAGTGTAGAGAGTTCTTCAACTCCTTGGCCTTTAGCTTTTTGAGCTTTGGCTCAAAAAGCCAAAGACTAGCTTTTTCCTCCTGGGCTATTGGATGAGCTAGCAGGCCTTTTCCCTCTGGGAGGTGAGCTGAGCATGAAGGTCAGCTGAGTGCTTTTTCTGCCTCTCTGAGCTAGCAGGTTTTCACCCCAGCATCTTTATTGGTAAAACTGAACAACTTGGGATTTTCATGCTTTTATAACAAGGAGTGACATGACATGATTAGTGCACTGTCTCTTGTTTGTAATAAGTCGGAGCAGTGAAGTTTTATGTATGTATGTGTGCCTGTGTCTTTGTATATATGGCCGAACCCTATATATGTGTGTAAATTGAGTTTCATATATATAGTGAATTAAAATTAAACCCGCTCTAGCTACTGGAGAGACGACGCAGCAGTTAGGAACACTTGTGGCTCTTCCAGGGGACTCCAGTTAGACTTCCAGCACCCACATGGCAGCTCACAACCATTTGTAACTCTAGTCCTGGGGGACTGAAAGCTCTCTTCTGACTTCCCGAGGTATCTGGCTCCAGGAACATGTGTGGTGCATGGCCAGACATGCAGGCAAAGCACTCATACAAATAACATAGTAAATTAAATCAACCCTTGAGAAATGTAAACTTATCTGGCTATGTAGATTAAGACACAAAACAGCATTAAGTTTACAGAAAAACTGAGCTTTGTCATGCCCCCCTCCCTGATGTCACCTTACATCAGCATCTTGTACCACTGTGGTACATTTGTTACAATTAATAAACGGAGTTTTATAACTAATTCATACTATTATTAATTAAAGCCCATAGTTTGTCTTAAGGTTTATTCTGTGTGTGTGTTCTATAGATTTTGGCAAGTGTCTAATATTGCACATTGCAATGACCTACAGAATGGTGTTATTGTCTAAAAAGACCACTGAAGTTTTAGTGACCTGGAAAATTCCAACAGGAAAACTGGAAAATCCATAATTCTTTTTTCACAGTGGCAAATAAAGAACCAGCAATGAAAACAGAACACACATCCTTTCCGTCCAACATACCATTTGCTGAGTTTCATGCGCCTATTCTGATCTGGAGGGTAACGGGGAAGAGGGTAGGAAGTAGGAGTTAGAGGAAAAGCTGTGATGACTGCTCCTCAACCCCAGCTCACCACTTCCCTCCCTAATCTCAGGTTCCTGCACAAAGGGAAGAGCAGGGCTTCATATTAGCCAAACACCTCCATCTCTGCCCTGGGAAAGGCGAGAGTAAAGTCCAGGCTGATGTGTGTTTAGAAGATTGGAAAACATTTTTCTTGAGCTCCAGTTTTTTTGTTTTTTAAAGCTGACTACACTTAGAGATTTCAATATTTTTTAAAAAGTAGCCAAGGAGAACATAACTATAGGGTTTTTGTACTTTGTGTGGTTATGGACTTAACTAGTAAATGATATGCTTAGGGAATGGCTAAAATAAAAAGTAACCATGTAGATTATTCATCGTTAACTATTCAGAACACAATTATCTTCAGTTTGCTTCGGTGCATTGTAGACTCTAGGTGGACATGTTTCTTATAACAGAAAGAAAGCTCGTTATAAATTATAGGTACTCTCAGAAAGTGCACTCTTTTTTCGATAACCTGGTGAGACCATTCTAAAGCTGGTCCACAGTAAAGGGTATAAAACCCAAAAAGCAATCACAAATGCTCATGGATGTCTTCTGCCACCTCAGGTTCTATGTTGAAAGCCATTTAACAGCCCTCCACGCAGAAAGAACACATACCCAAAGGACCATGTAAACACAGACAGTAGCAGCTAACACTCGGGGGAAGCC
The DNA here is from genome assembly GCA_028658305.1 of Pachyuromys duprasi. Classification (NCBI taxonomy): domain Eukaryota; kingdom Metazoa; phylum Chordata; class Mammalia; order Rodentia; family Muridae; genus Pachyuromys; species Pachyuromys duprasi. The sequence continues at coordinate 7,458,619 of CM053763.1, forward strand.
TTCTGTCCTAAGCCCTTCACATGGATTACAACCTTCTGTCCACTCATCCATCTTATGAAGGAGATACTATTATTATCTCCATTTTACAGAAGTGGAAAGTAAAGCAGGGCAATGTGAAGTGCTCTGTCCCTGTTCTCTCTGGGATCTAAGCCTGGACAGGCTACCTCCCACTCCTCAGTTCTCAACCATTACCCTACACTGCTGTAATTGTATATTTAAATTTATGTCAAACTTGTTTATTTAATGAGAAAGGAAAGGGACTTCTATATAAGCATGTATCTAAAATGGGAACAGAAACTCTTTGGCACATTAAAACAAAATAACAACAAAAAATTTGTTCTCAGTTTGGAAATGCACAACTTGAAAGCTAGCCGTTTTGAAGTGGAAGGAGGTCCGTGTTTAGACTGCCCTTGAGATCAGAAGACTCTGGCTATTGTAAAGTGTTTTATCTTAGGCCTGGGTCATCTGGTGTCTTCTGCCAGTATTCATACTCTGCCACGGCGCAATTCGCCGATTTTCAAGGATGAAATCTCAGGTTCTAAGATGAAATCTTAGCAGTTATTGGCAGCTCTGTGGATTTTTAAGTTTTCTTCTGAACATTTTGTTACTGTTTCATAGATGTTATACCTACGTGAACAACACTTCCCAAATGGGTCATTGTAGGTGGAAGACTCGCTGGGTCTGGTGGCACAAGTCTGTAATTCCAAGGGGATCAAGAGTTTAAGGTCCGTCATGGCTATACAGTGTGTTCAAGACTAGCCTGGGTAACTTAATGAGACCACGTTTCAAACAATTTTTAAAATAGTCTAGGTATATGGGTCACTTGAAAATAAATACTTGCCTAGCATGCACAAGGCCCTGGGTTCAATTCTCAGTATACAAAAAGAAATAGAAGGAACAACCACAGCAACAAAAGGAAAGACAAAAATGCTGGGGTTAGTCTGATGCTTGTATTTTGATGCTAGTTACTGGCCCTCAAGATCTGGTTACTGCCCTATGCTTGTTGCGTAAACTTGCCCAAGGCATTATTCCTGATTGGTTAATAAAAAGGGCCTGTACCTGGGCAGGGCGGAAGGAGGTAGGCATGGCCAAGGTTCCCCGGCTTTGGGGAGAGGAGAATCAAGGGAAAAAGAGAGAAAGATGGGAATAAAGGAGGAAGGAAGACACCATGATGGGTTGGCGTGGAGAAGGAGCCACGTGGCCCAGGAGGAAGGACTTCGAGGATGGTGTGGATGGAGGAAACACCAAGATGAAAAATATAAGCAAGAGTTTATAAGATTATCCTTGAAAGATAACCAGATAGGAATGGTCAAGGTGGATGGCATTGGGTGGGGGCTGAGAGGTGGATGGTTATTGAGACAGCATAGGTGGAAATATCTGCCAAGCCCAGGGCAAATAAGGCAATTATTAAATCCAACAGGTGTCTGTGTCTTATTAATTGTGATAGTGGGTTATATAACGCCACCATGATAATCAGAGGGCTAATAACATTATTCAGCCCAATATCTTTTATTTACAACAACACAGAAAGAAGGGAGGGAGAGAGAAAGGGAGAAAGAGGGAAGGAGGGATGAAGAGACAGAGGGAGAGACAAAGGAGAATCAATCACTTTTGCTGAACCTAGTAAAATTTCTCATGTGCTCACAGCTGCCCTCTGCAGTATTGATTATTATACTGCTATTATAAATTAGATTCAGAGACATTAACACTTCCCCCAATCCTGTACAGCGAAGTAAACCATAGAGCTGAGGTCCGGAGCAGCCCGGTGTTCTTTCTGCCACCATTACTTCTGATTACTGTGATCTTAATTTTCTAACCAAATATGGAAAGACATTAGAAAAGGAAAATCAGTTGTTTAAAGAGAAAATGTGAGCTTTAAACAAACAAAGAAAAGACAAGAGAGATAGAGAAGAATGAAGAAGAGGAGAGGTGTGTGTGGGGGGGAGTCTTCCACTGCAAATGGAGAAAATTCCCAAAAGCAAGGTGCAGATGCAGGTGGGGCCATGGGGCTAGAGGAACTCAAGACAGCTCATGAGGCTTACAAAAGCAGGGTGAAGCCTAGAAGGAAGCAAAGAGCCAACCTAAATAAAGTGTCTCTCTATCAACTAATGAGAGTCAAGGAACAGAGTCCCCTCGAAGGATAACAGACAAAGAGTTCAAAAAGTTTGAATGGGAATGATTCTTCGAAACACCAGAATGCTATAATGGCTTCAGCTTTTGAATATCATCAAGCGTGTTTGCTTTGTTTTGTTTGGACACCATTAGCCTTGTCTTTGACCTTCAGAGAATGTCTAAGGACATGGGTCAGGTTTAGACAGTGACAGTGGCCATCGGCTACCTTGATCAGCAATTCAGGGAAAGAATTTGAAGTTAACCTGCTTAGAGCCAAGGACCAGAAAATCCTGCCACAGCTTATTTCCTTACCCGTCTAGATTTGGTAAACTTTGAGTTGTGCGGAGTATTGAACAGAATAAAAATTGAGTGTTTAACCCACTCTGAATAGTGTGTATGTTGTAGCACAGGCTTAGTAGCTTTTAGGCGCTAAGCTAGTAGCTTTTAGGGTCTTTGCAGGCATGACCCACAGGTTCTGTCTTGTCAGACTCACCCTTTGCCCAGCCATATTCAGATGCTCACTAATGATCATGGTGGAGTCCTGCTTAGTTCTCCGTTGTTTAGTTTCCTGGCAGAGCAGGAGTGAATAATTTGGGAAAATTTCATTTCGGGATTTTGGGGAGGACTGCAAACAATGATGAATGGGTCTCTTGTTCTGATACATAGTTCTGCTTCCTACAGGGGGTAAAGGAACCACCCTGACAGACAGCTGATAATCTGTTTTCACGAGCCCACCTTCCCCTGCAATAGATCACTCGCTGTCTTGGGTGAAGGTGAAGCTGAGTTTCATGTTATTCATTAGGCTTGAATCCTCATTAAAAGCTTCTTCATCAAATAAACACTAGACTCCACAGCCACAGGGAACAAGAGCCTGCTTCATACCGAGTACAATGATAAATGTCTCCTGTGGCCCTAGATTCCAGCTCTTAACATCTGGGATCTCCCCGTCTCCATGGCAACATAAAGTAAATAATAAAAATAGTCCAAATCCAGGAAAAGCACAGCAGGGGATGTCTGTCCTCAAGGAAAACAAATGCTTAGCATGCACTCACATACCAGTGAGAGAGCGAGCATGAGGCCGAGCAGCTAATTGACAGGAAAACGGCAGTGAGTGGAGAGCAGGGACTGAAAGCAAGCAGACAAAAAGGAAAAAAAAAAGATTATTTGACAAAGCATTGTCTTCTTTCAGTGGGAGGCCTGAAGGGGACGTGGGTTCTTATATTCGTGGGCTTGTACAGTATGTATTTTATATTTTGCACAAATGTGTTTTGCATTATAGGCTTGTTATGTTACATTGGGTTTAAAGGGAACCATAGATTGTAAAAGTAATACTATCAAACAAAGAGTTGAGAATTGCTGGTTTAGTCTTTGCCACATAACTTCTTGCAAAGCTTGCTTTGCCAAAAAGACATCTGGGACCTCCTTCCTCCCTATTGCCTGACACTGAGGAACCTCTTGGCATTTCTCAGAGGTCTTAGGTGCATGTAAAAGGTTCTGTGGACTTCCCATTTTTCCCATGGCTGGTGTGAGAGCCACAAAGCAGGCTTCCGAAGAGAAAAATGTGCCCTCGGTGCAAGAAACCCCTGGGGATGGTATAGTTTAAGAATGAGAATTTTAAATTAAGTAATTTTTCTGAGTAACTATGTGACTTTGGACATTTCCACACAATGACCCTAGTTCAGCTCATTGAGAGAGAGAGAGAGAGAGAGAGAGAGAGAGAGAGAGAGAGAGAGAGAGAGAGAGAGAAAGAGAGAGAGAGGTTGGGGGTGGAATCTTTGCCAGAGAGAGCAATCCTTGTATCTCTACCAGCCCTGGAATTCTACAACTCTCATGGATTGAGCTTGATGTACTGTTTTTCAGCCTTTTGGTTAAAGAATTAGAAACTTCTGGGTGTGGTGTATGTGTGTGTGTGTGTGTGTGTTATGTATTTCTGTGTGTCTCTTGTGTGTAGTAAGATGTAGTCTTAGGGGAAAGCTGAAGGGTCTAGAAGCAACCAACCATGGTGACTAGCTATGTGTCTTTGAGAAAGTTACTCAATATTCCTTGGCCATGTGTCTTCATACCCATGGGGGACAATATTTTCCTTGTAGCATTTCTATAGAGGCAACTACTGGGATTAAAATGTGGTAGCAGACTGAAGGCTACTATGTCAGCATTTTCCCATTATATAGACAGGGTGATGGAGTGGCAAGGTTACCTATCATAACGGTTGTGGAGTGGCAAGGTCACCCATCCAGAGTCGCTCCTGGCAGGCCATGAAGTGCTTTGTGATGGGTTTCCTCTTGACACAAGAGTGTGAGCCCTGAGCTAAAGATCCACTGTTGGCTTGGTCACAGGGTCTCTTCATGGCAATAGAACAGTAACTAAGGCAAACGGTAGGTGCTGACTTCAGAAGAGAAGAAAGTTGACTGAAAAGACAAGTCATAAACCCAAAAGGCTCCATGGATATTCTCTCAACAATACCTCCTACAATGCAAACAATATCATTAAATTAACTGGGCCCAACCCAGGGGAATAATTGATTGCTAATATTAAATGTTGCCCAACATCCTGGGTATTAAGCATGGCTCTAACAGACATGCTTATCATGCTACCAGATTGACCATTATATACATCTATATAAATACATATCTATATATGTATGTATGTATTCTCCTAAATCTAATGTTATTGTTCTGTTGCTATGGTAACATACTTGCATTATAAACAACTTAAAAGGAGACAGATTTATTTTTGTTCATGGTTTCAATCCATGGTTGTTTCCTCTGCTGCCTTTGGCAAGGCAGTACATTATAATGGCAGGAAGAAGAGAGAAGGGAGGTGAAGGGGGTGGGAAACAGGTCTCCATATCCCTTATAAGAGCACAGCCCTGGTGACCTAACTTTCTTATATCACATAGACCCCAACTCTTAAAAGTCATGCCCCCCCTGAAAGTGACATAAGTTGACAATCAAGACTTTAACACATGGGGTAACATTTACGTTCCAAACCATAACATTTGTATAAAGGGAATAAGTGAGGTCACATATTTAAATTTCATCTAGGACATGCTGAATTTCTGTACATAAGCCTGAGCTTTTAATATTTTAGGACATTTTTATCTTATGAGCACTTAAGGGTCAGTATGGCTTGGGGTCTTTCCCTGGTCCTCTTGTGCTGACATTGAGTTAGAAGTAGGATGGCGAGTTCCCCCTGTCTTAGTTAGCCTTCCATTGCTGTTACAAGACATCATGGCCAAAAGCAACTTGGGGAGGAAAGGATTTATTTCAGTTTATAGTTGAAGGGAAGTCAGGGCAGACATTCAAGGCAGGAACCTGCAGGCAGGAACTGAAGCAGAAGTCATGGAGGAGTGCCGTTTACTGGCTTGCTTCCCCTGACTCGCTCAGCCTGCTTTCTTATACAACTCAGGACTACCTGCCTAGGGTTGGTACTACCCACAGTGAGCCAGCCCCTTCCATATCAATCATTAATAATTGAAAAAATGCTAGACAGACTTGCCTACAGGCCAACCTTATGAAGACATTTTCTCTACTAAGAGTCTCTTTTCTCAAATGATTCTAGCTTGTATCAAATTGACATAAAACTAACCTCCCCCGCCCCCCATTCCCATTTGATTGACTAACAATGTGGGTTGTCAGGCTGAAAACATTAAAAACGGGAAGCTCAAATCAGTACAAAACCTCCTGCCTGGTTTGTGTAAGGCTCCTTAGAAAGGGCAGCATTGCCTCCTAGGTGACACATTCGTATCTGGAGACATTTTTGAAAGTCTCAGCTTTGGGGGTAGAGCAGGGCCATGTTGTTGGCACATGGTGGGTGGGGGCTAGGGCTCCTGCTGGGTCTTCAACGGTGCAAGGGACGTTCCTGTCCAAAATGGTAATCATGCTGAGGTTGAACCAGCTGGACCTAGAGGTAGCAAAACCATTTGAGAAGCAGAAGGAGCCTCTGAGTGTCTGTGTCCTACTGGTTGTTAAGTCTGAGGAAAGCCTTGGAAGAGGACGCATTCCATGAGCTCTACAAACCTTTTAACATTAAGCTGCTGTTATGAATTCAGAGGAGCATGTCTGCCTTTTGGACAAAAACAAAAGATCTGCTGCCTCTTGAATGCCAAAAATACGTACAAGGCTTGCTTTGCAGTAGCACAGAATGTGTCCTTAAAAGGGATGGACTTTGCTGCCAGAGGGATTCCCTTCAAGGGTTTCCCTTGTGAGCCTGAAAAATCACTGGGAAATAGGCAGGCCAGCCAGCCCCTGAGTTCCAGCTGCTCGCCGTAGCATGTTTAGATTCTCCCCAGGGTGAGAGTGAAGAGGCACGGGTGGGAGGGCTCAGGCCCTGGAAAGGCTTTGTTTAGGAACCATCTGCTTGTTTCTTGGATGAGAAGCCCAACGTTTCTGGGAAAGGACATAGAGAGAGAAACCTTGGATGTACACTCAGGAAGTTAGGAATGTAGACGCTTGGGGGTTTGGGCTCAGCAACACCAAGGTCCGGCTCCAGCTCTCCAGAGCTGCACAGTGGCTCCATGAGCTTGCACAAAGAAAGGCAAAGAACTCAAGTGACAGCACACACGCCTGGGTTAATGTTAGCGCTGCGTACACAGTATGAGTTACCTTTATTTTTTACAGTAACTTGGTTAAATCATGACGTTGGCAGCTAGCTAAATCAGACTCAACTGACTCCAGGGAACATGATTTTCCTCTATCCAATGCCACCTTCCCCGATCGTGAGTCCCTTTATGCCTCAGCTTCCTTTCTTATTAAATGGACATAGCCAAGTGCCGAAGGAGGGTAAGGAAAGACAACTGGAAAAAAAAAATCTTAGGACGGTTCGGCGTGACGTTGTACGTGGCCTCCAGGGGGCGCTCAACATGCTGGCCTGTCCACCTCTCTCCCTTCTCTGCCTGGTTAGATGGCTCTGAGGTCGTTTATCCGTAACAGGAAGATTCGGTGTATGCACAGTCAAGGTGTTGTGATTACTCAGACTTCTGGCTTGTGCGTCCTTGCCCTTCTCTCAGCGGTTTCAGCGGACCTCCGAAACTAAGAGTTTAAGGACGTAGGTGAATTCCTCCCTGCCGCAGCCCCCCCCCCCCGCCCCCGTCTCTTCCCTTTTGGAGGATGGGGTTAGGTAGCCTAGCGCTTGCCCCAAGAGTCTGAAGATTTGTCTTCTCTTTCTCACTCCCGAGACATTTTTTCCTGGCTGTTGTCCTGGCCTGGGTGCTCTGTGGATG
>CM053763.1:7466051-7675690 GCA_028658305.1 Pachyuromys duprasi
CTCCTAAAACCCTAGATTCCGCAGTGCTTCCACTTTTGACAGTTGGCGCGCTGTGTGTGTGGAGCCTCTGTGCTCTGCTCCTAGCCAGCGAAATTCTACAGGAAACACAAAAGGGTCAACTCATTTCCAAGTCCAAGGGATATCCAGTCCTAATCCCCGGAACCTATAAATGTTATCCCCATCCCCAATAATGGGCATAATTCTTTTATGAACCCCAAGATGAGCTCATCCTGGGTTATCTATGTGGATTATCTAGAATACCATCTTGGGTGCCTTTGCAAGAGGCAGGCAGGAAGTGATCAGACAGACAAAAGGACAGGGAGCTATGAAGAGACTGGAGCCATATACCCAGCAGCTGTATGAGGCAAGAGCTAAAATAACACTGTATTTTCACCTCTTACACTTACAAGCTGCTTATAGTTTCTCTATGCCAACAACTTTGCCCTTTATTTGGTATTAAATATAATAAGGGTACTTAACAGAAGGATTCAGAAACTAAAGCAGGCAATCTGATCATTAAACTGTCTACAAGGCAACAGTGTGTACTGTCTGGACACAGTGGAAGAGACAATTAGTTTATGTCCCTGGATGCAGTGGCAGAGCATGAGATCTTACTACATCACTCAGAGTGGCAAACAATCTAAAAATGTAGAAATTGTTTGTTTCTAGAAAGTCCTTTTGATCATATTCAGACAGTGCTGGTCTCAGATATTTAAAATGTCAGAGAGCAAAACAACGACTGACAGAGGGGCTCCTGTGGTAGTTAGCCAAAGAAAGCTTCACACAGAGTGACTCCCTGTGACTTCAACTTCTGAAGCTTCAGTGTATGGCCCTTAGGTTGATGGTATATTATGTCTTAAAATGGCCATGGCCTAGTGCTTTGTATTAATTATTAATTAGCTTGTCCGCGCCCCCCCCCCGAGATTCTTACAGTTTTTCAAATAATCTCTCATGTACCCCAAGGCCATGTTTGTGTTACCTTGCCTCCTGGTTGGGCAGGACAAAGGTGAATCGGGCTGAGCTAAGGATTGAGGGTTTGGAGGAAAGAGGATCATGGGAAGGAGGAGAAAGATGGAGGTGAAAGGAGAAAGCAGAGTTGCCATGGGATAGAAAAAGAACCATGTGGGCTGGGAGGAAGGGCTTTGAGAATAGCATGGAAACGAATGGCCCAGATGAGGAATATAAGCAAGTATTTTGGGATTATGGATGGAAAGTAGTCCAGATAGGAATAGTTAAAGCAGATGGCCTGGCATGGGAACTGGGAGATAATGAATAGTGTAGGTGGAATTATCTGCCCAGCTCAAGGTGAGAAAAGGCAAATCTAAACTCTAACAGGTGTCTGTCTTTTGTTGATATGATTGTGGAGTAAATAATATCTGTTGTAATACTGATAGACCATCAATAATAAACACTTAGCCTGATACCTTTTATTTTCAGCAACACAGCTGTGTGGAATTGTCTAAACATTTGGCCTTGTTCATGTTTTAGGATGAAAAAAAGTGAAGTCATGGATACTGGTTACCATAATTAAGAATGTTCTAAGCCATAAAATAGCAAAATAAAAGGTGATTTTTTTTTTAGGGTTAAAATCAACTGTCGGTTTTCATGAGCCTTGAGATTTCATTTATCAGGCAGGATGACATTTACATGAGAGCAAGTGGGAGGCTTTCAGGTCGGATTGCCTGGGTCTAAAGGAAAGCTTCCCTTCCCCACCGCATCCGCCTCTCCCACCCCACCTGTCCCATCTCTCAGCATGTAGTCCGCCTCCCTCTCCTCATCCTCATTTGTGTCCATGCCAGATGCTTCTGGTCCTAGCTCCTCAGACCATTCCCTGTGCTGCTGTTGTATTAGTTGCTTTTCTTGGGGCTTTGACAATGTTCCTGACAAAGGCAGTTTAAGGAGAGGGGTGTTTGGCTCACAGTTTAAGATGGTATATCACAGTAGGGAAGGGATGGTGGCTGGCGTGGCTGGGTCTGACAGGTGCTTCTCACATGTTGGTGGATCAAGCAGAGACCTCTGGCCGGTATAACCTTCTAAGACACAGCTTTACCACCACCCTCCTCCCCAAACATTTCAGTACCTCCCAAAACAGATCTCCCAGCTAGGAATAAAGTGTTTAAGCTCATGATGAGCCTGTGGGGAAATTTTACATTCAAACAATAACATAATCTCTGTACATGCACTCTTCCTGTCCACCGGGAGTCTTGGTTCCGTCTGTCCCAGTTCTGTCTCCATCTTTGTCTCTGCCTTTCCCTTATTCTCCTCCTCATTGGATCTAGAGCCCTACAAGCATTCTCATATTTCTCCTAGTCACAGTCAGCCCACACATTCACCCAGGACCTTGGCAAGGTCTTAGTGTTGATATCCTCTTAGATTAAAACACAGATATTTAATACTTAATATAACAGTACTAAGGTTGGAGGGGGTGGCTCTGCCCTGATGAATGAGATTATAAGCTTACAAAAGAAACTGTAGGGAACATATAGAGGTACATTTATAAATAGTAGGACCCGCCCACAGCAATTCTTTCTTGGTGTTTGATTGTCCCAGCCTTAAGAACTGCAATTAATGAAGTTATGTCATTTATGAATGAACCAGTTTAAGGTATTTAATTATAGCAGCCTAAACTGTAGAGGTAAGCCAGGCCTCTATCTCTGTCCCGAACTCCCTCTTCCATTCTATTTTTCAGGAGTCTTTGTTTTTCCACACGTTCTTTCCATTGTGTAGCAAGAATCTTTGAAGCAGAATGGGCTCCAGCACAAGTGTGCACCCTAACTGTGTGTCTAGGCCACTGTCATGACACCGTGGAGAACTCAGAACTCAAATGACCTATCTGACCTCAGTTACAGGGGACTGCGGAGCTCCAATAAATCATACCCTTTGCCTTTCTACCTAAGTCCAGAACCAAAGGAGGTTCAGATGGGGGAAAATGACAGATCTAAGCAAACTAACATTTAACTATTGATAAGAAAGAAGGTTGCTTGTGTTGACACCAGGCTTTGAAGACACAGATTTGAAAGACTCTCCTGAAAGCCTTGTCAGGTCAGGCAACACAGACCTGGCATCGTTAGACCTGCTCCTGAGAGGAAAGCTCAGAATGAAAAAAGCAGAATTGTCTGCCTCTGTCCAAGAGCGGAGGGGGTGACTCTGAGGCTTAGCCGTGCAGAGATTCACATTCTGTCCGAGTTACATTCGCATAACTCAGCTCAAGTGTTTTGGGGGCAAAATATTTTCTCTTGGAAACCAAATAAGTATTTCCTGACCCCTGAATACTCTGTCAAAACTGTACACTTACTGAAGTCGGGCACTCTATCTTGGATATTTGTGCCTAACTATTATTGTTGCTGTTGCTGATATTGTGTGCATTTGTGTAGCACACTTATATCACAGCATGCTCGTGAAGATCAGGGGACAACTTTGAGGGACCAGTTCTCTTCTGCTACCTTGTGGCATCCAGATGACATCAACACTGTGCGCAATCACCTCTACCTACTGAGGCGTTTTGCCAAGCTACTGTATGCTTTTTACCCTCCTCAGGGAAATGCATAGTGGATTTTATTATTGATAAACCCTGTTCTGAAGAAGGATGCTTAATGACGTCAGTTAAATATTATAATTATAAATTAGTATGCTGACATACCCTTGTGATATCAAAGCAGAATATATAATAATATTATAAATTTGAAATATGAGTATTCAAAATTATATGTAAGGATACAAAACACGTTATACATGTTATTTTTAGCAAAATATGACATTAAACTTTAAGTGCTGGTATGCAGCACTGTCATGGCTAGGCTATCACATGGAAAAATCTTACCAGAATATCTGGAGCATGAGGAGATTGGTTGTGAAGAAAAGACATGCTGTTAATGCTTTATTACATTAAAACAGCATTTCCCATAAAGAACCAGCTCTTAAAAACTACTCTCAACATGCCAAATTTTGGCATCTTTCTTTTTCTTCCTGCTATCCACAAGAAATTCATCCATTTTGTTTTCCAAGCACACAGCACATGGTACCACCCAAGACTCTCTGTTTAATGCCAACCATCTGGAGATGTGTTTGAGATTGATTGTTTTTGGTTTTCATGAAGATGTGTGGTGTCAAGTAGATGCAGCCCACGTGTATCTCTTTGAAGTGCCTGGATGCTGACACATCACCTCTGATGGCACGTGATCCAAGTTTAGACATGTTAGTGCATTTGGAGAGCTCTCGCTGGGAAAACTCACTCACATTAGCAACCTCCACTCTGTATATTTGAATAACTGAGTTTAGATGGTGTACTACGGAGTAAACCTTGAGACTTATACTTGAGTGCTAATGACCACACGTGCGTATGATCTGGTGAGTGTGTGTATATTGTATAGTACACTTACTTGGATAACACACAGACATTCCTAAGGAAGTAGTTTCATTCTTTCTCTCCAGCCCTCCATGCTCTGCGTGTGTGTGTGTGTGTGTGTGTGTGTGTGTGTGTGCGCGCCTACCCTCTGCAACAGTGTGCTCCACGCCCTGCACTGTGTGCACAGCCCTGGGTGGAGCCTGTTCTTAGCAGAAATAGATTGAAATTGCTATGGGAATGCCAAATCCTTCCCCGCCCGACTCAGTTTACCATTGTGTTATTTCTATGAGGGACACTTGTGTTGAATTTGGAACTTTTGATCAAGCTTTGTGGCCGCCTGGGATTGTTCGGTGCTAGGAATTAAACAGTCCCTGAGAAGACACGTCTACATAAAATGGGCATGCTAGCAAGTGCATGACAATATTCCTGAGTGTGTGGCTGCTTCTCTTGTTTTATGGGGTTGTGTGAAGGAACCTCCAAGTTGGATATTGCTGTCTACAAATACATATTTATTCTATGAGAAGGATGTGTTCCTGTGAGCCTAGTTGGGTCACTTGCTACAAGGGGTCTCATGGGGTCTTGAACAGTTATCCTATGCAAAATATCTCATGGGCATTGATACATGCCATGTTTTTGTGATGACATCAGTTGAGGGATACTTGACCAAGGGGAGAAAAATATCCCACCAAGACATTGATCAAAAATGTGTAAGGGCTCTTTATAAAGGGTGGGACAATGAGATCTTGGTCGGAAGGAAGCATCCTTTACCAGGGACTCTTGGCTCTAACATCTGAGGCTCACAGAACTTTCCACAGTAAGCCTTCCCCTGGTATCTAAAAGAAGACTGAAGGCAAATGTTGCACTACCTGTCACTTCCTGTCACAGACACTCCAAAGAGAAATCACATATTTTTTCAGGTAAACAAAATGACTTCCTCTCCCCATCTCCTAATGAAAAGCTAACAGGTGCCAATAGTTGATAGCATCTGAACTCACTGACAGTGATGTCAAGATGAGCTTAAACATGGCCTTTAATCCCCACAAAACCAAGACTGATCATGCTTTGGTAGATACCTCACAGAGAAGATGGTTCCTGATACATTTTTAGGTATGTTCTTTGGTTCCTTATAGAGCCTCTTCACTATGAAGAATTATTGTCTTCATCAAATGAGAAATTCCTGGCCTCTGGCTTTTCTAACCCGCCTTCTATTCCCCTTCGTCCTCTTTCACGTCTAGAAACCCCTTTGGATTTCATCGAGTCTTCTCATGCCTTCTTTTCTGTTTTGCCTTCCAAATTTTCCGTCTCTTATTTTTGCTGCCTAAACTCTGCTCTGTTGCTTTAGCCGGCCCTCTTATTCTGTAATTCCTCCTCAGCTATCTCTACCCTTTTGTTTTGTCTGGCTAATGGATTTTCCACTGTGTGTTTTATTTTTAGACTTTCTGTTTGGTTCTTTTAAACATGTGTTCTTTGGTCATGGTGCCCTGCGTTTTTCTTTACTTTTGTGACATCCTTAATTATTCTAAACATGTTTACTTGGTATTCTCTTTTGGATTATTGTTCTGTTTTGTCAGCTTCTTTCGAGGAAGGAGCCTAGGCTGAGAAGTCTGAGAAGACTGTGGCATTCACTGGCTCTTGATGGATTGTTTCCTTTAGCATTTGGAATGTCTTTTATTGTGAGCTCATCTCACGTGGGCTGGAGTTCCTCCGATGTTACCTTGTAGTTTGGGTTGTAGAATGTCTCTCTGGAGTGTTTTTATAACGGCTTTTGCCAGACATTCCAATATATTATTAACCAGGGACCAGCTTTTACATTAATTTCTTGGCTTAAACGTTTCTAGGCTTTTTCAAGTAGAATAGTTTCTAAAACTAAATTTGTGTCAAGACCAGGCCCAGGTTTTGAATTCCCAGCAAATGCTTTTTTCACCACAAATGAATTTCCACACCCTTGTAGTGCTATGTTCTTGTGGCCATGTTCTTCATTAGTTCATAGACTCCCTGATAGTTCAGTTCTGCAAGGCTCTTAGTTTTGGCAGGAACCTCATTTCTGTCTTTGTCCGTATAGCCTCAAGACCTATGGTCATTAAAACAAGTTCTGTGGGTTATGAAGATGTGTGACCTGCTCCGATTCCAAGGAAAGATGAAGTAGCTACTCACGTATTGTCTTACTTCATTCATCCTGTCTCCTACGATTTTCCTTTCTTTTTTTTGTCATCTCAGTTTGACTTGGTGTTTTACATTTTATCCTGAAATCCTAGTCAGACCCGAAGGGAAAGTTTCGCGTTTTGCCAGCCTGCCACACTGTCATAGTTAATAGATGTTGGGCTGGGTTTTGTGGGCTTCACCTGTAAACAGCTAGACCAGGATCATGTGACCTCATGTTAAGCCTTCTGTGGTAGTCATCTGAATACCTTCCTTTGAATAACCTAAGATAACAGCTCTCAGGTGGACCTTTCTCAGGTACCACTTTGTCCTTGTAGCTTGCTGGTTTAACAGTTCATGATGAGTTTCATGTTCCCTGTAGAATAAAGTCCAAAGTCCCCATCCTTGTATTTAAACTAGTCTATAATCCAGGCTCCAAGTAAGTATATTTTTTATTAATTTGAGTAAAACTTTTCCTTAACAGGGCCAGATGGATCCTCAACTAAAGACTACATTTTTTTTTTCTATTTTAGAATGGATTATATCAATCCTTACATAACCCTAAATCTTAACAGAAGCCCTGATCTCAACGGGCACTCGATGGCCACTGTTGATTTGCTCACTCATTTTGAGACAGTCATATGTATTGCAGACTTTCCTGAACTCTGATTCTCCCGTACCCAACTGTCAATTGTTAGTATTATAGGTGTGTGCCACCATGCCCAACTACAGTGACTGCTTTCAAAATTTAGTTATAGATAGGACATTGGTCGTTAGATTTGAAGTCACACACTTCACCTACATGAGGTAAAAGTTTATCTTGACTAGAGTGTGGAGCTTGACTACTTTCTATAATCTGTAATAAATGAAAATGATAGTCATGGCTGAGGGTATGATTCAGTCAGTAAAGTGCTTGACCTGAAAGGGTGAGTGCTTGAGATAAGGTACCAAAACATACGGCCAGAACTGGCTCTTGCGCCACACACCTGTACCCACAGTGCTGGGAGGGCACAGACAGTTGGGTTGCTGGCCAGCCAGTCCAGTCAGTTGGTAAGACCTGGGTTCAGAGAGTGACCCTGTCAAAACAATGTGGCGGAAAAGCTGTTACGGACGTTACCTATCGTCAGTCTCTGGCCCCCACATGTACTTGTGCACACGTGAAAACACACAGACACACCCAAATGTGCAAACACACATGCATATATACACACCAACTTGTCACTCATTCTCTCTTTTTGATATGACATAAGCTGCCACATAATCTAAAAACTTAGAGTTGCCAAATGACGCAAGGAAGGAAGCCTGTCAATCAGAATTCTGTGACTTTTGTGTGAATGGGCAAGCCATACATCTATTTTCAGAAATTAGAGAGGCTTTTTGTTGAAGCAGACAAATAAACTTCCAAATTCCCCTTGATTTCAAAAATCCTAAAATGAGAATATAAGAAAGACAATCAAAGCTGGGCAGCGGTGGTGCATGCCTTTAAGCCTCGCCCTGGAGAGCCAGAGGCAGATAAATTTCTGAGTTTGAGGCCAGGCTGGCTTGCAGAGCAAGTTCCAGGATAGCCAAAGACTACACAGAAAAAACTTGTCTCAAACAAAAACCAAAAAACAATAGCAAAACAAACAACAACAAAGAGAATGATAACGACAACAACAAAGAATGACAATCAGATGATCAAATGGTATAATTTTAGCTTGCGTGGTAGCATGTCTGCTAATAGCAGTATCAGCTCTCGGGATACAGGAGCAGAAGGATCAGAGTTCTAGGCCAGCCTCAGCTGTGTAGCAAGTTTGTAGTCTGGGCTACATGAGACTCTGTCTCAAAACAACTCCAAAACTAATTTTATTCTTTAGTCCCCCATTAAATGATGTCACTTAGGTTCCTTATCAATAAGTTGTAGGTAGAAATTGATATCTTCCTCAATATTAAAAGAAATTCTAGAACCCCAGAAAAAGTAAAATTTTGCTGACATTCAAAAATCTCATGGACCTGGTGTATTCTGACATTAGTAACATATTAACTAGGTATTGTTGATACAATAGTAAAATCAGGATACCACACAATGAATTAAAGGCTGTTGGGAAAACCTCATCCAAAGGATTAGTGAATAGATTTAAGTATGCAGAGGGTTCTTCAACTGAGCTTCTGGGTATCTTTCAGTCTTTTTTTTGGTAAAAAATTTTGACAGCTTCTCCAGTGAAGAAGTAGTGGGTATGCTGTGTGGTGACACAGTCTGGAGGGCTTTGCGGATGCTATAAGATAGGTGACAGAATCAAGATGCAGGATTATCTTGACATGTAGACATGCTGGGCCCAAACTAGCAGCATTAAATGTAGTAAGGATAAATGCAAAGGCTTGGTTTTAGGTCCAAAATTGAATTATAGGAGGATAGGATAAAGAGCATGTGAATTGGCAGCCATTGATGTAAAAAGGCCCCAAGGGTCTTACTTGACCCTAATAACTTGATTTGAGCCAATAATGTGATAGAGTTCCATAAACTTCCACTGCACTAACAGAAGCATGGTGTGATGGTTATGAGAAGCACCACACTCTGAACTCTTCAGATGGAATCTGGACACTGTATTTAAATCCTGTATGTTGGAAGAGTGACAAACCACAGATTACATTGTGGAGGTATTGAGGATGGCGAATATAGATGTCTTCTGACTGTGACCTTTTCAGTGCATGTCACACTGCTTTAGACTGCATCCTCCGTTAATAAAGGGGTGATCATTTCAGCACCAGATGCTTAAAGGTAACATTTATTGGGTCTTTACCAGGTACAAGATATTTCTCTAAATGTTCTCAATGCATTATTTCATTCCACAGCAGTCCCATGAAAGGGATTTTAAAAGGGTCTCAACGTTATGGATAAACTGAGTTCTATAAGACAACATATCTTATTAACTTATGAAGTCAATCACAGATTTAGGCAACCCGGCTTCTACCATGAGCGTTCTTTATCAAATGCTAGGCTAAAGTCCAGTGACACTAAGAAACTCCCGAATCCCAAGCTTCAACTCATTTAAATCATCCAATGGAAGACACAAATAGCCATAAGAAGCCAAGTCACAGAAGAGTGCCAAGAGAGGCAGGCTACTCCCTGAGTTGTGTGAGTACTTAATTAATGCTCACTGTATAAGAGAAGAGGCACACACAGTTTTGTCACACTTGGATACCTATATTCACAGTCATATCAGCAATAAGAACCTGATTCGTCTTCAGAGATAGTTTCACATTCTGACATTAAAAAAAATCTGATGTCTTGTAATTCTTCAGATTGTCTTGTAAACTCAGTATAGCAAATTTTGAAAAGATGAAATAAGCCAGGAAAGGTTATATTTCACCACCCACTTACATATTTATTCAGTGAATATTTACTGTCTATTTTGTTCTAGGCAATACACGAAGAGTACAAGCATAGTACAAAGTATTATTTCCCTTCCGCAGATATAAATAAATAAATAAATAAATAATAAAATGGAAACACTACAGACTGTTAAAGCTGGCATATGGAAATGGCAATTGATGTTCATGGCCATACATAGACATGTGACATATGTCTAGGGCTTATTGCACATATTTCTTGAAGAGATAGAATTGAAGTAGTCTGCCCTTTCTACCCTACTGCTAGATTTTAAGCACTGTTGTACTGGGAAGGGATTGGAATAATATTTAATTAATGCTTGAGTAATTAGTAACTGAGGTCTTAATGCTTTTTGAGATAGGTTGTGTGAAAAAATTTAACATGACATTCATGCAAAAGACGCTCATTGCTAACAAAAGGGATAAATATAGAAATAATGAGATCACTCTTGGAGAGAGCTTTGTGTCTTTGGAGAAATTGAATTGGGATGGGGGAATTGTAGTGAGACACTTGCCCCCTGTGGGCACTTCAGGCTCTCAGCTCCCCCAGCTGTGGAATGTCTCAAAATAAGTTTGAATCACAGTGTGCTGTGTGTGCGCCTAGGAACAATAGCACTTCGCTTGCAGAAGCTGGGTCAGACCTGTCTGGGATCTCTGATGTGGTTTGCCGGCTCCCAGATCTGGGAGACAAAGTTTAAAGAGCCAACGCGATGAGTGGGTTACGGCACTTTCCACTAAGCCTGGCGGCCTCAGTTTGTTCTCTGAGGTTCCTACGATGGAAGGAGAGAAGCAGTTCTTGTAAACTGTCCTCTGACCTCCACACGCATGCGTAGCATACTCAGGCCCCCCACCCACCCACGTAGGTACAGGGTATAAATAATAGTAATAAAGCTTTCTTAAAGAATAACTGGAAGTGTAGATATTGACACTGAGGCTCCTGAGAGCTTGAGACATAAAGCAGACACGATTTCTCTGCCCTTCTTACAAATATCTGCCATCTCAACTTAATTGTCAGCAGAGGTTGTTCCCAGTGACTTCCCCAGCCCTTTCTCTGCAAGGCAGAGAGGCAGTGTGTCACCAACACATTTCCTGTACATGTTCATCTTTGTTTCTTTAGGGTTAGGACTGCAGAGAGAGCTGGGCAGTGGAGAGCGATGTGTCAACACTGGGAAGACAGGCAGAGTAGGGCTCCTCCAGCTTGTGCAGCTTCTTTCTGCCCACTTTTCTGCCTCACTGTGCTTACCCTTGTAGAGCTGTGACCTAATGTGTATGTGTGTGTGTGTAGAGGTCAATATGAAATTTCCCAAGAAATGGTTGATAAGCTTAGTAGAGAAAAGATTTACCCTGTCTCCTTGCAGATCACAGTAATGTGTATATTTCTTGGTACTTCTTTTTTGTTTGTTTTTGTTTTGCTTTAGCGGGAGTTTCACTTAGCCCAGACTGACCTTAAATTTCTATTCCTCCTGCCTTCCCCCCCGAGTGCTCAGGGGACAGGCATGTGGTACCACTAGGTTTATGAGGTGCTAGGAATCAAACTCAGGGTCTTGACTGTGCTACGAAAGCACTCTTCCAACTGAGCGACTTCTGCAGACTTCTGACGCTCCTGAGAGGAGACTCGCAGGAAGGAAAGAGCACTGTGTGAGTGCAGTAGGCAGTCTTCGGGCTTAGCTCCGCCCTGATGGCCTAGTTCCTCTGCAGAGCAGCACAGTCATTTTCCAGTTCTAGAAATTTTATTTCTAGTGAGAGGAGGAGAAGGCAGGAGAGGAAATAAAAGCGCAGAAATGGAAAACAAAGAATTCCTGGAGCTCTGATAAGTACTTCAACTATGCACCAAGACATAAATATTTAGCCAAATTAGTACTTCAAGTGTATTGTGCCAAAATGGAGATTTCTAAAACTTTGAAGCTTTTTACTCTTGACGATCCCAAACAAGTCTGAAAGGGTTTGGGGCTTGGGGCTTGAGGTTCATTTCCTTCTCTGAGAACTCAGAAAATGCTGACTTCTCCCCACCTAATGCCTAGCGAAGTGGTCTTGCTAACTTGTCAGCTATTTCTTTCCAAACCGAGATGCTGCACAATGACTTGGCTTGGTCAGTGAGTAATCAACACTGCCCCTGCTAGAAAACATTAGTGAGGAACCAATCAGACATGCTTAAATAGTGTCAAAGAACGTAATTACAATTGTCTAAAGGTTTTAATTGGCTTTATTTTCAAGTCTAGAATTGGGCAATACTCCATTCCATGGATGAGATTAACTATCCACTATGTCCAGCAGAGAAGGCTGGTTTTATAGAGAAAAACTGAAAGCAAGAAGCAGGCTAGTTATCTCCAAGTGACTCTCCTTGGTTGCTAAGCAAAGGATGAGGAAGGGAGAGAAAAACATAGAAAAAGAACTATTTGGTCAACATTTGGTTATATTTCTTGTTTTAAGATTAAGGCAGAGAGAACTTTATTATCATGGCAATTGAAACTGGTATATCTTGGAAGGTTAGATTACCAGCTCAGTTTAGCCCACATTTTTGAAGTTTTTATTTAGGTGTATATGAAAGTAGCTTAGTCCCAAACTATGGCATCCTATAATTTTAGTTTTTAAACGCTACATTTATTTATTTATTTATTTGTTTGTTTGTTTGTTTGTGTGGTGGGGCTGTGTGTGCCACTCAGCATGCTTGTGGGATCAGGGGACAACTTGCAGGAGTCAGTTCTCTTTCCCCACTATTGGGTTCTGGGGTCTGAACTCAGATCATCAGGCTTGGAAGCAAGCACCTTTACCCGTGAACCATCTCACTCTCTCCTGTAATTTTTAAAACAGTAACCTTTAGACTACCTGTACCTCACATGGTGTGTTTGACTATGATGTCTGTATTTATTTGTATGTGCTCGTATATGTGTGAAACAGAGGTCAACAATGGCCATCTACTGCCCCCCAACTTAGTTTCTGGATAGAGTATCTCACAGAACCTGAGGCTCACCGATTGCCTATGTTGATTGGCCACTGAGCTCGAGGGTAGGGGTCCACCTAATCTATCCCTTAGTCCTGGAATTATAGATGAGTCCCTTGTGGGTTTCCATATGCATGTTGGGGATTTGAACTCAAGTCCTTCATGCTTACAAAGCAAGCACTTTCCCAATGAAGCCATTTCCCCCACCCCACTGTAAGATGTGGCGATATTACAGTATAATTTTACTTTTGTTGAATTTACCTCTCAGCATTTGCGTGGCTTTAGTCATGGAGTTTCTCTAGAATTTATGAGTTACCTGAATTGGCAGAGACCTCTCTTCCCCCTGTACAGAAGGATTAATATCCATAAAGTCAAGGAGTATTTTCGTATGATCCTGAATCAGTTTATTAATTTATTCTTTACAGTCTTTGGATAAA
Organism: Pachyuromys duprasi; assembly: GCA_028658305.1. Classification (NCBI taxonomy): domain Eukaryota; kingdom Metazoa; phylum Chordata; class Mammalia; order Rodentia; family Muridae; genus Pachyuromys; species Pachyuromys duprasi. The sequence continues at coordinate 7,479,283 of CM053763.1, forward strand.
TTTGGAAAAGAAAACATCAGTTGTGTCTATTGTTTAATGTTCAAGCCTAGATGAAAGCGGACCCCCCCCCCTTTTTTTTTCCTGCAGCAGTATGGTTGAAGAGGTCAAGAAAAGAAGACACAGGAACAAAGCCCCATGGTCAGGCCCTTGGCTGGTGGGAAACTTTCTCTAGCAGCACATCATTATTCTTCAAAGTCAGAAGAAATGAGGTTATGAGAGGCCAGATAAAGGTGGTACCACACACAACTATTATTGCTTTTTAGAACAAGGAAAGTGGCCAAGAAACTATTGCATTTTCATTCAGGATTGGAATCTATTCAGGATGCAAAACTAAGGTCTGCCTGTAGATGTTTCTTAATGGAGATAGTGTGGGGCATGTGCTGCTGGGCACTGGGCAGAGACAGCTGGGGACTCTGCCTCTCTAGTTGTTTGGAAGAGTGTATTCTTTTTTCTCAGAAGATATTCCTCGTTATTGGGGGTGGATGAAATTTTACTAGTGTGTGATATGTGTGTGTGTGAGAAAGAGATTAGGCATATTGAAAGCTCAGGTTACTGGAGTATATCGGCACTGTTGAAATCAATCTGAAATGACCAAGGCAAGCTGATCACAGCCAGTGCAATAGAATACCATCTTTCACCAAGCATGAATCCATCCAGCACTGTGATAATTGTCTGCAACTTCTTCCCTGAAGGGGCCTCATCTTCTCTTGGAGGAAATCTCATGCCCCTGCTCTGTCTTGGGGAATGTTAGAAGGCCTTTCTCTTCAGTTTAAATGCCTCTTCTTCCAAGAACACTTACTCTCCTGGAGAAGAGAAACGGCTCTCAGCTCTCTGCACACTCACAGAATCTGACTTCGCCCCACTTGACATTTATGTCACTGAATCATATAGCATTGCGATTCATGTTTACATCTTACTCTTTCTGATGTTTTATAAGGCATCAGATGAAGCTTTGTGATATGTTTTAGATTGTACCTCTTTGTTATTTTTTCCAGGCTGGTACTTTGTAAACACATAAGTTCATGTTTCATCAATCAAATACGTGCATTTGAGCTGGGTGGTGCTAGCACACACCTTTAATCCCAGAAGAGGCAGAGGCAGAGGCAGATCTTTTTAAGTTCGAGGCCATCCTGGTCTACAGAGTGAGTTTCAGGGCAGCCAAAACTACACACAGCAAAACCCTGTCTTGAAAAACAAACAAACAAAAGCATCTGAAGCCAGCTCTGGAGTCTTTAACAAGAAAGAATATAAAATGAGTAAAATTCTATGTTTGCAGCGAGGCATAATCACTCACACCTGGAATCCCAGTACCTCAAAGGCTGAGGCAGGAGGAAGGTTCCTAGTTCCAGACTGGGCTACAGAGTGAGACTCTTTCTCAAGAAAACGAAAACAGACTCGAAAGGGTGTATTCAAAGTGATTGTCCATAGACAGCGGAAGCGATGGAAAACAGGAAGAGGATGGGTGCCTACCACAGATGTCCTCTAAAAGACTCCACCCCATTCCTTGGTCACTTCTTCCTGGTGGGGCCACCCAGACAGGCCACAGAGGGAGAGGATGCAGGCAGTCCTGGTGAGACCTGAAAGGCTGGAGTCAGACAGTAGGGGAGGACTTCCCCCATCAGCAGACTAGGGGAGAGGGATAGGGAAGAGGGAGGAAGGAAGAGTGGGATGGGAGGAGATGAGGGAGGGGCTACAACTGGGCTACAAAGTGAATAATTGTAAATAATAATAACAATATTTACATAATAATGACAGCACTAAAATACGTAAATTTATAAATGTTATTTGAACGGAAAAAAGAAAAGAAAACTAAAACAACAAAGCCCTCTACATTCTCAGTTAGAGAAAAAATACTTTTTCCCTCTGTCACAATTTGGAATCAAACATTTTATGTCTGGTCAGAATTGATTGAGTAGAGTTTAATAGTTCAAGTAAATATTTTCTTTTTCTTTTTTCATCCTTTTTTTTTCTTCTTATTTTGGAACAGATGAAGCTTTGCTGGACAAAAAGGAGGAGAAACAAGTATCTGGGTTGGGAGAACTTGGGTGGGGCAAGTTAAGCCTGCATTCCGCTCCTGGGTTTAGTTGAAAAATACCAAGCTCCAGATGCCTCCCTCATGCTGAATGCAGAGGTGTGTTCCTGGGAAGAATTCACTGGGGAGCTGAGACGAAGCAGAACAAAAGGTAACACTTTAAATCAAAACATCTGCCAGAGTTTCCAAGGGGCTACTGCAAGTCATCTCTCACCCTTCACGCCGTCTCTCTGATAAAATTTCTATACTTTAGACAAAGAAACAAACAAACAAATAAGAAGGAAGGTGTCATCTTGTCAACCTATAGAAGCAGAAACTTCAAGCACGTTTGGCTTCGTTTAGTTGCTCTGAGTCCTGCCTTCCACATGCTGGCTGTTCTGTACATTTTGTTGTGTGATATGGTCATAATATACAAACAATTCCTGTATTTTCTGCTTACAGTCCAAGACTTGGGAGGCTGTAGAAACCTTTTTGTTGTAGTGATGGATGACAGCAAACTCTCTACTGTGCTCTTGGGGTTTGATGAAGACACTGTGGTTGTTTGGGGTGTCTGGGGGTTGCCTAAGGGCTATCTGTGCAAAGAGCTTAATTGGTATGGAATCTTTGGAAATGCTGCTTTTGAGGTTCAAGCTTTGTAGTCATATGAGTGTTACCACTGTTTGTCACTTGGCTGTTTCTCCATGCCACTAATCGAATGTTTGTGTTTTCTTAAAACTCATATGCTGAAATCCTGCTCCCTGTGGTGAATGCTTAAAAGGTGAGACCTTGGGGAAGTGGTTAGGTTATGGGGCAGAGCCGCATGAGTAGGGTTAGAACCTTTATGAAAGGCTGGAAAGTGACTCCTTACTATTGCTACACATTAGGGCACACACAGCAAGTCTTCAGCACCAAATGCACCTAAATCTTGATCTTTTCAGCCTCCAGAATTATGAGATGTGAAGTTTTGCTGTTTATAAACCTCACTGCTATAGCAGCTCAAGTGAACTAAAAAAGAAACTAGAAGTCAAAGTGCTGCTTTAACAAATACCTAAAATACCCAAAGAAATTTTGGATGCAAAAGGATAGAATCTATGGACATTTGAAGGCTCTAGGCAAGCATCATCCTTCTAAGACAATGCCTCAGAGGTCTTGGACAGAGCTTGGTGGAAACACAGATGGTTACAGCCATTCTTATGAGGTTTCACATGTGGGGATGGTGGGAGCAGGAGGGTAAGTCCTTGTGAGAAAGTGCTGGGGCGGTGGGCTGTTAGCACCTCCTTCCTAGAGGCTATAGAAGGTAGAACTTCTAAATCATGAGACTGGATATTTAGCTGAATGGATTTCTAAGGACATTGTTGAATGTATGCTATGGTTTCTATTACCTGTTTGTGGTAAAATACAAGAAGTGATAAGTGACTTGAAGATAGCATTATTCATTGATAGGAAAGCAGAACATAATTTTTTTTAAAAAGTCAATCTATTTACATTGAGAAAATGAACAACCTTGTTCAGAAGAAAACACTGGTGAGGCCGAGTAAATATTTGATAAGAGGACTGTCCTGGTTAGATTTAACTGTCCACTTGACACAGCCTAGAGTCACCTGAGAGAAGAGCCTCAGAGGGAGGGAAAATTGCCTACATCAGCTTGGCCTGTGGGTAAGCCCATGGGTGCTTATCGTGATTGTTAATTGATATAGGAGCTCTCCAACCCACTCTGAGAGAATAGGCCTGAGCTATTTACAAAAGCCCTACAAGCCAGCCAGGGAACAACATTCTGTATGGTTCTTGACACACTTCTTTGGCTGTGAAATTAATTCTTTGGTTGAAGGCAACGCAGCGTGGAATAGCAAGCAGCCTGCCTTCAAGTTCCTACCTTGAGTTCCTGCCTTGACTTCCCTCAACGATGAACCTTAATATGGAATTATAAGCTGAAATAAACCCTTTCCTCCCCAGGTTGTTTTGGCCAGAGAACTTTTACTACATCAGCAGAAAGGAAACTAGACCCAGGATTAGTATGGCTGATCACCACGATGGTTCAAGACAACTGGGAAACTAGCCATTCAGCTAATAGAAACCAGGACCTTAATCTCAGAAGACATTTCAGAGACGGTTAGAGAGTGTCAAGGCCTTACACAGCAACATTAACAGAGGGCCTGTGCAACCCTGCACACCCTCACATTAGTATGCCACTCCCTGAAGTCACTCTCCACACCAGATCTGATTCAAAAGAATACAGTGTGGTATGCCTTGTACTCAAAAAAGTCATGGAGCTGTGAGTACTACCACCTAGATTTCAAAGATTAGTCATGGTGCCCAAGACAACGGAAAAAAAAGAAGCCACCAATAGGTCAAACCATCACAGATGTCTCCTCTTAGGACAGAGCATCACAGAGCAGACTATTGGAACCAAGACTGGATGTGAAAGTTATCAGCTTAGTAACTTCAATGTCTCCTCAACTCCTTGGAGAAATCTGGTTCTCTTCCATAAGGACTGTGCCGTACTGATTACACGTAATACTATATCTGAGCCATTTCCAGGCACCTTGTCTCAGAAGGAAGCATTATACCTAAGTTTATCAATTAAAAAAACAAACAAAAAACAAAACAAAAACTACCTTCCAAAAGCCCAAGGTGCATGTGTGCTTACCCTTATACTTTGCATTATTTTTTAAATTTCAGTTTTATTTTTTACAATTTATTCATTTACATGGATTGTAGCCTCCTCCCTCTTCCCCCTTTGCCCCTTTTCTAGCCCACTGAAATGGGGAATCCTCCTGCCCTGCCATCTAAGCCTAGCTTGAGTCTCATCAGGACTGCCTGGATCTACTTCCTCTGTGGCCTGGCAAGGATGCATTGTCGGGGGAAGTGATCAAAGAGCAGGTAACCGATTTCATATCAGAGACAGCTCCTGCTCCCAAACTTGGGACCCCACATAGAGACTGAGCTGCCAAATGGCTACATCTGAGCAGGGGTTCTAGGTCCTCTCCATGCATGGTCCTTGTTTAGTTCATCAGTCTCTGCAGGACCTCCTGGACCCAGAATTTTTGGCTTTGTTGATCTCCTTGTGGTGATCCTGTCTCCTCCAGTTCCTTTTATTGCCCCCTCATTTCAGTACCCCCCAGCCCGCTCTTCCATAAGACTCCCTGAGCTCTGCCCAAAGTTTGGCTGTGAGTCTCAGCATCTGCTTCGAACCCCTGTTGGGTGGAGCCTTCTAGAGGACATCTATGGTAAGCTCCTGTCTTGCTCCCTCTCTTCCATCTCTTCTGGTGTCTGTTCTGTCTGCCATTCTGAATGAGAATTAAGCATCCTCTCTAGGTTCCTCCTTGTTGTTCAGCTTTTTTTAGGTCTGTAGATTTTAGAATGCTTATCCTATATTATATGGCTAATGTCTGCTTATAAGTGAGTATACACCATGCGTGCCTTTCTGATTCTGGGATGCCTCACTCAGAATGATCTTTTCTAGTTCTATCTTTTGCCTGTAAATTTTATGATTTCCTTGTTTTTAATAGCTTAGTAGTATTCCATTGTGTAAATGTATCACACTTTCTGTATCCATTCTTCAGCTGAGGAACATCTTGGTTGTTCCCAGATTCTGGCTATTATAAATAAAGCTTCTACGAGCATGGTTAAGCAAATGTCCTTGTTGAATGGTGGAACATCTTTCCAGTATATGCCCAGGAGTGGTATAGCTGGCTCTTGAGGTAGTGGTATTTCCAATTTTCTGAGAAAGTATCAGATTGATTTCCAAAGTGATTGTACAAGTTTGCACTCCCACCAGCAATGGAGGAGGGTTCCCCTTTCTCCACAACCTCTCCAGCATGTGCTGTCACTTGAGTTTTTGGTCTTAGCCATTCTGACGGGTGTAAGGTGGAATCTCGGAGTAATTTTGATTTGCATTTCCCTGTAGTTAAGGATGTTGAGTATCTCTTTAGGTGCTTCTCCACCATTTAAGATTCCTCGTTTGAGAATTCTCTGTTTAGCTCTGTGCCCCATTTTTTAATTGTTTTATTTGGTTTGTTGTTGCTTAATTTCTTGAGTTCTTTATATTTTCTGGATATTAGCCCTCTGTCAGATGTAGGGCTGATGAAGATCTTTCCTGGCCTGAAGGTTGTCGTTTTGTTCTGTTTGCTTTACAGAAGCTTTTTTGTTCCTTTGCTTTATAGAAGCTTTGCAGTTTCCTGAGGTCCCATTTATTAATTGTTGATCATGGATCCTGAGCTGTTGGTGTTCTGTTGAGGAAGTTGTCTCCTGTGCCAATGAGTACAAGGATCTTCTCCACCTTTTCTTCTAACAGATTTAGTGTGTCTGGTTTAATGTTGAGGCCTTTGATCCACTTGGACTTTAATTTTTGCAGGGTGAGAGATATGGGTCTATTTTCATTTTTCTACATATGGACATCCAGTTAGATCAGCACCACTTGTCGAAGATGCAATCTTTTTTTTTTTTTTTCATTGTATGGTTCTGGTTTCTTTGTCAAAAATCAGGTGTCTGTAGGTGTGTGGGTTTATCTCTGGGTCTTCAATTCGATTCCATTGATCCACCAGTCTGTTTCCATGCCAGTACCATGAAGTTTGTGTTAGTGTTGCTCTGTAGTACAGCTTGAGATCAGGGATGGAGATTCCTCCAGAAGATCTTTTTATTGTACAGGATTGTTTTAGCTATCCTGGGTTTTTTGCTTTTCCATATGAAGTTGAGACTTTTTCTTTCAAGGTCTGTAAAGAATTGTGTTGGTATTTTGATGGGAATTTCACTGAATCTGTAGATTGCTTTTAGTAGGATGGCCATTTTTATATGATCCATGAGCATGGGAGAGCTTTTCATCTTCTGATATCTTCTTCAATTTCTTTCTTCAGAAACTTTGAAGTTTTTTTCATATAAATCTTTCACTTGCTTGGTTAGAGTTACACCAAAATACTTCATGTCCTTGTGGTTATTGTGAAGGGTGTTATTTCCCTAATTTCTCAGCCCATTTGTCTTTTGTATACAGGAGGGCTACTGATTTTTTTTTTTAGTTAATTTTGTATCCAGCCACTTTGCTGAAGGTGTTTATCAGCTGTGGGAGTTCTCTGGTAGAATTTTTAGGCTCACTCATGTATACTATCATATCATCTGCAGATAGTGATACCTTAACTTCTTCCTTTTTGATTTATAACCCCTTGATCTCCTTTGGTTGTCTTATTGCTCTAGCTAGGATTTCAAGTTTTATGCTAAAGAGATATGGAGAGAGTGGACAGCCTTGCCTTGTCCCTGATTTCAGTGGAATTGGTTTAAGTTTCTCTCCGTTCAATTTGATATTGCTACCAGCTTGCTATATACTGCCTTTACTATGTTTAGGTACGTGCCTTGCATCTCTGACCTCTCCAAGACCTTTGTTGGAAGTTGGTCTAATGCTAATTACTGGCACTCAAGATCTGGTTACTGTCCACTGGATACACCCATCCTTGTTTGTTTAGACCTGCCTAAAACATTATACCTGATTGGTTCATTAAATGGCCTATACGTGGACAGAGCAGAGTGGGGTAGGTGTAGCTAAGGTTTCCTGGCTTTGGAGGACAGAGAGGATCACAGGACAGATGGACAGAAGAAGAGAAAGAAGGAGGATGTCACGATGGGTTAGCCTGGAGAAGAAATCACATGGGCCTGGGGGAAGGACTTTAATAATGTTGTAAAAAGGGCCAGATGAAGAATACTATGGGATTATGTGTAGAAGGTAGACCAGATGAAGAGGATTAAGGTGGATGGCATTGGATGGGGGCTGGATGATGGATGATGAGGATATTGAGACAGTGTTAGGAAAATATCTGCCCGGCCCAAGGTAAATAAGGCAATTATAAATCTAACAGGTAACTGTGTCTTAGTATTTGTGGTAGCGGGTTAAATAACACCGTCGTGATAATCTTAGCGCTAAAAACGATATGTAGCCCCCCACTTTTATTTACAACAACCTTAAACATGAACATGTATTGGATTTTATCAAATGCTTTTTTAGCATCTAAGGAGATGATCATGTGTTGTTTTTTTTTTCTTTCAGTTTGTTTATATGGTGGAGTACATTGATGGATTTCCGTATATTGAACCACCCCTGCCTGGCTGGGATGAAGCCAACTTGGTCGTAGTGGATGATATATTTGATGTGTTCTTGCATTCAGTTTGTGGGTAGTTTATTGAGTATTTTTTCATCAGTGTGCATAAGGGAAATTGGTCTGAAATTCTCTTTCTTTGTTGGGTCTTTGTGAGGTTTAGGTTCAAGGTGACTGTGGCTTCATAGAATGAGTTTGGTAGTGTTCCTTCAGTTTCTATTTTGCAGAATACTTTGAGGAGTATTGGTATTAGCTCTTCTTTGAAGGTCTGGTAGAATTCTGTGCTGAACCATCTGGCCCTGTGCTTTTTTGGATGGGAGGCTTTTGATGACTTCTATTTCCTTAGGGGATATAGGACTATTTAATTGATTTACCTGATTGTGACTCAGCTTTGTTAAGTGGAATCTATCAAGAAAATTGTCCATTTCATTTAGAGTTTCAAATTTTGTAACATATAGGCTTTTGAAGTATGACCTAATGATGCTTTGGATTTCCTCAGTGTCTGTTGTTATGTCCCCCTTTTTGTTTCTAATTTTATTGATTTGGATAGTGTCTCTCTGCCTTTTAGTTAGTTTGGCTAAGGGTTTGTATATCTTGTTGATTTTTCTCAAAGAACCAGCTCTTGGTTTTGTTGATTCTTTGAATTGTTTTCTTTGTTTTTAATTTATTGATTTCAGCCCTGAGTTTGATTATTTCAAGCCATCTACACTTATTGGGTGTGTCTGCTTCTCCCCCTCCCCCCACCTGCTAGGGCTTCCAGGTATGCTTTTAGGTTGGTTGTATGAGATGTTTTGATTTCTTTATGAAGGGACTTAGTGCTATGAACTTTCCTCTTAGCACTGCTTTCATTTTGTCCCATAATTTTGGGTATGTTGTGTCTTCATTTTCATTGAATTCTAGAAAGCTTTTCTTTGTTGAAAATATTTTCAGGGCTTTGGAGACGGGAATTTTCTTTTTCCTCTATTCCTATTATTCTTAGGTTTTGTCTTTTCATAAAGTCCTTGATTTTTTGAATGGTTTGTGTCAGGAATTTTTTAGATTTAATATTCTCTTTGATGGATGCATCAATTTCTTCCATTGTATCTTCTTTCTACACCTGAGATTCTTTCTTCCATCTCTTGCATACTGTTGGAGATGCTTACCTCTCTAGTTCCTGTTTTCTTCCTTAAGTTCTCCCTCTCCAGGATTTCTTCAGTTTGTGTTTGCTTTAATGTTTTCATTTCCATCTTCAGATCTTGAAACATTTTGTTGATTTCCTTCACCTGTTTGTTTGTATTTTTCTGCCTTTCATTCAATTCTTTCACCTGTTTGAATTTTCCTTTATTTCTTTCAGTGATTTAAATATTTCCTGCACAATCTGCCACAATCTGTTTGATTGTATCTTCCTGTATTTCTTTGTGGATTTTATTCGTTTCCTCCATTATCATTTTCATAAACATAGATTTAAGGTCATTTTCTTGAGTTTCACTTGTGTTAGGGTATCCAGGGCTGCTTGCCCTTGGATAACTGGGTTCTAGAGATGCCATATTGCTTTGGCTTTTGTTGATTGTGTTTTTACGCTGGCCTTTACCCATCTGCCTGTCTCAGGCGCTGGCCTGTAGTTTTTGGTGCCTGCTGGAGTCCTGGCGGTGTGGGAAATCCCCTGGGCAGAAGGCTGGTTGTCCTCAGGGAGCCCTCCTCAGGTTGGTTGGTATGCTCTTTGACTGGTGGGCGGATCTCAGGCAATCACTGCAGCTCTCCTCAGGTGTATGGTCCTGTGGGCTAACTGAACTCCTCAGGAGCCCAGGGGCTCTCCTCTCACCAGGAGAAGACCTGGAGACAGCTTCCCTGCCACTGGCTTTCTTGCTCTGACATTAATGAGCTACTGTAGCTGCTCAGTGTGTTCAGAGGCTTAAAGAACTAGTGAGCCCGAGGTTTGGTCAGTCTCTTTAGGGAGACAGGTTGAGCTTTGGAGCAGCACCTGGGGCTGTTCCCATGGCTTTCAGTTCGGTCTGGGATGGTGAGCACAGTGTGCAGGCATCTGGCGAGGCACCAAATATCAAGCGCTTGCAGGAACCCAGAAACTTTTCTGATAATTGCCTGGGTGACCTGAAGTTGGATCCGATTGTTTCCCTTATCATGGGGTTTCCTTTCAGCAGGGAACATAGTCACTGGTGTTTTGGGGCCCGCAGATCGGTCTGTTGGTTGCTGTGCATTCACTGCTGCTGATCATAGTGCGACCAGTGCCGCCATCTTGGGTCCTCCATACTTTGCATTCTCAGCTGATAAAAACCAGTCTACTTCCATTTTGTTCTGAAGACAAGACTCGATATTTGAAAATTCTCACTATCACACATGATTCATATGTATTGGCAGCTAAACATCTCACCTCTATACTGCTTTGTCAGCTCATGGGAAAGTATGATTAATTTTCTCCTTCTGACCAGGCAGTCTATAACAAAGTTCTAACACAAGTGATTTTCAGTCTTGCCTAATTTATTCCCTCTCTGCCATGTTCCCATTGCCAGGTTACACATTAGAAGACCTTCCTGACACACGGGATCATTCAGGCTGGCCTATTGCTTGGGAACAAGGCATTCTCTTTCATCCCTTTGTTTCAGCTTGGAGTTCCTTTCATCATCTCTTAAAAACCACATGCTGCTATGCCCTGCCAGCTAATTCTATATTTTATCTTGTACACTTGCCAGGTTAGGGAGATGGTGTGGAATATGGACGTGGCTGACCAGTCAAAGTCATGGTCTTTCTTCTAACCACCCACATGTGTCCTAATGCAAGTAGCTGTACTTCTATCAGCCTTGTTCCTCGAATCTTTAGATAGAAACAATACTAGTACCTATTTGATAATGCCATTTCTAAGATTAAAGAGATATCCCAGGGCTGGTTGGACTAAGCATGTCTAGAATATGCAAGGATCCAGCTACTCAAACCTCAGGTGTGTGTGTGAGAGAGAGCTATGATTAGTATCAAGATTTGGAGGCTGAATTATTTCTATCTTCCTTACATTATTAATGGGGTACACATCCCCAGGCTTCTCCCAGGCTCTCACTCTGAGGTTTGCTATCTTCCACAGGAACCACTTTCATAAGTTTATCAGAAAGGTGATCTTCTTCCCCACCTTTTTCTTCATGTCATCTAGACTCTGGCCTTTTCTGGTCAAGAGTCAACTATTGTTTGTACTTCAAACCATGGCTTTAGTTCCTAAATTGTGTTTCTCATGATCATCTCTTTGACTGAATATTCAACTCCCAGCTTTTTATTCCTTCCCGAGTCTTTACCATTTGTTGAGATCATTATCATTCTAGCATCTAATATGGTGAGTCCTTCAATTCCTTGCCCAAGGGTTGGTCATTTCTTATATTCATGTAGCACTTTAAACTTACTATGTGCCAGCAGGAGATAGCTGGGACTGAGTTAATTGGGACCCTTAAGCAGCAGATACATCAAGAAGAACAGATCTAAGGACTTCACAGAGCAGCTCTCAAGAGCCTGGTGATCTGTCTTAGGTAAGCAACTTAAAAACAGAATGCTTATTAAATATTGGTTAAATGGGAAATATTGAGCCTCTTGGCTGTCTGCACAAGGCCAAAGAAGTATCTTAGAAAAAAGTAAGTTTCAAGCAGGTTACTTCGTGTTCTTTGTGTTTACCTTTGTTTATATAGCCCAAGACTATGGGGGATAAGTGGTTACTTCAGTGTACTAATGTTGGCTTTCAAGTGGGCGATCCAAAACTCTTTAAATTAGAAATAGAAACTACATACTGTACAGCAGAACCCTCGTAAATTCAGGTCTGAGAGGCAGAGAAGAAGTATTACAGGTGGGGAATTTATATGTGTCCATGCATGTGTAGAGTTCAGGCTCCCGAAGATAAATGTGTCAAGAATGTGCAGTTGCTGCCGACTAATTATGAAACGTACATTTCTGCCCATAAATGCTGAGGCTGATTTATGTCAGATCGGACTATAAATCTACTCTTTGCACCAATTATCAAGTCTCCTTTACACACTTGTGTATATTATTTTCTGAGAGATGAGATGTTATGGGGGGTCTGTGCTTTAAACTCTTGGGGCTTAGGGTGGGGACAGAACATGTCTTGAGAAGACAAATCTTAGAGCTGAGCATACCAAAATGGTGAGAACTATATGAGCCTTGAGCCTGAAATCTCCTGTGAGAAAACAAAGAGTGTAGACACCTTGATTCTTCTAGGGATGGGTGGGTAAATCATCTCATTTGGTAAAGCAAAAAGATCAAATTATTTCTGAGGGAAAGAATTCCATCGTGTTTAGAGACTACGGGTTCTAAGAGTTGCCATTGTCCACTCCAGACTTACAGGGCCTTGGCAGAATATCTCAGTCCTGGAAAATAACTAGGGGAGCTTTGAAAAATACCAATGCTTAGCTCCATCTGAGGAATAGTAGTTTCACTAGCTGGGATACAACCTGGCGTTTCTAGAAGACTGGACCAGGCTACCTGCCTTGGAAGTGACTCTTGCTAAGCAAGCCCCAACTGCAGGGATGCAGAGAGCCATGGGGGCATCCACTGTTCTTTCCTATGCGCTTTATTCTCCCAGTTGATAGCATTAGCTCTGGGAGGTAGAGGCATGTGCATGTGTGTTTGTGTGCATGTTGGGTTTGTATTCCTGTGTATACATCCACCTTGCTTTCTGAGATGGGATCTTTCACTGAGACTTGAGGTTCATTCATTAGACTACTCTGACTGGCCAGCAAGCGCTGGATATCTGTCTGGCTCTGCTTCTCCAGTGCTGGGATTGCAAACGCACACAGCACACCAAGCTTTTATATGTGGGTCTTGCGCACTGAACTCTAATCGCCGTACTTGCAAACTGAGCCACTTTACCCGTCCAGCATGAACTCTTCACTGTGGATTGTACTCATCTGTTAACCTATTAGTCTGCACTTGACATCAGGGTGCTTGTTCTCACTGGACTGCTCAGACTTTGTAATTTTGTTTTTCCAAGTGTGCATCTATGTTGTACATGGTGACTTCCAGATTTCCCAGGTACCTTTGCAAACTCCTCTCTTTGCACTGACATGAGGCAGGTTTCTGGCTTGACCCTCCCAGGTGGGCTCTGCCTTTTGGTCCCTCCCTTTGCACTGGCAGCTGCAACTTCCATAAGATGGTCAGAGTTCAGGTCTATCCATTCAAACAGCGGCCCCTTGTCATTGGTGGTAGTGGTAGAAAAATTCTGGATGAGACTCATCTGGCTTAAATAATAGGTTGAGTGATCTCAACAGAGGGGTAAAGAAAAAGACCAAGTGGCTAGAAAGGGCTTGAGCCATGAAAAGGAGGTACATATAAGAGAAGAGGGATGAGGAAGGATGGACAATGAGTCTTCTTTAGGTAAAGCTATCTGTGTATTATAAATGTTAGCTTAGACAGCTGTTGCTGAAAATTCTCTATCATATCCTCTGTTTGGCACTGAACTTCGGGGCTGCATTATATCTTGTTCATGATCATTCACATATGGTATTTTGCCACATTTAAACATTATCAACTGTGCCTTTTGCTCTTTTTTGTTGCTTACAGTTTTATTATTATTGAATAATAATTGGGAGAGGTTACCTCATCCCCTTTTTAGTGTGGGAGTGATATCCCACCTTCAGATGTGCTCTTCACCCGTCCTCTATACTGCTGTGTGCAGGAAGCTGTACTCCCTGGCTCTCCTGCCTCCCAGCTTCTAGACAGAGCTGTCCAACATGAAGTATGGGGTGGGGGAGAAAGAAGAGTATCTCTTCCCATCCCTTCCCTTTCTCCCTCCTGTGCTTCGTGGAATACTCTTGACAGTGGCAATGGCTTTTTATGCTAGACAGCCCTGCTCCTCATGGCTTGGCCTCTGGGTGGTTATAATACTATCATGGTTAATACTGATTGTCAACTTGAGAGAATCACTATGGAAATGAGCCTCTGCGTATTGCCCGTGAAGAGTTATTAAATTAGGTTAACTGAAGTAGGAAGATCCACCCTAAATGTGAGAGGTACCGTTCTATGAGCTGGTATCCTAGACTGTATAAAAGGAGAGAGCTTACTGGGCTGGAACTCTTGAGCCTGCTTCGTGACTAAGTATAGAGCGGACTGACTGCCCGGATCCTGACCCCATGCCTTCCCACCACGAACAGTAATGAATCCAAGATCATGGTGGCCATGAAACAGCCAACTTGCTTCTATTTCTTTTTAAACAGTATGCTTCACTTAAAAACAATTTACTCGATTTAACCATATTCACAATGAGCTCATACATGTAATTGCTACACCTGTTACCTTTTGATGAACAAATTGTGATCTTACAGATGCGAACTTTTCAATGTACCATGAGAACGCTAATTCATGGCACAGCCTGATAAACAGCAGATAATGGCTAAACACATTGACTCAGTGTCCGGAAGAAGGTAGGCTAAGACTCAACTTTAGAAATACGCTTTGCTTTCTCATTCTACACACTTTCCTGGCTTGCTTCTTTCAGAGTATCTGTTTTCACCACTTTGAGCCATGGTCTTAGAACTTGACATGAATTTGGCCTTCATAGCCAGACAACTTCTAGTCAATTTAATTCTTCTCCCTGGGCTTTATTTAAACTAAAGGCTTAGACTAAGTATATGATTTATTTATTGTTAACTTATTGGTTATAAAAACAAAAAGAAACCCATTATTCTTCAGACTTGCTTTCCATATGTTCCAATTCAATGCAAACTGTCCCTCTTTTGTTCTCTATCTCTTCCAAAGAAGAACAGAATGTGAAGGACTAGCCTGCAGAGTTCGGCAGGGAACAGCCTGCCTTTCTATCACTCCCCCCTCCCATCTCCATTCTGTGCATATTTGCCTAATCGAGAAGAACAACCCAGCTCTCCTTGCCCTGCTGTCTGCAGAGTACAGCCGCTGGGAGCCTCGCCCCGAGGGTCTGTGATCTTTGAAGACCTCTGTCCACAGCCCACTGAGGTTGCTCACAGTTTGCTCAGAGTCTTTGAGAAATTTCCAAGCCTCTGTTCTCATTAGAACCTGTCTTACATGAGTTCAAGAGGCTCTCTGTGACTGTTCAGCCGTCAGCTTCAGAGTGGCTGCACAGGGTGACCAATCGCTTGCATGAGGAACAGTGCTTTTGGCTGTGTGAATGTCTATTTGATGACAGGGCCAGCCAGGTTCTTGCTTTGGGTCAAACTTGGGACAGAACTGGGCATACTGATTCTAGTTTTTCAGTCAGTGTAACAAGCACAGGCTACATTCACCCCTGGAAACTACCCCTGAGTATACACCACATGCTGATTTCTCTGAGTGGTGCTGGCTGATTTGAACTGGTGTGTGGCAGCTCTCTTCCTAAGATATGTATGGGAAGTTGTAAAGTAAAAGCCCAAACTGCCAAGACTCACAGAGATGACCTAGTTTAACTCAGTTGTATATAAAATGTACAGCTTTATATATACTTCAGAATGTAAGTAAGCATAAATATATAAGTATGCTTATATATTTGATATAAAACCATCTTCACCATACCAATAGTGAATAAATGAAAACTGGTTAACATACATTTAAACTTAAAAGAAAATGAGCACTTGATAGGAGTTCGAAGGCATTTATAAGCACATTGAAGTGAATTGTTCTTTTAAATATCAGCAACTCCCAGTGTTGGGTGTGTGTGTATTTTAAAGAATGTAGGGCTGGGACGTTACTGATTACCACTCATTAGACTGATGGGAATGGTTTAAATGGGAAACATTTCCCAGCTACATGTGAGATTCTGGCTGGCCATTCTTGACTATGGAGTCTGTTTTATTTTGTGAAACAGTTTCTTATCACATTTATTTATTATTCCTCCAAGGGAGGTGGGAGGGACTGTCCTTATTGCAATTCTCCTGGTAACATGAAGAAAGCTGAGTTCACAGAGAGCTTGTCATGATCTGCCTGGGAATAGACACTTACAATAACCCCGGAGACTCTGTCACTGAGCTCAGCAGGCTCATCAGCCTTCTCTCACCCTTCACACCGATGAAAATGACATCACAAGGAAAGTCCCCACAGCCAGAGTTGTTTAAAAATCCCCACGAGGGACTGATTAGGCATTATCTCTATGTGGATATTTCTGAATACTAAAAACAGCTTTGGGGAGATTCTGTGGCTTTTTCTAACTAGTGCAATGTGATCTCCATGTATAATTCACCCAAAGTACTTGGACATCATACTCATTAAGAGCCACTCAGAAAAGTAGTTCTGGCAGTTGAGTTCCAGCACCACAAGAGTTTATAGCTATGTCAGTGAGAGGCTGAGGCCCAGCACCAGGCACTGCAGAAATGATGATAAAAAAAGGCAGACCTTCCCCTACCTTCTAGAAGCCACAAAGTACAGAACTGATGCTAATAAATAAAGAGGCAGTTAGGGAGAATAAACAGACTTTTAGACATTCACAGTGCCATTGATAGCCAGCGGGCTTCCTGGAGGAAGACCTGAGGGGCTAGCTGGACACAGTGCTCAAGGCAGAGAGAACTATATGCATAGAAACCTGAGGACCAGAGGAAGCAAGATCCGTTCCAGAGCATAGGAGTGAAAGCTGAACATGTGTATGGGCATACAGTGTATGGGTGGATGGGGTGGTGGAAGACCAAGGTGCTGCTAGAAAGATGACTCAGAGGAAGATGAGAGCATCCATTTTAGAAGAATAACCTGTATTTTCATGAATCAATCATTCATTCATCCATCTATTCATACAACCTTGCATGAAGAACCAGTGTAGGGGATATCGCAATGAGTAAATCAAAGACCACGACTTTATCTTATTCTCATGAAGGGTAGAGGGAAGCCAGTCAGTGAGGAATCTAATGAGACACATGCTATGTAAAGAGGCAGAAACTAACTCAAGGTAACTCAGTGTCTTTAATTATTTTCTTTTTTTTTCTTTTTGCAGGGGGGAGGAGGCAGAGGAGAGGTCTCACTGACATTATAGTATTTCACAGAGATCTGAAGAAGTGCAGGGAGGAAGCCAGGAAGATTCGTAAAGGGGAAGAACATTCTAGGCAGATGAGAAGCGGTCCTAAAGGCCTGAGCAACACAGCACTTTTACTCAGTGTGCTGCATCAATGGAGCTAGGGCAGAGGCGAGGGGTCAGGGGTGGGAAGAGATGAAGCAAGCTGAGGCTTGTAGAGCAGGGTACAAGCTGAGGCTTCTCTTAGTTCATTCTAAGCGTAATGGAGAAGTAGAGGACAGTCCCCACTAAGGAGACGACGGCAGGACTTTGCTCAGTTCTTGCTGCAGAAGAAGCAAGGACTGGGGTGGGCTGGGTTGAAGCTGTAGAGACAGAGGGTGCAAAGAGAGAAAGCTGCAGCAAAAATTAAGATGAAGCAAGAGCGTAACAGTGAGAATTCTGTAAGAGGAGTCAGGAGAGATAGAGACACTAAGAGACCCTCTACGTTGGCTCGTGTCCATATTTAACCACAGTTTGCACTCAGCCTGAAATTTCCCCTGTCATTTGAGTTTAAACTGGGGAATCGCATTAAGGCAAATTCTGTTGTTGTTTTCTGTGCCATAAAAGCATAGCAGTTAGAAAGAAAAATAAGAATCAGAATATATGCAGGAAAACCATTACATAAATGTAAGAGGCTTACATGCCAAACAACATTCAAAACTTTGAACAGAAATATGCAACGCAGAAACCACACAGAAAGGACGGTCACTGGCTGTGGCTGAGGTAAGATAAGGGGTTATTATAAGACAAAACAGCCGAGTCCCACAACACAAGGATTTTTTATTTTATTTTATTTTTTTTAGACAGAGAAAAATACCAAACATTGTTGAGCTTTAGCAACACACAGGGACTCATTGGTGTAGTTTGGCACAGGCCTCTGAGAACACAAGGCTAGGGACCATTAGTTTCTGACAATGGCTGGTAGAGGGCAGGAATGGAGAGGAAGCGTGCCAGGAGAGAGGGCTGGGTGGGCAGTCAGTCAGGATGAGCTCTGCGGAGCACTGGAACATTCTACTTAAAGCTGGTTTGAAACACATTTTTCTTTTGATTTCTTAATTCCCTGACTAGCACTACCAAAAGATAGTCTAGTCTGATATTTAAGGAAAACGTTGTGTTTTCCTCTCAGTGCTCAGTGGAATTTCACCAATCTCTTTGGAATGACAAGTATCAGGAAAAAGTTCTGTGGCTGAGGAACCAGCGTTTTGTGGTGTACCTAGGGTCAAGGTCTCATAGGCAGGAACTTGGCAGTTATTAAAGTTTAAAGTAGCGAAACTCAGAATGTGAGTTGGATTTGACTCTGGTTTTGTGTTGATGGCTATTGTGCATAGCTGAGCACCCCTGGTCACAAAGGATGCTTGCATTTGTTAGTGTTTGTTCTCCATGTCAAGTCTGGGAGATGGTTCTAAAGCTTTGAGAGTACACGCCCAAGTTGCTTAACTTGTAATGTGTATGCTTTCTGTGTCATAAAATGGTCTTTGTTCTGAGGTTAGGTCCTTAAACCGTCTGTGTTTCTCACCACATTGTTTGCCTACTAACTTTATGGAAATGTGGAAGAGAAAAGTACTAATAACATGGATGACCCTGTTTCTTATTTTTAAGAGATGCTAATAAACTAATTAAATGCATACAGAAGAAAATAAGGTATAGTTCTATTTTTCATGTTTTGAAACATTTGTAAGCAGAAGTTTACATCTATCTTAAAGAGACAGCACTTGGCATGGAGCTAAGAACATGCAAACTGGCTCTCTGCTCTCAGGTACCTGCCCAACAGAAGAGATACATAGAAAAGAGAGTACACAAAGAAAGATTGCTTTATCTATTAGACTGAGCCTTGGTCTAAAACCAAGTTATGTCCCAAATGAATTTGACTGAGCTACAGTTCAATCTTGAATCTTCTCACTCCACTGAGAATGTCCAGTCCAAAGCTCATCCTAGCAAATCAAAGTCTTTGTATGACAACAGAGATGGACAGTGGGAATGGCTAGACTTTCCTCTGGGCACAGCCCCAGGTCTCCTGGAAGATGTCCCCATGTGCATCTGACCCCAGACCCTGCTTCCAAGAAGGTCGAGACCAGTCTTCTTGAATTTAGCTGATCTCTAGTTTCATAGTCTTCAGGAAAGGAGAATCAAAATTAGAATACTAGATTAGAAGAATTGCTCAGAACCCCCAAGCTAATAATGCCCAAAGTAAGAAGGATTGTCTAATATGTGGAGGAGATAAAGAGGGCCAAATTATTTTAAAATTCACTCATTCCATGGCATTTTGTGCTAGCCAGACACTAAAATATGGAGACTAATACTTGCTCATCTACCTCTATGTTCATAGCTAAGTCGGTGTCTGTGTATACATCTGGACCATCATGTCTATGTCATAGGCTGTGAGTAAACAATTTAAGTGAAAATTTCCCAGAATGTCTCCATCTCACAGACCGACTTAGAGATAATACCCCTAAGGATAGATTCATATAGAACACCAGATCAATTGAAAGAGCTAGAGAACACCCAGTGGAAATGGCAAGTCAAGAAGAGATGGCCATAGGGAGGCTTTGGGAAGATCAAACTGGCACTTCTCCAATGCCATTTTAGAGAAAATATATTCTCCCAAGTTTGGGGTCTATTTCACTAGATGGAAATGACTCAAGAAGGGGAAGTTCATCAGCTACCTGAGGTCGATGGGCAGATCGCCCTCTGCAGCCACCAGGGTCAAGGCAGTCGCCATAGCTGCTTGCATGAATCCTGAGGGGAACCTCTACTCAGCAGGAGTCAAGCTACCCACCTCAGCTTCCTCTCTTGAAGTACAGCCACTCCTTTGTGGGTCAATTGGCCCTCGAGTGTCTACATCAAACACTAGCCACACTTCTGTGGTTTTTGTTATATGACTATTATTATCATGGCTGCTCTTCTCCTACCTTCCAGAAGAACTCTGAGAGCAGTGTGTCTCCAAAAGCCCATACATGGACTGTACTGTCTGTGGTATGCCTGGTATTCACGAGCATGTGGGAGGACCAAATCGTTAGTTCCCTTCGCCCAGCTACCTGCATCTCTTAATTAGGGTATTGACAATGAAACTCAAGGGTTCCTGGCTTGCACCAAAACTCACACTCAATCAGTCTCAAAGTGCCAACTTGAATGCTAAGTTCCAGTACTGAGTTTATACACAGTTGAATACACACAATATATAAAATATCAATATTTTTTTGCATTGTTAAATTATAGCTCAGAGTGGTGGTAGAAAGGGAGAGAAATGTAGACGGGTACTTCACCAGTCATTAAATGACATGGTCTCTGTTACAAGATTATATTAAAAATCCTGTCTATCTTATTGGCTATAATATCATGAGAAATGAATAAAATTAACAATACTCAGAAATATGTATTAATAAGGTATCATTCAATCAACTATTAATTATCAAGCTATTACTTAATCTATACAGAGACATGAATGAGACATCCTTGAATCAAAGCAAATAATTCAAGTCAGCAGATGATAAAGGTGCTGTTTGTATTTCTGAGGGCATAAATAGTCCAAGGATTAAAAGTTGAGTGCTAAATGGTAGTTCAGTATCCAAGTGGGTACCCTAGTAAGGGGAACAGGGACTATTTCAGACATGAACTCAATGGCTGGCTCTTCAACCCCCTCACCTCCTGAGGGAGGAGCAGCCTTGCTAGGCCACAGAAGAGGACATTGAAGCCAGTCCTGAAGACACCTGATAAGCTAGAGTTAGATGGAAGGGGAGGAGGTCCTCGCCTATCGGTGGACTTGGAAAGGGGCAGGGAGGAGATGAGGGAGGGATGGGGGGGATAGGGAGGGAATGCAGGAGGGGGCTACGGCTGGGATACAAAGTACATAACTTGTGATAAATATAAAATAAAAATGTTAAAAAAAAAGTTGAGTGCTGGGATTTGGAGGGATTGGAAGAGGGTGCTTGGATATAATGGTGACAGCTGCAGAGGGCTTAAGAAATTATGAAGTGGCCGAAGCACCAAGACTTGGGTCATTGAGGCAGGAGGAACATTCTGTGATGAGGGAAGAAGGAGAACTAAACAGATGAGCATGAGAGGGAGGGAGGGCCTGTGTTGGAAGCATTGAGAGAGGCAGGCAGAGTGGATCATAAATCATCTAAGAAGCTCAATGAGCTCAACCATCCTTTGACTTCATCCTCTTGGTAAAAAGGTGATATTGGCAAGTTGAGCAAGAATATACATTTATGAGAGCAAAGAAACGGGGGGGGGTAATATGCATATTATGTGCTCTATAACACCCAATCACACCAGAGGGCTGAGAAGTGACGATGCAGTCATCATCAGCACCACAACCATCAACACTTTCAGAACTGGAAAGAGTTTCATATTAAGAAGTCATTGCATTTCATAACTATCACATGAAAGATAAGTGGACCTATTGGATACTTTAGCACATTTCATCCTTCTATCAGCCCTGTGAAGTCAGCAATTGTGACACAGTATTGGACTCTGAGGAAGAACTAAGGTGTGAGTACTGGGGTATGCCTGCATTTAGGGGAATAAAAGCACAAACATAAAAGAATGAGTGTCAGGAGACAGCAAAGACAGAGAGCCGAGGAGGCCTAGGGAGTATGGGACAGGTCAAGAACGTAGGGCACCAATGAGAAGAGGGAAGGGGCTGAGGACAGAATGGCCAGGGATCAAGACACGAGGGGAAGGAAGATAGTGAGGCTGGCCTGCAGCATAAGTTAATGTGCAGAAAACTGACACTCAAGGAAAGATCGAATCTAAGGGAAACGAAAGCCAGGCAGAAGGCATTTTCCCTTTGGCCTTGGATATGGGTCTCCATAGAGGGAGAGGCTGACGGGAAGGAAGGAGTCTGGTGTCTTGGCACAGGCCAAGTTCTGAAAAGATGACATGGTGTGCCTGCAAAGATGTCTCACTTCCCCTCATTCCGCAGCCTGACATAAACTCATCAATGTCCCCGCATAGAACCAAGGGTTAGACATGTACATGCCACGTGGTTAATCTGCGTGGCCCACACAGCCGTCTTTCTCCAGCTACTGGACTCTGAGCTCTCTGAAAATGTTTTCTCTCCTCATTTTTGGATCTTGAAAGCAGTCTTCCCTGTAAGAGAAAAATTGCCTTCTTGCCTCTCCTCCCTGATGACAGCCTGTGAGGCCAAGACTACAGAACCTCACCCAAAATAGATCAAATATTTGAAATGTGTTCTTCTTTGCGCCCCTCACAAATATGCCTGTAATGCAATGCCAATTATGAGATTGGCTTTTCTCCTCTTGAAAAGAGTGAAGGATGTGTTTTTCTGGTTGGGAGGTAAGGCCAAGTTCTGCCTCATGGTTTTGGTTAGAGTCCAGACAGCCTTCATTAAGCATGGACAGGAAGACATGAGATGCATAGCTGGGTTAATACATACATGTTGAGCAAAGGGGTCTCTCAAGATTTTCTAGACACGATTTTACACTAGTTGAAGGTTCCCCATTAGCAAAGCAGTTCTTCAGAAGCAGGCATGGGCTTTTATAGGATGATTAAAGCCAGGGAGCCTAAAACTATACCTTGTAGTTAACACATGCATGGACAGTAGGAAAGATGGGTGAATGAGTGGATGGACGCATGGATGGAAGGATGGATGGATGGAAGGATGGACGGATGGACAGATGGATGGGCAGAGAAAAACCCAACTGCAGTGCACAGTGCCTCAATCGCTCATTGGATAGCGGTGTCTTATTTCTGTATTTTCTGAGGATTTTATAAATCCAAGAGTAGCCTGGAAAAAGTGGCTGCTGTAGAGGCATCCATGACCATCCAGGGCAAAAAGTAAGGGCAGAAGTCTTCCACAGGGAGGCCAAGGAGTTGGCCAGTCCTCCTCTGTGATGCGGGAAGGGTGCACCATTTGTCCCAGATGCTCCCATCCCAGGGGGTATTTCTGTTCATACATTTTCAGATCTTCATCCTTATTCAAAAAAGCCTGAACTCTTCTTCCCCAAGAGGCTGGCTCTCAAGGAGTTCATGCAGCTGTCATTTCAGCTGCACCTGCCATCCTCAGGGAGCTGCTGGCTGCAGCTGGGCTGTCCTCCCAAAGCAACGTTCACTGTGTGAGGTCAAAGTCTTGAGGTATAGGAGAGGCCATGACCTCAGGCAGGGCAGGTCTGCCCCTGCTGGTCGGGTGGCCCTGGGCTAGCTCTACTTCTGGTCTGAGGACGAAGGATAACAGCCTTTTTCAGTGCCATGAAAGTGACCAAATACTAGTACCCTGAACAGATAACTCCTTGCCTGTATAGTAGTTCATTTCTAAAAAAGCAAAAAAAACAAAACAAAAAAAACTCCAAAAGTTAGAGACAGTGCAGCAAATACTTGCACACATGCTCTGGAGGATTAATGAAAGTGATAGTTTCTGTCATAATGACTTACTCTTCTTTTATACATTGTAAATCCATGCTACGTGTGTGTGTGCGCACGCATGCACATGCATACAGGCAGGCAAGTGCATGTATGTATGGTGTGCTGTCTGTATGCTATGGGTATGTGTATGCATTCTCATGCACACACATGCAGAGGCTGGAACAGTGCATCGGGTGTTCTTTTCTATCACGCTCTAACACAGGCTGTATCCCACAGTTTCATTGGGCTGTCTGGCCAGAGAGCTTTCAGGATCTATCTGTCTCTACCTGCCAATGCCAGGGTTACAGGTGCCTGCTGCCAGGTCTGACCTTTGACTGGGTGCTAGTGATTTGTATTCAGGTCTTTATTTTTGTTAAGCAAGCGCTTTTGCCCACTAAGGCATCTTCCCATTCCAGATTTCTTAACTTCATGACCTTTACCATTCTCTGTCCTTACACTAACAACCACCAGCTTGAACTTGGTTCTAGTCCTCTGACACACTCATCCATAAACAATTTATACAAAAGGGACCATTTCAGCTGCACTTGCTTTTCTGTCGTTTTTTGCCCAGTGTGCGTTTGAGATCCAGGTCCATATAGTTCATGCATTTTACCTGTTGTATATTATTGCATCCTATGCAATATTCACACGACCTCTTCCTGCCAGATGCTCCTGGGACTTCAAACATGGTTCTCATGATTGCAGACAGCACTTGAATGAATTCCCGCTGAAGAAGAGGGTGAAAATTTCCCAAGAGTGGCATCCCTGGTAAGAGAAAGCACGTGATAGTTGTCACAAGGACTTGCCAGCTCACTCTATAAGTTGAATGTACCAGTTTATTTACTTATATGAAGTATGTAAAAATGTTTTGCTCACTTAGTTTTGTATGATTCATCGGCAGGCGGTCAGATGGTTTCATCTAGAACTTGGGTTTTCCTGATTACTGGCAAGGTAGAATCAATTTGAGAGCAGCTTCTGCCCTTTCTGATGTGGGCTGTGGGGACAGGGTGGCTGGCTAAGGGATGGGTTGCTGATGTGAAGAGCTTTATCCTTTGTTTCTTCTCTCCCTTCCCCCCTCTATCACTCTCCTTTCACGTTTGCCTCTTATTCATTCTTTTTTCCTCTTTCCTTTTCTCTTCTCTCTTCTCCTCTTCTCCTCTTACATAGCAAGTTCTTCCCTTCTATTAGACTCTCCTTCTCCCCTTCCTCTTTTCTGTCCCTGTCTCTTTCAGCTGGCAACATAGATCCCCTGATGTTCAGGGTATTTCTTTTTTTAATTTTTTTTTTGGTGTGTGTGTGTGTGTGTGTGTGTGTGTGTGTGTGTGTGTGTGTTTCAAGCAGGTTTTCTCTGTATAGCCCTGAGTTTCCTGGAGCTCACTCTGTAGACCAGGCTAACTTCAAACTCAGAGATCTGCCTGCCTCTGCCTCCCAAGTGCAGGGATTAAAGGTATGCACCACCACACCAAGCACATTCTAGGTATTTCTAATCTCTTGTTTTATGCATTGAGTTATTCCCTCTCAATTGGTCTTTTTACTTAACTTATGGTATCTTTTAGAAACAGACATTTTTATATCTTAGTGCAACCAAATATTTTTTCTTATTTAATTCTTTCTGTGTATTTATAGGTAGTAGCCATTTCTTTGTAAAAACCAAACAGCACAAAAAAACTCTGAAATCTTGGGGGCCTACAACTAGAACATTTTTTTTTCTTGCTCCTTTCCCGGGAAGCCTGGCCCAGAGCTCTCTGCTGGGCTTGGCAGGCTCTCAGGCCCAGCTCAGTTCCATGTGTCTCACCTCCTCACCATGGCAGCAAAGCTGGAGAGCAGCTACTATCTGGGCTGCATTAGTCTCCGGAGCTGCTGTCACAAATTAGCACAGACTGGGTGGCTTCAGAGAGCAGCCGTTTACTCTCCCTCAGTTCTCGGGGGAAGAAGGGCTCCACAGTAAAGGCTTTTTCTGGAGGCTCCAAGGAAGAACCCATTTCATTTCATGCCTGTGTCTTCACTTCCAGCGTCTGTAGTTTATAGATGCTTGCTGAACATCCCTTCTCCCTGTCTTGTCCCTTTCAGCCCTCCCTCTATCTATGCTGTTCTTTTTTTTAAATAATTTATTTGTTAAGTAAACAATGTTCTATCTGCATATACACCTTCATGCCAGAAGAAGACACTAGATCTTATATAGATGGTTGTGAGCCACCATGTGGTTGCTGGGAATTGAACTCATGACCTCTGGAAGAGCAGGCAGTGCTCTTAACCTCAGAGCCATCTCTCCAGCCCTATGCTGTTCTTATAAGGATCCTGTCCATCAGGCAGAAGGTCCTCTTCTATAATCACAGCACTCAGGAGGGTGTGGCAGGGAAGTTGTGAGTTCAAGGCAGTATGAGTTACACAGCAAGTTCTAGTCCGGGTTTAACTGGTCTTGTCTCAAACAAACAAAGAAAGAAAAATGGGGTGTCCTTGTTGTTGGATCCAAGCCCTTTTCAGTGACCCACACTATGTTTTCCCGAGATCCTCGGTTACACCTGATAAGACTCTATTTCTAAATCTAAATCTAGAGTCCATATCTGAGAGATGGTATGCTACCTTCGTCTTGACTCTGGTCTACTTTGCTTAACATAATGATCTCTAGCCCTACCCATTTTATGCAAACGCCATGCTTTCAGTCTCCTTTACTACTGAAAAAAAAAATCCACATTTTTCTTATCCACTCATCTGTGATAGATATCTTGGCTAGTTCCAGTTTTATTTTTAGCTATTATAAATAGTGAAACAATAAATACAGATATACAGGTATCCCCATAGTGTACCAAACGAGAGTCATTGGGATATTTCCCCAGGAGCGGCATAGCTAGGTCATGTGGAGTCTCTACAGTCTGAGGGACTGCAGTAGTGACCTCCATGTGCTACAGTGTTTTACATTCCCACCAGGAGTGAACAAGGGTTCCTCTTGCCCTGTATTCTCTCCAGTCTTTGTGGTCCTTTGGTTAAATGATCAGCCCTTTTTGATGAGTGGAGTAGACTCTCAAAGCAGTTTTGCATCTCTCTGATGGCTAAGTTTGTTGAACACTTTTCTTCCCAGATACTTATTGGCCATTTGTATTTCTTTCTTGTGAACTATTGATCAGATAATTTAGTGGGTTGGGTGTTTAAATTTGAGAGTTCTTTATATGTCTTAGCTACTATTGTACTGCCTGGTACACAGTTGTTGGCCTAGGTTTTAACACTCAGCTCTTAGACGGAGAAAATAATAGCTTCCTTCTGTCTCTACTCCTGCAATCTTGACACAGGGCAGCAAAAGTAACTTTTCCTTGGAGCTCAAAATCATCCAATGACTCTCTGTGTTACTTAGAACAAAACCTAAAGTCCTTTCCAGTAATCAAAAGTTCTGCATAATTTCACCAGCCATTGGCTATCACTCCTCCCTGGTAACCGTGCACTTGGCTTTATACACTTGTCCTTGCTTGGGAAATGCTTTTACTTTGCATGGTCTCACTGCTGGCTCCTCTGCTTGTTCGCTTGTTTGTGTGTGTGTGTATGCGCATGCCCGCTCATGACCTCTGAATTATTATTGTGACACAGAGTCTCTCACTGAAGCTGAAGCCCGGGTTTGGTTAGGCTGGCTGACCAGTGAACTCCCAGAATCCTCCTCTCTCCACCTGTCAATGCTGGGGTTACAGGCATGCTTGGTCATACCTGGCTTCTTATGTGGATGCTTGGTTTCAAAATTGGATTCTTATGCTTGCTGAGCAAGGAGTTTTACCCACTTGGCTGTTTCCCTAGCTCTCTGCTTTATTTATGCCTCTAAATTACATTGCAGCCAGCCCTGAGGAGACAAGATGAACTGGGGTTGGATGGATCCTCCCCTGTAGGTGGACTTGGAGTGGGCGGGGAGGAGATGAGGGAGGGATGGGGAGAGTGGGAGGGAAAGAGGGGGCTATGCCTGGGATGCAAAGTACCTAACCTCTGATTGATATAAAAATAAAAATTAAAATTAAAAAAAGTTCTTAAGAGAAAACTTCTGTCTTGACCTTTAGCCTTCCTTGTTTCTTTTTCTTTATAGTACTTACGATTGAGTGATGTTATATTGTTATGGATTAGTCAGTGTTTATCTGTTTCTCACCATCAGAGTATATTTATTTCATAACATCTAGAACAGACCTTGGCATATGATAGAAACTCAATAAGTATTTGTTCAGTGAGTAAATTTTAAAAATGAACTATTTTGTTATTCTTTTAGGGATTTAGCTTCATATTCTTGAATAATATCTTGATTCTTCTTTACATTTAAATTTTTCAGTAGCAGACACTATCTGTTGACACTTTTACTAAGCAAAGTTTTATCACTTCTATCCACTGAATACCTGTGGGCATGTCCCTACTGGTTATCCCCCAAGGCTCATTACATCATCATTGTTTTGGTGAAATCAATAATTATGACTCTATACACTTCCCTCATTGTTGAGCTATACTGTCCAATGGTTACTGTCCCTTTCTTATCCAAATGTCTGGTCCTTATGTTGGTTAGTTTGGGGGTTTGTTTGTTTGTTTCCTCAACCTGACACAAGATAGGATCATCTGAAAAATGAAAATGTCAATTGAGAAATTGCGTCTATCAGAACAGCCTGTACTTAAGTCTGTGGGGGCATTTTTTTGAGTGATGACTGATGGAGAAGAGCATAATCAAAAATAGGTAGTGCCATGTCTGGATAGGTGGTCCTGAGTTGTATAAGAAAGCAGAAGCCAGAAGTGTATAATCCCAACACTCACAGAGGCTGAGGTACATGGACTTCTGTGAGTTCACAGCCAGCCTGGCCTACAAATCTAGCCCAGGACAATAGGGTATTCAGAGAAGTCTTGTCTCGACAAAAAAAAAAAGAAAAAGAAAAAACAAAACAAACAAAAAAACTACAAAAACAAACAAACAAGAAAACAGAGTAGGCTGAGCAAACCATGGAGAGCAAGCCAGTAAGCAGCATAGCATCTCCATTTCCGTTCTCGCCTCCAGGTTCCTGCTTGAGCTCCTGCCCTGGACTTCCCTCAGTAATGGAGCCAAAGCAACCTGTGCGCCCAAGTAATGCCTCTCTTCCCCAAGCTGTTTTTGGTCAGTGTTTTTAGCACATCAACAGAAAGAAAACTAGAACAGTCATTTCTGAAATAATGGTGACCTCAATCGTCTATTTTCTTATTTTGTGTTACGAAACTTTCCCCCCAAATCCATCAACTCATCTCTCTGCTTGTCATTTTCTTAAAATGCCCTCCCAGAGCTCACTGCCTGGTGTCTGACGGCTTCTTTCTCAGAAGCCATGCAGCTATTACCTGAGATTTGCATCGTCTGTATCTTGACCCATGTCTGATTTCTTGGTTTCTAGCTTCTACTGTAACATTTTTCCCTTTTGAAGGATGTTATAACCTCAAGAACGGAGTTCCTCCAGAATGAATTATTTTCGTCTTATGTTGTTTTCCATTTCATTATTTCAGTACTTGAGAGAGTAGTTTACTAAGAATAGAAGTGTGCTCAGGCAGAGGTTCTCAACTTGTGGGTCACAACACCCACAAGGGGTCACATTTCAGATATTTACACTGTAAGTCAAAACAATAGCAAAATTGCAGTTATGAGGTAGCAACAAAATAATTTTAGGGTTGGGGTCACGACACCATGCATTAAAGGGCCGCGGCATTAAGAAGGGTGAAAGCCACTGGCTCAGGGGCTGCCAGGTCGGGAGCACAGTTCTGTCACCATCGTCTTGCTGTGTATAACTCAGCAGAAGGCGTCTTATAGCGGGGGAGAGTTGGCATGCTAGCTTGAGTGTCTCTTCCCATAGAGGTCACTGACACCTATCTATTGACTGCTTTGAAACAGTCAGTTCATTGTTGTCAGCTATAATCATCCCATTTTGCTATAGTTCCAGCTGCTTACACTGTGGGCCATGATCCATACAGGGCTGTATAACTGAATGTGGGAGTTGAAAAAACAGGCAGAAAACTTTGTATGTACCATAAAAACACTGTAATTCATAATATACAAGTCTGAGTGGAGGTGTTTAAAGGGAGGAACCTGGGTGTCGTTATCCACTGAGCCATCATCAGATGAATTTCCATTCTGATGGCTTTTTGTTTTCTGCACAAAGCCTCCTTCACACGATGCTAATGTTTAAGTGTGAGGTTTTAAGCAGTTGGTTGGAAGCTGCTGTGCCCACCTCACTACAGGCCTCCAACAATGAACCAGAAACATCATCAGTCTGTGAAATATCCATCCTTCCGGGTGTCCACCTCTCGACACTACCCCCTCCCCCCCATGACACAGCAGTTTCCCTGAAGTAGCATCTTCCAGGCTGACTTCTTCTGTAGAAGACAAACCCAACTAGTAGGATGGTGCTAGGGTCTCTGCAGGGTGAAGGGGTGGGGCTCTGGGGTGGGCCAAGTTTCCTGGGTGAAGTGGGAATTGGTTTTCACTTGAATGTTTTGTCTTGATGCCTGCTACCCCAGAACCTACCATTTCTCTTCAGAGAATAAAGAAAATCAACTTTCTGTTTCCTGGCTGGTTCTGAGAGGAAGTTCACCTGCTTGTGCCTGGGGAGTGGATATGCCATTGGATTTTACACTGACTTTTGAACCAAATGTCTTTTCTGCTCTACCCCACCCTTTTGGAGATTCCAGGACTTCAAAATCTTGATTCTGAGGCTTGGATTGGCACCTTTTGGTTGACCTACCAACCACAGGGCCAGATTTCAGCTTCTCAGATGTTGAGTCCATTACCAACCACCTGTTCATTTTCCATATTCCAGAATTTGGCTGGAATCTGGCCCCCTGCTGGATCCTTTCCTGGTCCATTGCCTTGTAGGATTTATTGATATTTACTTTTTTCTCATCATTTGGTCAGACTGAGAGAAGGAACAGAAATAAGCAAGTGTTGCTTATTCAGGCTGCCATGTTCAACCCTGTCTTCCTGTATATCATTTCATTTGTGTATTGTTTATTATATTCCACATCATAGTAAAAATATTCACCTACAGTTTTTCCTCACCATTTCCAGTTTGGTTGTTCACCCAGTTTATTGCATTGTGGGGTAAGAATTTTGAATCCAAATTTATTGTTTGTGCATACTTGTAAACTTACTCTTCATAGAACAGCCATTTTTTTCATGTGATTTCAATATTTTCATTACTGTTTTTTCGTGTATCCTTGGGTCTGCTTACAAGTTTTCTACTTTATTAATTTGTTTGTCTATTTTTGTGCCGGCAGCACTTACTTTAACCGGAACTGCTCTGTGATGATCACATTGTCTATTTTGAGATCTCTGTGGTTCAAATTTGCTATTATTTTTGTTACATTTTATAAAATATATCATCTGTAAATTTAATTGGTGAAGTTAATGTGTATATATTTTTATAGCATTACAACTTTGAGGTTTGCCATTTGTGAAAATTGTATGTATTACCATTTGTTGTTTTTGTTAGTTTGTTTGCTGGTTTCTGTTTTGTTTTGAGACAAGTTTTTACCATGTAACCTTGGCTGGCCTGGAATTTGCTGTATAGACCAGGCTGGCCTTGAACTCACAAAGATTGCCTGCCTCTATGTCCCTAGGGCTAGAACTACAATGTTGAATGTTTTATGGTCTTAAATTGGGTTTGGGAACTTTTTATGCATCTAACTATATTAATTCAGAGCTGGCTAGTTTCAGGTGCTCTAGATTCTTGTGCCTGGAATTTTGCTAAGTTCTTTTCATCAACTACAGTAAGTTTGAAGATTTTGTGGTAGCTAATCTTGGTTGTCAAAACTGATATGCCTGAGAGATGGAATCTCAATAGAAGAATTGGCTCCATCAGACTGACCCAAAGGCATGTCTGTTGACATTTTCTTGGTTGTTGATTGATGGAGGAGCGCCTAGCCCACTGTGGGGGTTGTCATCCTTAGGAAGGCTGGCCTGGGCTTTATAAGCAGGGTAGCTGAGCAAGCAGGTAGACAGTGTTCCTTCATGGTCTTGGTTTCATTTCCTACCTCCAGGATCCTGTTCTATCCTGCCCTGGCTTCCCTGTGTGACGACCTATAAACTATACTAAATAAACCCTCTCCTTCTTTCCCAAGTTGGTTTTGTTCAATGTTTTATCAACACAACATAATGCAAACTAGAATAATTCTCTTACATTTTCTATACAAATAGTGTCTTCATAGCAAATAGAGACATTTCTTTTTTTTCCTTCCCCATTGGCTCATTCTTCTCTTTCATAAAAGGGACAGTAGTAATTTTTGTCCTTAGTAATTGTAAAAGAGCCACATCCTCATGGAACATGGTATATTCTATAGATTACTGCTAAATGTCTCTGCGCGTGTTCATAAAGATTTTCATCTTTGTTTTCTATGATTTCTTTTTACCAGATACTATATATATATTTACCAGACACTATCCTTTATCTTATGAGATTATTTTTTTCTTTTTTAAACATTTAAACTGCTAATGTATTATGTTATATCAACAGATTTACAGATTTTGGGCCATCTCTGCACTCATTCTTTTTTATATTCTTAAATGAAATTTGGTAATTTTTAAACTGTAATTTCACAAGTGTAGTTAGTCTAAACTCTCGCTCTTTTTGTGGATACCTATGTGTGTATATGTGTACTTTGTGATCTAATTTCTATAACAAGATTCCAATTTTACGGATTTATAAGCTTGGAAGTATGGAAAATTTTCATTTGACTAAAGAAATATGAGAAGTAGTAGTTAGCCTTAAAGAAAATAAATCCTGTTGTCTGTTCAATAAAGTAGATTTCTTAAAAGTTGAAATTCTGTCTATTTTTTATGAAATAAAGGAAGTAGATACCTGTTTTGAATTTTTTTAAAAAATGGCCTGCTTTTACTTTTCAAAGTCAATCCATAAACAAAATATAATTGTAGCTACTGATCAATATGACAGCAAGCTCTAGGAACCAAAGAGGAAAATATACATACAAGGTATCATGGGAATGTTTCTAGAGGTCTCTTTACATTCATAATGGTTGATTAAGTCCTGTGATAGATAGATAAGCTTTTCTTTTCCTAGGATAATCCCATTGGGAAATGTACTCCACAGGGATTTCATATATAAATCCTATATATAATATATTATAAATGTATATGTAAATGAATAAATACTAAACACACACACCTATAGAGACGGGGAGTATTTTTAGTGCTGTTTATAAACAACCTGTGGGAACAGTAAATACTATGGCAGAGATTGGGCAATATGCAAGCATGTTTTTTTACCCCTTCCCTTTTTTCTTTTTAACATTTCTGATTTCTTTTTTATTTAATTTTTATTTTATGTACATTGGCGTGAGAGTGTCAGACTCCCTGGAACTGCTTATAGACAGTGTGAGTTGCCATGTGGCTGCTGGGAGTTGAACCCAGGTCCCTTGGAAGAGCAACAGTGCTCTTAACCACTGAGCCATCTCTCCAGCCCTTCTGCTTTCTTTTAAAGACAAAGAAAGAGTGTTTTCTCTATTATGGTATGTTTACGTGACATGTGTTGAATTGCTCTCCTAATCTGTAGTTCTTCCACAGCAGTTCTTCAGATACGTGAAGTGGACATTACGGCTCTCCCTGTGCTCTACTCCGTTTATAAAATAGCTGGAAGTTATCTAGGGAAACATGCTCTTTCCCCAAAAGGCATAACCCCAAATATTCAGCTATTTATCTTCCACAAACCATGCAAAATGCTCATCTCTTCCATGTTTCCTGTTGATAGTAATTCCTCCTTTTGTAGCACAACATCTCTTTCCTCTGGAAAGGAGGTACTTAAAAAAGAAAAACTCACAGACTACAAAATTTTGCCCTGCTGCTGATCACCCAAGGGGCTTTTCTAGTGTATGTGGCCAGTACGTTGCTTGGCTGTTGTCTGCTCCAGCTATGGAAAATGGCACTCTCACATGGCCCTTCATAATCCAACCTTGAGATCATGTACCCAGGAAAATCTCTGGGCAAAGGTCATTTTGATATGATTGAAATGTTTGAAGAACTTGATGTCTGTCTGCTGTTGTCTTCAAGTTTGGCCTTTTTCCAGACTAGGACATATTATTCTGTCTTTCAATCTGTCCAGCCAGATATAGGATTTCCCCAGTTGCCAAACTGGCTATGACCCCAAAAAGCTTATTTCCAAATCATTTATCTGGGTTCAGAAATAGTTTTCCCAAAAGAACAGTTTTGTAAATGTTTATGTTCACTGATGAACTTAAACAGTGGCCTTGAAATGCAACACTGACAGTGTGATTCTCACTGACCAGTTATTTTGTGTGTCTGGGAAACTACGTTTTGAGTTCCAACTCAGGAGGCTTGAAGCCTACGTGTCCCTGGACCCAGTAGTCTTTGCTGAAACTTTTTTGGGCTGTGTAGTAGAGGAAAGCAAGAAGAGCAGGAACTCCTTCTTAATGAGCCTAGGGCACTTGTGTAGATCCTGCCGGGTGACTGCTTAATAACCGAAGGCTGGGAAAGAATTGGCCCCTGATGGACCAGCTGCATCCCAAGCGTTCTCGCTGAAGCACAAAGGGCTGTTTTCTGAGTAGAGGTGGCTTCTCTGTCAGATCTTCATGAATAGAGAAAGGCTTTTTCAGTAAGATTGTATATGTTGATTAAGCTTCTGGACTCGTAATTAGCCAGGAAAAATATTTAAAACTTTCTTGGTCAGTGATGAAACAGTATCTAAACACATATCAATAGTGAAACATGGATTTTGTGCTTAGCCTCAGGCAGGACAAACAGTAAGTATTCCTTTTTTTTTTTTTTTTTTTTAAAGTAAGTACCGACTGAGTGAGTTCCAAAAAATACAAGACCACAATTGGATGCATGTGTGGAACAGTGACCTACACTGGGAGTCGGCATCCTTGACTATCTGTCCCCTAGCACAAGCGTTCTAGAATCTGCTAGGGCATCTGTGTCACCTGTGAGGACATATGTGCTTGTCTACTCCTGCCCCGAAGCAGGTGTCGGCTCTCTCCATGTCCTCTGCACATTCATTTCCAGTACAATCTCCCCATTGCCAAGGCAAGGGGAAAAAAGGAAGATGGGTATTGGCGGGGAAAACCAATAAAGATCTCTAACCCTTAGGACCCCATCTGACTGAGCTCCTGGCCCTGCCTTTACTCTGGCCCACATTGTCTACTAAAAACACCGAGACATTTTATTTATATTTTTGTCGGTTGTTTTTATCACACACAAACACACACCACACATTCTAGGCTGGAATTGAGGCTGTGCAGCGGACCCGAGTCTTACCCATTTCAGGTTTTTCACTTGTATAATGATTGAAATTCATTTTGTAATGCAACTACCTTGAAAAGAAATACACTATCAAGGCTTCCACAACTGAAACGTCTCCACCCCCACCCCCACCCCCATAAGCATGTCTAATCACTTACTGTTTCATGGACTGTACTTTCTTTTTAAAGCTCTATTTGTGTTCTACAAGACAGCCTCTTTCTCCAAGATTAACGTTTCTTATGATTGTTCCTGACAATGGATCCACTTCCAGGAGGCCCTGCTTAGGATAACCAAAAAAGGGCATGGAGCGGGCTGGTTTTGGCAGCCTGCTCACAGTTTCAAGCTTTTTAGGACTTGGATTTTCTGATGAGTGAGATCCTGAGCATGCCTAGGGAATGACAGGCATCTGTACGGGCAGACAGCATCACCTTGGCCGGGTGTCGTCACTGGCTGCCTATTAGAAAACTACAGGACAATGCATACCACCGCCCGCTCACTGTAAACATAGGGGATGTGTGCTCACTTAGCATGGACTTCTGGGAGGGGCCAAGGAAGGGCGGTCTGCAGTTTTATTGAATAGAGCAGTGTGCAGTAGGCTGGCTGGCTGGCTGGCTGCCTGCTTGCTCTCTTGCTGTGTTGCTTAAAGGAATCCCTGCTCCCTTTCCGACCGACCGACGGCGGCGAGGCCTCGTCCTCCTCTGTGGGAAGAAGCTGCAGCGGGAGAGGTAGGACAGCATCTTTCTTTTTCTGCCCACAGGGAAGCCGGGCCGCTCTGCAGGTTTCAGGCAATGTTCCTGGCTAAGGTTGCTGGAAACGCAAACTCTTTCGAGGCAGGCAAAAGACCATGTAAATTCCTAAACCCAGCCTGGACTTCCCTGACCTGCTGATGTTCCCAGAAGGTCAATATAATGAAACTTCAGGTTTTGTCCCTAGAGATGGGACAAGAGGGCTCATAGTGACAGGATCAAGGACCAAGGGTGGCTTTGCCTAGGATGCGCTTTTGTTTCCAAGAGGGATGTGGATTGTACATTGTGTCAGCGAGTGGGCTCTGCTGGTCTATCCCTCCAACAGTTTTTTTTCCATCTTCTTTTAGCAGACATTTAAATAGGTTTCAAGTTTCCCTTAAAAAAAAAAACAACAGCAACAAGTTTTTAGGTTGTTAAGACAAAGAGTGTTTTTTTAAGCTAATTTTAAGCTAAGTAACACGTTCCTGTTACTCTGCTACTAGGATTTTAGAAGTGGGCTTTCAGAGATGTAAAGAAATGAGGTTCTATCACCAGCACCAACTGAGTTGGTGTCACGCATCTGCTATTAGCTGAAACAGAAAATGCCTACTATGTCTGTTTTCTATAAAACGGAGCAGCAAGAGAATGCGTGCGTGAGTGGGTGTGTATGTAGAAATCATGGTTAACTTCCTACCCAAATATTTCTTGGGAAATCTTTATTTCTGTTGGAAAGTATGCCCAGAGGGTCGGAGACGACATGAACGGGGAGAGTGCTCCGGAAAGGAGTTTTATTTCCAGACAGATGTATTTGGGCATCTCAGACAGTAGTGCAAGTTGGTAGTTCCACATAATGCCTTTTAGAAAGCGCTGATTGTAAAGGGCGGGGAGTTTCAGAGTTTCATGTGGCAATACATGGTCAAAAAAGTAGAGGAGGACAAAGTGCTTCTTAGTCCCAGGTCTCCTCTAGTAACAAGGCTGCGGAGATGGCGCTGTAAACGGAAACAGCGCAGCCCCTTACTGTTAGGCAAAACCAGACATGCCTGGCTAGAACTTACTGAAGACAAGGTGACCTGCAAAAGGAAGAGCAAGTCCTTTGAGCAAGTCTGATTATTTAAAAAATAATATTCACAATAAGGACTAGCATCTCCAGATGATTGCTTCCATTTCATTTTTTTTTTCCATAGACTCTGATGTTTAGGGTTGGGACTCGCTGAGCAATTCTTGTGTGTAGAAGTGTGGGCATGGTTTCTTGAGAAGTGACACAGGAGAACAGCATGCTGTGTGGGTTTCTCTCCCTGCAACAGCTCTGAGTGAGTGTAAGAGAAAGGCTTCTGGTGCACACTGTTTGACGGCTGTCCTTCCCTGGAAGACATCAAGTTCCAAACTTTGCACAGGGTTTTTAATGTCAATCAAAACACAGAGAGCAATGTCTTTTTCAAGTGTTCTCTAAACCATAGAGGGAGTGCGGTTTGGAAGGAACCCTGTAATCTTGGCTTTGAGGATCAACCTGTTTTGAAGCCAACATCCTGGAATCCCTAGAAGTTTATTTTTCTCTATGGTCAGTTTCTCCCAGGCCCCCTTGGTGCTCCCACCCCCAATCGCTACAGAAAACATTTTCTGAAATAACACTATATGGTGAACTTCAGGTAGTTCTTGGTGCTACTTCCTTCCTGTGGAGAATGATCTGGGATATATCTCCCCAAACAGGGAGGTAAATAGAACTCAGTGAAGCTATGGCCTGGAAATTTTTATTCTATTGATATCATGTAATGAAAAACATAAAGACAAAGCTCTAGGTGAAAAAATAATTGCAGAAAAGAATAGATCTTAGAATGTCTGAGGAATGTACTTAACTAGTTTACAGGTTAAGTATGAGCTCGTTTTATTTTTGAAAGTCCATAGGGCATGGGGGGAGCAAGATACAGCTTTGTCCATTCTGATGCTGACATTTAGATGCTTAGAGGTATATCAAGTCAGATAAAAAAGTTGACTGTAAACCAGGTGCAGTGGCACATGCCTGTAATCTCAGCACTCGGGGAGGCAGAGGC
Source organism: Pachyuromys duprasi (assembly GCA_028658305.1). Taxonomy (NCBI): domain Eukaryota; kingdom Metazoa; phylum Chordata; class Mammalia; order Rodentia; family Muridae; genus Pachyuromys; species Pachyuromys duprasi. The sequence goes on from CM053763.1 coordinate 7,516,711, forward strand.
AGGCAGATCTCTGAGAACTTGACAACAGTCAAGGCTGCACAGAGAAACCCTGTCTTGACACCCCACCCCCAAGTCAATAGAATATATAGTTTAAAGCATTCAGATCAGAAGATTGCCTTAAACATGTGAATTTTACATCAGAGAAAGAAGATACAGGCTCAGATTTCAGATTCCAGGGTCTAAGTGAGACATGTGAATGAATTTCCTCACAATGGGGCTATTCCTGATTCTCACAGGCTCTTCACTGGCCCAAGCCTGTCCTGTTTTCCACAGGTAGACTAGATTGGTTTAAAGGTTGCCATAGAAAATTCCAGAATTTAGTGTGGGCATTTTCTGTGGCCTTTTCTTGAAGACACCTACAGTTGTGTCTACTGGTTAGCCATTCTCTAGTGAGACAAGAAGTGACTTGGAGATGGACACGAGAAGGGTTTCGCCAGTTCTCCATCTGCCTGGCGTCTGCCACATGGCTTGGAAATGTGGTGGGGTGAGGCCGTGGTTGGGAGGTAGGGGGTGGGGGCTGGGGAAATGCTGACAGAGCGGAATGCAAATAGCATGGTAGGACTGGGAAGGAGGTTAGGGAGATACTGCCAAAAGGATTTTCAAATTTTAAGGAGGCGTTTTTCTGCGTAAATCTCTCACAGCCCAAAAATAGCACCATTAGTGTCTTAACAGAAAGTTCCTCATCTCTCAAGCTGATCTAGATGCTCAGAGGAGTTGCTCATTTAAAGAGACACTCTTAGTTTAGGCTTAACTCGTGACCTCCAAGAGCAGAGCTTGATTCTAGCTTTGGTTCTTTTGCTTAAATAACTCTGACCTCTAAGAAAGCTGTCAACTCTTTGGCATGGCTGTCAGCCTCTCTTCCACCCGTAGTAGTTAAGATGTGCAAACAAGATGAGAGGTTTTGTTTCCCTTTCCAGTAGGCCCTTAGAGCCTAAACTGCTTTCAATTTTAATCTTCTGGCTATTAAGCTAATGCTGGGTGGTAACCGTTGTTTCTTATCTGGTTTCCCTGAAGTTCTTTCTTCCTATCTCATATTTGAGAAATCTTGCATAATGCTTTCTAGAGCCCCAATCCTAGAACCTTAAGAAACTTTTCTATCCCAAGGTTATCTGAAATTTGGCGTTGAGAATCAAAGGCCAGGAGCAGACATATTACAGAAGGCAGAGCAAGGCTCTCTATGGTGCAGAGTGATGTCCAGGAAGCAGGAGATGTGAGAAGCCAGGTGAACAGACCAATGACAAAGTGCTGACAACAGACAGGCCTTAGTAAATGAGGTGGCTTCTCTGCCTCCAGCCAAAAGGATGGAATTAATCCCAGCTCGTCATGCCTGGGCCTTGTAGGCAGGATGAGGTAACTGGCGGCACCTGGCTGGGGTTTCTGCCCTTATTGAGACCAGATTTCTCTAAAGCTATGTCTGTCACCTGTGTTGGCTTCATTGTTTAGTAGTCCCAATTTTAACTTAAGCCCCTATGCTGTCCCTAAGCCCCCTAACTCCTTGGATGTTCGACTGTCCGGCTTCCTCATCTCCTAACCAGGCATGGGGCTTTCCTGCATTTACAGAGTTGGGAGTCAACAGGAGCTTAGCCCTAGGATGAGAACCAGATGACAGCAAGTGTCAAGCGCAGATAGTCCTGGATAGGGCACCGCCAATTGTCTTCAAGCTGAGAGAGAAAAGCTTTAGATAACTTCAGATCTCATCTCTTGTTAGCTAATCTAGCCTGCTTAGGAATTCACAAACCTGCTGCCTCAGCTTGTCAGTGAGTGCTGGGGTTACAGGCGTAACTTCTCCATAACCAGCTCAGGAGCGTTTTACTTGTTTTCTCAGATATGGTGGGGGAAAATGGGTGTGAACACACAAATATGTAGGACAAGTGTGTCTTACACATCCTCCAATCCAAAGGAAAGGAGACCCACATCCAGGGAAGACACAGTTTTCAGTAGGAGTTTGTCAGGGTTAGAAAAATCAAGAAGTGGTTGCTTGCAAGGGTATTCCAAGAGAGCACCAAGAGACTAATAAAAGAATTGCTAAGCAGAAGTGAGGAACAGTTGGACTTTTAAAGTGTTTTAAACAGATTGGGTGTTCTTTGCGAATGCTCATCTTCATGCATGTTTTTTTCTTTTCCTTTTTCTTTCTTTCCGTCTTTCTTCTTATTTTTTTTAAGCACACATAATCAGCAATGATGATAGCTTGATGAATGTTTGCTTCTTGTCTCTTGAGGCTTCTGGTATTGCTTTGTGAATATGCGGATGAAAGCACTTGACCACCACCAGGAAATCATTTTACTTGGAGAGGAACATATTAAGTAGGAGTACATAATTAGTTCCTTTTAAGCCCACACAGGACATTCCCTTTCTTGTCTCCTAAGACATTGTGCTGGACAGTTAGATAGACCTCAGCTATGGGCCAAAGACTAGCAGGACCAAGGTAAAGCAACAACAGGAACAAGGAGCAGCTGTACCAAAGTTGGAATCGGAGGGCCAGTCTCAGCCAGAAAGAATAGAGAATTCAAAACAAGGCATGTCAAGACTTCCAGCCAGCTGAGTATAGAAGAAATAGTAAAAAGAAAGGAGTCAAGCAAACTTTTCCAAATCAGGCTGTCACTCATCAGGACTCTGTGCTGACAGGGTTGGTGAAGTGCTAGAGAAGACTTGACTCAGAACCGGGGACGAATGGGTTCTTCTGCTTCTAAGCATCTGTAGCTCAAGCAAAGGGGTGGGGTTGTAAAATACAGGAGCAGTAACTAAGAGGTCAGAAATTAGGGTACAGTTCCCCAGAGACTGAGGTTAAGATTCAGATGGCTCAAGGACGCCATCAGGAAACTGGATCTGAAATCTGTGTTTCCGGTCATGTAAACTCAGCTACCCCAGGCAGCTGTTCTACCACCTGGAACATTCCTTGTGTGCTTCAGGTCAGAGTCTGAGGAAAGACATTTGATTGGTCCAGGTCCCTTAGCAGAGCAGATGGTCAAAGGCTCTGGGGTATCTCAGCGTTTTACTCAATGAGTCTGGCAGATACCCTTCCCCTGACAGGGATCATAAAGAAAAGCCCAGGAGGCCTAATTTCAATTGAAGAGAATTTTGGGTGAGGAGGCAAACAGTTTGGAATGACCAAAAGCTCTCAATCCCCATCTCTCGAATTTTTCATGGGAATGAGTTTGTGGAGAGGCAAACATCCCATGAGGGGCTTATATCATTCTTAATGACCATCTTCATATGGCAATCTTAAGAGAGGTCAACCTGAAGTGGACACCACTAGTAACTGAAAAGCAAAACATCATCCTTTTTAGAAAGTCTCTAAAGAAAAATACAATGAGATTTACTGTTGGCAAAAGGCTTTGAATCTGTGTGTGATAGGGCTTCTCACCTAAGTAAAGACATTCTCTCCATCAGGAAATTAACAACTGAACAATTTTAATAAAGAAAAAATTAGGGGTCTAGGGCAATGCCTCAGTTGAGGTGAATGCTTCCTACACAAGCATGAGGGCTTGGGAAGCAAAATCTTTGGGGCTTGCTGACGGCCATTCTAGCTACAGATTCAGTGAGATACCTTGTCTCAAAGAAACAAAGCAGAGAATGATAGAGAACACTTGACACCCTCCTTTGTTCTTTGCTCTTTGCAGGGGCATGTGTGTCCCCGTGCAAGCACACCCACCCACCTCCACACACCTGCATGTATACCACACAAACACATAGCACAAAAGCTCATTTATCTCAGTGTGAGGCATAGTTCCCGTGTAAACCAAGTAGATTATGCGAGTGTATTCACAATCGGTGGAATCTGTGGTCTAAGTGGTATTCACCCTTCAGTCTCTCGTTCACCGAACACTCTCAAGAGCAAGGAGAACAGAGGCGCTACAGTCTCTCAGTTCTGAGCGCATTGGCAGCACCGTGCTCTATTCTGGGCCCCTCTTCCAATAAGCACTGACAAGCATACATTCAGAGATGAGTATCAAAGGTCAGGTCAGGACAGCCAGACAAACAAGGACAAGACAGGATATCTGGAGGTGGGTATGAACACGGAAATGGAGGTGCACACAAGTACGCATTCTAGTCTTTGGGGTGCCTTTAAACAGGGACGTGAGAAAGCACCTCTCTCAAGAGAGTATAAGTTCATGGAGTACTTTGGGATATTATTTAGCCAAGGGAGTGCACACTTGGTCCACCCAATTGTTAAAATGGTTTCCTGTGCTGTGTCCAAGTCCACAGAGGTGGAGAATACTATCATTGATAAAGATCACATAAGAGCCTTGGCTGCTTGACACAACTCCAATACAATCAATAGGTTCCCAACCCCTGGAAGGCCATAAGTTGTTGCAAAGAGGTAAACACATCTATATACACAGAAAGTGATTTTGGCAAATGGAGTAAACAGTATATCTCTCCCCAATCTGTTCTATTTTTCTAATGATAGAGCTATGTTATGATGATGAGAAGCTAAATTATTAAGGAGTAATGGAATTCATAGTCACTTCTGGTTTTTGTGTTTTCTCAGTTGCTGGACCTGTGACATGTACTATTTACTATTGTGTATAGAAAAGATCATCCGGAAATTTGAAACAAAAAGGAACTGGGCTTGCAGGTTGTTCAGTGGTGTGTCACCTGCCAATAATGCAGAAGGCCCCGAGTTTGATCCCTAGCACAGAATGACAAACAGATATCAGTAACCTGCTTTTCATTTTCTAGGTAAGAGACAAAAGTCTATCCACTCACAGCAAGTAAAATGGTGTCTGAGTAATACTTACCTGTTGGGTTATGCAACAAGATTCACAAAGCAAGCATCAACAATTTACTAGTCCGACATAGCAAAATCCCAGTCAATATTGTTGAATGGAATTTGTTGAATGAGCTGACCGAGGCCATGTCCTTTGTTAGTGGCAGAGATCATTCTGGATCACACAGCTGTGTCCAAGCAGTTTCTGAGAAGAGAAGATGCTCCACTTTGCTGATAACCGGGTTTAGTCTGTCAGCATCAGTGGCTCTTGGGCAGCCTCACAGGCAGAATAATTTCAGAGCCTTTTGACCTGGCTGGAGGTTCCAGTTCAGTAGGTCTTGCTGGAGTGGGATCCAGGCATCTGCAGTTTGGAAAGGCTCATCCAGGTTCTGAAGAAACATCCTGCCTCAGAAATCATTCTGGTCTCTGGTGTTTACAGTAATCCATGGCACATGGTGGAGTTTATTATTTCTCAGAAACTTATTTTTGTTTAGATGATTTCCCCCCTAAAAGTTACAGCTGTTTATCCATTTCACCAAGCCTCTTTGGAAGCACTGAAGTATTTATCTGAAACTCTTCCATCTTCCCTGCCCTTTTCCTTTTCCTCTTTTCTGTCTAAGCACAGAACTATCAGTCCCATCAGGTTGAGCTTGCTGATGACATTTCCAGTGTTTGCTTTTGTAAAGCACTGGAAATGTGGCAAGAATACAATTTCTCATGGTGTTTCCACGTCTTGTTCCAGCCACTGCTACTAAGTGGAATTCGAATTTCTTGGGGGAGGGGCGACTCGAAGAAATTTTTTCTTCATAAGTATTTATGTTTTTGAGCAACTTTAAAGGTCAGTTACTCCAGTTAGTTCCCTTAGCAGGAGAAGCAAAGCATATATATTCTGTGTGTGTGTGTGTGTGTGCGCGCATGCATGTTTGTGTGTGTGGCTGTGTATTTCCTCATGTCTTTCTCTTTCTTACTTTCATTTTTGTGGCAAGTAAAATAAATCCCAAATGAGATGCACCCTGCATCCAATGCCCCAAGACTGGGACCACGCAGCCCCTGGCTTAAATGCTCTCCTAGGAGGTCCTTTCAGAAACATTTGGCCAAAAAGGGACAAGTTTTCTTTTGCAGGGCAGAAAGTTTACCCCAAGGGTCTTTTGTCATTCTTCAGCTCAGAATATTATATTGCTCAAAAGAATGACCCATATCCTGAGCATTGAATACACATACTACATTCACTAAAGAGTTTAAGCTTAATTCCTCATGTGATTGACCTGAGCCAATAAGAGTGAAAGGATCGGGCTGGTGGGATGGTGCAGAGGATGAAAGTGCTTGCCTCCAAGCCTGCCAGCCTGAGTTCAACTCCCGGAACCCACATGGTGGAGCAAAACACGAGCCATGGCCTGTGCCCTTTCTCCCACACGAATAAATAAATAAATAAAAATAGAATTGAACACATAAAAAAAGGCCAGAATTGGTTCTGTTTTTGCCTGAATGCTGTTTGTTTTAAAAGAGGCAAGTGCCTCTGGTGTGTGTATAAGGGGCAGAGCTTGTAGAAGAGAAGTAAAAAGACTAGCTCCCACAGTTGAACCACCATCCCCTCTCTCCATCAGATCCTTTCTTCTTGTGTACCCCAAGTTCAGAGTAACTCCTCAAATCTGAAAGTTAAACTTCCCCAAAATTTGAGAACTAGTTATAAAATATGACCAGTACTTAAAAATTGACCACATAAGCTCATCATTCTGTATTTAATATTAAAAGATAAGTAATAAATACTCAAAATCTACCCCTTCCTTATTAGCTCACTATATTCTGCTAGTATCTGTTCTCATGTGATCAGTTATATCTCCTGAGTCTATATGATGAAAGTGCATATGAAGTTACCTGTTGAGTGACATCATGAAATTAACCATGATGAAGTACACAGCAAAGAAACTGGCACATACTAAAATTCACACTCCCTATTCCAGCTTATAATGAAACATTCCCTGCACACCATTGACCCTGGAATATGGAGTGTTAAAATTAGCTTTTACACAGAAGAAGGCCAGTTGTTCAGTGCTTAGAACAGTATGTGGCAGCTGGGTGCAGTGGTGCATGCCTGTAATCCTAGCACTCTAAGAGGCAGAGGCAGGTGGATCTCTATGAGTTCAAGGCTAGCCTGGTCTACAAAGTGAATTGAGGACAGCCAGGGCTACACAAAGAAACCATGTCAAAAAAAAAAAAAGTATATGCTGTGTGCCAACAATTCTATAGAGATTTGTTAAGTAAAAGTAAACAGTGTTCTTACCAAATAATTTTACAAAGGAAGAAACCTAGTTATAACTGAGTGAAATAATATATAAGGTTACTATTATGTGGAAAAAACAGATTCAAACTTGGATAATCTGTCTTCATAGTCCATAGGTTTATTAGCTGTGCTCTGTCACCCAGCTTAGATAAATCCAGCACACAGGGACTCATTTTTGCAGGGGATCCTTAAGGTGGGACCTTTTTGACAACAAACTTTGGAGTCACACAGAGGAGTGGAAACCCCAAACTTAGTCCTTCTAGTCCATTTCTTCACTTGATTATAAAATCAGGATAAGCACTCCTTCATTCTAAAGGTTAGAAGTGATAACTGCAAATTGCATTGAAAATGATTGACACTAGACTACACATTATTAGTTATCCACTGTGACCACCTACAGAGGCTCTCTGCAGGCCTCTGACTCCCTTACAGCCCCTACCCTTTGCCACACACTTTCCTATACAGCTTCCTCCTTCACCATCCTGCAGATGGAAGAATGGGGTTGATTTCTTTTTGTTTGTTTGTTTGTTTTCAAGACAGGGTTTCTCTGTGTAGCTTTGGCTGTCCTGGATTTACTTTTGTAGACCAGGCTGGCCTCGAACTCACAGAGATCCAGCTGCCTCTGCCTCCCTGAGTGCTGAGATTATAGCCACTGTGCCTAGCTAGGGTTGATTTCTTTAATGTTTGGGGTTTTTTAGGAAGGAAGACAAAGACCAGTAGATACAAGTTCTAGGACACTCAGATTCACCTTGGCAAGAGCACGTTCTAACTAGGGTTGTCTCTGAAACATGGATCTGCTCTGCGGAAGATAGCCTCCACATCAGCTTCTCCTGAGCAGGTGTCTTTACCCTTAGTCATGGGCCTGGGGCTGCCTTTTATAAGAATTCTTTATGAAATATTATTATTCCTTAGGCTAGATTTACACACACACACACCACACACACTTAGGGAGGGAGAGAGAAATAGGCTTTTTAATGTTTCAGACCTAGAATGGGAAATGGAAAAAAAAAAAGAAGGAAAGAGAGGGAGGAGATCAAGAAAAGAGAGGAGGAAGATGAGGGAGCTAGGATGGGTGAGAGAGAGATTAGAAAAAAAATTGAAGTTGGGAGCAAAGGACTAGCATTGGGCTGCTGGTTAACTCGAGCCCTTTTAGGTCCAGGATGGTGGCAGAGATAAACTGCTTCAATCAGCTACCGTACTGCGATGCTCGCTACATGTCAGCACTTTTTTAGCAACAGCCATCTGAGAACGGCAAAAGAAATCAAATAGCTGGCCCAAAGTGACATATATGGCAAAACAGCAGAGCAAGAGCCGGTGCTTCTTCCTGACTCCAGCGCTATGGCTGTCCTGCCTTCCCGGGAGAGCGATGGGAGCCAGAGCACGAGGTTTCCATAACCAGTCATTAGGACTTGTCATGGAGCCTACTGCAGGTCAGCGAGACGAGGAGCACTGTCACTCCCGGCCATATACGGAAGCGGAGCTAAACACCATTCCTCACAGGACTGACTCAAGTCAGAGGCAGACAGGATGAGAATTCTGGCCTGCAGCAAGTAGGAAAAACCAAAAAGAGGGGTGCAAAAACGAGTTTGTGTGTTCTTTTCTTGGTAGCCCAAAGATGTCAGCAAGTGGATTCTATGCCTGACCACGAGGGGGAAAACATCATGGAATTAGGTACTGAAGGGTCAAATGACTCGGACAAACTTTTCAGCTGTTTCCGTGTTCTGTTGTGTCAAATTTAGGTTCTCAAAAGACAGAGCTGATTGCGTGAACTGGATGGATTGTTGAGGGCTCTGCCTCTGCCCAGCTGAAAGAATTGGGGTTCACTTGCCTTGCCCTCAGCTCTCGCAAGTTTGTTTACAGATCACATTTAAATTAGATCTTCTTTCCCCAACTCAGCACATTTGTGCGTCACTCTTCCCAACCAGTCACAATCAGAACTTAAGAATGCAAGTCTAGTAGCCAGTTTCGCTGGAAAAGCCGAGGCCACAGACAATTAAAATGACCTGTTCAAGATCAGCTGGTCTAACCTTGCTTCAAAGAATGCCCACTCCTCCAGACAGTCATAAGATGACGTGGTTTCCTCAAAAGTTGGGGTGGGAGCCGGGGTTAAACAGTCCGTTCCCTTCGCCTAACATGCATCTTTGGCCTGCCTTAACAGCGCGAGACAAACAGAAGCCAATTTTGTCACAGTTCTCAGGTTGGAAGGCCAGGGCGTCCCCAGGCGTGGTTCCTCCCAGGGCCGTGAGGAAGGCTGTGCTCTCTCTAACGGCTCACTCTCAACTAGATCGTTGTGCTTCTGCTCCTGTGACACTAGCTCTCTTGAGTCTGTGTCCCCATCCTTCCTTAGAAAGCGACTAGTCTTACTGTATTACAACCCATGTTCATGACCTCTTTTTAACTTGATCGTCTCTGTAAAGACCCGAAAGAGCCCATTTTGCGGCGAAGGGATTAGTGTCCCAACAAACGAATTAAGCCCGGAATATGCCCCAATTCAAAATCGAGGTGGAAACCCATGTGGTGTGTTTCCTGAACCTCCAGAAGACCCTACTGCTGACTGGAGTCTCTCTTCCTTCGAGGTCTAGGGCACAGCTTTGCTAGAAGCCGCTCGACCTTTTGAACTTGCCCTTGATATTTACTTTCAGCCTTTCACAATATGAAATTCTGATCTGGTGAAAAGTCAAACGAGGTCTGAAATGACGCACTGAGGCACAACTTCGCTTGCTGTGGCCTATCTGTGGAAGGCTGGGAAACCACAGCGCAGACAGTCTGGTATGCGGCCACCGGGAGTGGGGGAGGGGGCTGGTGGGAAGGCTGCGCCAAGGCTCGGTCTGAGAGAGAGGTGAGCTACCCTGGGGCAGCCTAAGAGACAGTCACCCCAGGGGCTGTGTGGCCATCTGCAAGGGCTAGAAAGAGCCGGTGGCCATTTTCAGTCGTTCTTACAAAAGCTGATCTCGGCCAGTAACCGTGTCAATACAGGGGAAATATTAGGAGCCTACACATTTTTGTGCTATGAATCATATTCAGTCTTTGCTTCTTCTGTCTCTTCTCAAGCTTAAAGCTCATACACTTGCCCGCAGGCTCTGCTGTAGGAGGCCCTCCTGACTGTATCTGCATTTTCTCTGCCAGAGCTCATAGCGTGTGTCCTGTCTCCTTTTCCGGTTTATTTTCATCCTTTTCTGGTTTATTTCCCTTTCCTTCTCGGTGTTCGTCCCAGTTTTGCTTTTTTGTCAGTCCTCTGGCTCAGATCAGAACTATTGAGGAGGTGACTGTGTGAATTGTCATCCAAACTGGGGGACTCTGGGAAAAGGACAGGAAGAGCGCCCTTAGAATAGCAGTCATAGGCTGGGAGTGCCCCAGGCACACTGGGGATGGGGTGGGGTAGGGGGTGGGAATGGTCATCCTCTTAATAGTTTAGTTTCTCTCCTACAGACCACTCACGGTTTCTGTACCTTTCTTTAAAAGACACTTATTCTGATTCTTTTAAATTTCCGTTCTAACAACTCGTGTATTGATCTACTCAGTCCCTCATTTCCCTCTTTGCACACTTTACTGGTTCCCATACCTCCACTTCGGGGTAGAGCCTTTTGTTTTTGTTTGTTTAATGTAATGTTATCTTGGCTTCTTCTCTTCCTCCTCCTCCTCTGCCTCCTCCTCCTTCCTCATCAAAATCAGGTTCTGTATACCACTTCAGAGTGGGGTCCCAATGTTACAAGATGCTTGGGGTCTCAGGAGAGCCCTAGCTGCCCTGTCCACCATCCCAGCCCCTCCACCCAAGGCCTGGAGCGGTCCCGCCACCATGAAAGTGCCTGTGACTGTCATGTACAGTTATTATGTATATGTATCTTGGCTCTCACAGGACATACTTTCTGTATGTGTACATAGGTGCACATTAGAGTTGAAAATGATAAAAATATACTACCTAAAAATAAAAGAAAAATTGTAGTCAGAGCTAACTGTATTGCTTTCATTATGGCTTAGTGGTCTGCATTGTTTATTTTTTTTAAACTGTATGTGCCAAGGCCCCAGCAATGACTGCTGTAGATTTAATATAGGTAGATATAAACTTTGAGGCAAAAAAATAGAATAAACATTTATTTAAGATTCTAAATGTGTACGATGTGGGGGAGGGGGCCAGAGGTCAACAACTGGTCTCTTCCTCAATTGCTCTCCAAGCCCCCTTTTTCTTTTTGAAGACAGGGGCTCTCGTTGAACATGACTCAACTGTGCTGGCTGACCAGGGGAGTTCTAATGATCTGCCTGTCTGTCCCCAGCACAGATACTATAGGCATGCAGCGCCATGCCTGACTCTTTACACAGGTTCCAGGGATCCAGATTCAATTCTTCACGCTTCCACAGAAAGCAGTTCTCCAACTGAACCATCTTCCTAGCTCTTCAAATGCAATTCTCTTTTGGGACCAGCCATGTGCAGTTTCTAGCTTGTTCTGAGAAAGCATTTTAGTTGTTAAGATAGATGTTAGACTTTGGGTCTAACATTCTAAGCTCTGCTACAGCTCCAAGGGGAGAAAGGAGAGCCTGATCCCTTTGAAAGTTACTGAAAGTCAGTCTCTAGCTGTCTGAAGTACTCAATGGTCCAGAACCATGCAGCTACGAGAAGTATTCTCATGTAGTTTCCTTACCCAAAACTTTCCTCCTCCTCTTCCCCTTCTTAAACTAAGGAGATAGGTTTTCCTGAAATAGTGACTTTCCTCCCCCACCCCTTCCTGCTTCTCCTTGGTGTCTTCCCCCTCCTCCTTCCGTCTCCCATTGAGATTTATACTGCTGGAAATATCTTGTGACCATCGGGCCACCTTCTGCTTTATTCTTGATGGCCTGAGATTCTCTTGTTTACAAATACCCTTTTACAGAGGTCGATGATAAAAGTTTCCCTGTACTCTTCCGGGTAGGATGCAGTTATGGAGATGGTGGGGTGGAAATGTCTGTCCATCACCCTGAGAGTTGGTGAGGTAGTTAGGATCAGCTGGCCTGGAGCTGCTGGCCCATCTGTGTTTGTATAAATAGGAAGCAAGGAGTGTGGGAGTTCGAACATTGCTTTATTATTTTTTTTCCATTTCATTAAACTTTCATGTCTCTCCATATTTTGGCTTTTACTTGTGCTGTTAAAAATACAGCAGTTTTTCTTTCCACTGGGAGTGGTTACACCCTGATAATTCGTTTTCAAGGTGTTTCTGGTCAAGGTCAAGCTTTTGATGCCTGGACACACATTTTGTAGGGGCTCGAGTTCCAGGTAGTGGCCTATTGGGTAAGGACTCAAGGACCTTCCTCCTTAACACAGCTGTGTGACTCTGATGGCCTCATTGTGCCTGACTGTCCTTAGCCAAACTTTTCCTGTAATGCCCAGGTAGGAAGCAAAGCACTTTCATAGAAAAAGACTTCAAACAGTAAGGTTTCTTCAAGCACAGACATGGTTTTCTTCCCTTTTCCATTTGTAAGCTGAAGACTCTGCTTGGTCTTGGGCAGTGGGATATAAGTCAAATAATATTCAGTTTAGCCTGAAATGACAGATCTGAGGTTTCCAGCAGTCTTCCCACAAGTGAGGGCTTCAGCAGGCTCCTTTGTCTGGGGGGCTCCAATGCCAGGATCAGGCTTCTCTTCCTCCTACCCGCCTAAAATGTGTAAAAGATGCAATGCCTGTTTAGTATAGGCCACTCTGTCACTGCTGATACTGCCTCAGGTTATTTCCTTCATATGCTTAATTTTTTTAGCTGACACATGACTTGCACATGTCTACAGTCTACAATATGCTGATTCAAAGTGCATAATCCAATGCATACACAACATTAGGGTTCTGGTTTTCCTCTTGTCTTTAAAATTCCGCATTAACAGGTGTGGGCCAGAGAGGCATCTCCGTGGAGAAAGCACTCATCCTGTGAGCAAGAAGATCAGAGTCTGAGTCCCACATAAGTGCTGGGCAGCTGTGCCATGTGCCTTCTGCCAGTGATTCCAGTGCTCAGGATGGAGGGATTGGGATCTCTCAGGGCAGACTGGCTACCCAGACTAGCAGGAATCAGCAAGCTTCCCGTTCAGTGAAGAGCAATCAAGGAAGGCCCAGATGTCAACTTCAGGCTTCCAAGGGCACCTGCACACATGGCCGTGGGCATGGAATACCCATGTGCCCACACACAAGGAAAAAGGCACATAGACACCACAAACACAAACATGTGTTAAGAGAGAGAGTGAAATCATCATTGACAATCATATTTGGAGAAACTCTGAAACCTTCAGTGCTTCAAAGAGACAGTTAAACAGGTAGCTTTTGACTCAAGCTTTTTCCTAACATAAACATCAGTGTTACCTTCTTTTTAAGCCTTGTATGTATCCAGTGTATAAAGTGAACAACTATAAAATCTTAAGAGTCTTGTTGCACTCAGATTTGTTAATATGTCTCTAATCTGTATTTGAAGTTCTGACACATGAGATCACATATGTGAATATTCTTGTGCTTGGCAATACTGTGATTCTAATATCGTATAGCGGAATACATTCAAGTTTTAAAATACTCTAAAAATATAGAATATAAGCATGTTGGAAACCAGCGACTGTTCTTGGGATTAAACTTGCATAAGCAACCATATGGGTGGGTCTTTTTTATTCTTTAAATAAAATTTTATTTTGAAATACTTCAGGTTTACAGTTGCAGGAATATTACAGAATTCTCATACCCTGCACCAAGTTTCATTTATTGTTAACTTTAATATGTTATATTTATAACAAATAAGGAAATGATATTATTACAGTATCATTAATGAAATACCACACTTTATGGTTTTTATTCAGTGTCCTTTGTTAAGGTCCTTGGATCAATGTCTTTTTATGAGAAAATTTTAACATGTACATTGTAGATCTACTGCTGGAAATCTAATACACAAGTGAAAATCACCTAAGACATGCCATTTCTTGAACAGATGGTTGCTGGACAAGCCATTTGCTTGAGGAATTTCCACCTGAAATGGTGGGTTTCCTCTGGGCTTTGGTTATCTGAGACCACAAGCAGATTCTTCTGCCTGCTCCATCCTGATGCTCTTTCCATGCCCCAGGCTAGCCATCCCGGGGCTCCACACCCCCTAAAGCACCCCCTTCCCCCGAAACTGGGGATCAAAGCACCAACATGGCTTGGCTGCTTTGCTCTTAAAGTTTGTGTCACATCACACTCTGGTTACTTGGGAAAGGTTTGACACTAACAGAAGAAAGGGCGGGGAGGAGGTGGTGAAGGAGGAAGAGGGGCTGGGTGACATCACACTCCTTCACATCTTGAAATCGAGGCTTCATTAAAAAGTACCTATTAGTAACAAATAAGCTACAGAAGGACTTGCTTTCTAGAAGTTATTTCAGTGTTAGTCATTCATATGTTGATCTTCCAAATTATTTTTGGACTGTGAATTAACAACAGACAACAACGGAAACAATCCATTGAATTCTGTTTACCACTTTGAGCAAGTTGCTGGCGTCAGTGAGTGACTCACCTTCTTGTGATGTCAGCCCTTAGAGTGGAGGGCTTAGACGAGATGTGGTCTCTCTGAACTCTAAAGTTGTCTGGTTCCGGGTTTCTGGCCTCCAGCACAATCTCATTGCTGTACTTTGCATCAAGGTCACTTCTTTACTGTTTGCTTTCACGGACAGAACACTTGTGGAAGAAGAAAAGGCTAAGTGTAGTTCAGATGTTGGAGACAAAGAAGCTACCTTCAAGGAATCAGTCACTTCATTTGTTATACCTGAATTGATATCGAGTAGAGATGCAACCTAATAAAGATTAATCTACCTAGGATGAGGAAATGTGTCTTTGCATCCGGAGCTTAAGTCGGGGTTGTCGGGAAGGAGGCACGCAGATCTACCTTTCAGTAAGTCAAACAGTATTCTTAACTAAGAGAAGTTTCTTAAGATCTGATGCAATATCAGGATACTGAAACGACTAGTTATTAGCAAAGCTGATTAAGAGACACCTTTTCTAAGACTGATTGAGTCAACACTCAAACAGGAAGCCATCAAAGGCAGGGAAGAAAATAAGAGCTCAAGGCTCATGCTTCCTGGGATTGGCACATCTGTTTTGGTCTTTTCTGTTCCACATGTAGCCATATAGTTTACATAAAAATATCTCCCCAGAGAATCAGAAAGAACAGATTTATGGAACCAGATGTGACTTAGCTTTTCTACAGGTGTGGTTCTGCAGCTGAAAGAACATGTTGTACCAGGGATGGAGTTTCTTCTTATGTAATCAATATAAATTACCACCCGACTTCACAGAGCTTGGTAAAGTAAACATGTGCCGTTCAGGCTGGCCTTCTGCTGTATAAAGAGACCTTGATTCACCTGGGGTCTAATGTGAAAAAATGCACCATTCAGTATGTATAAAAGCAACTTAGTAAAGAGTATCAGAACAAGGTCCTCTAGCTTGGGTACAGAGGGGGCAAGCTGTTGATTGGATAGATGTTGCATTTATGTACTTTTCTTCATTAAGAAATACAAGAAATACTTTGTAAATAATTTTGAGGTCTTGATATCTGATAGGAAAGGACTGAGGATAATAATAATAATATCAAACCCAACAACAACAAAAAACAGAACACAAGAACAAAAGCACACTAATGAGAAAAGCCCTTTATATGAACAGAATTGGGGCAAGAAGAAGGAGGAAAAGAAGGAGGAGGAAGACTTATATGGTAAATGGCAGAGCCTTTTTATAATTACATACAAAAAGAGAATTCTAAAATTCTTGGCAAAGTAAAGATGTTACCAGTTATTAAATATTTTGTCAGTAAAGGAGTTAACACAAATGTGTTGGGTTTTTTTTTAAGCTTGCTGTTTTTAATACTAGATTTTATAATAAACAAAAATGAATACTTTCACTTGAGGATTTATAATTTGTTTAATCCCTTTCAACTAGGTTTAATTAGTATTCAAATCTATTCCTGATAACTTTAAATTTTTTCTTCATTAATTTCTGAGAAAAATGATATTGAAGTATTTATCTAATACTTTCAAACATTTTGTTTGTTTGTTTGTTTGTTTTGAGACAAGGTTTCTCTGTGTAGCCCTGGCTATCCTGGAACTCACTTTATAGATCAGGCTGGCCTTGAACTCAGAGATCTGCCTGCCTCTGCATAGGTGTGGGCCACCATAGGGGCAGGCTTTCAAATGTTTTAGATAGAAAGTAATTTAGTCTTATTTCTAATATTTTAGTTTTTTCCCTCATGGATATTCTTTGATCCCTTGTTTTCTCCTTTCTTTATTTTTATTTACCCCCCTTAATTGTTTGGGGTGTAAACATTCGATTTCTATCTTTCTTTAAATGTTCATTTATTTAGAGACATGGTTTTACTTAGTAGTTCCTGGTTGGGCTGAGCTGGAACTTGCTCTACATCCCAGCATGGCCTCGAACTTGAGATTTTCTTACCTCATCCTCCTAAGTGCTAGACTGACGGGTATGTATCACCACATCTGGCTTTGTTCCTTTTAAAATTTAACAAGAAAATATGACAAAGCACAGACTTTACAGTCTTTTTAATTTGTCTGTGAGCTACTATTATTTAATAATCTCTATAGTTTGTTTTAAATCCAAGAGATTAGCTGTTGGCCTTTTTTTCTTTCTTTCTTCCTTCCTTCCTTCCTATGATCATCTATCATCTATTTATCATCTATCTATCTAACGATCCATCCATCTTTTTTCTTTATTCTTATTATTTATTACAATTTATTCACTTAGTATCCTGACTGTAGCCCCCTCCCTCATCTCCCCGGAATCCCTCCCTTCTTCCTTCTCACCCCCCACCATGCCCCTCCTTTAGTCCACTAATATAGGGGAGGTCCTTCTCCCCTACTATTTGATCCTAGCCTATCAGGTCTTATCAGGACTGACTGGATCCTCTCTCTTTGGCCTAGTTACGCCACCAGGGGGAGGTGATTAAAGAGCTGGCCACTGAGTCCATGTCAGAGACAGCCCCTGCTCCCCTTACTAGGGAACCCACTTGGAAGCTGAGCTCCCATGGGCTATATCTGGGCAGGGGGTCCAGGTCCATTTATGTATGTATGTATGTATGTATGTATGTATGTATCTATCTATCTATCTATCTATCTATCTATCTATCTATCTATCTATCTAAAATAGCCAATACATACAATCTCCCACCAACACACTTTTATTGACATACAGTTTACCTTTATGTATAGCATAGTACTCATCTTTCCTGGGTACAGGTTCAATCCCCTGCCCCCCACCACACTCCTCCTCCACACTCCCACCCCGTAACCTCAGAGCTGAATACCTGGACTTTCATTTGCTGGGCAAATACTCTTCTACTGAGCTAAGTCCCCAATCACTGCATACATGTTCTTTGTTCTTTAGAAACTCCTTAAAACACAATCTGGGGAAATAAATTATTTGACCTTCATAAAAATGGATGTTTTTTTTTTAATTTAGTGAATATACTAGAATACCAGTTTATCTGAGTATGAAATATTTTGCTTGGAACTGAAAACATTTCGTTTTCTTTTAATAAGTATTATTAACGACTGTGATGGTGGTCACTCTTTTCTCTACAGTAAAATTTTGATTTTCTATCTATCTATCTATCTATCTATCTATCTATCTATCTATCTAGTTTTTTTGTTGTCACTTGTGGGGGGTTTATTATTGCTTTTTCAGTTGAAAGCGATCAAGTTTCACTTGAGGGGTATGTTCTAAGAAAGGTGATCCTAGGCAATTGTCATTGTCTGGGCATCTTAGAACATAAGTAAACACATTAACATGGCCATGACGTCACTGAGTGATGCAATCTTGAACACCACTGTATGGGATAGCATCATGAGCGTGCACACAACCCTGAGAGTAAAAGTGTTTACATGGAAAAATATTCAAAATTTAAAATACTCTATTTTTATTGCATTAAAAAATTTCAGTTGCCAACCTTGCAGAAGTTAAAAATGGCAGAACAATCAACAATGTCTCACAAAGGCAAACTCATACCTAACCTTAGGCCCAGAAATTCTATTTCTGGGGTCTTATTTGAGACAAATAGAAACTTATACACACATACACATACACACACACACACACAAATACACACATAAGATTAAGGTAATGAGAATATCTCATTCTTTTACTCTTTACCCTATTTCTTTCTATATCACTGTTCAGATTGTTCTTGTCATAAATTCAATATATATTTTTAATTCATATAAATAAAATTAAACTATGCATTAGTCTATTTCACACAGTGAGTTTATAATTCATACATGTCCTTGCATGTACACTGAGTTCTTCTTGTTTAACCAATGAAAAAAAATAACATGCACAGTCTGTTTCCCATTGTCCTGTTAAGGGTCACTTAAGTTTTTAGTTTGGGATAATGTAAATAAAAATACTGTAACATTAAAATGCTTTTACTTTGGTGATATGTGTGTGTATGTATGTGTGTGTGTTTACAAACATGTGTTTTAGTTACCGTGAGTATAAACTAAGAAATGAAATTTTTGTGCCTAAGATTATCTATATGTTTAACTTTGTAAGAAGTTGCTAAAATATGTTCACGCCATTTTCAACTCTTATAAGCAATAAATTAGCACCCACTGGCGCTCTACTTTTTATGACATTTGAAGAAGTTAGTCTCCTGAATTCAAGCTGTTCTAGTGGCTTTCTCTTGTTTTCTCATAGTGTGCATAGGTCTAATGGCAGATCACCAATTTAAAATTGATTGTTATTATTACAGTTGTGTGTGTTTGCACAATATATGTGCATGGGTGTCCATGGTATGCATGTGGAGCTTTGGAATGATTGACTTCATGAAGAAGGTTCAATTCAAGTTATTTGCACAAGTTTTAAATGGAAGTTTGTTGTTTGGTTTTGTTATCGTTTGTTTGTTCAGACAGAGTTCTGCCACGTAGCCCAGGTTGCTCTCAAACCTGCTGTGTTGTCTACCTCTGGCTTCAACTCACGGTGATCCTTCTACTTCAGCTCGTTGGTCTTGGTGTTATACCAAGCCTAGCTTAGTTTTAATCAGATTAATTTTGATTGTACCTTTGGCTATAAATCACAATCATGTACTGTGCAGACTTTCTTCAGGACAGTAACTTGCCTTTCCATTTTTTCAGTGTTGTCTTTTGATAAGCCAAAGCTTTGTGTTTTAATAAAATTTAATTCACCATTCTTTTAAATGTTGTGACCAGCGTCTTTTCTTTTCTCTTTGGGAAACATGTACACACCCAGGAAGCAAAAAGCCTCGTGTTTTCTAAGACGTCTCATTATTTTGGTATTTATGTTTAGCTCTATATCCTGGAGATACATATTTGTACATAGTCCCAAGTAGCCATTGAACCAAATTTTTCTATTAGCTTACCCAACTGTCCCAGGACAATTGGATGTGAGACATTTTTTTCTCAAGGAATTGCATAGGCTCTTCTGTTGAGAACGTGTGCTCTGACTTCACTACTTCTGTCTGTTGTGTAGTCTTAGGCTGAAATCATATATTCGTGGTGGACTGTAGCTTTGTGAGTGTGAGCCGTTCCCTGACATTATTTACATTGTTATTATTTTCAAGATGGAGATTTAGTGCTTTCATACAATCTTCCCCTTCACCACACCATCTTCCTCATCCTTCAGACATCATCCTAGCGCATGATAAACACATCTGATTGCTTCTAGTTGCTTTTATTACTACTCTCCTCTTACTTCCCCCACTATTTCATGATCACTGCACTTCTCTTACTAGATTAGTTTTTGTTATTACTAATTCCCCAAGAGTAGCTGGTGGGGGTTTATTATTATTATTAGAGCTAAAACTACTGAGGAGTTTGTCAACAGTTATCTTTCTAAAGGCATCTGTTCTGAAAACTTCTTTGAATTTTCTAGGTTTTGTTGCACAGCCTGCCATTCTAAGTCTTCAGTTCTCAATCATCTTAGGAATTTCCTTTGTACGTGGGTGGAAATTTGAATCCTCCGTCTCCTGGTCCCACTCTCCCTCTTTCTTTATACTCTGTTTTGATGGAGAAGATCACCCAGAAGATTTCTGCATAAGTGTTCAGTAAAGACAACATTTTTAAGAACTCAATTGTCCTAATGTAATAGAATTCTAGGCCAGTGATGAGGGTCCTAACATGGCCAGAGTGGCCACTGAATCCCAAAGAAAGCAAAGTAATGGTAAAAAGACAGAAGAGGGTTTTATTTTACACAATGAAGATAAGTGTAAGCATCTTTACACATCCTCAGGGTATTGACTGGAGCTTTGGAAGGAACTGGGGCAGGGGGCAAGACATACGCCTTATTAAGTAGTCTTGGTCCAAGTGTGGTCTGGTTGATCATTATCTCAGTTCTGGTTCTGCAAGATGGTTTGAAGAAGTCCTTATTGCTTGAGGGAACAATGCAGTTACCATGAGATGATGGCTTCTGCTTGGGAGTGATCTCAACCTGGGTGGCCTGTCTAACAAATGTTGTGTCTTGAATTTCAAGGTGACTGCAGGCTTAGGACAGAGAATAGAGACATTTTTTCGGAGGTTTGAAACAGGAGCTATAAAAGCTGATGGTCAGGTTCTTCAGTTACTCTGACCTTTGTGCCTATAGCCCTGAAGGAAAATGAAAAGAATGGGGTCTGAACAGTTGATGAACAACATGTTTATAAACTCCTAGAGTGATCAATATGCCTTCATGCATGGTTTGGTAGGAGCTGAACCCAAAGAAAAGGAGGCAGCTACAACATGAAGGCATGGTTGCCGGGTGTTTTTACCCTGTTTTTAGTTACCTTGTGAGTCCAAACAAGGAGTCTGTGCTCTTTAGCAAATGCACTTGCTATGTATTTATAGCTTTTTAAATATCTATATATCTATATTATCTATGCCACATACTTAAATGCTTATTTGGCTGGGCATAAAATTCTAGACTGTAAATACTACCCCTAAAAATTCTCCAGACAGTACTTGTAGTTTTTCATTACCTCCTAGTTCCAGTGTTGATCTTAGAAAGTCTGATGTCATCTTGATTACTGAGTATTTATATGGTGCCTGATTTTTTTCTTTCTTTCCCTTTAACCTCAGTATTTCAAAATGTTATAACATTATGGTCTAGTTGTTAGATCTCAAACCTGGGACAAGTCTCCTTTGGTACCTGTGGCTCCACTACCATCCTGAACCTCTCCCTCCAGGGACCTGGCCTTCAGCTTCCCTCCCTCATCCTGATCCCTAGAGAACTCAGCCATGTTGGCTATGCTGATCTCTTGGCCGCTTGGCCTGGGCCTCCTTGGTCTGTAGTTCCTCTCTTGCTCAGCACAAAAACAGCCATAAGGCCTATTCTTCAACCTGTGTTAAAGTCTCTCCTCAGTCCTTTTAAGTGATCTGGTAAGTACCTCATGCAAAAGGATCATTCTATTGTCACACATTACCATGTTCTGATGGTTTGGTCAGCTCACTGTTCTAGCCAGGCCCCAGTCTTTCATTAAATAGGCACAGACCTCAAAGCAAATCTCAGATCTACAACACATCTCCGTGACGAGCTGGTCAGACCATCAGACCCCATAAATACCAGAATGAAAAAGCCTGAACCAAACACTCTAGCCAAACCAACCACATAAGTTCATTACCCATTTGTTTGCCTAAAGAAAAGTTTCTTCAACCGTTCGGCCAATTACAGACCTTTGGGTCTACTCAGAGAGTAGTATTTAAAATACCGGTTGATGTTTTACAGTGTGCACTCCTGAGTGGGGTTGTTCATGTACTAACAACACTTCCTAGGATTAGACTAGAGTTACTTCTGCACACATACATAGAGTACACTGTCTACACTGAAGTATCTACAAATAAACTCCAAACTACCTTGGTTATAATACTAAGCCTAACTACGAGTATGGGTGATTAAAAACAAACAAACAAACAAAAACCCCGAGTGACACAGCCCCATAATCTTAGCACTTGGAAGGCTGAGATAGATTATGACTTTGTGGCAAGGCTAGCTATAGAATGGAAGCTCTATCATAAAGATAAAATGTAGCTTAAGGTTTTATGGTGAGAATTGAATAATTATAAGGAAAGAGTAGAAATGCTATAACTTAAAGAGAAAAAATTATATGTACTGAGGATAGAAAGTACAAGGTAAAACCTGTGAGAAGTTTGCATTTCTGCCTACCCTCAAATTTCAAGGTAAAGTCACAAATACATTTCCTGGGAGGCAACTCAATGTAATGCTGGACATACGAATAGCGTACCCAAGCTTGCTCACAGGCTCCTGAATCACAACCTTCTTTCTCATTCAGAACTCCTCAGTGAAGGTCTCCGAACAGCTCAGCCGAAGGCGGGAACGCAGGAATGTCTAGGCAGTGTCAAAGGCCCGTGAGAGCCCAGGCAGGTAGTCCTGTCTTTCAGCTTCCATTTCCCCCTCTGTAGAATGTGGGAGGAGAACAAGATTGAATGAGCCTATTGGGGCTCAATGAGCATTAATTTTTTTCTTATAAGGTTTGTTTCTTTGTTTTCATTTCAAGCTGGATTGCCTTCAGCCTCGTCTTTCTTAGAAGAATTCCATCTAGAACAAAGTGCATATTCACTGTTGTTTCTATTTTGATATGTGAGTTTTGGTCATGTCTGTAACATTTTTTTTCCTAGCATGAAAAGAAAAGTTTGGGGCAGTCTTGTTGGAAAACAAAGACAGTAAGATCAGCATCCCCTCAGATCAACTTTGGAACCAGATAGATAGCGATGCCTGGACAGCTTACTCCCAAGCTCTGCGCCAGCGTGGAGCTTTGTATTGCAGAGGTGATGAGAACTTATTCTCGCTGCTAGAAAAAAAATTAAACTATATAGACAGAAATGGGACATGGAAGCCAAATTCCACAAGAACACCCTTGAGTTTAAGGTTTTCCCCCTCCTTCTTTTGACAATGTTTAGAAAACCAGAGACTATAAACGTGCAAAAGGAATCTTGGATGGCTTACAGAAATAGGAAGGTCACCAAAACACTTAGCAGATATTGAACTTTTACAAAGGTATTTAAATTGATTAATATTGTTCTCTGAGGTAGAATAAACTTCAGCCTCATAAATGCTCACTAGAGGTGAACATATTATGACTGGCTGCTGGGGACAATCTAATCAACTCAATTGGCCTAATCCTGCATTTCCAGGGACTCTTAAATCCTACCCATGGATACCCATGTGAAATAAGTCAAATGGTTGCAGATCTTCCAAGTTACCCTCAGCTGTCTTAATCAGTGTTTCCTAAATTCGCTAGGTTTCTGACACACCTTTGAACTGCCAAATTAGGCCTGATTAGGGATCTAGTCCCTGCCTTTCCTCTTGATTATAATTACACCATGACTTATTTACAAGAAAATGGGCTGTGGCAGTCCATGGTTTTAGTACCCCAGGATAACTGGTGCTTTCTAATTTAGCTGCTCAGGGCGAGAGCCATGGCAGTGAAAGCACTGCTCAGGGAGAGGATCGTGAGGGCCACGCCCACAGTGGCTGATCGTGAGGGCCACGCCCACAGTGGCTGATCGTGAGGGCCACGCCCACAGTGGCTGGTGGGGTCTCTTACATCCTCAGAGTGCATGCCAGTGTTGATTGCTAATTGTCCACCAAAGCTTGTACTCTGCTGTGCTGCTTGAGGGTGCTCCACTTTAAAAGGTGGAGCCTAAAAAGAAGTCTTCAGGTCATGGGTGGCATGCCCTCGAAGGAGCTGGGGGAAAGCAAGTCCTTATCCTCTTCTGACTTTCACATCCTGGCCAGAGAAAAAGCACTTTTGTTCCACTCTGGCCCTGATACATCACCACAGACCCAAAGCAATGGGACCAACGGATTGTGGAAAGAAACTTCTAAAACTGGAAGCTCAAAGGAACTTTTACTTTCAATAACCTGATTGTTCCAGGTATTTGTTAGAGTAATGGGGAGCTAATTCGAAACAAAAACCTAATGCAGCATTTGAAGTGTCAAGGGTTTCATGAAACCTGAAGCCTTCGGGCGAGCTCTGCCTGGGCCTTCATTCTGCCTTTCTTGTCTAAGAATGCCTCCTTATTGCGTCTCGGCTGACAGCACAGGAAGGAGTTGTGTATGGGCAAGCCTTGTGGCCACTCCTAGACCGTGGAGGAATGACTAACCACCCAGGTTGCCCACAGGTTTCCCCAAGCACACATCAATCAACATGTGCTGTCAACTAGGTTTTCTTTGTCTTGGATGCTTTTTAACCACCCTCCATTGACTGAAAAAAATTATTTGTAATTTAATTCACAGGTTATACCTTGTTACTGCTGCTACTATTACTATTCTCTCCACGCTACCTGAAAGAAGAAATCTTTGTGTGTGTATAACCCACTTTCAGTTCCTATGTCAAGTACAACATGGAACACAAAATGCCCAACAGTGCCTAATGCAAGTCAGTTCAATGGACTGAAGTCAGGAATGTTCACTGACATTATAGTAACTCATGGATGATACCCACCCTTGCTGGGGAATATGAACTGGGGAGAAGATCTAGGAGAGCAAGCAGAGTTGGCTAGGATTCTTCCAAACTACAAAGATGGATAATGCAGATTGATTGAAATGGTTATCTGGGATTCTCTGAGCATAGCTTCGTAAGCTGAGGGTTTCAACTCTATATGGGATCATAACTGAATATAGAAGTCACCCACATTGGTAATTCTAGAAAGTTTCTGAATGAATAATAACTAAAACGAATTCAAAATTAGACATGTAAAGAATCCAAGCTCTATCTGGCAACCCTAGGCAGAGTGGCATCACACTCCTTCGCTGTAGCTTGGTCTAAACACATGGTGTCTGCACTGTGCACAGTGCATGACTTCACATTACACCATAACCCCGAATGTGGCCTGAGACCACGCAGCTCAAATTCTGCTGGACGTTATGAACTGTGGTGTTTTTACCTACAGTAAAGCAAAATGGTTCAATTATAGGAAACAAAGCCTTCCAAGATTCCCCCCGCCCCCATTCCTTAGCATGTAAGTATCAACTTAGTAGATCTTTTGACTATGTTAACTCTCTGTCTTGAGTTTTATAAAAATCACCTGATGGATTTTGGCTCAAAATTAGGACAAAATTTCCAACAATTTCTGAAATCTCGCTCAACATGCTAATGCTCTTCTGCTCTGTGTACTGGTGTGAAGCAGCATGCTTGATACTAGCAATTACAAAATGAGAGTATAGATCAACTCTAAAAAATGTTGAAGATGCCCTATCTTCTATATCAGCCAAGAATTAATTCTTTATGTCAAAATTAACAAACACTTCTATCTCATTCAGATACAAATTGTCTTTGATTGTTAACAAAAGTAAAATTATATGTATGCTCAAAATTAGTCTGACTTTAAAATAAATTTCTTTATAATTAATTTTCTATGAATGTTTGTTCTGCATAGCTATTTTATATAACTACATGCCAAGGGTTGTGCAAAATTTCTTGAGTGTAAAAGAAGCACAAGCAGAACTGTTTAGGAACCCCTAGTCTAAACTGTCACCGCTCATTCCTCACCAACTTTTATCCTAGTTGGGACTTTCAGAGAACTCAACTCTTTTTTTTTTTTACCCAGTACACATCACTCAGAATCTTCTACTTACTCATTTATTTTCTTTAAAAACCTCAGAAAGCTGGTTTTCATGTTTTTTATCACATTTAAAGAGAGCAGACTGCTAACTGCAACACATTAATAATTCCTAGATGGTGGTAAATCACATCTAAACAAAACTATTTACAGGGAGTCCAGGAAAAATCTACTTAGATAGGCTACTCTGGGCGTTTCCTAACCAGGTCATACTTAGATGTTTCTAAGCAGGTTCTGGTTGCTGGGCCAATTTCCTCTCCTTGTTCATCACCCTGAGAGTCTTTGAGATGTGTTCTAGACCTGATTTCTCTTACCCACTTGTGACAGAGAAGCGTGTATTTTGTTTGAAAGGGTCAAAACATTTAGAATCTAACATCCAAAATATGTGCTTTTTCTTTCTTCTCTCTCTCTCTCTCTCTCTCTCTCTCTTTCTTTCTTGAAGTCAAACCTCCTGTAGTATAAATCCTTTTTAAATGAAGAAAGCAGGACCAGAAGGAATGAAGCATTTTTGGTCCCTCTCCAAAACTGAAGAGATAGCACCAAAACAGGAAGTGGATGATTTAAATATCCACTCAGCATCTTGGCAACATATTTATGTTTAAGAGACTTAAGGTTAAAAGGTTTTAGTCTGGCCTGGGAACGCTTCATCTTCCTCTAGGATTTAGAGCTTTGGGAAAACTTTTAAGCCCTGAGCAAATATTTGCAATGAGCTATTTTTCTGAGACCAAATTGTGACCTAGAATGCCATGGGACTGTTTCTGAAGTGCACCAAGCCATCATTCTCTTCCAGCAATCTGGCTTGGTGTGGTCAAAAAACCATTGTTGTCTTTGCCATAGAGGAAGAAGAATGCAAGCCCAGTTATCATAACGAATGTTCTTGGAGTTGAAATGAGTGGCTGTATGAGCAAAAAAGGAAAGGTTGAGATTCAGTTGATTATGAATGTGCTGTTGTTCTCCAGGACCCATGAGGGACCCCATGTTTACAACTAGAAGTGAACAGTGGAGGGAACATTTACGTGGAGAAATCTGACTTTTCTTCCTCCTTTCATCCACCAGAAATGAAAGCTTTTAGTTTGTTATATAATTTACCACCACATCACTGAAAAGCATCAAAAATGAGCTAAAGGTTTTTTTGTCTAATAGAATGGAAGAATAAAGTTTCAATTAATTATGCTTGGAAAAAATAGAGAAGGATAGAAAATGTCTGGCTAGTTTAGGTTTTCTGGGTTTTTTGTTGTTGTTTTTTGAGACAGGGTTCCTCTGTGTAGCCTTGGCTGTCCTGGACTCACTTTTGTAGACCAGGCTGGCTTCAAACTCACAGAGATCCACCTGCCTCTACCTCCCCAGTGCTGGAATTACAGGCTCCCACCACCATGCCTGGTTAGGCTATTTAGTTTTAAACACTATATTTGACATGACATATCAAATATAGATATCTGATTGAGTTTATTAAATAGGCACTTTGAGGGGAAGCTCTGATAAAGGTACATATTTGAGAGTCATCAGTGTCTGAATGCTATTTGATGCCAAGAGACAAAATGGGCTCAAAGCTATGGGCGTGATGGATGACTCCCATTTGGGGGCCATCTTTAAGGCCTTCCATATTTAAACATCAGTGTAAAGACTAGAAAGTAGCAAAGGAAAACAAGAATGGCCATTGTAAGTAGGAAGAGGATCAGAAGAATGTGACATTTAGAAAAGCCATGTGAAGAAAAAAACTTGGCAAAGGAGGAAGTGAATTGGATAACAGACTGACAGATGAGGTAAAATAAGTGATGAGAATTGATCTCTGAGTTTGACCATGCAGAAATCTGGACAATCTCATGAGAGTGAAGAAAAGGCCTAACTAGCATGGCATGAAGAGATAGATGATAGGCAGGAGAGAAACTGAGACAGCAAGTAGAGACAATGCTTGGAGAACTTCTGTTGAAAGGGTGGAGGCTTGTAAAAACAGCTAGAAATTACGTAGCCCTGATGAAGATCTTCTCTTTTCTTAATTTAAGATGAAATTGATTTCATCTGCACATGTAATGGTGGGCATAATCCAGGAGAGAGAAAATTCCACAATATTAAAGAGAGGTGGCGACCACAAGAGCAATGGCTTTGGAGATGTGAGAGAGGAAGCCTAGAACTTCAGAGAGGTCAGGGATCAAAGGAGGCCTCATTTCCGGAAGGCAAACTTCTGGATTCAGTGGAGGGAAATTGGAGAATGAGGAGATAAGAGGGGGAAGAAATTCATTACCTGGGAAGCTTCAAGAAAGCAGAGGAAGTCTGAATTTGAACAATAGAGCAAGCCTGCCAAGTAGTCCACTATTGGTGGTAATAGAAAAGCCATGTGAAGAAAAAGCCTTTAAGTAAAAGCAGTCCGCAGACATGGCTGCTTTCTTCCAGGTGAGTTCAGCTGCCTGCCTATTGTTACACAGAACACTGCATGTAGAGTGGTGAATTATGGATGTCAGCTGGGAAAAGAGGGTGGGCGGACTAGGTGTGTTGGTAAATAACATCATAGAGCTTAAGAAACAAAGAGGCTGGGAGGATCATACTCAGGAATATTGAATTATTGAGAATTACAGCAGAAATAATATCGGAAGAGTCATGGAGTGATGGCTAAGACTCTATAGAGATGAAGGAAAGTAATTTTGGGATTGGCAAGCAACTGAAGCAAGTAGTGAACAGTCTTTCCAGGGAGGGGTGAGGGTTGGAAAGGATGGTTGGGGAGCAAAGAGGAGGCCTCCAAGCCAGTGCTGACGCGAAGACTATGATGTCACAAGAGCTGCTGAGTGGAAGCCCACAGCAAGTAGGGGACAGTCAAACCAGAGTTCAGTGCAGGTCCTGACTGACGGCTACTCTCTAGAGCAGCCAGGAGGAGCATACAGAGCCTCTGAAGTGGGCGTAAACAGGTACTGCAAAGCAACCTAGCAGGCTTTGGAGTCCTGAAAGACTCAGAGTGCCATGTAGACCACGGTGGTTCTGCCTGTGAGTCATGACCTCACTGGGGGTTGTCTAAAACCATGTGCATGTTAGATAGTTACATTACAATTCGTAACAGTAGCAAAAATACAGTTATAAAGTAGTTGTAGTAATTTTGTTACTGAGGGTGTCACCTCAACATGAGGAACTGTATTTAAAGGGTGACAGCACTGCTCAGGTTGAGACAGATGTAGACAGTCCTGATGACCTGTGCATCCTTCCAACCATGGCAGTGAGATTTAAGGCGTCTCCTGCCTCTACATCCCACATGGTAAGATTACAAAAATACATCACCCCACCTGGCCTTTCTGGACTTATAACTCCCACCTACTGCCTCACCCCAGCTCTTTGGATTTGATGTTTCTGACTGGCAAGGAGAGGTGAGTGCCGCGTCTAACCCTTCAGAGCGTGGCACACCTCACTGCCCACCCCACTTGGAGAAACCAGGGATTGCATGCAAGCTTTGTCTCCTGCTGCTCCGTTTCAAACATGCACTAGTGAACCATTACCCAGGAAGCACACTGATGGTCAAAAGCATTTCCTGCTTCTTCCTTCCACCTGAGGCAACTGCTGCGGTCATTGCTAACCCTTAGGTATGTTCAGTTAGAGATAATATCTTGTAAGAGAATACTATTCCAGTCACCTTCAGCTCAAGAGCTTTTGAACAGAATAAGATGACCAAGTTTGGAAATGTGATGTGGCTTGCCCCTGAGATTTACATGAAAGGTTTAAGTTTAAGATATTTATTTATTTTATTCATCAATTTTTTGGGGGGGGGTCATGTTGAGGTGGCCTAAGAGGTTATAGAGCAAGAAAAAACCAGTAACTGAGTATTTGAGTCTGAGTGGAGGTAAATGTTCACACTTAAAATGGTAAAAAGAAGGTCTGTCATTAAGTGGCAGAAAATAGAGGGTATGAAATGGAAGCTACTAGATTTATTGAGGTGATAAGAGTTCCAGCTAGACCTTGAAATGCGGTAAACACAGGAGAGGATGAAAGCATTTTGGAAGGTGGGATTTATTTTAAATGCTAAGAGTGTAAGAGTGTAGCAGCCACCTTTTCATCATAGTGAGGCAAAACCTGACCCAAGCCGCTTCAGAGACAGGTTAGTTCTTAGAGGATCAAGGGCATGGTGTCTTCATGGCTCAGTTCTGGAAATGTACCCCCGGAGTGGCAGGTGACAGTGGTGGGAGTTACTGTTGGCCACGCAGTCTCGTTGGAGCACATGATGCAGGGTCCCTTTCAGCCTGTATCTGAAGTCCTCAACTCTGCCTCCCTCCTCCGTTCACACTCTAGTGGTTCCTGGCTGCTACACTTTAGCTTCAGTTTGGGCTTGGCCTGATTTTTCATTTCTTTTTCCATAGAAAGAAATGCTTGTGACCATGTGATGAGCATGGGTTAGCTGTAGTGATTTGAGTAGAATGATGCCCCTTAGATGCCAGCACCCAGACATGCTAGGCATATAATGCACAGATTCCTCAGCCTCGGGGCTGTAATTCCTGTTAACCTCCGTGGATGAAGGGATCAGATCCCAACACATTCAGTTATGGTTGGTATTTAGATTGTGCACAGTGTCTGTGAAGCGAGTATCACTTTGCTTCTATGTGCATGGGACAGAATAAGCAAGAAAGAGTGAGGTGTGAGCATATTGTATATACCATCTCACCAGACGGTCTTCAAATAGAGCACCTCTCTCCCTCCCAGTGCTGATGTCTCTCTCAGAAGAGTTTCCCGTCATTGTTTTTAGGCAAGAAACATTCTTGTTGAGATTTAGTGCGCACCATTTTTTGCCTTATGAGCATTTCCTAAGCATGGCTTTGCCTGTATACACCCTCTGTATATATGTGGACACTATGATGACGTCCCTTTCTGAGGTCTCACTATGGAGCCTTTGGTGTTATGGCCAGTTTATTATCAGCAGCGATGCTTCTTTAATGAGCCGTCAGGTAATGTCTTCACAGATCTTCCTGAGTCAGCAACATTATGCCCTTCTAATTGGTTTGAAGACAGAAAGGTCACAATTTCCTAGGCTTTTGAGGGGGAAAACATTGGTTCTCAATGTTCCTAATGCTGCGGCCCTTCAATGTAGTTCCTCATATTGTGGTGACTCCAATCACAAAATTGTTTTCCTTGCTACTTAACTGTAATTTCGATACTGTTATGAACTGTAAATGTCTGTGTTTTCTGATGGTTTTAGGCGACCCCTGTGAAAGGGCCAGTTGACCCACAAAAGGGTCACGGCCCACAGGTTGAGAACAACTGGACTAAAGGCATATTTGACTACTCTAATCTGATGTTTAAACCACATGCATAGGAGACAGTGAAAATACAAAGCAGAGTATGCAGTACAAGTCACAAGTATATAGAATTTTTTAAAACTATTATTAAATAAAACCTTTTAAATGCATTTTCATTAAAAAATTATTAATTTTTATTTTGCTAAGGTTTGTTTTTATTTTATGAGTATGAATGTTTTGCCTACATGTTGTGTATGGACCCTATGTGTGTGCGGTGCTGTTAGAGCTCAGAAGAGGGCATCAGATCCTCTAGCAGGAGTTCCTGATGGCTATAGCCACGATGTGGGTGCTTAGAGCCAAACAGGGTCTTCTAACAGAGTAGGCAGTGCTCTGAACCACTGAGCCGTCTCTCCAGCCCCAAACTCTGTTAATTTTAAAACCTGACATATACTCCTTTTGTAAAATTTTAATTACCACGAATCTTTCTTTTAACATGGTAGTTGCTTCAGCCAGGGTCATTTGGTTCTGAACTTACCATCACTTGACAACTCCCAGAGCATTAGTTTTGTTTATTACTGTTTTGTTTTCCCTCAGCCTACCCACTAATTTAGTTTGGTTATATAATCTTCTTGTAGAAGGAAGCATTCTTCAGCCCTACATTTCATAGAAAAATAAGAGAGAGAATGTGTTTGTGCTGTAACTTAAAATAGTATAGCAAATTGAAGTTCGCGTAGTGTCTATTTACACAATGGGCTGTTCTCCATCAACAGAAGTGTTTCTAGTGGTGTAGCAGGAAGGTGGGAAACAGGGAGTGTTACAGTCCCAAAGTCTCCTGCTTTGTCAGTTAACAGCCGCTCACTAGAAGAAGTTTCTAGAACTCTTGAATTTTCTATTCATCTATTTCACCTGCTAGAAAAGATGGGAACCTGATGTATTTAGTTGACCATTTCTAAGCTACCCTACAATATTTGAAAGGGCTTATGACGTCATTGTTAGATCCCATGTACTAAACTCACTCTTGAATAGTTCTCTCTCCATTCAACTTTAGTCATTGGTTGGCTTTTTTTTAAATATAAATAGTATCAATTAATTTGGAAATTTTATGTCTATACTGCTTCTTTGGCTAGAGGTGTTTTTTTTTTTTTTATAGTTTTCACTCAGTGGGTAGAAATTTAGGAAGTTTGGGTACTTTGGACTGACCTGTGGAGTCAGTCACACAATCAAAGCCTTCAGACAGACATTGAAGATATTTCCAATAGTCTCAATGTTAGTACCATCTTACTGCAAGCCTATGGCTTTGGTAAGTGAATGTTTGGCTCTGGCAGAAGATCAAATGATAAACTTAGATCCCCTTGAACTTCTCTGGTGGGAACTGTTTTCTACCTGACTCTATAAATAGATCCATAGACCATATTCCTTAAACAGGGTCAAAATACACACACACACCTTTTTATTATTTTTTCTTGCAGTGTTCTGACTGCAAAGACAAAATTATTTTTATGGAGGAAATATATTTTACCTATCAAGGTTTTATTAGCAGTGAACTTACTTTTGAGGGATAAGATAGCACCATAAATGTGGAAGCAACCCCCTTTGAGTTAAAATGAACTCTGTAGGTAATATCTAGAATAGATTTAAGACCAATTTGAAGTTTCAACTGGAGTTCCAGCTGACACACTTTCTGCTTTATAAGTCTCAGTGCTGGCCTACCATAGGGGGAGGGAACCGAGCTCTGATAATGGAGCTTTTCAGAAAACCTTTTCCTTAAAGCAAAGATGCATTTTATTTCTGTGCTTCTCGGTTTTTGAAGGGTTCAGTTGTTTATTTGGGGAGGTCCGTGTCAATTATGTAATCAGAAGCAGGCCCCAGACTGCCAGTGATACTCTGGAAGGCATCGTCTACTTCAAAGGCAGCGCTACATCTCCCTCCCCAGATGAAGCCAATTTTTTCATAGAGAAGAACAAGGTAATTAGATTTTCTTTTTCAGAGAAAAAAATTATTTTTAGACTGAATTCAATGGGTCATATTTCTCTGCTCAGCAAAAATCTTGCAATTATCACTATGCTCTGGAAAATGTAACTCAATGACCCACCATTGGGCCAGGGCTGTGGGTCACCACAGAGACAGGTCAGGTGGCAGCTGTGTCCAGCAGGCAGCCGGACGTGATGTGGACTCAGGGTCTGTGACACATTCTCAACATGGAAAGCCAACAGTCAATGGTGCCTGTCATCACATGCCAGCGCTTGTTTGTTTGTAATAGAAACCTTTAGGAGGGAAGAACAAAAAACTGGCTTCCAGAGTGTGGGAGAGATTTCAGCCATATTCCTTCACTGTGGAAAATCCAAACTGGCCCCCTTCAAAATGGGCCTTCCATTGAAAGGAAGGTGTAAGTACATCAAGGTTCACAATCCCCCATTTTCTCTTCTGACTTTGCACAAGGCAAAAGGTCCCAGTGGCAAGGCATCTGCCCAGACCAGAGGGAGGAATGATGCAAAGTGAAGCCAGGGACAGAGACTAAACGTCCTGAACTGGAGAGCACATTATTTGCCTCCAGAGTGACACAATGGGAAGTTACAGTTTCCTACCCTGTCCTATCAACTTCCTTTAGGCAACTCCCATTCTTCCTTCTAGCCTCAAGTTCGACCCTACTTCCTCAGGAAAGCTAACTATGCCCTTTAACTTAGTCCTTCTCTCTGTGCTCCATTGAGGCCCAAGGCCTGTCCAGAAAAGACTATTAGATGGCATAGTGATTGAACTTCATATATCTTTACAAGAGCAGAAGCTTAAGAGGCGTGGGGCCATGTCTCTCATGCTTACAGTTTTCTCTTTGCTTAGTCTTGTGTCAGGCACACAGCAGAAGCTTAATATGTTTGTGTTGCTTTGAGCCAATATCATGGAGCAAGTGGTTACCCATCTCCATAATGCCTGGGATATGCGGATGCCTGGGGAAGAGCTTAAGCACATTTTCACTCTCAACCCATTTCAAGAGCAATGAAATCACCTCCAACAAGTCTGTAAACACCAGCACTCAAGAAGCCATGGTGTTGTTGAAGCCAGTGGCTACAGGTAAAACCTCTGGTCTTCAAGAAAGGATTGAGATAATCATGAAAATGCATGCTAGCCTGTATGTTCCAGCAGCTGAGACAGTAGATCAGGCAGGCCTGGAAAGCTTACCAGGGTTATTTTGCCTCTCTATTTACATGATTTTCATGAAAACTCATAGGGAATTTTGAGTTCATGTCTACACAGATGGTGATCAGAAACTTTGAAGGCACATTTGAAATGCAAGTTTCAATCCATACTGTTGTGGGTGTCTTTTGTACCCTGCCATAAGACTAGTGTCCGATGTGACAGGCTTGCTAACTACATATATAAGGACCTGAAATCTGTGTTTAGCATTGTTTTTGGATCCCTTTGCTACCAAATGTATTTACATATATGGGAAACCAGTTCCATTTTGTCCAAAAGGGGACCAGATGCTGGAGAGATGACTTAGTAGGTCAGAGTGCCTGTAGATTCCGTGGTACATGGGGCAGAGATAGGAAGATCCTGGTAACTCACTGGCTATCTAACCTAGTCAATGCGGAAAGCTTTGGAGTCAGTGAGAGATCCTGTTTTAAAGGAGGAAGAGGAGATGGTTAGAGGAAAATGTGCATCACTCTCCTCTGGCTTCTATACCACACACTTCTCCACAAGCAACCACATACCCATGTGCACATGCCACACACACACAACCACAGTGTGGAAGGAAGAGGCAAAATGATACCTAGGAGAAATGTGTCATACATAAAAGTGAATAGAACATATCTAATCTCCCAGACTAGAACAAAAGTACTTCCGGTCTGAAGATTGCTGGCGGAAACATGAGTATCTATGCACTGATGAACATAGCCAGATGCCATATTTAAAGAAATTTAATAGTTCAGAGAGAAAGCACATCTTCCCTGCTTTTTGACCCTGAAGGTTGAGATGCTCTTTGAAAGCTCATCTTGCGGGCTGGAGAGATGGCTCGGGGGTTAAGAGCACTGATTGTTCTTCCAGAAGATGGGGTTCAATTCCCAGCACCCACAGGGCAGCTTACAACTGTCTGTAACTCCAGATCCGGGGATCCCACACTCTCACACACACGCAGGCAAAACACCAATGCAAAGACAATAAAAGTAAATGAATTATTAAAAAAAAAAAGAAAGCCCATCTTGTACCTTCAGAAATCTCGTTTAAAATGAGATCCCCTCATAAACACAAGGAACCCAGAGTTGCCCAGTTAGAAGAAGGTTCTGTGTGTTTGCAACATCAGCCAAAGATCTTGTCTGGGGTGGGGAGAAGGCCATGTCAAAGGATGGAAAACAACTTCAGGGAGTGTTGAGTTCAAACTGTACATTCACAATTTCACTATTTTCAAATATTTCAAAGAAGGCTAGTGTTCCATGTGGACACTAGGCTGCATTCCTCAGGGAAAATTTAAATGGAAAAGAGGATTCCCAATACCATTGGAAAGGGAGAGACAAGATACAAACTACTTACTCGTTTTTTGTGGCTAGAATGTAGTTGTTTTTCATTAAATTTAGACTAGTTTTACAATTGACTGGTTTAATGTAAAACTCAAGTGATTTTTGTACTTCTGGTTATAACATAAATGCTATTAACATTTTCTTTGACAATGTGAAATAATAGTAACATGAGATTTAAATAAGGAAGTCAGGAACAGGAAGAAAAATGTGTACCTACTTCCCTATGCATTACAGAAGGAATTCAGACAATATCTAAAGACAGTGTCTGCAGTTAATACATCAGCAAAACCTTTTCAAATTTCTTACATTTTCACTTTAAAAAATTCTTTTTATTTTACTTTTGAGACAGGGTTTGTCTGTATAGAATTGGCTGTCCTGAACTCACTTCATAGACCAGGCTGGCTTCGAACTCACAGAGACCTGCCTGCTTCTGCCCTCCCGAGTGTTGGGATTACAGACTGCCACTGAACCCAGCTTTAAAAAAATATTTTTGTAAAGAAATATTCATCTTAACTTTTAAACTTCTAAGCTTTTTATTAAATAATTGTAACTAATAGTTTCTAATATAATATAAAATATAATAATATAAAAATATAATCATGTTTATTATACTATTTTGCTCTTATACCTATTCTCCTATGTGTTCAGAATTACATTCACCAACTATTAACAAAAATTACTTCTGAACATGGACATAAGTAATTTTATAAATGGTCTTTGTAGCCTTTAGATGTATCCACATATTTTTGTAGAAGAGATGGATGTTTATTTTAGCAATTAATTCTTGTAAAAGAAATGGGGAAATTGCAGCACACTAAATTCTCCTGTTGCTCAACCAGGAATTATAGACTATAGTTTATCAGCTGGACAGTGCAGGCCAAGCCCTAAAACTGACTGTGCGACACTTACTGATTCTTGTTGGAAACATTGCCAGACTTCAGTCAACACTTCATTGTCTTGAGCATGGCTCCTGCTAAAGTTCTGTGCTAAAGGGAAGTCCTAAATGTTTGCTTTTTTGAATTTTCTAATTGATAAAGCACCAAGAGCTCTCTTTCTTACGCTAGTGGCTCAGCCCCAAGTGAGGTTTACTTACATAGGGAAGTCGAGTTCTCTCTGCTTTATGGAGTCAAGCCGCTTGCTTGGAGAATTCCGCTTGCTGGAACACAGGGTGGCGGGATACTTTCTAGAAGTTTTAGAATCATGTTTCTGAACATGAATTGACCAGTTAACTTGTCAAACTTGTTGCCCATCAGAGTACAAGTAACACAGTTCACAAGCTGACCCACGTTTTATTATGCAGTTGAAGGTTAAAACATAGTGGTTTTTTCAGAAGAAACTTGGCAAATTGTAAAGTTAGGTAAAAAATTGTATTAAAATAATGTGAAAATATTAACTTACCCAGCAGAGTTCCGGAATATTATATGCTAGTTTGGTGCTTATTGTATGAGTGGCTAACACTCACTATAAATAATTTAAGACATTGAGACTTCCTTGTAAAAATATTCTGGGTTTCTGAGACATCTCATCTTACCATTTCCTTTTCAAATTTACCCCACTCCCAGTCCCAAAACAACTTGTTCTACTTCATTTTGAAAAGACGTAGGTAGGCTTTTGCATTCTCTACACTTTGCTATCCACGTTGTAAGATTATTGCCTGTTTGTCTATGTTCCTGATTAGATGATATTGAAGGCAGAAATTATGAAGATGGTATTGCCTTTTATTGAAGGCAGAAATTCTGCCTTAATTTCACTTTGTTTGCCTGACCCCCTCTCTGCAGACTATGGTGTTCTAGCCATGGACTCTGAATGCAATGCTGCCTTGCAATGAAATTAATGGGTTAGTCCTTAAAAACCTACTCCCCCATATGTTACTCAGCCTACTCCAACTGCCCCTCATCTATTGACTTTGAAATGCCAGGGCTGCTGGAAGCTTGAGAAAATTTTATTATAGCATCCTCCTCTGACGGATACATAGGCATTATCCCCAGAGGAAGACATCTGTAAGACCCAACCGAAGTAAGTAAGTGAGGCATGGAGAGCCGGATAGGATCACTAAAATATCTAGATACAGACATGCCTTACTGGTTCATTTCAGCACAGGGCAGCAAATGTGCAGGCATCATCACAAATGCAGTCATTTGGATGTCTGATTCTGAAGAGCCAAACACTGGGTGTCGTGGTCACCCACATGTCTGGCTGATTGACTATAAACTTTCCCCATTTTATTCCAGATGGCTTTAGCAGCAGATAAAGCATGGAGACTTTCCCACATTTTACATGGTACGTGGTGTTTTAGAATTCAGCTTTTGTGCTGGTCTTTTTCTCCCTCTTGCTATTGCCTGGATCTCATTAGAAACCATTAGTGATGTTATACTAAACCTATGGAATCTTAAACATGCTTTTAAAAATCCTGTGGAATAAAGATGTCTCCTACTAAACCTAAAATGCAGTGGGAATAGACAAAGTTACATTTCTTTAAGAAAAAATGACTCATTTCATAGTTTCCAAACTGTTTTGACTGAAGCTTCTCAAAATAAACTTTATTCAA
Source organism: Pachyuromys duprasi (assembly GCA_028658305.1). Lineage (NCBI taxonomy): Eukaryota > Metazoa > Chordata > Mammalia > Rodentia > Muridae > Pachyuromys > Pachyuromys duprasi. The sequence goes on from CM053763.1 coordinate 7,554,509, forward strand.
TAGGCAAACTTTGATGTCTGACTTTGAAAAAAAATCATTTCTCAAAGATACATTTCAATCCTTTTTGGGTGTTCATGTATTTCTTTTGTGCAGATTAACTTATTTTATTTCAACCAGTGAATGACATGATATTAAATAGCTATCTGAGTAGGGAAGAAAAGTATGTTTGACGTGGCCTTAACTCCTACATAAGCCAAACATAAAGAATATGCTATGTGATTTTTTTAAATTACAACAAAAATAGCATTTCAAAACCTTGCCAGAAGAGGGATTTGGTCCATTAAAGATAATGGAATCATTTAAACATGACCAAAGTGCAAGATTAGAACTGCAGTTAAGCTTCATAAGGAGATTTTTGGTTCATATGCTATTTCCTAGGTTAGGCAACATTTTTAATTCTTCACAGTCTCAAACTTTAATCCTGGAAGAGTAATTCAAATGTGAGAGCTCACAGACTGTAATTTGTTTGGAGTGGCAGTTTGCCACTGACTTGCCTCCGGCTCTTTTGTGTTCTTCCAGCAAGGGGACTTAAAGGTAGCCATTTGTTAAGTCTAGGTCTACACAAGACCACTGAAACAGAGGAGTTTTCAAGCAAATCTTTTTTTGTAAAGCATAAACCAGTTTTGTTTTGTTTTGGTTTTAGTTGACAGTTTTTTTAAGACATTTATTTCTATTCAGACAACAATGAATGAAAGTACGTAATTGAGCAACCTTTTCTTTTTTAAGTAAGAATTGCCCCTTGCAGGGACTGAAGAGAAGATTAAGACCTAAATTCTAGCAGTAACTCTGGTGTTTATCTGATGTTTACCAAGTTTAATTTCCACCAAGTTCAATTTTTTTTTTTTAATCTACAAGTGGAGGAAAGGACACCGTGACTCGTTGAAACACTAAGGGGGAAATGCTGTGACTTAGGCCCATAATAACTGAATTTCTCTCTAGTCTCAGGTCTTGGTTTCTTTCCCTTTCTCCTGAAGAGGTAACTCCTCAATGAAAACATGAGAGAATGCCTACCAGTCAGTTCACTAACCTGCTAAAAACCGTTAGAACCTGAGATCAGATCTGAAGTCACAATGAAGAAGAGACATTGGTGGAGTTAGTGTTTTGGTTTGGTTTGTTTTTTCCCTGAGATTTTTGTTTTGTTTTTGAGACAAGATTTCTCTGTGTAGCCCTAGCTGTCCTGGACTCTTTGTAGAGCAGGCTGGCCTGAAACTCACAGGCCTCTGCCTCTGCCTCCCGAGTGCTGAGACCACAGGCGTGTGCCACCACGCCTGGCTTCTCCCTGACATTTTAAAGCAACACTTCTTCCAGTTTCCTATCACTGTTAAATACGCCTGTAGATTCTTCCAGAACCTGTGTGTGTTTTAAGCCTGGGACCAGTATTCTAAGTAACACGTCCCGAGCGTTTAATACCCATAAAGTGAAAAATGCGCTTCTATTGTTTGACCAGAAACGATCACTCCAGCGCATTATGATCTGAAGGAAGTAGGGAGGAGTGGGTCCTAGGGAGACAAGCTTAAGAGAGAAAGGGGGACTCAGCTAGCCTCAGCTCCTCATCCGAGAGCTCAGCATCGTGCTGGACATATTCTGTGCTCATGTTGAAGCAAGTCTGCTTCGTTAAATTTTTAAGTTTGCTAGAAGCCTCAGTTTGGATTTACTACTTCAGAGTATTTATTCTAAAAAGTCTCTATGGTAGGTGGGGTCTGCAAGTGGCTACAGAATATCTAAGCATTAAAGAGGGATGTGGAAATTCGTGTTTGCCCTCTGTGTAAAGGTACTTTTTGTAATATAACCTTTATATTTACAGGATTTTTTCTCAGAAGAAATATGAAGATTTCCTTTTCATTGAAATCATTTAGAGCTGGCTGTTAGCTTGCACAATTTACAAAACTGTATTTGGCTATGCCATGAATGTATAGGCTATTTACACAACAACTCGAGGTCATTTTATACTCAAAATTGCCTTGGCCCTTCTGATAGCTCTCCAAAGTGATGTATTGGTCATTCAGTGCTCAGATGCAGGGGCTGGAGGTCAGGGAGCTGCCACTCAGAGCGGAGGCCTCTGCAAATAGGCTGAGGAGGCTGAGAGACGCTGGTGGGAAATGAATGTGCACGTCTCGACTCTGTGCCATGCTAACTCTTCCTCCACGCTTTCCCTGTTAGCATCCTGAACCGCGCATGAAACACCCTCTAGCTTAACTCCGAGCCTCTGCTTGAGTGCCGTTGCTTTCTGTGTTCCCCAAACTTTTAATCCCTAATATCTGCCCCACAGTGAAGAGAACAGAAGTGACATTCAAAGATACAATCAATATCCCTGCTCCTCTTGGCCCCCATCCCCAGGCTTTTCCTAAATACAGCTCACCTGAACTTGCCTGTGTTTCTCTTCATTTGGCTTTGCTCTTCCATGTGTCTGAAACAGCCTCACCCTTCCAATCAACACCCGGATTTTAGCTCTCTGAGCTTCAACCTTCCTTTGAGATTTTCTCAAGTACCATGCTTTGCCGAGTCAAAAATAACTGAGACTGTCTGAGCCATCCTTCAACCCTTAACATTTGAAGAGGCTGAGGCCACCTAAGAGTTTGTGCCTAAGATCACATTGTTAGTTAGTAGTGTCACCAGGACTTCAAATCAAGGTCTTATAACCCACAGTTTTTCTATACATAGCGACTATTATATGAACCATCCAAGGACCAGACGTTTTTCTCTGACAGTCTTCATAAATATACAATCGGAGATGCCTGATGGCCCTTTCATTTCAGATGCAAAAAAAAAAAAAAAAATGGCTGCAAGACCTCCACCTCAGGAAAAGCACTAAGATGCCACATGTCCTCAGAAAAAGCACTGAGACGCCGCATGTCCTCAGAAAAAGCACTAAGACGCCGCATGCCCTCCATCACTTCCTGTTCAAAATTTCTGTCACCTTCCTCACAGTCTCGTTTTATCCTAAGCTCAGAAAAGTACTTTTTCCTTCATTCCTACAAAGCCACTGCTGTTGACAGATTTTGATGGATGGCTTGGAGTGATCAAGGGACAGAGCAATGCAGCCCAGACTGGATCACAGCTTAAAATGAGTTTCTTCAGCTCTTTACCTTACTTCTTTCCAAGATGATTTGTGGGGTAGCTGGAGCCATCCATCCTCACAACTCAGAATAAGGTCAATGTGTTTACTGTGCATGTTTCATTTTGAAAATTAATATGGCATCGCCGTGCAGAATGCCTTAACGTTGAGAAGAGGGTAAAATGAGCATCTGATGACATGGCTGAGCCTTTTCCTGCCAGGCACCAGGCTGCCTGCTACCTCACTTAATTCTCACCACAGCCATTCAAGGTAGAGTGTTTCTACCTTTCTTTTAGTCTTTCAGCTAGCAAGTGACAGGTTCAGAATTCAAATTTAGAACTATGTAACCTTAAAGTCCCCAAAGCGCTTGATCAGACAACCATGGCATTGGTCTTCACAGAAGAAAACTCAGGAAAGACAGAAACAAAATGGGAGAAGACGCAGCCTCTAACCAATACAACCTAGACAGAACCCTCCCGCTTGGGAGTGCTCAGTCATATCTGTGCTAAGAGGGGTGATATTTCAGAATATGCTGAGGCTTCAAATGTCCCAGAGCATGGAGTAAGAAAAATAAAATATCAAGAAAAGCTGCTAATGGGCTAGTGGGAGGTGGTGTTTTAGGCCATGATGGGCCACGGTACAGAATGGGTGTGTCTTTTCATCTCTACAGCTCATAGCTCTTTAAGTTTTGCATAAACTCAGAGGTCCTCCACCTAAGCAAGCCGGGCATCCTCCAGTCACTTGGTTTTTATATCCCAAGAAGGGCAACATGTTCCTTGGACTCTCCCCGAGAGCTTTCGGGAAAGCTTTTATTTATCGCTCTTGCCCATGAGTGGGCATGGGGCAGGTGTCTGGTTTTTGTTACATTGTAAAGAGCCATTATGCCTTCCCTGTGTGAAGGGGGAAATGCTTCGTGTGAACTGAAGTCACATCACAGCTAAACAGAGGACTGTGTGGCACTTTCCTTGCTTAAAAGCTGTTAAGTTTGGCAATCCTCACTCTGTTCCAGTCAAACGTTTTCTTAGCCATATTAGGCTATATGGACATAAGCCAACAACGTGGCTGATTATGAGTAGCATTTTTTTTTACTGGTTGAAAAGGAATGGAGACAGACGTGGCTCAGAGCAGGTTTTTGAAATGTGGCTGGAAATGAAAACTCTCTGATGTGCTGAGAGCGGTACCCGAGTCTTTAAGATGAGAGGCGTGGAGAAATGTGGATGTATTTGTTTCTTATGGAAAGGATGAACAGTGTATTAGAAGCTCAGGCAAACCGAGTACAGATAGGAGAAAGGAAATCAGACCAAGACCACATCCACCAAGCTCAAGAGTGAGACTGACTCGCTCTCTAGAGTCAGAAAACCAGCCCAAGAGTTCTACATCCAAAACGTTCTGAGCAGTCCTAGACCTGGCAAAGTGTTGGGTTTTTCTGAGAATCAGAGGAGATAATGCATGATTTCAACAAAAGCATGTTGACATGTCTCACATCCCATCTCATCCAAGCTACAAGTTGTGACAGCAGAGAAAATAGCTTTCAGGTTCCCCCCTAGCTGCCTTTCCGTCGTTGACATTTATTAAATATCCAACCGTCTACAACACGTTGACTACCTAGCCAGGATTTTAATGAATATTGTATGCAAATAGTGATTAACACATGAACTCTCCCTGTTGTCTTCTTATCAGAAAGTTTTGGGTAAGAAATAATTTGACCATGACTATTCATTCATGTTATGTAGGTGTGTTTGCTGAATGACAGCTATGAATAGTTACTATATGGCAAGCATTTGCAGAACGATGAATAACCAGTAATAAGTAAACCAGGCACAACCTTAAGAATTTTCAGTCTTAGGGGGAAAAAAACCAACAGATATTAAATTTATACACACTGCTATGTCCCCTACAGGCTTCTGTGTTTGAACAATTAGAAGGTGGCGAGGCTTTGGGACAGAGGACCTAACTAGTGAATATAGATCACTAGGAGTACTAGGACCAGCCATCATTCTGGTCCTCTCTGTTTCCTGACTACTCCATACGCAGGAAGTAACAATTGCCTGCGCTCTGCCACCAGCCATTCTCTGCCGTGCCGGGATATGTCCTCTCAAACCATCAGCCAAGAGAAATCCTTCCTCTGTCAATTGTTTGTCACAATGACGAGAAAAGTAGGAGCAAACATTAATATCATTGCAACGCGTGATTATCATGAAGACAGGCAATAAGAGTCCTCTTAAGAGAGAATGACACAGAGATTAAACCTTTAGAATCTGGATGTCTAGGGCAACAATATTTAGTTCACTATATTCTCTATATATGTATATATTATACTATATGTGATACGTGTATGGAATTCTTCAACCTTTATCATTGGTCTTGTGACAGTGCTTGAACACAGAAACTAGTGTTTTCCTGATGTTGCATTTACTATTCAAAGGTTGTTGGTAGACTTGTGGGCTTTGTGAGTCTACAGGATAAGAATTATACAAATAAAATGCATTTGATTCTTATCAGGTAGTGTTGGGGAGATGGCTTCCAGCTTCAGTGACAGCGTGCTCCAAGCTGTATGGCCTGAGAGAGTTGTGTTCATGCAAGACAGTGAGGGAACTAATACAACTAGGTCACAACTTAACAGCACCGAGGGGCAGCTCGGTGGACAAAGCAAGGTGACACCTAACCTTGTCAGTCACGGGGAAATTCCACACCTGAAGTCTGCACGCACTGTGAAGCTGGTGAAGTGTTTTAAGCAGGGCAGTTGATGTGGCGGGATGAACTTTTTTTTAAATGTAATTGTTTACAGATGGTCAAAAAATTAGAACAGAGGCCTGTTGGGGGGCTCCTGGAATGGCTGAGGTGACGTTGCGGTGGCTTGGATTGGAGTGGTAGCAATGGTGATGAAGCTAAATGGACCGTTTCAGGCTAATCTCCTAAGAGCGGAATCGTGTGGCGTTAGTAACTCTCTGTATGAGGCACGGTGGGGAAGGGTGATGAGGAAGAAGAAAGACCCTGGGAAGGTTCCCCGGTCCACAGCTGGAAGAACAGCGATGCCATCTGCCGAGAAGACAAGAATGCAGGGCCCTGTTCAGTTGTACTCTTCTCGCTGAGGGAAAACAGGCAGTGGCGTAGGCTTGTGAACTGGAGAGAAGAAACGCACATACACAGTTTAAAACCGCTGTTGACATTTCCTTAGGAAGCTTTCACAGTGCCGCGGGCTCTGCTGTGATGGTATGGACCACCACACTCCCAGAATTCCCTGGCCTCTCTCCCCTGTGCCCCTGCAAGCGGTGTGCTTGGTTTTAACACTTAATCTGCTACCTTTTAAAATCACCTCAGTTTTAAGAACCGAGTCTTTTTGTTTGGGCTTTGTATAGCATAGAATAATAACTGTTGTCAGCAACAAGCTTAGATATTTTCGCTTTTTTATTTTTTAGTTTTACTTTTAGTTTCAGATTTTGTTTTTTAGCTTTTTGCTGGCTCTGGGGATACGTGAATGAGAGTGACATAAGTAGGTTGACGCTTATTTCCCCATAAAAATTAGTGTTAGCTTTGTGAGAGCAGGGAGTCCATCACATTGGGAGTTTTCTATGATGGAATGCTTATTTCTATTTTTTCTATGACATAATATACATGTTTGTAGTATTCAAAGATAGATATGACCACACAGAGCAGATGATTACAACTTTTTTTTCAGTAGTGAAATAGAAAAAAAGTCTTGAAAGAATGCCAGTTATTTATTACATTAAGATTCAATCACTGGGCTGGGCATGTAGCCTACCCAATTGATAGAGCACCTATCTATTATGCATGAGGCTTTGGTTTCCATCTCCAGTACTGTGTAAACCTATGGTGATGCTATACACCTATAATCTCAGCACTCAAAAAGTAGAATTGAAGGATCTGGAGTTCAAGGACATCCTCAGCTACAAAGCTATTCCAAACATCCAATGCTAGCCTGAGCTATATAAGACTCTGTCTCGAAAAAAAAGAATTAGTTATTAATTATTGGCTATGATGTGAATTACCTAGAGATATTAAGCTGCATATAGGTGTGATTAGTTATGCATGGAAGTTATACTCAAATTCCTTGCCTTCATGGATTTTCCTTCTCTGAGAGCAAAGATCCCAAAGCATCATGGGGACAACTTTGATCTTCAGTTCTGTATTTTTGCTTTTGAGACATATTAGGACATGGAAGAACACACACACACACACACCCTGTTAGATTTTATTTTTTAAAGTATATGTATATATGTGTGGGTTTGTTTACACAAGTGTAGTGTCCACAGAGGCCAGAAGAGGGCATTGGATGGAGTCTTCAAATTATGAATTACAGGCAGTTGTGAGTCACCTCATCTGGGTGCTAGAAATGGATCCTGGGTCCTCTGCAAAAGCAGTACATATTCTTAACTGCTGAGCCACCTCTCCAACAAGAAATACCAATATAATAATAATGAATTTTAAAAGACTACTTACTTTGTTTGTTTTTGAGACAAGGTTTGTCTGTATAGCCCTGGCTATTTTGGAATTCAATCTGTAGACCAGACTGGTGTTGAACTCACAGAGATCCTCCTGCCTCTGCCTCCTGAGTGCTGGGATTACAGGTGTGTGCCACCACTGCTCAGCTGACCATTTATATTTAAAGAAAGATAGCCATCTGGTTTTTAAGTTGGGATTATAAGAAAGTAAAGCTTAGGGTACAGTTCACATTTTATCAATTAGTTAACAGAATTGCCAATAAAAAGATTAGCACTGGGCTTCAGTAAGCGCTGAGTGGACACTTGGGATCAGTTTCATTATGGTTGAAGGAAGGACAGTGGATAATGATGTTTTCATCTGGATCTAAAAGTGGACAAGGATAAGCAGCTGGAGACTTCATTTGACACACAGCAAGCAACAAATATGCTCTCAGAGTCATTGCTGGCTTGGGGGATACAGAAATGAATGTGATATAAGTAGGTTGATGCTAATTTCCCCATAAAAAATTAATGTTAGCTTTGTGAGAGCAGGAAACCCATCTCTCTATGGCCCTGCTATCCCTAGCAAGTTCCACTTAGTGACTACAAGTCCAGTCCCAAGCAAGACATGACTCTGTCTCATAAGATAGGAATAGTAAAAGATCTGTTCTTAAATTGTTCCTATGGAAGGATCGATCTTCATGCATAAAACACCCTTAGAGGGTGACACACTAGGCATTTCTTTTTCACTCGGGAAAATTATGCTGTTGAGTGAGTCAAGTTTATAGCATAACTTTGAATCCTTCTAATTATTCCTTAAACTATCGCGTGAAAGCTAGCATTTCTGACAACGTGTGTCATAGGTGACTTATGCTGGAGATTTCACATGAAAAACACCTCATTGGAGATGTGTTTTGGTGTTCAAGTGCCTTGAGGCTGAGGCCTGTGCAGAGAATACTGAGCACTTGGTTCATTCCCCTATGTGTCATTACTCCAAAGGCAAGGCAAAATGCAGAGCCCACAGAACATTCAATTCTTAAAGCAGTTATTCTGAAAACATTGAGATAGTGATAGTGGTTAGGAATCAAGAAGTGACCTGATCCCGTCTCTAAAAACAGTGATTTGTTCCCAAACACCAGGCAGCCAGTTTTTGCTAAATGAATCTGGTGGACAAGTAGACAGGCAGAATGACATTTTGTAAAAAGAACAGATTTAAGGGTTGTGGAGATGGCTCTGTTGGTAAAGTGTTTGCCGTATAACCATGAGAGAACCTGAGTTTGGGTCCCAGCATCCATTAAAAAACATCAATGCTGGGAAAGCTGACACAAACAACCCCTCCGAATCTGCTGGCCAGTCAGGCTATCCAAATTAACACTCTCCAAATTAGGTGCTGGAAACACGGTGCAGGCAGACTGACGAAACGTCCACAGCAACCTGTGGCCCCTACTCATGTACCCATCCCCCCACTCGCAGGGAGAGAGAGTGCAGTTCTTCCCACTGCCACCTCAGAAGACGTGGGCAAAGCACTCAGTCTCTGTCCACCTTCCCATAAAATGCTTCCAGTAATATTTATGTGGCTGGCCTCTGGGGTTGCCTTTAAAAATCACTCAAGAAGAAAGGGTGTGCTGGCTAGTTTTATGTCAACTTGACATAAGCTAGAGTCATTTGGGAGGAGGGAACCTCAGCTGAGAAATGACCCCACCAGATTGGCCTGTGGTACATTTTCTTGATTGGCAATATATATGGGCAGTGCACCTCTGGGCTGGTGGTCCGGGTGCTGGAAGAAAGCAGGCGGAGTAAACCACCAGGAGCAAGCCAGTGATCAGAGCTCCTCCTTGGCATCTGCATCGGCTTCCACCTCCAGGCTCCTGCCTTGCCCATCTCCCTGGATAACAGACTACATGCTGTAAGATGAAATAAAGCCTTTCTTTCCCAACGTTTTCTTGGTAGTGGTGCTTTATCACGGAAATAGAAAACAACCAGGACACAAGGGACCCGAAAGTTCTGTTTATTGTAGCAGTGTTGTTCTTATATTCTTAACTCGTTTGTGATGGCCCAAGTGTTGCTTGGAAATCAGTCCACAAAGGGTTGCACTCATATGTGACAGAAGCATAATTGCCTGGTGACCAGCTGCTTCATCCCCACCAAGCATTCCAGACATTTCAGAGCAGGAACAAGGTCTATGGGAAAAGTCAAAAGGAGACTGGTCAGAGGAATTCCACTGGCTGTTCCCAGGGCCCTGTGCACAAAATGGCCCCCTGTGCCTTGTTATTTTACTGTGGTTGCTGATATCTACAGCTTCCTACACGAGGGCAAATGCAGATCTGGATGACGACGGATGAGCAATGACTATAATGATAACTAGTTTTCTAGTGCAAAGGTCATGTGTCTCCTCTAGGGGACTGTAGCCTCTGCTGGGTATTCTTCAGACTGCAAATGGAAATAACACTGGGCTACCGTTCTTTTTCGATGAGTGAAATGATGCAAATTTCCTCAGGGCTCCACACTGCTGGCTTTACTTGGTGGCATAGGACAAGGTAATGCCAGCTTCTGAGCTAAGCCATCAGCCTTATAGCAGACCAGATTGCTTATGTCTACATGTTGCGCTTAACATAGACTGTGCTGGACACCTTAGAACACAGCTCTGTGGTAGACGGCAAAGTGGGAAACACCCACCATCTGACTGAAGTGGAACAAGATTATTCTACTCTGGGTGTTATTTGGCTTGGCTTTTGGCCTACTTTAAGCAACTGGACATACGAGAAATAATATATGGTTCTGTCTTCAGGTATTGAAATTTCAATCTATAAGCCAAAACCATAACTAGAAAAATAATTAAGGTTTTGTTTTGTGGGCTGGAGAGATGGCTCAGTGGTTAAGAGTATCTGCTGCTCTTGCAATGGACCCAGGCTTGGTTCCCAGCACCTACATGGTGCCCCACCACTATCTGTAACTGCATTCCAAGAAATCCAATACCCTCTTCTGGCTTTGGTGGGCACTACAAGCATGCAGGATGTGTGTGAATGCATGTATGTATGTGGTGTGTGTGTGTGTATGAAACACATACACATAAAATAAAAAGAATACTCTGTTCTTTTCTTTGTCATTGTACATATATATGTGATTGTGCCGTTACTCATGCAAGCCAGGACAGGGAACTGGATGCCCTGGCGCAGGAGTGACAGGTGGTTTTGAGCCATCCACTTGGGTGCTGAGAACTCAGGTTCTCTGGAAGATCATTAAGCTTTCTTAACTGCTGAGCCGTCTCTGAAATCCTTTTAATATACATAAAAATAAGGGTGGGTAACATACAAGACCTGCACGGGGTTTAGACCTCACAAAATCCCAGCATGGAGAAGCAGGTGTTGACACAAAGTCCCACTTGTAGCCAAGAAGCTATTTGTAATTGCACCTACTAGGGAAGAGACAGTCAGTTTTCTCCAGTGGAGTCTCGCTGGGTATATCAGCCACACAATGATGGTCCTATGCCCAGAAGTAGATGGCCAACACAAAACTGATTCCATGTTCTTTTGTGTGCTTTTTGTTTTCTGCTGGCATTGTTTTGGGGAAGGGCCTGTTTGTGTTAGTTTTTTTTTTTGTTGATATTGATTTGAGGTGGTATTTTAGTTTTTTTCTTCTTTTGTTTCTTCTTTTTTTTTTTTTAAGACAGAACATGAAGTTGAGTTGGGAGGATCTGGGAGGCATTTAAGGAGGAGAAAAATATGATCTAAATATATCGCATGAAAATGTTTTAAATAAAAATCAACTTTGAAAAGAGAACCAAAAGGTTAAGAGTTGGTGAGATGAGTCCATGAGTAAAGAAGTTTGCTCTGCAATTCTGACAACCTGAGTTTGAGCTCTGGGACCCATGTGAAAGCTTAGGTAGCATTAATGTTGGACTTAGTGGGTTATAAAAGAATAAAAGAAGAAGACATAAAGTTGGCAGGAAAGCTGGGAGGGGTCGGAGGGGGGGGAGTGGATAGGATCAAAATACATTGGGTACATATATGAAGTTCTTGAAGAATAAATTAAAATATGTTAAGGTGGAAGGTAACAACACATGGAAAAGTGGTCACACTGTTGCATGTGTGGACACTCTCCTCCCTATCACACACCACACACACATACATATAGAATAATACACTTTAAAATGAAGCTCATTATTTCTTAGAACACTGGAACCCGAGCAGTTACCATCACACAAACAACACTTGAAGTACACTCACTGAGAATGATGATAACAAAGACCATCAGTCCTGAGGGAGATGCCTGCAAGGGTGTGTCCACAGCCCTTGGCTTCTCCACCACACTTCATCCCTCAGGGTGTTCAGTGGTTAGGCTAAATCCAGCCTCAGGTAGACAGTGACTCTGAATGGAAGGATGCTGCTTGCTACACAAGTCTGTATCTTGCATATTGGTATCCATAAGAAACTTATCAAATCGTGACATCAACCACTTTCCCATGAGAAATCTAGAAATTTCATCGTTATATAAACGACTCTTTCTTCCCTGTTTGCTTCCAACAAGTAGAGAACTCTTCATACGGCTTAAAAAATAAACAGCCAACCTTCATTCACCCTGTTCTGGGTGCATTCTCACTGCCTCTCCAATCAGAAATCATCTCGCCTAGAAAAATCCACCCTCGTTCCTCTGTTAAAAATGGAAAGAACTTGGCTGAAGCAAGAGCAGCATGAATTATTCCCAGTCAGTGTAAAAACAGAGAGGGGAGCAGCAAGAGCCTCTTTCTAAGACATCAAAGCCCTTTCTCTGCATTGTTATGTGATCTTTGTTTCAGAAAGAGATTTCCTCTTTCTTCATACTTTACACATAGGCTCCTCTGAAAGCCCTAAATCTAAGCTATATCCTTGCCTCCCTTAAAATTTTAAGAACTTGGCAAACTTTCCTTAGGTTGTACTGCTTACTATGGTCCCATGATCACACTGAATTAGGTGCTTGGGGTGTGTGTGTGTGTGTGTGTGTGTATGTGTGTGTGTGTGTGTGTGTGTGTGTGTGGAGTATTCTGTTTCTCAGATTCAGAAGGGTGAGTAGAAAGAAGCTGGTACTCATGGGAGGTGGAGGAGGGGAGTCATAATGGGCTGAACTCCATCCTAGGCTGTCTCCGTGTCATCTTGTGCATTCACTCACTCCTGTGCCCATCAGGCTTTTGTAAATCATGGGCTATAGGCCAGGGAATGTGCTAAATACCTTGGCATGAGGAAGGTGGTAGCTGGGGCTGGAGAGATGGCTCAGTGGGTAAGCATGAGGACCTGAGTTCTGATCTCCAGCACCCATGTAAAAGGCTGGGTGCTGTGGAGGGTGTCTATAGAGGCAAAGGCAGGAGGGTCCCGGGGCTCACAGCCAGCCAGTCTGACCGAATTGCTGAGCTCCAGGTTCAGTGACAGATCCTGTCTCGAAACAATAAGGTAGAGAGTGAATGGGAATGACATCTGCAGTGAGCGACTTCTAGCCCACCACCAACACATGTATGTGTAAAAACACATGAACATGGAGAGGGAGAGAAAACACTATTCAAGCTGGTTGTTAAAACTTTCAGTAATTATTTGATACTGAAGTAACTGATATGCAAAAAGACTTTCCCTAAAACCACAGCTCTGTTAAGTGCAGTCTATATGACCCCACAGACTGCATTCTTCCAAAATCCCATGATGCTTTGCAAGGGAAGACTCATGCCCAACCCACCTGAGCCCTTTGAAGCTTTATCTGCTGTCTAACGAATCTATCTGATGCAAAAGGCCACAAGAACTCTTATTTTTAGTAAATAACTGTTTTTCTTTATGAAAATAATTTCTATAATTCCCCACTGTATCAAGCTGCTTGATAGCTAAGTCTCCTATGTTAATTATTCCATTAATATACCTAAACTTCTTTTCTACTCATTCATACAAACATTCTCATGTACAGAATTGCATAGTAACACTAAAAATGTGTTTCATGAAAAACAAGAGGTTCTTACTCAGGCATAAAAATGAGGAGCTGGAGGGATGGCCCTGTGGTTAAGAGCATTTAACTGCTCGTGCTGAGGATTCAAGTTTAGTTCCCAGTTCCCACATGGCACCCACACCACCTGTCACTCCAGCTCCAAGGGATCCAACACCCTGTTCTCACCTCCACAGGCTCCTGCATGCAGGCGATGCACATAAGCTCATACAGTCAAGCACACTCACACATAAATAAGACAAATAACTAAAAATAATCATAAAACATGTATGATGAAATACAAGTCTACAACAGATGAACTCTACTCAAAATATACAAGCAAAAGCTAAAAAGGCATATACAAGTTTAAAAGCAAAGGGAATATCTTGTATAGGGCTTTGATAACCATGTGGGTGGCTGGAGATTGGTTTGGAAAGGTGTTGGTGACTGTGAAAAGGAGACATGATTGATGAGCAATGGCTATGGAGCCTGAGAAGTCTCTGAGCATCCTAAGATCAGAAGTAGTCCTTAGGGCTGGAGAGATGGCTCAGAGGTTTACAACACTGGCTATTCTTCCAAAGGTCCTGAGTTCAATTCCCAGCAACAACATGGTGGCTCACAACCATCCATAGTGAGATCTGGTGCCCTCTTCTGGCATGCAGGCAGAACTCTGTATAAATAATAAATAAATTTTTAAAAAAAGTAGTCCTTGTATTTGAATTGTTTTGGTATATGGGCCAGCTGCAAAGATATTCGGTATTTCCTTTCTAAGGTATGGCCAGCCAAAATACATATATGGAAAGTTCACCAAGTAAATAATCCAGTGTTGACTTTTAATTTAGAAATAACTGACCAAATCGATCCCAGCCTTCCTTTTGTGTCATATTGGCTCATATTGCTTTGAAGTTTCTCTTGTTGTTTTTCCTTCATTTTACTTTGTTATTTTGGTCCTCTCTTTCCACCATGTAGGTCCTGGGGATTGAACTCAGGTTGTCAGGGTTGGCAGCACATGCCTTTACCTACTGAGCTGGCTGGGTGTCTTCTTTTAATTGATTGGAAAGTTCTATGCACCTAGTATGTTTTGATCATGTCGCTCTCCATCCCTCTGTTCCAATTCCTTCCTATCACTATGCTTCCTTGCATCATGTGGCATTTGTTTCCCACAGATTCTGCTCAGTGCTGCCTGAATATACATATACAGGTTGAGGAAAACTGGGATATGGACAGCCTCTAGGCCATAGCTCTCATTCTGGATCACTACCCCTTGAGGGTCCAGTGGCCCTTTCACAGGGGTTGCCTAAGACCACTGGAAAACACAGATATTTACATTATGATTCATAACAGCAAAATTACAGTAATGAAATAGCAATGAAAATAATTTTCATGTTAGGATCACTACAACATGAGGAACTGTATTAAAAGGTCACAGCATTAGGAAGGTTGAGCACCACTGCTCTAAGGAGATGTGCCCTTGAAGAAAACGCCCTCTCCCAGCAGCCTTCACTTGCCAATAGCTCCTAGGGTAGGGGTAGGAGTTTGTGACCACCTTCACTGCTCAGTGCTGGGATTTTGCCTGGCTTGATCTTGTGCAGGTCTTGTGCATGTTGTCACAACTACTGTTACGTTGTATATGTAACTGCCCTGTTGTATCCTGAAATACTGTTTGTTTATAATCATCCACAGCTTCTGGCTCTTACAATCTTTCCTTTCTCCTCTTCCACAAAAACCTTCCAGAGCTATAGGAGCAGGAGGAGGTGTGATATAGATGGCCCAGTTAGAGCTTAGCACCTTGGCAGTTTCTCATTCTCTGACCAGTTGTCAGTGTCTGTGTTGACACCATCTACTTCTAAGGGCTGCTTCTCTGCTGATGGTTGAGCCATACACTAAGCTATGGGTATAGAAATAAGTCAGTTAGGAACTGGTTCAAGTTACGCTGTAGAGTTAGAGTAACAAACCAGCACACACTGACACTTAAAAAGACACGTTGACCAATGAAATAGAATTGAGGGTCCAGACGTAAGTGCATACTCCTACATCCACATGTCTTTTACCAAGAGTCAAAGCAATAAAAAAATTAAAAAACCCCACACGTTGGGGAAAGAAAGTATCTCCAACAAATGGAGATGGTCAAACTGGAGAGTTATGTGTAAAAGAATGAATCTAGTTCCTTCTCTGTACAAAACCTAACACCAAATGGATCAAGGACCTCAAAATACTAACCAATACCCCATCTGATAAGAGGGGGAAGAGGAAGGAAAGAACATTCTTTGGCTGGTAGGCTCAGAAAAGGACTTTCTAAACAGGACTACCAGTAGAGACAGCAGTATTTTTTTTATGTCCTATTTACCAAATTTTTATGTGGAGATATTTTCCTCCCTTTCTCACCACCACCCACCCCAAAATAACAGCAACCTGTTTCACATTTAGTTCAACAATCGATCTAAAAATCTTAGAAGGTGTGGCACGGTGATAATTAGAGGTCAGGTTTAGTTGTTTTCCAAATAGGCATCAAATTGGGATTGCCTTCATTCCTTTTTGTTGCTGGGATAAAATTCCATGACAAAAGCAATTAAAGGGAGAAAGAACTTCTTTGCCTCACAATTTGAGGACACAGTTCACTGTTGCAGGGAATCAAAGCAGTAGTTTCATCTCAATTCATCCGCATTCAGGAGCAGAGAACAATAAATGAATGCATGCACAATTGTGTTTAGCTCACTGTTTTCTTTTCATTCAGTTCAGGGCCCAGCCCATGAGGTAGTGCTGACTTCATCACCTCAATTGATTGAGCTCTAAATTCAATAAATCCAATTAAGAGAGTGCCTAACTGATAAGAATGAGGACAGGCCAACTTAACCTACACAATTCATTGATACTTTCTTCACAGGTGATTCTGCACTGTATCCAATCAACAATCAAATGAATAGTCAAGGGGCTGGAGAGATGGCTCAGAGGTTAAGATCATGGACTACTCTCCCAGAGGACCTGATTCAGTTCCCGGCACCCACATAGTGGTACCAGACATGCACATAGTACCCAGACATATGGCAAAACGCCCATATGCATAAACTATATTTCAAAAGCAAGCAATCTACTCCAACAAAAACTAACCATTACTGGGGTGCTGGATGATGATATGGATTATTCTTATCTTCTGCTAGCTTGAGAGAGTTGGAAAAACTTGCTGCTATATAATTGAACTGAGGTATTAGTCTTTGTGAAGCCCAATTGAGATAAGTCTCGATAGCAACTCATCATGCACTTTACTTTGCCTCATCTCCAGGGGTGAGCATCCCAAGGGCCCCAAAAGACTTTCCCCTCTTCCTCCTTTTCTTCTTCCTCCTCCCCTTGCTCTGTTTCCCCTTCCTCTTCTTATTTTTTGTTTATTTGTTTCCTCAAAGTATAATTGACACACAGTAAAATGGATTCTTTTTCGTTGAGTTCTGATTTTTTAATAGTAGTTAATACCTACCACAAATAAAATATACAAGAGCCCCAAGATGGAACTCTCTTTGTGAACTTTAGGATTTTGCTGTTCACCTCTGTGGAACAGCTTCTCAGAATTGTGCTCCTTGTTTTTGGTTTGTGTTCTGTTTGCTATGAAATAGGCTCTCACTAAATGGGCCAGGCTGACCTTGAGCTTCATACTGTAGCTCAGACTGGCCTCAGCTCCCTAGTGCTAGGATTTCGGGCAAGCTCTGCAGTACCTCGTGGGGTTTCTCAGTCCTCTGATGCCATCTTATCTTTAGTGTTTGGAGGACAGCGACTGTCTTGGTAGAACTGCTGAGCGGAGATCGCTGCTGCTTCTTTCCTCTCTAGGACATAGCCCCCGGAGTTTCCAGTTATCCCAGTTATCCCGCCAGCTTTCTGATGCCTTAGGGTAGACCATCTTATTATTTGAGCCAAGTCTTTCACTTGTTTCCAATAATAACATTGGACTTCCCCAAGCTAATCTACTCTAGACAAGTACCTCAGTTGGTCTATCTACACTCTCCAAGCTCATTAAAAGCCTGTTTCATAACAGTTTTTGTAACCAGTCTTAAAGAGCCTGGGAAATTATGATAACTCCAGGTATTCAGTCAGGGAGAAAGCTTTGGAGTAAAGCTATTTTGGGTTTCATTTCAACTCCATCATTTATTAACTATACAACAATGAGCCTGAATGTGTTTCTTTACTGTAAGATGGCAAACATTAAACAAGTTAACACATGCCAAGGTCCTTGTACGTAACAGGTACTCAGTAAGCTCTAGACACTATTATGTGATATGTAATTATCTCTAATGGAGATATAAAATATATTCATCTCTTAGAAATTATGGGGATGGGATGGGACTAGGTGGTCCTGGAAAGGAGAATGCACTGGCCTTTTATTCACAACTACAAGGTCTTTCACATGTGTTGAGATACATAACACATCTCTTTCCCTCAGAATATCACACAATTATATATAAACCACTTGAGTTGCAGATCTCTTAAAAATATACTCCAAGTACTTTATATTGAGCTGAGGAACTGAGAAGCCAGGGGTAGTTAAGTGTCTTGTTCAAGATCAAGCTACTCACTGGAGTTTATTTATATGGCCCGAATGCCCTAAAATCGTGTGTTCCCTTCATCCTAACAGACTTTTAACTTCCATACTCAATTACAAATGTGAGGCAGAGACAAGTGTTAATGTTTTATTGCCACTGGCTCATTTTGGCTGAACTCCACGGATCTATTTTTAAATATTTTATTTTAATATCCATCTCCACAAGGTACTTGGCTTCCCGCCGAGACTGGAGGAGCTGCTTCCCATTCCTTTCCCATTTCAAGAATCATGTCATGTGGCTTTCACTCTTCTGTGGTGGCTAAATAATGTTCTAGCTTATCATCTTGTACAAAAAACTGAATGGAACGAACACATGGAAAAACCACACAAAACACTCTGCATGTTCCCAAGTATGTAGAAGTGCCTCTCAACTTTATCTACAACACAAAGTCTTTGGTGTCCTTCTGGGCACTAGATGGAACCCTCTTGTAGGCAGGGCAAAGTCACCAGCCACCTATCCCCTCTTGTTTCCCAGCTGAGATTATACTTCTGGAGACCCCTTCTGGGTGGTCCTCCCCAAATTCCATGGGGGGACCGAACACTATGGATGGGTTTCACAATCAGAATCATATAAAAGCTCACACCAGGATTTGCTGTTGGAATGGTGTTTCCCTTGGCCTTCTATGCAGGTGACTCCTCCCATGAATTGTATCTTTAGTTTAGCCATTTACTCTTCATTCCAGACCATCCCTCCCCCCCTGTCTCAGTGCATTTTCTGCTGCTGTGATAATATGTTTCAGGATGGCTACTTGGTAAAGAAAAGAAACTGAGCTGGGGACAGTGGCACATGCCTTTAATCCCAGCACTCAGGACACAGAGGCAAGTGGATCTCTGAATTTCAGGCCAGCGTGGTCTATATAATGAGTTCCAGGTTGGCCAAGGATGCGTAGGAAGACCCTGTTTCATGAACACACGCACACAATTGATTTCTCACAGTTTTTAGAGGCTGGAAAGGTCAATACCATCTAGAGCCTTTGTGGTGTGTGATGTGAATTTGGGGATTAGTTTTCCAGGGCATGGACTTTGGGGAGGACACCTTCAAACTAGAATACTAACCAACCCTACTCCAGTAGCCTCCTATTGTTTAATTAACGTAATCCAAAGTATGTGTCGACTTTAACTGAGCACAGTGTAAGCTCCATGAAAAGACTCCTTGTTCATCATCACATACTTAATCAATAAGTGAGCAAACTGTGAGCACACTTTTCAGATACACCCTGCATCACCCTGCGGTTTGAGTACTGGCTTCACTACTTATTAACTGGAGTGCATTTATGCAAATTACTTAAACACAGTGAACTTTTGAATCCTTATCCTACAAGGTTATTATGGTGATTAAATGGAAAACAAGTGTGTGATGTGCTTGGCACAGGGTTTTGTACACACACACACAATTCTTAATAAATAGTAGTTATTACTGTTACTTCCATATAACGAGTACAAAGGATATTGCACAGCACATAATACTTGATAGAAGTGATAATGTTGATATCAGGGGTCTTCATTCAGGGGTGGAAGGAAACATCAAGCTAATTCTTTAATTGGTTATTCATGCTGACTAAAGCGTCATCCATTTTTATTATGTTCCCTAATTTAACCTTTGCAATTACTCCTTGTTACCGTGAGTCATGATCTGAAACTCGTCCTTGATATCCATTTGGAAAATCAGCTCTAAGAACATTCTTAGTTTTAAAAAATTCAAGGGTGGTTGCAAAGACCCCGCATGTGATTTTAACGGAGAAAAATGCTAGCCGCTGTTTCTCCTGCCACCAAACAGTTCACTTAGCCACTTCTTAAGGGCCCGAGACAATCACAGTTCTAACAGAGCTCGAAACCTGAAGGGCACCCTCTCCTTTCCTTTCATTATACCCTGGTGCTCTCGCAGCGAAGGTCTTCATGTAAAACCCATCTCTCTCCACGCATGGGTAGATGGTTCACTTAAAGGAGCAATAAATAGTGGCTGGCTGTTTGCTGCCAGCTTGCTGGGGACTGGGGAAGGACGACACGCTCATTTGTCATGCGTCTGGCACCCTCCTTCCCTCCCTCCCTTTACTTTAGTCTTTTGCTTCCTTAACTATGTCTGGTCTAGATTCAGTTTGGCCTGCAGAGAAGGTGGCAAGTACTTTGGAGCAGGTCAGCCAGAACGCCTACGTTTGGCACTGCATACTCAGCTGTGGCTAGCAGTGATAAGGGAGAGCGGTGCCCATGGATGGACAGTGATCGCCTAGAAACAGAGTAGAAACTCCACTCGATTCTCATCTGTAGACCTGCTAGCTGAGCATTAAGGGAAAGATTTGCCTTTTAGTGCCTTTGTTACTTTGTTTTTCTGTCTCACTCACAGGAACACACACTGTAACTCAAAAAGAGGTTTTCCACTTACACATAGCATTCCTCATTTTCCCTTTACTAACTCCTTTTTTTCAAAAAAATAAAAATACTGAAGGTATTAGGAGCGGAGGAAGAGAAGCTAGGCAGATAAACATTAGTTCTGTCAGAGCCGTACATCCTTCTCTGCCTCATTATTTAGAATAATTCCAGGGTTGCTTCTGTAATTATTACATTTATTTTCTTGAAAATGAAAATTTTGATAATATCTCTTCCCTGTGTGTGTGTGTGTGAGTGTGTGTGTGTGTGTGTGAGTGTGTGTGTGTGTGTGAGTGTGTGAGTGTGTGTGTGTGTGTGAGTGTGTGTGAGTGTGTGTGAGTGTGTGTGTGTGTGTGTGTGTGAGTGTGAGTGTGTACAGCCTTCCTGTCAATTCCCACCTTCCCACTATCTTTGACCTGGGTTTCTTCATCAGGCAAGCTGGACAGACAGCTTCTGGAGGTTCTCCTGTCCCCCAACTCCTGTCCTCCTGCCCCCAGGATTACAGACCTTGGAATGCTGCTTCTACATATATTTGGGTTCTGGGGAGCTGAGCTCAGCTGGCCAGGCTTGCACAGTGTCTGCTGAGCCATCCCTCCCTCCCAGTCACAGTAACTATTTCTATCTCAGGCCTCTATTCTCCCTTCAGTGAGAGAGAATTGATATTTTAAATGTATATACTCTAGAGCTGGTGAGATGGCTCGATGGGTAAAATCACGTACCACCAAGCCTGATGACCCATGTTCAATCCCCAGCACCCACATGGAAGAGGAAGAGAAATGACTCCAAGTTGTCCTCTGACCTCCACTGTACACGGTGGTACACAGGCATGCACACTCTCACAAAACAAATAATAAATAAATGTACAAGAATGAATATATGCTCCACATTACCTATGGGTTGTTCTATTTATCTTTTAATCTTCTTTTTTATTCCAGATAATCAATAACAGATTCCAAGATCATCCAATCCAGCCCACAGGGGTTGGCATTCAGCGACTCAGAAGTAGAGTCGGACTGCTTCCCTGTGGGTAGAGTTTGTTTCTTTCGGCTCTTCTTACAGTAATTATACAGCCTCTCTGCTTGATTTGCTAAAGACTTGCATTTAAAGGTACATCATGAAAAAATAGCCTGTTACACCTCTTCTCATGTGGTTAATGCTCAGTGAACCGCGGAGACTTTACCAACATTTTGAGGAATATTTTTCTGTGTTGTAATCTGACTTTCTGTTTTTTTCTCTTTCTTACATGAGTAATTTCTTTCTGTCTGTCTTTCCTTCCTTCCTTCTTTCTCTCTTCCTTCTTTCTTTCTCCTTCCTTTCATTCTGAGACAGGGTTTCTCTGTATAACAGCCTTGGCTGTCCTAGAACTCACTCTGTAGACCAGGTTGGCCTTGGCCTCACAGAGATCCTCCTGCCTCTGCCTCCCAAGTGCTGGGATTAGAGGAGTGTGCCGCCACACCCAGCTCATGTGTAATTTAAGACAGTCCCAGGCACTTGCTGTCATCTGGAGGCAATGAAGAAGATGACTCATTCACACAGGGCCCTAAGCTCACCTTCGTGAAAAGGCTAGTGATTTCAGGAGCAACACACCGTGCTCTTAAGTGTGTGTCAGTCACTTTTCCTTAGCAGTGATAAACCACAGCCCAAAGCTCCCTACTCCCGGTAAGAGTCCATTGTGTCAGGAAGCATGGCAGAAAGCAGCAGGAGCAGCAGGAAGCTGAGAGATCACATTTCAGGGGATAAGAGGAAGCAGAGAGATAGCTGGAAGAGGGTCAGGACACAATGCCAGTGCTGGCCGTCCCCCGCCCCCCCCCCGACCGGGTCCTTAGAGACATGTGACTATTAGGGGCATTTCTTATTTAAACCACAAGTCTCCCAGCAGAATCACCACAAAGAGGGGTTTTCTTTCTTTTTCTTTTTCTTATTATTTTTTCACAATTTTTATTTACTTTATATCCCAATTGTAGAACCCTCCCTCATCTCCTCCTGATCCTACCCTCCCTCCCTCTTTCCTCCATCCCCCTTGCCTAAACAACAGGAAAAGGGAGCCCTCCTCCCCTACCATCTGACTGTAGTCTATCAAGTCTCATCAGCACTGCCTGGATCCAGTTCTTCTTCTGTGGCAGAGACAGTCCTTGCTCCCCTTACATGGAGACTGAGCTGTCATAGGCTACATCTGAGCAAGGGGTCTAGGCCCTCTCCATGCATGGTCCTCGGTTGGTCTATCAGTCTCTGCAGATTCCCCTTGGCCCATATTTATTGGCTTTCTTGGTCTCCTTGTGGAGCTCCTGTCTGCTCTGGGTCCTTCTATTCCCCCAGTCTTCCATAAGATTCCCTGCACTCTGTCCAAAGTTTGACTATAAGTCTTTGCATCTGCTTTGACCTGCTGCTGGGTGGAATCTTTCAGAGGGCATCTATACCTGTGGTAGGCTTCCCATCCTGTCCCCTCCCTTCAATCGTTTCTGGTGTCTATTCTATTTGTCCTTCTGAATGAGAATTATGTGCCCCCAAGACCCAGCTATCCCACTCCTGGACATACACTCAAAAGACACTCCACCGTGCCAAAAGGACACTTGCTCAGCTGTGTTCATGGTGGTTTATTTGTAATAGGCAGAATCTGGAAACAACCCAGATGTCCCTCAACAGAAGAATAGATATAGAAATGGTGGCACATTTATACAATGGAATACTACTGAAGCTATTAAAAACAAGAAAATCATGAAATTTGCAGGCAAATGAATGGAGCTAGAAAAGATCGTCCTGGGTGAGGTAACCCAGAAACAGAAAGACACAAATGGTATGCCATAAAATATAGGATAAACATACTAAAACTGCAGACCTACAGAAGCTAAATAACAAAGAGGGCCCTAAAGAGTTTTCTAAGATAGGATAGGAGGAGGGTGGCTTTAATTGAAAGAAGGTTTTCAGATTGTTTTGTTTTGTTTTTTCTGGAATGCAGCACCATTCTCAGGCAATTATTACTTCGAGATTATACCAATTGCCCTTACCCCAATTCCCTTCTTTTTCCCTCACATCCTTGGTTCTCTTTTAGCAGAACCTCTCTTGAGGTGTCTGTCTTTGTATGCGTGTGTATTTGGACTGTGTAACTATTAGCAGAAAAGGCTATCTCTGTGTGTGTGTGTGTGTCTGTCTGTCTGTCTGTCTGCCTTTCTGTGTGCTTGTGTGTCTGTGGATTGCGTGACTATTTGCGGAGACGGCTCGGATGTCTCCACACCCCCTCTTTGTACCCCTCCACCTTTGCAGTGCCAGCTTTCTTCAAGTACTCACTCTCACTCTTCTCTCCTCACGTTCCTAAAGTAGCCAGGAAGGAGGTGCCCAGCGTTGTAGAAGTATACCAAAATGCCACTCACACTTGATTATGGGACTTTTCACAAATTTCTATTTCTATAAAATAAGGAAATCTGAAGGAAAGAACTGTGCTGGGACATTCCAGGGAATGCTGGCCAGTGGCCAGCATAAGTGCCTCCCAACTGTGTTTCATTAAGTTCAGTCACCTAACACACTTGAAAAAAAAAAAAAAAGACCATTCTAGTGTGAGCATGTGAAAGACACGCTTTGAGTTGTAAGCACCCAGAAGCCTTTGCTCTCGTTTCAGAACAGCATGAATGGGAGGCTTCATAACCACTGTGGGCCAATAAGTTAAGAAACAATTGAGGCTCCAGATGGAAAGAGAAGTTTAGGAATTTATTTTTTTCCATTTTCCTTGGGTTTTACAGAATGAGTTTCCCGGGACACCCTTAATAATGTGTTCTGTCTCTTACTTAGCTCAAAATTGCTCTAGTGTGTTACATATTGTAGGACTTAAAATATGATGTTTCCCTGTGAATTTCTGGGAATGACTGTAGAATGAGGCTTGTGGGGAAAAGCCTTGAACCCATTTTTATCTAGGAGTCTCCTCTAAAGGAGGCTTCTCCTGGGTCTTTGTCATGAAACGCAAGGCAAGTCCCAGTAGTGAGCCTGGATGTAGCCATATTTGGTTAGGGATTGAGGAGTCACAAGAACATGGGTTCTCAGGGTCTTCCCACCTGTTTTGCTAGGAGAGGAAGAAGAAATTCTAGCTCCTCATATGGAAATTTGTAAGCCTGGCTAAACGAGGGGGTTTCCCTGGCTAAGACATTGTACTTGGCTTTCAGAGAAACCTCCATGAGAGCACACACCGCTGCCCGGCACAGCTTCTAATGGAAGAGAATGCCAGGGTTGACGGATAGAGTGTGGCACAGGCAGCGGGAAGAAAGGCAGATGGTGGTGCCAGGGGCTCCGTCTACAGTTCCCATATGCACAGTGAATATTCAGCAAAGAGAAACAAAATCTTTGTTTATCTGAAGCAAAACTATCACACCTGCAGTTCCAAAATGGTGTGATCTGACTCCACTGTCTTCTAGGCTCTCCTCACTTCTCTCCTGACTCAGGACCACAGCACTCCAGTAAAAGTTAAGGAGAACAAATATTCAACTTGGATGGGGGTCAGTGGGCTGAGACAGTTTCCTTCCTACCATTCTCTATAGCCCAAGTCCAACAATGCCAAATTAAATCTCAATTCTTTTTCAATCGGGTTTTCTGAGAGGAAAGGGCAGAGCTGCCCTGAAATGAATATTTTAGACTAAAGTTATTACTGAAAGGAGGGGAGTGGATTTCCCCTCCCTTTTCCTAATTCCAAAACGTCCATCATTCATTCTAACACCAGCCTTTAAGAGCTGGAGACAAATGGAGTCTGAATATTCACGCCAGTGTGGTATAAATGAGCTGTGACCTCAGGATGTTGGCTGCTCTGCTGACAGCAGAAAAGAGTGGTTTAATATCTTTGGCTGAAAACACCTTTTTAAAAGATGGAGAAGGCCAACCTTAATATTGAGTCCTGTTATTTAATAACAAAAAAATGATAGATTGTGGACGGGGGCATCTGAAGACTGGGAGAAAGTGTGTTCCTCAAATCTAGAGAACCCAAAATGAGAGTGAGTGCCAAACATTGGGCTTCAAGGAAACAACCTTCCTAAGAGCATTCAAAGACTTTCCTCATAAGTTTTTATAACCATGATTTTTAACTTGATTTCATCACAGATTTTCAAAATTTATAAGTGCTGGAGGTCCCTGACTTACAATGGCTGCATTTAGGGTTTCTTAACTTTACAGTGGTGCATTTCTTAGAAACTGTGTTTCAAGTTTTGTGTTTGGATCGTTCCCAGGCTAGCAATATGTAGTCTGATGCTCCAGCAATGCTGAGTACCACAGCTTCAGTCTGGACTGCCCATCATGAGATCAACAAGTATGAGAGTACTTGAAGCACTGATGTTTGGTAGGTCAGGTGAAGTGACTACACTTTCAACTTACAACAGCTTTTTCAGGATAATGTAAACCAAGGAGAATTTACTGAAGGAATATGTCACAAAGCATGATTCTGGGGACCTTTTCAACTGCCTCTCCCAGATAAATGGCCAGTAGCTTGCAGATTAAAGGTGCAATTATAAGTTGAGGGTGGTGAAGCTGTAATTTCCTCAAACATCCATCTTCCTTGCCGAGTCATCCATCCTACAGATACACACTGAATAGGCTCAGCCCCATCCCAAGCGCTGTGTTAAGTCTGGGCTAGCAATGCTGGTGCTCTTTCCCATGAAATGAACCCTTTTAAAAACTTACTGCAATGGAGAACTTGTTGATCCAATAATGTACTTACTGATGTGAATCGTGTCTGATACTCCATATGTAGTTTTTATTGGCCTCATCTTGGCAAAGGGTCATAGTGTTTTAAATTTCTTCATCCCCATCCACCTATAATACTTTGTCATGTGGTTATAGGCAAAACACTGCAATGTACCATCTTGTTTGTCATTCTTCTTCTGAAATCATTTTTTGAAAGAGACATCTAATTGTTCCTACATTATTCGTTTCCCTAATTCTGGGTCTTTGTAGGGCCTTCAGAGGAGAAAAGAGGAACATAACAATATTTTTAAAAAATTGAAGTAAAAAGCAGAGTAAGGCTGTCTTGGCATTTGAATTGAATATGCATAAACATCAGATATGAGAAACCAGAAGTAGACTCTAGTGAAGGCAGCAGTGGTTAAAGCCATATGGCCTCTCATTGGGACAAAGACCTGCCACAACTTTGGGTTTAATTCCTTCCATTTAATATCACATCCTGTTTCTTCAATTTCTCCAAAATAACCCATAAACCCTAGATCTCCCCAGAAATGGGTACAGATGAACTCTCATGATTTAGATTCATGTCAAAAGCTCATTAAGTAAGCTAAGCAAAGGCATGGCTGAAGTGTGAAGTGTGATGCTTTATTTTTTTAAGATCTTAGAATGAATTCAGCTTATTTTCTCAAGCATTCCCCCACTTAAACGAAATAATAAACCAGTTTGCCAAGGCACAAATGAACACAAACAAGAGATTCATTTTTACTTCATTAATGAACATCAAGTATGAAGTTACCCTAACAAGAAGCAAGCCAAACCCTTTGACAGGAAACAGCTCCCTGTGGTAAGACTTTGTGGGCGTATAGACGTCCTTCCAGACTGCCACATTTGACCATTTGATCATCGAGGTCCTTGCTCGTGTCTCCCTTGTTTCATCCATTTGCAGGACTTGCGTAGCTAAGTATCATGATTGCAAAATACACACTGTGGACCTGGGTTACCTCGTTATTAATTAGCTCTGTGACCTTGGGTAAATAACCCACGTTCTCTGAGCTTGAGTATTTCTGTATAAGAAACGAGGACAGTAAAGATTGTTACAAGGACTTAACACTGGTATTTACAAACTTCATCTATTGGCTAAATCAATTTTTTGGTTTAAGTTAAGCTTGTGTAGGATCATATAGCGTTCATGTGAATCCATCATTATGAGTTCACTCTTGCAGCTTCTTACTGAGGTGGGACTGGTCTATGGTCAGTCATTAGTGAAATATTGCATAAATAAAGGATCACAAACCAACAACTAGAAGTCCATGATGCCCTGAAAAATATGCTTTCTTGCACAGTATGTTTTAGGTGTTTTGTTTGTTTTAATTTTTGAATTATAATGTTCTTGGAGATACATATGTTTCCTATTTCTACAAAGCCACCACTTCCAAAATATATTCCTCTTTAAAAGCATATGGTTTGTCATGCCAGACATAAATGAATGATCACATAATATGCAAATGCCTCTAAGGTAAGTAGCAGTTATCTGGCTCATGGAAGCAGGAAGTGAGCTGAGTGAGACGTGAACTATGAGGTACTTTTTGTTTTTCTTTTGTTGTTTTTTGGGTCTTTTTGTTTGTTTGTTTGTTTTGGTGCTCTTACTGTAGAGTTCTGGTGAACCTTGATATCCCTATTTGTATCCTGGAGCTACAGAAGGCAAATGGGAATGAGTACTTGCTTGGAAATGAAGAAGTGCATTATTTAATGCTTTTCAATAAATTCAATTCAGAAAATATTTCCTTGCATCTATGACATAGAAAACACTCAAGACTGAAAGGGGATATCAAAGCCCCTACATTAAACAGTGTCAGATGTGGTTAAGGCAAAGAGGAATTAAGAAATACTTGAATAGCCAAGCTAGGTAGTATTGAATATTAAGAACAACATAGGCAAGTTGGCATAGAGGTTGAGGGAGTATTGGGTATGGTGATTCGCGCCTGTTATGCCAGCACTTGGGAGGCAGAGGCAGGGTGATTGCTGCACAGTTCAAGCCAGCCTGGTCTACACAGTGAGCTCCATGCCAGCAGGGCTGTATAGTGAGGAGCGAAGGAGAGCTGTTCTATACTAATGTTAAGAGTTGAGCCAGATTCTAGGGGGGGAAAGGTATGGGATGTAACAAAACAAAACAAGGCAACCAACCAAACAATCAAAACAAAGCAGTGGGCACTCCGGGGTACAGGGAAGCAAAAAAAAAAAAAGCATAGAGGTTGAAATGAGACTAAATCATTGCAAGACTCATGAGTTTGGCCTGACTGAGAGCTCTAATCGTCTGTGAGGGAGGGATATAAGGAGAGCAGCTGTGTGACAGCTATTGCCTACTGACGACAGCGGCCCATGGAGAGAGCTTACCTTTTCTCATCAGCCTCCACAGACACATAAACCTTTCAGTCACTAGCCCTCTCAGGGATATGTACTCTGCAAACCAGGAGTTTTAGGTGCCCAGCAGCAAACCCAGACCTACTGGGCATCACTCAATGGAGACAGTAATGATCCTCCAGTTTTAAGACATATTTTGATCGCTCCTCCTGCTATCAAAGAAAAGCCAAGTTGACTTGAGACAGCCTCTTCTTACTAGGATCAGTTCAACCTTCTTTTCCTCTTTTTTTTTTTCCTATGTAACATCTGTTTTTGAAATCTGACTGAGACCCTGACTTAAATCTGCCTAACTCAAAAAACAGCAAGAGAACATCTTGTTTTCATGAATGTCCAGGGCCTGTGTGTCAACAAATAAAAGGTTGGTTTGTAGTATTCAAAGTGGAAAAGCTGCTTGTGAGATATTCTGCCACAGGGATAAATTTATTACAAGCTGTTCTTTTGTTGGAATTGGGAAGCAAAGTTTGAAAACATAGTGGGCTAGCTTTGTTTAAATCAGCAAATTTCTTCTTGCTGGTGGGTGAGAAACATGCTTTTAACTGTCAGAAGGTCATTGAGTTGAATGGAGTAGAGAGACGGCCTCTCTTTTCTGCCTGTAACCCTAGTTGATATCTTAAATGAATTTCCCTTGTCTGCATAAATTCTGGCAGACAGCGTCCTGTGGGTCATTACTTTTATATTCCTTAAGACCTGAAGTGGGAAAGAAGATGTAACAGATCATCCCTCACAGTTGACTCCCTGGTACCCACTTCTTTAGAAGAGAGAAATGGAAAGGATTTGTGTTTATCTGCATTAGATGACTGTCTGGCATGTAACAGGTATTAATTTATATTTGAAAAGTGAATACAAATGCTAATGTTTATGCTCCCTTTATGAGTGCCTCCCTATGTATGGATAGATATCACCCATGTTTGAAAAGCACTTAGCATTCCCAAAGCTCACCCTCATGGCAGTTTGTGTTTTACTTAACTTAGTTTTTCTTTTTATTATTGCCTGTCTCCACTGTAAGTATGACGGGACAGGCAGGGCAGCTACATTCACACCTTGTATCCATACCATAGTTTGTTTTGTATCGCTGGGATAAAACATCCAAAAGCATCTGGGAAGAAAAGGGTTTATTTGGCTTATACATCTTAGACAATAGTCCATCATTAAAGGAAGTCTGGCTGAAACTCAAGACAGGAACCTAGAGGTAGGAAGTAAAGCAGAAACTATAGAGAAATGCTCCCCAGCTTGCTCTCTGGGTCACATTCAGCCACCTCCAAGGACTACCTGCCCAGGGATGGCACTGTCCTCAGTGGGCTGTGCCCTCTCACATCAATAATTAGTTGAGACAATGTCCCCAAAACTTGGCTAAGGCTAATCTTATGGAGGCATTTTCTAAACTGAGGTTACCTCTTCCCAGATGGCCCTAGCTTGTGTCGAGTTGACAAAGAACTAACTAGCACATCACACAAAGTATCTGGTACGTGGCTGACACGTCCTAAATATTTATTGACTGTGTCTTTGCTAACATTTCCCCTGGAATGACAATCATAGACCCCTAACCGCTCTTGATTATAAGTTGGTTCAAACATAACGAGTAATACAATGGAACTTATAATTCAACTGAATGTGTAAGGACTCTTTGTATGATGACACATTCATTTAACCATACATTGCTTCCATAACAAGTGCCTACTGAAAATCATGGTAGGATGGGTTAGTCACACCTTTCTCTGTTTTCTCAACGTAAACTTCCCAGGTTTTATCTGTCATACAGGCTAGAATTAATGTTATAACATAGCAGTAGTTTCAGACTGCCTTAGCCTTAAAAACATATATATATATATATATATATATATAATATTTGTGTTTTACCTGAATGTCTGTATATTTATGTGTACCACATACATACCCAGTGCCCAGTGCCTGACGAAGTCAGAAGAGGTCTTTGGGTTCCCTGAACCTAGTGTTACAGGCTGGTGTGAACCACCATGTGAGCTGTGGAGCCAAACAAGCGCCCTCTGCAAGAGCAGCCAGTGCTCCTAACTGCTGAGCCATCTCTTCAGCCCCAGTTTCAGATTTTTAAAAAATCTCTCAAAAACAATTAACTCTTTCTAGTGGTATTGGATCTATGAAACTTCACTTTTTATTATCAAGAGATCCTGACTTACCAGCCTACCTTGTAAAGGTGGTCAGTGAGATATTTTGGCACCTGATGGACACATGGCTTACTGTCCACATCCACTTGTTCAGTGATTACACTTCGCCTTGAGTGGCGACAGGGGGGTTCATTCCCTCCATTTCATTTCTCCTGCTTGTGTAGACAGGGTTGACATTGGAATGATTTGTGAGATCTGACAGTTCCCAAGAGAAATGCTAGTTTGTTTATAAGAGGTAAAATTCCACAATAGTTTTATTATTGTTGTTACTTGTATATTTGAAAACATTCCCAAAGAAACAAATGTGGATTTAGGGAAAATATTGAGGAGAGAAAAGAAAAATAATACTTGGTATCTGAGCATTTCTATTTTAATAGGTCATGCTGACTGCCAGCTGGCCACAGGGCTGACTACTTGTAATCTATACTTTTGGTAGGCCACATGTAGTTCTTGGAACTGTTTATATTAAGCTGCTGAAACTTAATTATTCTAAAATTGGCTGGACTCTCTTTGATTACTTAATACAAAGTTGCTTAGTCATCGTTCTACATAGTGTGGACAGCTTTTGTTTAAGTGTGAATAATTGAAAAATGCAAATAGGTTGTCCAAAAGGTTTTAGGTCAGGTAGAAAAACAAGAAATGCTCTAAAAACTGTTTTCAAGATCTTTAGCAAGTGGAGGCTGCATGTTTTAATTTGACAAAAAGGGACCTGTCAGATCTTACAGGTCCTTTATTCTCTTGGCTTTGTGGATTTCGTCAGAAGCCAAATCCATGGCTTCTTAGGCTGTGTTCCGATCCTACGTTTATTCTCATCTCTTTATGGACTTCGTCAGAAGCCAAGTCCATGGCTTCTTAGGCTGTGTTCTGATCCTATGTTGGGCAAAGCATGGGCCTTGCCATGAGCAAAGCTGTCTTGTTCTCAGAAACAAACCAGGATGTTACTGCAAGCTGGGTGTCACAGAGACCCGGTTTTGAGCTACGTACCATCCTGGAAACTACTTACCTTTCAAATACAGAGCAACTATATAGCCTACAAGGAAACAGGCCATTCAATGTCATTCTTCCCTGCATTTTAAAGCCAAGGCGGCACCCATTTTCTTCCTGCGTATGCCTCTGTTAATCTCACATTCTTCCAGTGACCTAGGCTGGGGCTGCTAAGAAAGACGGTGAAAAAAGAGAAAAGTTCTGTGACCACTATCGAAGCTCTGTGACCACTGGATAGTGAAGCCTGGCCCTGGGAAGGAAGGCTTCTAAGCAAACATTCAGAACCGTGCCTTCTGTTTCCAATTACTGAGCATGGTTAGAGAGGGAAATAAGGCTACGCTTTTTTTTCAGACTGATGGAAGCATTTAAATGAGCTCTCAGTGTCCGTGTTTTCTAATTTTGATGGAGGAGTGCCGTCTCTGAAGGCCATGGAAATCCGAAGCTTTTCAGATTAAGCCTGACTCTCACCTTTCCTTACAGATGTCTTCTTTTTCTTTGTATCTCCTTCCTTCCAAGACAGATGTCTGCCTATACCCTCCTTCCCGAAACTAGAACGCCTTTCTAACACAAGGTTATTTCTCTATGGAGGAAAAAAACCCACTTTACTGTAACGTAAATATAAAACAGAGCTCCGCTCTACCACCACCAACCCCGTGGTCACTCAGAGTTACGCTGGAGATGTGGCCTTCAGATAAAGCCTTCGCTAAGTTTGACTGTGTGCCAGTTAGCTCCAGTGAACAAGCAACGCCCTATGATATAGTGCCGTCTAACAAGCATGAAATGAACACTGAGTAGAAGAAAAATGGCTGAAAAAGAACTTTGAAAGGTTAGCAAAAGTTATCGTCTGAAGAAAGCCACTGTCTTTCAGAGATGACAGATGTGTATCCAGTAAGTCACGTGTAAGCGATACACAAAGTGCGTGGGTAGGAAAATGTCACTGGATCAATTCTAGGCTAAAGTCACTGAGTGTGTTGGTCTTAAGCAAGCCCCTAAACGTGAACCATTTCTTTTATAAAGAAAGGTCTAGATATTCCCCACTAATAAAGTAACTGGTCCTGCCGTCTGAAAGACTCATGTGACAAGAAGAAACAACTTTCCAATTTATTTCATCTATCAATTTGTATGTTTGACTTACGTGACTATTGTGTTCAAAAAACATAATGGATCATATCTGTTGGTTCCAGAGCTTTTTGTTATAGATTATAAATTTCTTGAAGGCAGTTTCTAACTGGGTTAGTAATTGCAGGGATTCATTTGATCATCATAACTGAATGGAAAAAAAAAAAGGAAAAAAAAAAAAAGGAAAAAAAAAAAAGGAAAGGATATGACTGCTCCTAGGTATGGTGATGGAGGAAGTTCATTATAGATAAGAAGGAAGTGCACATCCAGAGGCAGAGACATTTGGGAGGGTCCAAAGTGATCATGACCCTGAGCCATGTGAGAAGAGGGGTTGGGGGAAGGGAGAGGGTAGACAGGGAAACCAGGTACAGCAGCCAGAAGGCCACAAAAGTGTCCAAAACAAAAATGTCTGGGCTGTATAGGGAAGAGTCTCTAGGCCAGCCTCCTGGGCTGAAGAGTTCCAGGCAGAGGGCAGGGTGTGCCAGGCAAGCCCTGTAGCAGGTAGGCAGTAAAGATGCTGGGAGAGCTTGGAGGCCAGGTTTGCTTTGATATTAAACAGGCACCTCAGCCATTTGTCCTGGGTTTCTCATGGGGAGCTCTGCGCATTAAAGCCCAATGGTCAGATAGGAGAAAAGGACTGAGAAAGCAAGCCTCCTCGCGCTGACTGCTCCGTCTTACCGCCATTTTGCGGATGTTGGGAAAATGTTCTCTGATGACTGCTTGTACTTTTAAGTAGCAGAGATTTTTTTGGAACAAGATGGTAAAGGTTGAGCTAAAGTTAAGTCCAAACTGTTCACTACAACCCATTTGTTTATTTGGTTTTTAAGTCCCATAAGAACTGTTTGGTTTGGAAAAGAGCAAAGCAAGTTGATAAATTGATTTTTTTCTTTTTAAGAAAAAAAAAAGTTCATTTACTATAGTCATAAAGAAAACACTGTTGGATTTACTATGGAACTACTGTAAGTGTGCTTCTGGGATTCATATATAATCAAGTACCAAGGTCTTTGACTCACTTTGTAAACACAGCAGTTAATAAAGTACAAAGAGAGATTAACTGAGTATGGGAATATCTTTCCTATACTCAAAGTGATGAAATACAGTATAAAAATGCATTGACTCAAACAAGGTACAAACCATGAATTTGCTGTGGCCCAGTCATGAAGGGCTTGTTTTTTTATACAACTATATATATTCTTAAGTGGCCTCAGGGGTGAAAACACATGAGAAGAAAACCCATAACCCCATTACTGGGGAGTTATGGAAATGATAAAATTATGAATTGTTGAAATAAGTTATGGATCCAAGGATGTCCTCATTTGTGCATCATGGAGGAGATGATAGTTGAGTCAGGAATTAGTGACTGGATAAAATCTGGATACTAAAGAGAGAAAGAAAGCTCATTCAAGGTGGATGGGATAGAATACGTACAAACATGAGAAAGTTGTAAAACACACTTGAAAGGTAATCGGATACACATTTAAAAAATCTCAGCTTGAAAAGAAAATTAGAGATTTCTAAATCATAAGATTTTAGAAAAAGAACCCATTTTGTGTTTAAATCGTTTCTATTAAAAAAGAAAATGTGAGTTGCCATGCTTAGTGTGTCATCTTTCCTAGACAGGAGACCAGAAATAAAGCATTCCATGGAGTAGAATGAGTCTTTGAATGTTTCTGGTCCAACTATGTCACTTACAGAGAAGAAAAAGTCAAGGGTTTTTGTTTGTTTTGTTTTCAGTCTTGTAAGTTCTTGTTTGGCAGAGGTTTATAGAGGTGACAATTAAAGAATTGAACTAAGCAAAGATACTTTGAAGATCAATGATATAGAATCGACTGGGATGTACCATACCCCCAAATCACTCAATATGTCTGAGGAAGAGAAGCATTACTGAGTCGCAGGAATGGCTCAGATGACATTAAAACAAATCTTTGGAATAGACAAAATATGCCCCTGACTTTCTCCCATGAAGCCCTGAATAGTGAGAACAAAATTCAGAAAGTCAGTGATGGGCATGACCCAATGTTGAAGTAGATAGTAGACCTGCCTGTGTGTTAGTCTATTTCCTTCTGCTATAACAAAATGTTTGGAGCTAAATGTTTATGAAGAAGGAACTGGCTTTCTGCTCAGTTATTATTGTGCCAATGTCATGTGGGTGGCATCATGGTGGCTAGAGTACCTGTAGGTAGCCATCTTCCCATGATCAGACAGTAAACCAGCTAGCAGAAAGGGGCCAGCCGTAGTCTTTTAAAGCAGCTCAAGCAAGAGAACTAACCGGGGTCCTTTGAGAATAACCTTAGTTATTTTCCCACTTCAGAGCCTCAGGGACTGGATAAACTTCTGCTAAGGTCCTCCTTATAAAGTTCTTCCCACCTCTTAATGTCACCCTACCATGGACCAAAATTCTATACAAACTGTAGCAGCTAGAGCCAGATAGAAGCTTGAAGAAATATGAGACTGAGAGAAATGTAAAGAAAGACAGCTTCCAGGAAGGCAAGCACCCCTCATGTTTCTGCTGCATTCCATTTTGAGCCCACAGCAACGGTGTACACGTTGTTTACTGAATATTGTTCATATAAATGCCTTTGTGGGGCTTCACTGGATGCAAAACTAGTTTAGGGGTTAGATATGAATCAGCAGTTAGGAGTACTTGCTGCTCTTGTAGAAGGCCCAAGTTTGGTTCCCAACACTCACATTGGAGGCTTGCAACTGTCTGTAATTCTAGCTCCAGGGGATCCAATGCCCTCATCCAGCCTTTCCCAGTACTTGTGCTCAGGAACACATACCTACTGAGGTAAACACACCACATCCCAAATAATAAAATTAGTCTTAAAAAAAAAAACAAGCCTAAAAAGAGCTTATCTGATGATGGTCATAAGTGTTGGAAGTCCAGAATTCCTTGCAGTAGTAGAGAAATAGTTACACTGAGGAGGGGCAAGTTAACAAGTTAGAGGGAAAAGATACATGATTTTAAAAAGGTGTGATAAGGCGGAGGAGAAAAGAAGAAAGGAGGCGGTGGTAACAGAAGTGTGCCATCAGAGAAGAAAGTTTTAAGATATCAAAGTTATGAAACTTCAAGTTCTACCACTGTGGTGGCAGGTATCTTACTATCCCATAATAACCCATACAAAGCACTAATAAGAGAGCTTTGTGACATGTTAGCTCTCTGACTTAAACAGGCTTGAGACCGGAAGAAAGGGTGTTTTTAAAGGGCGCCCTGGTCTAAGCTTTCAAGACTTACAGTGGAGGACACTGACAGTCGTCCCCTCAGAACGAAGACAATTACCAGGCTAGCCCAAGAATAGCGGAATGATTGACTACATAGCTTGAAATTCTGTATAATGGGGAGCTTATAACAGCTACCTCATAAACTGTCTTTTTAAATGTTGCAGAGCTATGCAGTTATGGACAGACTTGGAAGAAGCTGAACATAGTGGTGCATGCCTGAAGGGTTAAGGAAGAAAGTTCAGTTCAAGCCAGCTTACGCCACACAGGAAGTCTGAGGGCCTGAGACATCTGAGACTGTCTCTCAGAAAAATAACAAGACATGGAAGAAACAAATTCTCATTGTTGATGAAAGAAGCCAGTCTGAAGAGGTCATCCATGTAGTCAGTGATTCTGAGAATATGACTTTCTGGAAAAGCCAGCATTACAGAGGCATGAAAAGATCATAAATGAGGAATAAGGGGGAGATAGATGAAGTGTACCTGGTGGGGGGGGCGGTCCATGACGATGAAGCTATTCTGTATGGTGCTGGTGAACACATGACACTATGGACATCACACAGTCACAGAGGGCGTTCTCTGTGGACTAGAGTACATCACAGCGTGAGGCTGTCAACTGTAACACATGTACTATAGTCCTGCAAGATGCTAGAGATGACGCATGTTCGTTTCCTACAGCTGCTATAACAGTGTGGAAGGTTCAAAGACTTTGGTTAAGTGGTCGGCAAGGTCATGCTCTCTCTGAAGATGACAAGGAAGGATTTGTGTCATTCCTTAATCTCTTACCTTCTCATTCCTGGCTTTCTCTCTGTGTCTTCAGATTATCTTTCTTTGTGTATGTCTCCCTTTGTGCCAAATTTTCTTTTGTTACAAAATTAAGGACACCCTTGTATTGGAATAGGGTCAGTCCCACTCACGTCACCTTAACTATGTCTGCAATGACCCTGTTCCAAATGAGGACACATCTTGAGGTTGGAGACTAGAACTTCAACATTCTGTCTCTGTCTCTCTGTTTGTCTCTGTTTCTGTCTGTCTGTCTGTTTACCTCTGTCTCTGTCTCTCTCCTCAGGGCACAATACAACCTATATATAGGAGAACAAATGGGCAGGAAGAGAGAAGAGAAAGTCTAAACAAACTCTTTTTTCTCTATTTCTCCTATCCTCTGAGAAACAAAATTTATTAATGAAAAGTTTAAAAAGCTAAAAATGGTCCACCATATCTAGTAAGCGCTCCTTGGGGAAGCCTACCATTAGCTCCTCCGGTGTCCTTGAAGTAATTTTATTCTTAATACAAGTTCAGAGAGTTGGGGCAGTGGCCCGCACATCCTGAGGATGGACTTTCTCTATTCTAGACTATTTGTTATTTGATTTCAGATGTTTTGGAATTTATAGAGAATAATTTTCTCCAAAGTTCTCATCCCCTAATAGTTGAGTGCTAGGTCTCATTCTACTTATGACCTTTTCCTGTATTAACACCCTTATACATGTATTCAGGCATGTATGTTGAACATACACACACATCTAAGATGGCCTGTTCTTGCCACATATCCTGGCTTATATAAAAGCAGAATCAGATTCATTCTTTTAAAATAATTTCAGGAAATATCTACAGTAAGGCCATATGACCATAGAAGAAAATAACAATTGTTTGTATGTAAAACAAAACACCAAATTTCTCGGGGTCAGGAGATACTGGGTTGGTAAAATGCTTGGTGGGCCAGCATGAGGACCTTGTATCAGATCCTGATCAAGATGCTGGGCAAAGGGGACTGTGTGTGTAACCCTGTCATTAGGTGGGAGTGTGACCATGGCATCCCTTGGGCTTGGATGGCCAGTTAGTCTGGCTGAACTGGGAGCTTCAGGTTCAATGTGAGACCCTGTCTCAAAA
Organism: Pachyuromys duprasi; assembly: GCA_028658305.1. Taxonomy (NCBI): domain Eukaryota; kingdom Metazoa; phylum Chordata; class Mammalia; order Rodentia; family Muridae; genus Pachyuromys; species Pachyuromys duprasi. The sequence continues at coordinate 7,592,314 of CM053763.1, forward strand.
AATAGGAAGAAATGGTAGAAGACATTGCTTATGTCCTAAGCACTAATGGACTCAACGTGTTCTATTCTTTGAGGATGGCGGGGGGTCGTTTTTTTGCCACAGAGTATTTCTGTGTAGCTCTGGCTGCCCTGGAGATCTTCCTGCCTCTACCCCTCAAGCACTAGAACTAAAGACGCATGCCACCACACCTAGCGTGTGTACTTTGTTCTTTAGATAACAGCAATGAAATGATAGGGTAGGAAGATTGTTAGATGTTTAAAAAAACCCATGATTTTGAAAACTGGAAAGAACAGTTGATTGTCCCTAAATCTCAAAGAGTAACATGGCAGGAATCTGAAAACGCCGAGAAACACGTTTGTTTTGCTGTGATATGATACTAACATATATCATCATTAATGAACAAATGTATTTTGCTTTTTTTAATTAAAAAAACAAACATCAGTATCTAGCCTGCACACACACACACACATTGAACAATTTCTTGGTTAAAAAATACTAATCAGAAATTAAGCTCAAGATTTTAAGGAAAGGAATCATAATAGATTTACTGAACATAGATATAATTTTATTCCCAATCTAGAGAGGGACATGGAGAAGAAACAAAGTCAGGTAGAGGCAGAAGGATCTCTGTTCCAGGCCAGCTGTGAAGAGAGAGAGAACACAAAGGAGGAGGAAGAGGGAAAGGAGGAAGAATACGCAAATACAAAATATACTTTGCCCCTATACCCTTTGGAAGTACAGGAGGAAAGGGAAACTCACCCTGAAGAGCTGATGAGGTGAAGAGGGGAGGACTCAGGTCTCATCCCAATTCTCTCTCTCTGTAGATTTTGTTTGTTTGTTTGGTTGTTCGAAATGGGGGTTTTGTATGGGAGTTTGTGTGTGTGTGTGTGTGTGTGTGTGTGTATGCTTGGCTGTCCTGGACTGGCTTTGTAGGCCAGGCTGACTTTGAACTAACAGAGGTCTGCCTGCCTCTGCCTCCCAGAGTGCTGGGATTAAAAGCGTGCACCACCACCCCTGGCTAACTCTGTAGACTCTTTGGCCAAGAATAAGACACCGTGTCCATACTTTCTGAATCCTACAGCACCAACTTATTCTCTAATCTCGGAGCAGGCCAGATTTAAGAAAGCCCGGCGTCAGAAACCATATTGGAAAGACAAGTACAGCCCCAGGGAAGGCTCTATCAGTCTTTGCAAAGGCTATTTATTAACTAAAGGAGCATTATAGTAATCTGGCCTCACATTTAGATTTCCCTAAAATGTGCCAGAAATGCCTGTCACTCACATGGACACCTCCCTTAGCTTACATGTTCTGCTTGTGCTCTGTCTAATGTAATATCCAAAAGCTTCTTGGCTGCTGAACTTTCTCTCCCTGGACATTTCTCCAGTCTGCTGTGGGAGTCACTTCCTAACCAATTTTACTGGAAAGTACTCAGCACTGGCTGGGGAAGGGGAGGAAATGAGACTACTACCCAGGGAAGATATAACACTGTTCCCCACGGAAGGGGAGAATCACTTAAAAATCTACTGAGACATGGCTTCTCCCACACAGGAATAGTGTGATGTGAGGGCATCCTGCTTCAAGACCAGCCAAGAGCCATTTAAACAAATACACCTTTTTGGCATATAACACACACACACACATACAAACACACACACATACACCCACACACATCAACACACACACACACCACCCATACCACACAGTGCACAAATGTGTTTTTTTTTCCACCCAGATGTTCACAGAACACACTTTTGTGGTCCTGGACTCCCCCACTGTGTCCCCAGGTAAATACCCAATCTATACCCAGATCATAAGTGGTTTTTCTATGGTTAGGAAAGAAAACTGGCATCCAAGTAAGTAATAAAAGGTAATGCGTAGGAGGGTAGAATTGAAGGAAGGATTTGTGTGGGGGCCAGCCAGCAAGGACATTCAGCCACGTTGACCACGAGGGCTTGTCAGCTTCCCTTCTGTTTGCCTGTACTACTGTCTCTACATACCAGTACTTTTCTGGTCTTCTCAGGGTTCAGGGCTCCCTGAGCGCTTTGACCCTTCTAAGATATGGGTATAAGTACAGCACTAGGGTTGCCAAGCAGCCAATGTGTGCTTAGGTTTGATAGGCAGGAGCACTAATCAGCTCAGAGGGGGCTTTCCCTACTACTGAAATATTAAAAAGCAAGAGCAGTTTGCTTATAGGTAGACCTCTTCCTCCCACCTCCCAGTCCTGTCTGCTATTGCTTATAGTTACTTAAGAGGTGGTTTTGTGCAATGGAAGAAAGCACAATTGCCCCCCACCCATCTAATTGTATAGATTTTTGGGCTCACTATCTCATGGCAGGGTCACACACCTATGCTTGGTCAGAACATCAGACAGGAGGATGTTTTCAAATGGCCTCATAGAGGCCTGCGGATCACCAGCAATTTTTATTTTCAATAATTATAGAGATTGTCAGGTGCGGCGGCACACCCCTTTAATCCCAGCCCTCAGGAGCCAGAGGCAGGTGGATCTCTGTGAGTTCAAGGCCAGCTTGGTCTACAAAGCAAGTCCAGGGCAGCTAGGGCTACACAGAGAAACCTGTTTTGAAAAAAAGAAAGAAAAAAAGAAAGAGAGAGAGAGAGAAAGAGTTCAGACTAGAAAATGTATAGAATTGTATGGGTGTTGGTGGGAAGAGAGTTTGTTTTTTCCTCTGAGATGGGTCCCCACTCTTTAGCCCAATCTGGATTTGAACTCACAATCCTCTTGACTCAGTCTTCCAAGTCCTATGGATTACAAGCATATTCTGCCACATCTATTCTGAGATATATCTTTCTGGTTCATGAAATTAAAAAAAAAAAATCTTGTTTCTTTCATGACTAGAAAGTATTGAACCCTCTTGTCAGAGTGAAACAAAACGCTTGAGATTTTTTTTCAAGCTCTGATAAAAACCCAAATCCAAGATTCTATAGACTCATGAACAGTTTAATACCATAGAGGATGCAGAAAGTGCGAAAATTTTCAAACATTTCGTGACTTTGTTTTTACTGGCTGAGATTCGAATTTTGTTTTTATGCACTATAGAAGTGGTAAGAACAAAAAACTTCTTTGCCAATTTATTTCAGATTTTTCTTTCTTTCTGAAATTGTTTCTAATCAAAGATACCATCCTGTGATGGCTCTGGGGTTTCCCCACACAGATTTTCTTGCTCAGGACGAATGGCTCAACCCCTCTACATAGAAGGCACTGGAAAATATTTTTGTGATCCGAGTGCAGCCGAGCGCCTAGGAATCCAGAGGAAGCGGAGGCCTCCTGCTCCACACAGGAAGCAATCTTCCAGCCGGCCTTAAATGCCAGATTCCAGGCTAGTTTAACCACTGACAGCTCTGTAAACAAAGGGGGGGCAGAAGCCTGCTTGCTTCCCCTTTCCTGGGAGTCACTTTGGGTTTGGGGGGCTGAAGAGAGGTTCTGGAATATTTGACTGCATGGCACAGATACACAGGGGAAGCAGGCTCAGCTTTTGAAGAGCTGAATTCTTCCCAGAATCAAAGTCATCTCGAGGAGGTAGGAAAGGGTAAAATGGCTGGGTTATATCTGGAGAGAGCTGGGATTTTTGAGCTCTCAAGACAGCTGGATCACAACTTAGCTGCCTTCTAAAATGCTACTTCCTAGAGATATTTTTTCTCTCTCTCATGATTTCTGCATACTTAAAAAAAAACAAACAGTGCTAACTAACTTTCAGAATATGCAAATGATGCTTGTATGCAGCATTGTTTGAGTTTCTTTTACTTTGTCTATGCCCCACAGATTTATTTTCTTTCCTTTTTAATTTCCCCTCCTGCTTTTCCCTTTGTTCATTTTTGTGTAAGTGTTGCCTGGAGTTCAGCAAGTGACAAAAGGACAAGTTCACTCAGTAGTTCTGAAGTCCTTCTATCAACATTTCTGTCTCCTGGGATTCCTTCCTGCTTTTTAATGTAATCTTGGGCTCTTAACTTATTTTTGAGAATGACGGTGAACTCTGTTTTAGGACAGAAATTGACCACTGACTGACCTTCCAGTGTTCTAAGGTATTTTTCTCGAAAGAAAGAAAGAAAGAAAGAAAGAAAGAAAGAAAGAAAGAAAGAAAGAAAGAAAGAAAGAAAGAAAGAAAGAAAGAAAGAAAGAAAAGATGGGTAACAATGGGAAGGGCTGAATCGGGCTCATAACCCACTATCCTGACTCTACCTCTTGCTTTCACATCCAGGTATTATCTGGGCCCCCTAAACCTAAGACCTCACGATGGATGATTTTGAACGGCGCAGAGAACTCAGGAGGCAAAAGCGGGAGGAGATGCGGCTGGAAGCAGAGAGGTAAGGGTCCAGGCTGGCAGATACAAGCATTCTGAGCACTGCTGTTTTCCAGCCATAGTGACTGTCTCCTCTGCAGGGCCCAATGTGGCCATATTTTACATCTTTGTAAAAATAGTTATGTATTTAAAGTGTTTTTTCCTGTTCAAAGCCCAAGTTTTGCATTAAAAAAAGAAAGAAATTTCAAGAAAAAGGGAGATTGGAGAAGAATCAGATAATTGCATTTTTTTTAAACCAAGGCTATGCATTGTAGAATTTGTCGTGGTGAAAGGTAATGCATGAAAGGCTTAACATCATTAATAATACTGACACGACAGAAAGTGCTGGATGTTGACTATAAGAAGCAGTTTAGCAAGCCCCAGATGAGTCTATTTCAGATTTTATTCTTATTAGAAAAGCATCCGCGCCTGTCCATCTTCATGAGTACCGATTGCCTGAGGTACTGGGGTGACCGGAGGGCGTGGGTGCAGTTGGAAGCTGTCATAACGTGTGAGGCCTCTGAGGTGGAGATTTAGAGAGCAGGTTGGGGACATGCAGCATCGATATGTGGCGCAGAGGGTAAAATTGTGTATCCCAGTGGCATCTAATGTGGCTTAGATCCACTGCTTAAGGAAAGCACAGCAAGCATTCACAGGGAGAAAACTGTCCCATGGTTTTGCATGCAAGCAATTCCAGTTCACCGATACAAACTGTGGGGGGCTGGGCGTGGTGGGAGAGTACACAGACCTGTAGTACAAAACTGAAAACCTAAACCTAAGCAGAAACCGAAACAGAAACTACCAGGGGATCATACCCTACCGTTCTGCTCCTGTATGAAGAATCCGGAAGAAAGTGCGAAGTCTGGCCTTGGATGAACTTGGCTATCGGTGGGGTGTTTACGCATGTACTCATTGCACCGTGGACTAAGGATCACACTATGGCTCTGCCACCTAGGAGCCACGTGGCTCTGAGCAAGGACCCCTCTCTAAGTCACAGTTATCCTGTTTAAAACCAGCATAATAGCCATATAGCTCTTGTGGTTGTCATGACGATTGTGAGGCTTCATAAGTGACCTTACCCTGTAGCTGACACTAGAATGAATAACTAATAACTATCATTATTATTATTAATGATATTCTTAACTATCAACCCTAGTTAATCAATAAACAACAGGTCTCTAGCTAGAACTAAATATCAATGCCAAGAGTAGGAAAGCCAACCATCACCCTGAGATGAACCCAGTCACAGGAAAGTTTTGCAGGGAGAGGTAAGCCATGGAAGAAGATGGTGAGGAGTGAACTGCAGGCTGTCTGAAACAGAACAGGGGACACAATAAAGGAGGGAGAAGGACGACAGGAAATGTGTACAACATGCAAGATATATCCATCTTGCATGGATATGTGCATTTTTGTTAAAAACAAAAATGTTGAAGCACACAAAACTAAAGGGATAACAAAAGGACCACTGGTTGCTAGGAGGGAAGGAGGAACGCATAGGTAGAGCATGGCATTTTAAACCAGCAAAACCATCTGTGCCACAGCATGATGGCAGATGAGTGTCGGTGTGCTCGAACTTAGTGGAATCAGGGTGGAATGACCTATGAATGTCAGTTTGTCATCCAATGTGACAAGGACAACACTGTGTGTGTGGTGTTGATAATGACAGAGGCTGTGCATGACGAGGGGATGAGGAAAATATAGCAACTCTGTTATTTCCACTTAACTTTTCTGTGAACCTAAAATTACCATGAGAAATACAGTTTATCAATAGAAAAAAATGAGGCGGGGCAGGGGAGGCGGACTAGACGAGAAAATGAAACAAGCAGAGCTCAGGGGGAAAGGTTCTGCAGGGAGGCTGTGGGGAGCTTGAGAGAAAGGTCTTGGGAGTCTGAGAACCCTCACAGGAGAGCTGCATGGGCTAGGAGTATGGTGGTAAGCGCTGGGAACAGTGGACTGAGATATAGAGATGCCTGTAGAGTTGGTATCAAGCATAGGGTCATGAGAATCTGAATCAGAGCAGTGAGTGGGAGGAAAAAGATCCCATGTGTCCATTAGCAAATCTGTGAAGGGATGGGTAAACTCAGAGAAAGTCTGAGGACCGTAAGTTCCAGTTTTGAATGACAGTAGAGTAAATTAGCCTGAAATAGAGTGGTTCCAAGGGTCAGAGGTACAGGTCCACTCATCTGTTCTCAACATATTCTTATCAGGCATTGCCAAGAAAAGCCGCTGTCTTGTCCCCAGTGGGGAAAGGTGAGAAGGCTCCATTCTTGGTGTCCATGGTAATGGTGTTGAATTTCAGGTAGAAACCACATCAACATGGGGCTTCTCTCCAGATGCTTAGAGATAGAAAACTTAGATTTTTATTTAGAAAGAAGAGAACATTTTATAAGGTCCACGTGGACAAACCCACTGTTATGGCTAAAGTCATGGCCCCCAAAGCCAATATGAAAGAGTAAGAGGTCATAAAGGCACAGTGGAAACTATCACAGAAAGCAAAACAGCAGAGGTGGAGGAGACCAGGGAGGGCTTAGACCTGAAATTGAGTGGACAATAAAGGCATGTGGGCACCGTCCAGACACGAGGAGCACACCTCTCGCGCCACCTGTTGCAGTGCTGCCGGCCTCGGGCTCTCCGGGGCTCTTGGGTCTCTCTTTACCCAACACATGTTGCAGTGTCTGAACAGAAATGGGAGAAAAGATGGTGGTCAACAGAGAATGGCAGGAAACAGACAACAGACAAGCAGAGAAGCTAAAGAAAGCTAAGGATAGGGTCCCGCGGGACAAAAGAGCAGAGATTAACATCACAGTAGACGGAGGTCGGCGGCGTCTTGGCTCACCTCCTCCAGAGGCAGTGAGGGAACTGATGGGAAGTCACATTCCTCTAAGCCGGACTGACTTCCAGTGCATACGTCTAATTTTCTCCTAGCCAGAACTTTACCTCAGAATTGACCACACAGCTGCTTCATTCATTTTTCTCGGGTAGTGGTGATGTTGTATGAACAAGGATTTATTTTCTGTTAATGTCAGTTGTAAAAGGCCTGTACACAAAAGCTTAATTCGGTTCCCTTCAATAACGTAACAATATATACAGATTTATCTAAATACTGTTTAACCATTGCTTCTGTCTACATTTCTGCTTGTGCTACACTAGGTCTTTATGTTTGTACTGAATTTACCTGTTCATGTTTCGAGGTGCACTGTATAGTTCTGCCACGTTGGAATTAGGTCAATCCCTTCAGCATTTGGTAAAATCTGATCATTTATAGCAACAGTGAAAGTTAGGCTTTACAGGCCAACTAGCTTTCATTGGCAAGTTCAGGGTGTGTCCAGGAAACAGCTGGCCAAACCAGGAATCAAGGGCTATCTAAAATCATAGTCGAGATTTGAGGACAAAGGGCATACAAGACCCTAGACAAGTCCCTTCCTCTTCCTTTAACTCTAGACCTTGGCTTCCTCTTGTCTCAGGAATGGGTGTTTTCTCGGGGGAATTAGAGGCCATTTCCTCTTGCCTTTAGTATTGTCTACTTCTGTTTTCAGTAGGTCAGATATTGCTTGATTGGAAATCAAATAAGTAATGTGGAATCTTACATTAAAATAAAAAAGTAATTCTAAGGCCCTGCAGAATACACCTAGGGCCAGGCTGGGCAGATTTGACTTTCCACTGTATATGGCGAACAAAAAGAATTCATCTCAGGTTTTGAATGGCAGTGGAATAAAGTGACCTAAAATAGAGTTGTTCCAAAGGGCAGGGCTACAGATGCACTCATCCGTTCTCAACACATTTTGTCGGGCATCTCTTTTCCTCTAAACTCTGTTTGGGACACTGAGGGGAGAATGAACAGCAGAATGCAGACCTAGGAAGAGTGTGATCATGCATTTCAACCTATGTAAAAACAAGCACTGACCAGAACACTGTGTTCTTATAACCCCAAACATAGAATGTACCCCATACTGGTTTGTTCACTTAAAATAGCATATGACCTTTTTATACTTCACCTCTGAACTCCTGTAGAGAAAGCAACAGAGTCTATTGGTTTTCCTCACCCACTAAGATTTTCCAAACAAAATATCTTCTTGTTTCACTTCGGTCTTACTGACTTTGGTTAGAAGATATAATTCTGATTTTAAGTGTTAAATAATTAAAAACTTGTATTCTTATTGAATGTCACAACTACAAGTTAAACTAAGCCAGATTCCTAGGCACTTTATTCCTCAGGAAGAGAGTTTTAAAGTGATCATTTTACAAGCCAGCTGCAAGGCTGGACAGATGGCAAGCGCTCGTGGCTTGATCATGAAGACTGGAGTTTTGTTCCCAGTACCCATGGCAAGCAGGTTAGCAAAACTTATAGCTCCAGCAACCAAGGGATCTGACCCCTTCTTCTGACCTCCATGGTACGAACTTTCTGTGACAATGCTTTCAGATTTGCTAAAAAGGAGACACCTCATTCAGTATATAGACCTGTCATCTCAAGTACCTGGGAATCTGAAACAGGAACATTATGAGTTCAAGGCCAACTTGGACAACTAAGATCCTGCTTCAAAATAAAATCAAAAAGAGAACTGGGTATGTTCTTCAGGGGTAAAATACTTGACTAGCATACTCAAGGCTCTAGGTTCAATCCCCAGAACCATAAAAATAAACAGATAGATATGAAATACATAATAATTATATAATAAAGACATGTATGCATATAGAAAGAGTATCTATAAAGGGCAAGGTTCTACACAGAACTGTAGAGACAAACAATTACCTGCAGGGATAGTGTGCCAGGAGTCAGGAAACCTATATCTTAGGTGAGTTAGAGAAATCTTGACCAAAAGCAGAAAAAAGACCTTTCCATTGGCAGAAAGGAATCTGTGTATGATTCAAGAAACTTAATGTATTGTTTCTAAGCAAAAGACATTGTTTGTATATATTTCAACTTCGATTACTTTCTAGTCAATTACCTATTTGAACAAATGAATGAGTAAATACATAAACATTTACTTTTGCTGCTTTTATTCTCCACTAGTCTCATGGGAATAAGCAGTTACCCAGATCTACTCTGCTTCTCTTTCTGTCTCTGGGCTTTACTTCACATACACTCACTCAGCTGGCAACTCTGGCTTTCTCAGGGCACCATGCTATCATCACAAAATTACAGCCACCTGCTTCCTCGTCATTCATGTTCCTGTTGTCCCTATGCTGATTGTGGCTGCAGGCATGTGGGGATTGCATACCTTAGCAAAGGATCTATGCATTTTCAGAGCCAATTTTTCCTACTCTAGCACAGAGAAGCTCTAGGCCTTTAACCTGTAGCTAGCAAATATGGACTAATGATTGCACAGCAGTAGACATATCTGAAACTCATAGGTAGATATAAATACAGATACGTAAATAGAGATGTATGTTCTATATCAATACCTCTCAATCTGTGGGTCATTACCCCTTTGGGAGTCAAAAACCCTTTCATAAGAGTCAAATAATTAGATATCCTGCATATCAGATATTTGCATTCTGATTCATCACAGTAGCAAAGAAGTAGCAATGAAATAATTTATGGTTATGTGTCACCACAACATGAGGAACTATATTGAAGGGTTAAAGCATTAGGGAGGTTGATTACCACTGTTCCATATAAATAAAGGAACACGAAGAAGCATCGTGGTCAAGGATGGTAAGCTAAGCGGTTATGGTCATGGGCTTTGGCATTAGGACCTGTGGTATCAATCCTAGGTCTGTCTCTTATTGGCTGCCCACTGTTAAGGTGACCAATCTTTAAAATTTTCTGCTCGCCTCTATGTAAGATGAGGACAATGAAAGTATCCACTTCATAGATTCATATCGGATGAGAAGAGATAATATATGAAAGCACTGACAGTGCTTAGCGTTTTACATCAGTAGACTTCACTGCTAATTATTATTAGTTAATTTGATTCTCTGCCACACACAACATAAAAAATTAAAACTATAACTGCTTTTCAATTGCCACTTTATTTTGTACATCTCAGAGAATGCTGCACCCTGAACTAGAAAGCTGGAGTTTGCTATTTTGGAAAGTCCTGTGAGTGGGTGGCTGTGATGGGTGACAGAAGCAGTAACAGGAGTTCAAGCTGAGCTGCTCTTTCCCATTTAGTGAACAGGATCCTGAGCTTTGGTGTGTCTCCTGAGAAACAACCTGCAGTGACGTTATTGTCCGTGAGGAGATCTTTGGTGGCTACCCTTGGTCCCTGTGGGCTTCCTTTCCATCAAGCAGAGAGCAGTGCTCTCTTCCTTGCCAAGTCATGTATTCACCACATTCCCAGCATGCGCTTTCCAACCCAGCAGCAGCTCCTCTTTCCATCAGAAGAAAGGCCATTATTGTAGGATTGTTATCAGATTCTGAGGCTCAGAGACATAAATAAAGGAAAAGAAAACACGCTAGCTGTTTTCATCATTCATACATTTTTATGGGCTTCTGAAATATCCCAATGATTAGACATTTGAAAGTAAATATTTTTACTGCTTTAGAAAAACAAGCAAGTTTAAAAAATCCATTTGATCCACAAAAATCCCCTTCTAGAACTGTATCATTGATGGTGTTTTCCCCCATGGTTTAATAACAAGGCCAATCGACAGTTAAATACAGACAAGTACACATGAAAATACTCAGAATGCTTAGATCATGACCTTTAGTGTCAAGTACAAATCTTTAAAAATACATTTTAAAATGTCTGCACAGAACATTATTTTCCATTAGGAAGTTAAATGAAACATTCTTTTGAAACTGTATAAATCATTAACGTAGTTACATTTATCCAAAAACATTCTCTTAGAAGACTGATTACTCCAGAAAGAAGGAAAAAAAAAAAAAGAGGAAGTGGGTGGCTATTGAAGTTTGTTTCTGTATTTTAAATTAAAGTCCTTTTAGTAATTAGTTTGAAGGTTATTTAAAAACACACCTGTAATCCCAGCACCTGGGGAGACAGAGGCAGGCAGATCTCTATGAGTTCAAAGGTCTATAAAGCGAGTCCAGGATGGCCAAGGCTACACACAGAGAAACCCTGTCTCAAACAAAACAAAACAAAAAATACAAAAACAAAAAACGTCTGTAGAGTTTTATGAATACATTTTAAAATTCATTTTTATTCGTGTGGCATGCCTGTGTGTGTACAACACGTCTGTGTTGAGGAGAGGGGTGCCCTCAGAGACAGCAGAGGATGCTGGATTCCCTGAAACTGGAACTACAAGAGCTGTGGGCCGCCTGACTAGCTTTCTGGGGAGAAAATCCAAGTCCTCTGGAAGAGCAGCAAGTTGAGCCTTCTTGACCACTGAGCCATCTCTCCAGCCCTCTTTGTATGCATATTTAAAATTGCTTGGTTTCAGTACAATGGGTGTAGGGAAATGGACAAAACTAGATAATTTCCAGTTGTGATTTGTGTGTGAACTATCCCCTTCAGGCTCGTGGGTCTGAACACTTACTTAGTCTCTAGCTGGAGGAGCTGTCTGAGAAGTTTAGAACCCTTTTGGCTATGGGGCCTGGCTGGCAGAAGTAGGGATGTGGAACAGAGCTCCTGACCCCATGAGATACACAGGCAGCCTGACACTCTCACTACCACAGGTAAGGTCCAGTTCCACTATCTCACCTTTCCCAACAGGAAGGCTTGAATTCCCTAAACCACTAGCCAGAATAAACCCTCTTCTCTTAGTTTACTTTTCCAGGTTCTCTTTACTTGTATCTAAGCCACAAAAGAACAGAGTTCACACACTCATGTCTAATCCCCTTCCTTCATTCCTTTCTCCCTTTTCTAGATTGACAGTATCTTTACCCCTGCCAGTTTCTAAGTAAAGTAACCTATCTAGACCATTTGATACTAACCTTGTAATTCTTCTTCTCATAAAAGTACCCTTCAGTGGTGCTCAGTAAAATATCAGAAGGTAAGGCAGGTGTTTAGCAACAAAGAGAATTGAAATTCTTGTTGTTTTGTTTCTTGTGTGTGTGTTTGTTTGTTTTAGGGTTTCTCTGTGTAGCCCTTGCTGTCCTGGAACTCACTCTGTAGACCAGGCTGTCCTGAAACTCACAGAGTTTCTGTCTCCGCCTTGTGAATACCGGGATTAAAGACTTGCATCACCACTACCCAGTCTAGGAATTGGAATTCTTAAAAGCCTGGCATGCTGGTTCATAACTTTATTTTCATCTGAAAAAAATATGGCACACAAGCTAATCAAAATCCTAGAAAAATTTTTATTTACAGTATCTATATATGATTTTTATAAGGAACCAATCCTGACTCATCAGGGGAAAGATCAGAATGGTGTGGTGTTTATGTATTCAGCACTGAAGCTCAACAAACCTATTAACTACTACTTTTTATCTCAAAAAACTACTTCAATGTCTCTTGTTCCTCTGTCTTTTACAATTTAGTAGGTATGCTGGGGTCTGCCAGCAAAGCCAAACAGTACCTGAGTGGGGAGTGAGGATTGAAAGAAATAAAGCAAGACACAAGGGATCAGCTTGAGAGGACTGTCGTAAAAATTGCAGCCCCAAGTTTATTCCACAATTCCTTTTTATAGGCAAAGCAAAACAAGTCACATCAATACAAGGAAGGGGTTCATGGAACAACCAAACTTGTTTTCTTAAACCACTTCCCTGTAGCAGATATGGTCCAAGGTCACACAAACATGTTAAAGGAACTTGGCAAAACATCCTGCTTATGTTGTCTCAAGGTAAAAGCCAGGGTAAAAACATGTTTTTCACTGAATACTCAATAACAAAGCAGCTTGCCAAAAAGTAGCTCTCCACATAGGAATAATGAAATCTCTTACTGTCCTGACAAGCTAAATTGATCCATATAGAGAAATCAGCACAATGATGGACTTAGATGCCCAGTGTTACTAAAATCATATTGATGCTCTGTTACAAAGTAAAGTTTTTTCTGAACTTGAATTTTGTGGCTCTGCTCACTGCATCCTTAAAGCAAAACTTCTTTCCTGTGGTGATCTTGATGTCTACTAAGAAGTGTCTGGGTTGGTGGGGGAGAATAGGGTGAAGGGATTGGGTTGGGGAGAACTAAGCCTTTCAGCTGTCCATGTCTAAGCTTGCTATATGAGGATTTCAAAATCATGTGTTGTAGATGTGGTTAATTTTCAAATGCATTTGTGATACATGCTTTATGTCCATCGCATTGCTCAGAAAGTCATTTTAAAAATTCAGTTCAGCATAAATTGTTCTTAAGTAGAAATAAGCATCAGACAAAAAATATTTAATTTTTTAAAAGAAGTAAAATCTGTTTATAATCACCCATGTACTAGGTTTCAAATCATGGGCTTCAGATACATTATCTTCATGAATTTTCAAAGCAACCCTCCAAGTAGGAGTTAAGGAATCCCTTGGTCTGAAATTCCAAATAACATTTCCACTTCATTTATCAGGAGGTACAATTTTGCCTGCCCACCCCTAATTTTAGGACCTTTTCTCTATAGCAAATGTGGCAGTTTTCATGTTTTGACTGGTTATCATAGCTAAAAGTCCATCATCTCTCTATCATTGCTAAATGAGATGGGGGAAACCATTCAAGACACATGTGTGCTAGCAGGCTGAACAAACTGTTCTTCATGATCTCTTGGATAAACTGCCTACCTGTACAGACAGTCATTGTCTTTTTGCTCCCAAAAAAACCATTTTCTGTGTTTCTACCGTTTCACAGAAAATAGAGACAGAGGAGCTGTTTTCTTCCCCTGAACTAAACAAGGCTCTTGGATGACTCCAAGAACTCCACAGACTTTTCTCAGCTCGACCGTGTTCACCATAAGAACAGAGGCTCAGCCCCATCACTCACAGAGGCATCAGGCCTGTGTTGGATCTGCAGGCCATATGTTCTGGTGGGACAGTACAGTTTCATTAGGGATGACAGAGTACTGGGAGACTCTGACAAATCCTACAGACCCTGCTCCAAGAGAAATGCGTATGTGCACCCACAGACTGTAGCAGCTCACTTCCTGGTACTCCACCCTCAGAGCTCCTGGTCCTATCAACTCAAGGCCAAGAATCTGTGGGGGGGGGGGGGCTGCAAACTTCATTTTACATGTGAAAAAAACTTGAGTTTCAGGAGACCGAGCCCCTCACAACCTCACCTGTGTAAGCTGTGACAGAGCCTGATTACACAATGTGGACAGATGATGGTACCCTGAATTTTCAGTCTGTAAAAGGCTGTCACTCAAGAAAATGGGGCAGACTTTGAGGAAGAAGTTACACTAATTTATTTCATATAGCCTTTTAAGAAAGGACTCATGGATAATATTTCAATTATACTAGGTCATATTATAACGAGTAAAAAACATAAAAAAATTAAGGTAAGATGGGTGGTAGATAAAAAGCTCTATGATTAAGAGCACTTGGTTCAGTTCCCTGAATGCCCATAACTGGTGGCATTACTCCATAACTCCAGTTCCAGGGGATATGACACCCTCTTCTGGTCTCCACAGGCATTGCATTCATGTAATGCTCATATAGACAAGCATACACTACAGACGCGCGCGCGCACACACACACACAAAATAAATAAATAAAAATTTTAAGGTAAAAGGATAAGCCAAATGGGGGCAGCCAGCTGCTAGAAACTGAAAATCAAGCTTTATTGTTTGAGTCAAGAAGAGGTAAAAGTAACAATTTGCAGCTGGAACTCTCTTTTCACCAATTTTGAAGCCTGTTGCGTCATGCTTTCTTTAAACAACCTTTCTCATAGAACTACGTTGTCAGAACTCTCTAGCCTTACCGCTTTCACAGTAACAAGTCAAGCCCACCAAGGGGCTTGTCCCTCCAAGTATGTAAAAGGTAAGAGCTAATTGGATTCCTCACCAATCATTTTATCTTTCTTTCGCCTCTGTTGTTACTGTCTTCGGAGGAGGAGGGAACAGCTAAGATGGGACAGACACAGGTGTCATCCAGACAGTAGGGATAAAATTACATAGACTCAGGTTCAAATCCTGGGAAGGTTACCAAGTCTAAGTCCACTCAGCCCCCACGACCCCATCTTATCACCTGGAAACAGCTTCCTGGTAGTTTTCTGCCACAGTGTCAGGGAGGCAATCATGCAGCCAACATAGAGTGCCTGAAGAATGACTAGTGCACAGTCAGCGTTGACTGCTGTCACTGTCTTCTCCATAGACTAAATTAATGTCTTCCGACGCTAACAATTGACAATTACCCTCCGGAGTATCACTGAGCCAGGCACTGTCCCTATGTTGTTAGCGTACACATATAATGGCTACTTATATACTATATATATATATATATATGTATATATATATATATATATATATATATATATGTGTGTGTGTGTGTGTGTGTGTGTGTGTGTGTATGAATACATATATATAATGAAAGTTATAGGTGTGATTTTTATAAAACAATTTTGAATCATTTAATTCCAAATAACCATTTTTACTTATTTTAATCATGAAGAGGTAGACATACACAAAATAATATGACATGATACAGATAGAGGGGTTCTAAGGCATTGTACTACCACACCACTGTGAACTCATAACTTTGCTGTGGAGTTAGCACATTTGCAGTGCTACTGAATCCCCTGAAGGCCCCTCTCCAGTGCCTTCCTTTGGCTGCTTCACTCACGTAGGTAGCCAGTCCTGAGTAATCCATTAACTTAAAGCAACATTCAGAATGAGATCCCTTGACTTTAAGTGAAGGCTTTGAGATAGCCTTGTTGTGAGTCATTCAAAAGATTGCCTCTAGATCAGTGGTTGTAACCCCTTTGGGGGTCAAATGACCCTTTCACAGGAGTTGCCTAAGGTCATCAGAAAACACATTTATAACATTATGATTTATAACAGTAGCAAAGTTACAGTTATGATACAGCAAAAAAATTTTAATGGTTGGGGGTCTGCACAAACATGAGGAACTGTTTTAGAGGGTCACAGCATTAGGAAGGCTGAAAACCACTGCGCTATCCCCTCAGATGAAGATGTTAATGACTTCCCACTCGATTGGAAGGGCTTGGAGATTTGCCTTTCTAAATCCATAGGAGCATATGTTGTCTCCTTCTATGAACATGAGTGAAATATTCAGTCCTATGAACAAAGAGTTCCCATCCAAAGGCAAAAAATTAAAAAAAAAAATAATGAAGACTATCAAGTTCGTTTATCACATCTATCCCTTTGAACTTTCTCACTGACCAGTAGGTCTGACAGATCTACATTTGTGACTGTCATTTGGCCAGATGGAAATAGCAGGCAGGAATGACTGTAGAATGTTCCAGAATGTTCATGAAGGGAGTGTTTTAGGGAGGTTCTTTACCTTATCATCTTGGAGGTCCAGAACAGAGCTGCAAGACAACCCCTGGGGCTGGAAGCCCTTGTGAGCAGGAAGGATGCAGCGGTGTAAGTGGCTTCCTGTTTGTTGGGAAGAAGGTGAAGGAGCCTTGAGCATGCCTTGTGAACAGCAACAGGTCCTGGTTCCTGCGTGTGTGCTCTTTGGCAGTCTGAGAGACGTCCTTTAGCTTGTCATAACTCCGCATTCATTGAGACACCTCTTGTTTCTAATTCTTAATTATTTATAGCAGGACTGTAGAAAAGTGCTACTTGGAACTATATATAAATAAGGGATTTGATTAACATGTGAAACACGTTAGCTACATTCCAAGGCTTAGTTTTTAAACATTGCATAACAACCTTGTAAACGTTTTGAAATGCGTTTAGAAACATTCACTTGTACTAAAAAGCTATCTTCCTGGTTGGAAGTCGGGTTTTCTTTGTTCGCTTCTTTTGACCACACCTGAGAATTCTGATGGCCTGCTGAAAGCCACCAGGTGTGCTTGCCTATTTTACCAGGATGTATTTCTCTTAAAATGTCTAGTCATTTATACTGCTTCTTCTTCCAGTTAGGCTAGATTGGTAAGATCTCTGATATTACATTTAAGGATAGTACTGAATGACTGAGTTTAAAATATGAGAGTCTGTTTTCCATTTCAGTACCTCCCAACCTTACATACAGTTCCTTTGTTGGAATAAAAATCTTGATAAAGTACACAGCAGCCACTATAAATAGCACTGTAAGCCTGTGCATTTAGGAGAGTCTCCAGAGAGTATATTTTAATCCCACATTGTTTACAGTAGGAAATGTTTCTGGAGTTCATATTTTCCGTTGTGGGTGACAGGGATTGTCCTGTGTCACACAGCTTCCCTGGCTCCTATCTTCCTGTGCCAGTTAGGAATCTAGCTAGTGGATTCCAGAAGATTGCTCAATATGTACCTCTGAGTTTGTCTATGGGTGTCCTGGGAATTCTGCATACATCTTGGGGCTCTCCAAATGAAACCTCTAAGAACACACAGGGCCAGCATCCACAACTACCAAACAGAAGAGGCCTTTCTTTCTAGAGATGGAAGCTCTGGTGTGCCTGCTTAGAATAACAGCGGTCAACTCCATTTTTGATTGCTACAGAAAACCTTGCACTGTTGGCCGAAATTTCTGGGGAACTCAAGAGACTAATATGGAAAATAACTGAGCAGGAAGTGAGTGAGCACACACGCAGCATGAGATGATGGCTTACCATGCTGGTTCCAAGACCAGGGGCATCATCAGGTCTAATTACACGGCACCTTTCCCAAGGCACTGTTGGCAACCCTAGTACATGGGAACCTCTGCCCACTCCTTCCTTGAAAGGTCCCTCTGTTTCTCTAATCAAAGCTGTTGTGTAAACCTTTATTATTTTTTTTTAGTGGGGCCCCGCTTGGGGATATGCAATGCTTCCTCCTTATTTCTCTTTCCTCAATGAACAAGAAAGGACCACTGTTAAAGCGGACACAGCTTTCTTTTTTTAATGGTGATATAGACAGAGTTAATATAAGCTTTTAATAGCCTTTAGCCCTCCTGTCTTACCATGAAAGCTAACCATTCCAATTACACGTGTTTCTCTCTGAGCCAGTGTCTGCAGGGTATATCCTGGCTACTCGGTGAATGTCGCCACTACAGCTGCTCAGCGGCTTCTGAACTGAACAAAATGGAAACTTTTGCAAAATTAAAGGCTACAACAGGGTGGAAACTCCCAAATCTTTCAGCTCTTAAGCACCTCACACGGTGACCACCTTGAAATGGAATTGGTGTTGGGGCCAGTTTTCCATGAGAACTGCCTCAGGATTACTGATAAGGACAGATTCTGGTGTTCTTACCATGTCAGAAATGAAGACATTCTTGCTTGTACTCTCTAAGAAGGGGCTGGAGGTTCAAATTGTTGGGCTCAGCCTTAGGAAGCCACAAACGCAAGAGCAGCCAGCGGCTGTGTCATAGACTCATGCTCTTCACTTTTAGTTACCACACATAACTCCAGCTCCAAGAGATCAGACACCCTCTTCTGGCGCCTGTAAATACCTGCACTTACATATATGCACATACCCACACATAGACACACATGTATACACATAATTTAAATGTGTTTGTTTGTTTTATAAGAAAATAACATTTAGGTCAAGAATGACAGAAAAGAGAGTGGATATAGCTTTTCAAGATCTGAGCATTCTTATTTACACAGTTAACACAGGTGGCTGACCAAATGATGGCGGGAAAAAGGCCACCCGAAGTATAAATGGGATCATATGACCCAGCTATTTCACTTCTGGGCTTATACTCAAGAGAATTTTATATTCTCTCATAGATATATTTATACCCTGTGTTTTTTGCTGTTTTATTTGCTACAGCAAAGAATTGGAATAAACCTATATGAATAGATAATAAAAATTATATGTAAAATATAATACTATTCAGTCCTAAAGAAAAATGAAATCACAAAACTTGTAGGAAAATGAATGGACTTAAACTGTTATTTTATAGAGGTCACACAATCTCAGGGGAAAAAAAAACAAAAACAAGTTCTCCCTCGAATGTGGGATCTAGCCAATAACACATGTTCGTATATAAACAGAATCACACATGGACGCAGAATAACAGGGAGGAAAGAGGACAAGAAAGCAACATTTTAAGGGCTGAGAAGGGAATGAATCAGGTAATGGCGGTTAGCTATGAAAGATGATATAAAGCTACTTACTCTTTTAGTTCTCACTGTCATGGATTTTTCATTGTCAGTGGTGAGAAAGTGCATAAAAATATATTTGAAAGAGAAGTATGAAATCCAATGTAAAATCTTAACTTCTCTTCTGAATGGCCACTGTAATGTATAGAAGTTCACTGAGTTGTGTGGTTTGGGGGTCTAGTATTATGATTTTTTAATCTGTAAACCCCCCTCTTTTTTTAAATAGCAGGGTGTTTGGGGTTGTGGTTTTGTTTTGTGTATAAAGTGTGACAGGGCAGACCTGCACTGTGCTGAAGAGCCTTGGTGATTCAGTCCATCAGATTCCTTTCTGTTTAACTGTGTCTCTGGAGAGCTGCAGATTGCCTTCTGGTCATATACTGGTGCTTAAAGGAAACTCGCAGCCCTCAGCCGGCTAGCTTCCTGTAGCCAGCTCACTGGCCCTCAGGCATTCCAGGTTGAGAGCAGAAAAAAATGTATCAAATGTCACTCCCCATAGAGCATTAGGCCCAAACACCATTTTCTCTTCTCTATCCCTTAAGTTTGGAATGGAGGAGCGAATTTAAAAGACTTGACAAAGCAAGGGATATGATGACGCTGCTCATGTTAACTTGTCTGGCTTGGCTTCTGAGCAGACAGCACCGTGGCCTCCTGTAACTGGCAGCTCTCAGTCGTCTTGAAGGTCCAGACAACACAGAGTGGCTGGTTCCTCCCCCTGGGTCTCAAACACCTCTTTCAACACATGCAAATTATTACTGTCAATTTTGCATTTGTTATGTCTCAAAGAAACCTCGGACAAACAGCTAACTGAGGTGCCTATCTAACATACCAAAGCAGACTCTGGCCTACAGTCTCCCTCAGACCCTACTCACAAGGACCTGTTGGAGAGTCCCCCTGGCTGGCAGGGAGCATTCCACCCAGAACCTCCCCTTCCCCTGACCTCCATCTCCCTCCCCCAGCTTCTCTTCCCTATATAAGCCAGCCATGTGGCTATGTGTCCTCTTGGTCTCTTGGCCCCCTTGGATCCTTTCTTGACCCCCTCTCTTTCCTCTTTCTCTTGCTCCTCCCTCCCCCCCCCTTCAGTCTGGACTCTTCTGGATGCTTCTCTCTGTGCCCTCCCTCAAATGTACAATAAATCTTTTCCTCAGCCCATACTCAGAAAGAGTCTTGTATTCATGTTTGTCCACATACCATATAGAGGGCTGACCCTAGATCACAAACTGCATCTCCCTCAAGCCTGGCAAACAACGCTGAAAGAATACAAACCCCTCCGTATTCATATTTGTGTGTCCAGGCAGAACTTGATTAGCTTTGCTAGATTACTTCAGGAGAGGCAGAAATGTTAGCAACCATAGGAGTACCCTTGGAGGAACAATCATCAGGGTCTTTCCTGACATTCCGCCACTCCCAGATGAGCCTTCTAGCTCCCCTGTGAATTCTGTATCATTTTCTCCTGACATATAAGGAGATGGGCAGCATTTATCTCTTGGACTATTATTGGACTTTTGCATCATATAATTTTGACCATTTTCACCCACTTAGTTGCATTGTGGGAGCAAATGATAAGAATAAGGAAGAGTCTCTTTTCCTTGTTTGGTGAGGTACTTAAGGCCTTAGTATTATCTGCAATTGGTATCTGCATTGTAAAATCAGATAATCATCAAATTGTAGGGGTTCAGACCCAAGCCTCAGGAGTCCAACAGTGAGCACACTGTATAATCAAAGCTCTCTCTAATGAAAGACCACGTATGTGGTTGGGAGCAGTAAAGTGCTTCAGCTAATCCCAGGAGAATGGAAAGGGGCGGATGATAAATAACCTCGAGTTAGCATTTACCAGCTACTTCAGAAATACAGAATGCCTGACATGCAAGTTGGGTCTACAGTTAAAACTCTAAATGGCGCGTTGTGTTCTAGTGCTGAGAAATTATGATGGACCAAGAGAGAAAAGAACAAAAGAAAAAAAGCAATACGCTAGAACTACAACTTAAAGAATTAAGTAGTGCAGATTTTTATTTTTAGTAAGGAATTTTTTTTCTTATTTTCATAAAGAGTTCTACTCAAACTAAGGGGGAAGGGTGTGTTTAATTGAGTTTCTTCATTACAAACGTACCCCTTGTTTAACTCTTTAACATAAAAATCTGTAATTAAAGTTAATGAACTAGAACAGCCAGCATCGTGGGCCTGAGAGCACAATTCGAAGAGCCTCAGAATTACGTCTGTTAATCTTTAATTTAACTTTTGATTCTTGGATTTGTTGGGAAAGAGTCAGAAGGAAAGATAATTTGAAGGTGTCCTAGAAGGGCTCCGGATTCTGCAATGCCCTGGAGAATCTCAGGTTACTTCAACTATAAATAAATATAGTTACTTTAAACTACATTTTAGAAAGTTGTATTCAGAGTTCACATCATTGGCTCTCAAATTTAAAGTGGGTGTGTGCTTTGAAAAAATATCACCCACTTTGTTTCCTTTAAATTAAAAAGCCTTCCATGTGTTCTGGCTCATAAATGAGAAGAAAATGAATGAGACTGTATCTCATAGCAAATGCCTCCTGCCCCTACCTTGGCCTGGCAAAACAACAAAACAAAAAACACCTTCCTGGTTCTATTCTATAAATGTATGAACAGGTTCTAGAGCAGTTAAGATTGCTTGCGGCTCTTACAGAGGACCCTAGTTCAGCTCTCAGCACCCACACTGAGTGGCTGATGACAGCCTTTAGTGCCAAGGTTAGGGATCCAGTGCCCTCTTCTGGCTGCCACAGGCACCACAGTAACATGCACACCCCCTCATACACATATACACGAACTTAAAAGTAAACGTGCATCTTTTAAAAGTAAAGTAAATGGACAAAGAAAAATTGCATTTGTTTTTCCTGCTTTAAAGGTAAAAGTTTGGGGCTGGAGAGATGGCTCAGAGGTTAAGAACACTGGTTGCTCTTCCAGAGGGTCCTGAGTTCAATTCCCAGCAACCACATGGTGGCTCAAAACCATCTTTAATGAAAATTGGTGCCCCCTTCTGGCGTGCAGGTGTACATGCAGACAGAACACTGTATACATAATAAATAAAATCTTTGAAAAAAAAAGAGAAAAACATTTTTTAAAAAAGTAAGTGTTTGGTTTTATTGCTGAGTAATTCAAAGTAAAATCGCATCCTAGTGTTGAAAATTTTTCTTCCCCTAGTCTTTTTCTAATCTCCTGCCATGGGGTACCTCAAGAGAAACCTGAAATTTTGCAAAGGAGTGTTTCTGATGAATCCAACATGTACTGTTCAAATTACACTGATAGGCCAGGCTGAAGCGAGTAGAATCCAGTTGGAATTTAGCAAATCTAAAGAGAGAGGGAGTGAGGAGTGGCCAAGCTCAAAGCCAGAGTTGGAACTAGGCATGTCTGGCTACCCGGATGAAACAGACTTTAAACTCCAGGACCTGCTCAATGTGGTGACAACAGAAATTGTCACTCACTCATCCAATTGTGCCTTCTTTGCATTGGGTGAAGTGTTCTTTGGACTCATGTTTGTCCCTATTCTGATTCTATATTGAGGAAAAAGTCTCTCTGTAGCTTCTTGGCTTTATGGGTTGGGAAACAGGAGATGTTCTGACCAGAGTAAGAGCTCTGCAGGTACAGAAGACCTAGACTATTTCTTCTACTTTCTTTAGTGGACTTTATGCTACAGCCATCCTCCCTGAGACTTGTACATTCTGGGACTCCTAAGATTCAGCAGCTGGGTTTCTAGATTCTATAAAATGCCAGATTGTGGCTATCTTGATGTGGTGACTCTATTTTGTCCCTATTCAACCCAGGGAATGAGTGTCCAGTACTTATCGTCTATGTGTTGTATTCTTGATACCATTTTAAGCTGTATTGGCTACAGAAAACTGTTAGGATATATTTCTGAAAGCAAGGGACTTACTTGGTAAGAAAAAGTATGCAGAGAAGGTTAATAAATAAACAAGATTCCATATCGATACACATTTATTTCTAAAGTTGCCATAATCATGTAATGATCAAGTAATATGTTATTATGAAATAGGACAACACCTAACATCTAACAACACATACAATCATGCGAAATGTCATTCCCATGAGATGAATAATGACTACAGTACCTATACTATTCCAAACATACCATAGACTATTTCTCTAGAAACAAATATGCTTTAATCTAGGTCTGATTTCCATAAAAAGAAAAAAGTGTTTTAAAAGACCTTATATAGTATCAGTGGAAAAAAATCTGGATTTGATTAGAGCTATAAAAGTCATGTGTAAATTTAATATCCAGATGTATAAACTAGTCACCAGGAAAAAAAATCTCTTGTGGTTGTGAGAATATCTAGATACTTTGAATATAAGTGGTCCACACCAATAATTCCATGTTTTCTTTGCCGATATGACCTTTCTCCTGCACTATAATAATTAGCATCCCTATGATCGGCTCGTGATTTCTTTCACAATATAGTTGCATCTATATACAATAAATCCATAATCTACAATATATAACTATGACCTTGAATCAACATCCTTGGTATAAAAGTCCTGTATGCCCTCCTTTCCTAGACTCCTACAAACTAGATAATGACAACATGATGAGGATGATTTTTTTTATTTTAAAAAGTTATCAAATCTTTAATTCTTTTTTTTCCTCTTTTTAAGTTTTTTTATTTTTTCACAATTTATTCGTTATACATCCCGATTGAAGCCCCCTCCCTCAACTCCCCCAGCCCCGCCCTCCCTGCTTCTTCCTCCCTCCCCTTCCCCTAGTCCACTGAAAGGGTGAGTTCTCCACCATTGCCATCTGCCCATAGCTTATCAAGTCTCATCAGGACTGCCTAGATCTCTTCCTCTGTGGCCTGGAAAGGCCACGTCACCTTTGCATCACTCTTTGCAAGTGATCAAAGAGCAGGCAACTGAGTTCATGATAGAGGCAGCCCCTGACCCCCTCACTCAGAGAGATGATGATGATTTTTACTAGGAACACAACCAGGGATTTGTAACAACCATTCATTCAAGAAACCTATTTGGGCCCTACAATTTTCAAGCAGTTTTATTTATTTTTGTTTGTTTGGTTTGGTTTGGTTTTTTTGGGATAGGGTTTCTCTGTGTAACCTTGGCTGTCCTGGACTCACTTTGTAGACCAGGCTGGCCTCAAATTCACAGTGATCCACCTGCATCTGTTTCCCCAAGTGCTAGGATTACAGGCATGCGCCACCATGCCTGGCCCAAGCACAGTTTTAAAAGATGTGTTTCAAACTGGGTGTTCCTTTTTAATTGTGTGTGCGTGCACACACATACCATGTGTTGAGGTCAAAGGACAACTTGTGAGAGTTGGTTCTCTACTTCCATCATGTAGATGGCAGGGATAGAGCTGAGGTTGTCAGGTGAAAGGCAGACAGCCATGTGTCCAGACCAATAGTTCTTGTAAGATAGAAACGTTTCTCTCCAAAGAGAGAAGGAATGAGAAAGGGGAAGGTGGAATTGAGGGGAAATTCTGCACAACATGCAACATAAACATGTAAGGAGAATTTTTAACTAAAAATAAATATAATTTCAGTAAAAAAAAAATAACGTTTCTGGTTAAAACATCCTGATTTAAAACAACAACAAACCAACCTGAGTGAGAAAACATAATTGGTGCCAAAGAATTTAATTGGAAATTAGGAGCCTTGAAGCAAGTTTCCCTGAAAGGCTGATTCATACATTGCCATGTAAATATTTTGTAAGTACATGCAAACAAAAGTGGGCCCAAGATTCCAGCTCTCTCCTTTTAGTGTAACCAACTACAGAGAAATAAAATCCAACTCAGGAAGACTTTGTAGAGGGAAGATCCAGATGCTGGCTCTTAAAGACTTGCTAGAACTCAGAGTAGTGGCTGAGGGAAGCGCTGTTCCAGAAGGGATGCCTCCGTGATTATGGGCAGGAAATTATCCTGTTGAAACCTCTAACACTGTACTCTGGCGACCCCCGTGGTGACCCTGTGGGGTGAGACAAGACAGAGCTACAGAAGAGCAAACAGAGACTGGTTCTGGAGAAAGTCGCAGGAAGCAACGGATTGCCGGAGCAGAGCTACCTCTGGGTGGGAAGGAAGAAGCTGTTGTCTGAGGGACTCATAAAGGCGCAGAGTTCTCGAAACAGTTTCTGAAGTTACGTTACTCATACTGCGCATGCTTGCTACAGTATTTTTTAAATTCGTGTTAACTTGTCTAACCCCAGAGTAAGCTGTGAATTAAAAGGTGAAGAGTTTCTTACAGCTTTTATTCTTGTCTCCTCAATAGAGACTGTTCATAGATGTGAAGAGAGCCATTTTAAATAATATGACTCCTAGTACCTCTTGCTTGTGTGGAATACGTTTTATCTACAATTAAAAAAAAATTCCTCTGTTCTCGGGAGTCTGCAGTGGGCTGGTTCACAGAAGCCCATAGACGCCATGCTGTACTACTGTTGAGTCATCACTGTGGATCTTGCTGTTCACCGTTGCCTCCCTTTCTAGAGAGTCGTTTGCAGAGGAGTCTCCATTACCACTGGAGCCCAGCCAGAACCTCCGGACCAAAAGCTGGGTCTCCTGCCCTGTGATCTCTACAGCCTCTGGGCACCAAAAAGGCACTGAGTTCCTCTTGGTCCTCCTGAATTCTAAAACTATCCAAGTATAGACAGAAATAGGGGCACCAGCTTGGTGTCCCTCGGGCACCTGAGCTTGGCCTATATTCAGACATACCTTATGAAAACAATTGGCATCCTTCATGCAGCCACCATTCCTTGGGCACAGACATGCTGTGCTGGGGCTGTGCTAAGGCCCAAGACAGTGAAAAGAAAGCTGAAGATGTAGCTCGGTGGTAGAGAGCTTTGCAAGGCCCCACATTCAGTCTATGACACTATCACCAAACCAAGTTTCTTAAATTGTTATTGTTGTCTCTCAGGTGGGTAGATTTCTGTACCTATGTGCTCTGAGGGCACAGAGATGTGTGTGGGTGCAACTGTGTTCATGCATGCATGTGCAACTGTGTTCATGCATGCATGTGTGTGTGTTTCATGCATTAAGCAATGGACACGGCACTCCTACACATCTCTCGTCTCCCTAGGGAATTGCGCTAACATACAAGCTGTTCTTAAACAATCGTTACAGACTAGAAAGTCTGGAACAGATCATGTGGCCCAGGCTCCTACCTCCATGAAGTAAAGTTATTTTTAAAATCATATTTTATTAATAAAGGACCACCCTGCGGTGGGAGCTGGTCCTTTCGACCACGCTAACCTCCATCAGACCTTCCCAGCCCAGAGTCTCTATGATGAAACATTAAACAAGTAGAATGTGCAGAAATGAAAGCAGCTCTGAGCAACCTGAAGATGAGTTTGCTCTAGTTGGAGTCCTGACATGCTCTCTTGTTCACGATGCCTGCCATCTTGCTCAGCAATGACCGGTGGAGTTGGTGATCAGGTTAGCTTTCAGCCACAGCAGTTCTGTGGGCTGGGCCCTTTCTGCCAACTACCAAAGCACATACGCCTGCACAGAACATGTGCCATATTCACCATCTTTGCCCCCTCCACCACAGCTACTGGCTCTTTGGCAACCGCTTGGAAACTAATGCCCACCCCATCCCTGCTCTGAGTTTCCAACGGTCTTACTATCTTTCTGCCTCTCTCGGCCTTTTGTCTGCTCATCATTGGCCTCTGTGCTCTATTTGTTCTTTGCTGATGTTTTCTCCAGGTTCAAGACTCTCTTTTCACTATTTCCATTTCTATGCCTCACGGGGTAGCATAATATGACACCAGTGAGTTTCACCATTGGGTACTTAAGACAGATAGACACTCCCTCCACACTTTACATTAAAAGCAGGTAGTCCGCTTGAGACTATTCACATCTTTTTCCTCTTCCTATATCTATAACTGCAGAAATAGTATGGTGGCTATTTTTTCTATAATTGTTCATTGGTAGACCTTCAGCAGAATAATAACTACATTCTGGCCCCACTCCCTTCACCCAGCTAATGGTGAGGAGTGTGTGAGAGAGGGGGGGGGAGGGAGACACACACACAGATACAGAGAGAGACAGAGAGAGAGGTCGAGGCTACTGCATTTTATAAGCCTGTTCTGAATGTATCAAAACCACACTTGCCACTCCCCCAGAACTAAAGTGTGTAGGGATGGGAGGAGTGAATAGGTAAAAACTTAATTGCTTTATAAAGTGTCTACGACTCATTTAAGTCTTATGAGCAAATAAGCTAGTTTTCTGTGTCACTGCTGTGACCAGTAGCTTCAGGGGTGTTGGCTTTCAGCACTGAAGACTTGCTATCCTCAGGCCCAGAGACTTCTGACACACATCCCGGTAGGCTGTAATCTAGGTGGCGGCTCATAGCATTCTCTCTGGAGGCTGCAGGGGAGAATCCATTTCCTGGCCCCTGCGTGTGCTCAGAGGTAATCACATTCCTGGGCTTTTGCCCTGCTTCCTCCAAAGCCGGCAGCAGCCTGGCTTCTTTCTCTCTTCCCTTGGTCCTAGCTCCTTTGAGCTCAGGCAGAAAGCCTTCTGTTTTAAGCCCCATGTGATTTAGACTGAGAATACTTCCATATACCAGGGTAATTCCCGTTTTCCACACCAACCCTTGAATCACGTCTGTCAACTGACTTTGTAAGATGCAAACCCGGAAGATAACACAGTGTCAGGTTCTGGAGATTAGAGAGTGGAGTGGACTCCTGGGAGAGGGGAACTGTCTTGCCTACAATAG
This sequence comes from Pachyuromys duprasi, assembly GCA_028658305.1. NCBI lineage: Eukaryota > Metazoa > Chordata > Mammalia > Rodentia > Muridae > Pachyuromys > Pachyuromys duprasi. The sequence continues at coordinate 7,620,318 of CM053763.1, forward strand.
CAAGCCACAGAATTCCATAAGCGATAAAAGAGAATAAATGAACAAAACTGGGTAGGAAGGGAAGTAGCAGAGTGCCTCAGTGTCCATTTACAGCTCTGGAGAGAAAGCATAGCGCCGTTCACTGACTGTAAAGATGGACACACGTCACAGCGTGCATGAGTGTCTCCTCCTTTCACCAAGTACGCTGAGTGATAACAGCTAGAGTCAGCAGAATACATGCGTGGAAGTAATTAACTCTGAAGCTCACTGAATCAAACTTACCAACTGTGGCACTGATGACGGCATGGGGTTAAGCAGGGCGACGTGGTCTGGCTAGTTGGAATGAGGAGATTTAGCTTAACCGAGCTGAAAGTGGGGAAGTTAGGGAGCTCTGCTCTTCAGCACCGAGTGGGTTTTTTAGGCCAGCGTCATGTCTGTGTGGAGCCTGAAGCTGTTCACCAGGGAACTCTTTCATTCTCTGCAAAGCCCCTTAAGGACAATTGCTTCTGCTATTTACCCTAAGAACAGCTGAACCCTATGGCACAGGGGCCGGAGCTGTTTCCATTTGAAAGTCAGGCCCACTAACACCAGCTCCTCCGTCGCTATCAGAGATGAGGAAATGTATGCAGAACGAAAGCCAGGACGGGTGTCACCTCCAGATGCAGTCAACACCACCCCCTCCTCAGGGGCTGGAATTTGGCAGCCTTCCAAGCTGTCAGTGACCAGCCTCCCTTGCCAGGCTTGGTGATGAGATCACCATCAGAGTGCCACCGATGCAGAAGGGCCTGCTGTTCTGGCATGCGCCCAGGAGCACTACTGCCCTCCTCTCTCAGGGGAGTGCAAACACTGGACGCACTGCTAAGTCCAGCCCATCGATGAGCAAGACCCTGACTCTTCCTCCTTTGTGTGTGGTTTGCATTTTTCTGCCATGTGTCTTTTCCTGGATAAAAGGGATGAGGGGGAGTTTCTCAGATTTGATTTTTCAGTGGGAACTGTTTGCTTTGGAAGCTACCTACACTAATGCTAATTGAGAACAGAGCTCAGGATGAGGCCCTGAGAATGGCAGCCGATGAACTCTCTGGTGGGCTGATTTCTGTTCATCTTGTCAGAACTGGGATGTGAGTGCAAGTCATAAGAGCAGGACCCACTGTTTCCCAAAGGCTGCGCACAGCGGCAGCTTTTCCCACTTAGACTCATTACCCTGCCACAAATTAGGCATTGATTTCTCAGAGTTAAGCAAATAAAGTCTTCATTATGAAAGTTTCCAGTCGTCCTGGCCCCTACAGCCCAGCAATTTAGAGTCTGCAACTCTCCAAGCACTCTGTATCCTTCAGGTCTAAATTTGATGGGCTTCTATTAGAGAGATTACAGTAAAAAATAACAATCAGCTCTCAGATGATCCCGGGTGGAGGGGAAGGGTGGGGAGGAGTAGATTTGGCTGAGGACAAGCCCAGACTTTCGTCACTGGGACAGACCCAAGTGTTAACACAAAGGGAAGACGGGAGCATCCTGCAGAGCGCATTTCGACTACAGATAATATGGCCTGTGCGCTGGCCCAGCCCATGCTCTGACCTCCAGGCCAGGTCTCCTACCTCAGCCACTCCTGCCCTGACCAGCTGCGGACATGCTTAGTGGATCTGGGTCCCAGGGAAGGCGCTGCCTGGCCACGCTCTCTCAGTGAGTTTTGCACGTTGCCTCTTTGGATTCTCTTTTCTTTCTTTCTTTTATTTCTTTTTCTCTCCAACAAAAGAATTTTCAAAAAAAAAAAAAATTGTGGGAGTGGGGAAAAGAGGGACGGAGTAGGGAGAGGCGGGAGGAAGGCGGGGAGTGTGTAAAGCCTTTGTCATTTCTACCGCAGGATTGCTTTAGAGTCTCTGGTTTTCTTCATTTCCATTTTTAATGGTGCCTTAGCAACAGGGGTTTTTACCTGGGACCTGGCTTTCTGTCTTCCAAATACAGGCCATTGTGCTGCTAAAGATTGGCTGTTACTTTAGACCTGAGCCCTCTGCCTCCCAAGCCAGGAGCCTTCGTTTGCAGGACTCAGAGATTTCACTAAGCCAGTTGCCCAATCCCTAAAGTAAACAGCCCAGAGCCCTCAGCACACTGGCCATCTGACTGGGCCTGAGCAAGCCTCAGAGCATATGCTATTGATCAGGGGACTGTTCAGATAACAGGGGGCTCTGGGGCTTTGGGGTTATGAAATCCTGGAATGTGAAGGGGCCCCTGGGATCTTTGGGGGTGTGTGTGTGATGCTGTCTTTCTACAGATATGGAGGTCAGAGGGATAGCCCAGCTTACCAAAGGCAAAAGCAGCCCGCAGGGCAGCCCTTCCTCTGTTCCCTGCGCAAAGGCCTTTTCCGAACTGGGGTCCGTGAGGTTTGAAAACCCTGCTGGGGCTTGGGAGAAGGTAGTGTGAAGAGTAAGGGCACCAAATGGTCTCTGGGTGAGTTTCCCCATTTCTGAGCATCTTGGCACCCATTCAGGATCACAGTCACCGCTCCAGTTGCTCCAGCGTTTGAGCAACCGTTGATCAAATAAACAGAGGAGCTTGGTGGGGTCCTAAAACAAAAGGCCTCCGCACCTACGGTATTTGCAGGGGTTACTTTTGGTTAACCAGTTTCTTATTTAAGGAATCCGATTATATAGCAGGGGTGTTCTGGTAAGTTTAACCTAAAGCTTGGAATCCCCATGACACTGTCCCATCATACCCCATTGGGCATCCCCACCCTGCCCTATTTCCTGCCTCCATCCCAGGTCCCAGCTTTGTCTCTCCTAAGCTTCCTTGGAATCCTAGTATTTCAGATGAGGAAGCGGAGGCACAAGGAGGCAAAGCAGTGTGAGATGCCACAGCCCGTCAGCAGCAGAGCCTGAAGCACTCTTTCCTTTCCCTCCTCTTCATCCTCCAACTCTTCCTTTCACACCTGGTCCTGGTTCATCCTCCAGCATGCCTGTGGCTCTAGCAATTTACTTTCTCCATGCTTCTCCCTTTCCTACTCTGTCACTTCCTGACTTCCTGGCCTTGCACCTGGATGATGGGGATTTCCTCCCATCTGGTCCCAGGCCTCAGTCTCTGTCCATCTAGTCCCTATCCCAGCCCATCTTCATCTGTGAGGACAGAGTGCACAATAACAGCAAAGTTTTCCTTTGGTATTTCTTCTCATTGTAAGTGCTCCTGCTCCAGCCAAATTAGATTGCTTGTGGCCTCCCAAACCAGCCCTTCAGGGCTGCCCCCATCTTTGCACGCATTTGCTGCCTTCCTCCTTAAGCAGCTCCGATTCCTCACTCCTCTAACATCCTGTGTGCATCCTTCTATCGGTAGCCTGGTATCAAAGGTGGTGGACAAGATGTCTGTCTTCCGATAGTGATGCATTTGATGGCAGGAACTGTTTTGAATCATCTGCATCCAGGATGTAGGTGATATCTGTTTACACATGCGCACACCCACACACATACACACACATGAATGTAGATTCACAGATAAACACATTAAGCTTTAAGCTTTTCACTATAGAAGAAACCCAACTCACTTCCTATAAATCTCAACTTTTGGCTTCAGTCTTTTGAATGTATATAAGGCCTCTGGACAGTTTGCTTTGTAAGAATTACTAGACTAAATGCTAAAGTAGGTGCTCAACCAAACGAACCAGAAATTCCTGTACATTTCTATCAGGTAATTTATCTCAGTTTCATCACCTGCCATGCAAGATTAGCACTGTTTGTTTGTTTGTTTTAAGGCGGTGAATTCAAATTCCTGAACACCAAGACCTAGCAAGGGCTGTGGTATTTTCTGGGGCAGGTGTGACTCCCTGTCTAGTCAGCCCCGTGAAGTGTGTTCACCAGGTCCTGGAGAGCTCACTGACAGTCTGTCCCTTTCTGCTCAGCATTTCAGCAGCATTTCTGCTGCTTTTCTTCATGTTCCCAAAATTCATGAAGTTTACTTGAGTCAAGATTTGGGGTTTCCTAGAAATATTTCTTTTAGTCCAGTAAGAGTTGTCTTTCTTATTGACCTTCAGGATGAAAGATCAGACTTTGGTTTTTGTGTGACAAATGTGGACACACATACTTAAAGCTATAGATGGGGCCAGGGACGCCGGGACATGACAGAGTTCATCCTACTGCTATCTGCGGGAAATCATTTAAAAACATTAAATTATTGAATTAGTAAATGACTGGTGTGATTTTATGAGACTTTTTAGAAATGGCAGAATGACTGTATTCAGTAGTACTAGGCGGCTGGAGAGGCTCAGTGGTGAAAAGCACGGGCTGCTCTTGTAGGGGACCCAGGTTTGACCCCCAGCCCTTACCTGCTAGCTCACAGTGGTCTGGAGCTCCGGTTCCGGGGACTCGGAAGTCCTCCCCTCTCATGGGCAGCAGGAACATATGTGGTACACAGACCTGCTTGTGTGCAAAATATCTATATCCATTTCAAAGTTAAATAAATTAAAAAAAATTTAAAGTGTTGAATGCCTGCTTTATCCAGTGTGTCCTAAGAATGTAACTTTTTTATTTTCCAATAGAATGGCTTTTGTAATAATAATAGAAACTCTTTCCGCTCTTACAAGCAGTATTACAGTGCATTTAAAATAATTTCCAGTTTCTGGGGCTTATCACCAGCGTTATTCTTAGACAGCTGTAAAACAGTGACTCTTACCCCAGAATGTGCCCACCACCACTCTCACTCACCACTTACCTGCCTTTCCTGAAGCTGGCAGCCTGCTTGCTTCCCATGTCCCACTCTGTTCTACAGTAGCCAAGACAGCAGGAAACCCGCAGGTTAGAGTGATGTCAGTGAAGACGAACCGTCCAATGACAGTGGCCTTTTCTCTGAGGCTTTGTGATTATTGCTTTGTATTACAGACTGGATTTTAATGTGCATGTGTCTGTGTACGTGTGTGTGTGTATTGTAGCTTTAAGAAAACTTTCATTTGAAGAGCGCATGTGTAAGCACAGGTGTGCGCATGGAGGTCAGAGGATAAACTTCGCAAGTCAAGTTCTTTCCTTGCTGAGGCGGGTCTCTTGTGTCTGCTGCCTAATGTACTCCTGCCTAGCTGGCCCCTGAACTTCTGTCCTATTCTGTCTCTCCCGCTCATCTTGCCACAAAAGTACTAGGGTTACAGATGTAAGTCACTGCTTCTAGACTTCTGTGGATTCCAGGGACCAGACTCGGGCCGTCTGGCTTGTTTGGCAAGCACTTTTTGTATCATCTTTCCACTCCATAGGTAGGTTTTAAAGAATTGAGTTTTTTAAGCCTTTTTTTCTGATGAGGAGTAAAATGATGGTATTTATGAAACACAGGAAAGAAGGACAGTTCACCGACTAGGTGTCTGGTCACCACAGTGGATGCTGTTTGTGTAGCTCTTTCTCTTTTCTTTTCCTTGCCTTCGTTGGGGGTTAAGACCCCACTTCATGCTGCGTTTCACATTCTTCTTCACCCATCAAAAGTGACTCTGAAGAGGCTGGTCCAGGGAGACAGAGCGGGCACAGGCACAGGGCTCGGCTCCCTGACTGGTCCCTGGCATTCCTGACAGTGTGGTTGAGGATGCATTTCCCTCCTACAGGCGTTTCCCACAGGTACACAGCTGCACTTCTCTGCTCTAGCTTCCCGCCTGTCTTGGGCTGAAAAGATGGCTGTGAGCTCTCTGGCCTGAGATCCCAGCTACCATGTGGAAGGGTGTTTGAAGCTCCAAAACCCAATTTACAAATGAAAGTTTTAGAAAAGTCTTTCTCTAAATGTAGCACTGGCTGGATTTATTTCCAACCCTAATTGAATTTTTAAGAGGAGTCTTTTAAAACCTGTAAACCTCCCTCATTTCCATCTATTCATTCAACAAATATTCACTGAGTTTCCTGTACTAGTTAGTGTGGTTGTATCGGGCACTAAGAACACTAAAAAGAACAAAGTACAGGCTCTGTCCCCACGCTTATGTCATTTTGTAACTTCCCAAACACTTCACAAGTGTGTTTAGCCATCTCTCCCCCAACATCTACCATCCAAAATGTGCCGGTGCTCCCCCACTCATACCCACTCATACACATATGCACACACACACACATCGACTTAGGGCTATGGCTTCAGTCAGAATAGCACAGGTTCATAGTTAGCATTATCTACACCAAGGGTCTCATTTTTCTTTTCTCATGACCTCCAGAAAGAAATTCACTTTCCTTTATAGACATATGTATGAATGAACATATTCTCTTGCTGTATAATGTGCATAGGTCAACAGGGTTTACTTTTGCAATGTATAATATCCTTTGATATTTTCACATTGAAATGTTGGTCCCGACCCGCTAGTGAGATTTCATAAGCTGTAAACAGGTCACAGACTGAAGCATGAAGCATATTGAAGGAGCACATTTCCTCTGGTCCTTACATGCATAGCAGTTTACTTACTGCTGTCATCCAGGCTGTGGGACCCAGGGGTCCATCTGAAGATGGAAGAATAGGGCTTTAAGATGGGAGTCAGGGACCTTAATTCTGGACTAACTACTGTAATTGGCACCATGGTCTCCAAAGAGTCCCTTCAACCTGCTGTGACATGACTAGGCTGCCATGGCTGTCAAGGAGATGCACAGCTCAGAGGTAAACAGGGACATCCACCATCCGTGGAAGTACACCGAAAAACATGAAGTGTAAAGCCAGTGAGGTTGCTGTTAAGTAGCCCTGCTTTCCCAGTGAAAATTTAATCCCAGAGGACCACTTAGGGAGAGACCACGTGTTCTCAGTGGACCCGGGCAGGCGCCCTCAAGCTGGCTTCACGATGAAGCAACTTCACAAGGGAAAAATCTCAGAGCGGTATTTGGTCATGATGTTGTAACTAGCTTCATAGTTAAGAAACCCAGCGAGGTCATTCTCACCCCCCTGCCCTTAAATACTTTGCTGGTTGTAAAATCAAAGAAGCAGCTAGCTGGTGAGTGGGTTGTTAAGTTCTGAGCAGAGCTCTGAAAGGTGCACTTCGCCTGCTGTTATATTTTATCCCACAAAGTCGACCAACATGAATTCTCACTGTATTTAAGACCACTTTTTGGTTAAAGGGGACTTAAGTTAAACAACACTGTTTGGTATGGGAAGTTAACAACCATAGATGTGTAGATAAAATATGGTATTTCTTCTCATTGATCTTTCACATTTCCTCTCTGACTTATTCTCATACCAATACTGATTAAAATGGATATATCCTTCAACCCATGCTAGGTTTAGAATCTACGTCACTCTGGACATTTACCCCCTCACGAGCTACCTCTGCTTGTTCCATTTCATTTTCTGTCTTTGTTTTTGTTCCCACGGCCGCTTGCTGACTGTGTTCTTCCGCTTTTCATGTACTTTGACAAAAATAGCTGAGCTAATGAACTTTGAAGTGTGCATAGGTTTGTTTGGGTACATGGGTTCAGAGGTGTTAGTCCATGATCATTTGGCTGTGTGACTTTGGGCCTGTTTGTGGTGTAGTGTATCTCGGCACACATGCATGGTGGAAGAGACAGTCTGCAGACTCAGCTGCTGGGAATCAGGCCAGGAACTAGACATTCTCCTGCCATCAACAGTACCACCCATTAACAGGACCAGCACCTCCAAACTTCAGTACTACCAGACTGGGGACCACGCCTGTAACCCATGGCTGCTGAGTGGAATGCCCTCACTCACCTATTCTAGAATTTCATCCTGCATATTGCTCTGTCTTTCGCTTTGGAAGTCACAGACAGAAGATGAAATAGTAACCGAGTAAGAACTCCCCATCCCTAAGAGAAGAAGGCGCACTGACTGCTTTTGTACTTTAGGGAGTGGAATGATGTTCACATAGAGCAGTGGACTCTGCCAGAGGCAGCTCATCACTGCCCTGTGAGGTTTCCTGGGGAAGAGAATGAAGTGAGCACTGTTAAGCAGGGTGTTTATGGTCGCATGTTGTAGGCCTGGTCCTCTGCTGGTGGTGGTTGTTCTAAGGTTTATGGAAATTTGAGGAGGTGAAGCCTGAGAAGGTCGCCAGGCAGAGAGTGGGCGTGGGGGGACGTTTTGGGGGATGGGTACTTGTTTTGGTAGTTTCTTGTTGCTCTCTGCCTCCTGTCCATGACGAGGTGAGGTGATAGTGGAGCCTCCTCCACTATCTGCTCTCTCCGCCATGATGTTCTGATGGAGCACACGTGGCCAAGCAACCATGTGCAGAAGCCTGTGTGAGTCGAAAGTCACAGCCATAAGAAAGTTAACAGGCTGGTAATTTCACTGTGGCCTGCCTTCCCCACCTGTGGAAAGGCTAACGCATGTTAAAGGACCCAGTCGCCGCAGCAATGAACCCCACCGGAAGCCTAAATCACAGCACCTCTGCTTTTCCCCTCTGAGCATTCTTCTGCTCAGAGCCACTGAGGCTGGGGCACTTGCAACAGAATTCAGTTTCTGGTTGACCTGTACTTGCTCTCACATTTTCCTTTTAGAAAGCCAGAATTCATTGTTTTACTTGCTTTGTTTACACACTACTAGAGAGGAGAGTCCACACAAGAATCCCAAGCACAAGCCTATTCTTCAAGTACATTTGCTAAAAATGAGACAAAAAACAAAAACAAAATCCCAGAGAGCTCCTCTTTTGCTTATTTGTCCTAAACAGGGCACACCAGGAAGGAGAATGTGCAGGCCGTAGGACTTGTTTGCCGGTGAGTGCCACCAGCTCTCAAGCACTCTTGGTGGGTGAGGAACTTGCAAGTTAAAGATCCTGACTTCCACATCCTGAAAATGTTGGGTCGTACTTCCATCTGTTTATTAGCAGTGTGCCCAGAGTGAGTGAGTTTCTTACTATATTCATCTGCACAACCAAACAGGGAAATGACGGTAGTTAACATTGCTCCTGGTGTCTAAAAGGAGCTCAGAAGGCAGCAGGGGTGGGTGGTTAGCAGTGAGAGCCATTTGAGGGCCTTGGTGCATAGAAGATGAATGGAGGGACTGACAGGCAATCACGGAGGGAGGGCCAACCCTGACAAGGTGCATTAGTTTCCTGGGACTGCCCGGGCAAAGCAGGGGGGCAAACGGGTGGCATAGAACGACAGAAACTTAGGGTTCTGGGGTTTGGAAGTCAGAAATCACCGAGTCAGTGGGGACCCTCTCTAGGAGACCTGTGGGCAAGGGTCTGCCTGCCTCTTCCAGCTTCTGATGGCCCCAGATGCTTCTTGGCTCACGGCCTCCTGGCACAGAAAGTTTCACATTCTCAATCTCTTCACATAGTCCTCCCCCAGTGCAGGTCTGTGTTTGTGTCCAAAGGACTGGAGCCATACCGGATTGCATGCCACTCTGATGACCTCATCTCCACTCTGTTACATCTGCAGAGACCTCCCATCTAAGTCATGTGAGATACTTCAGGTTAGGGGATCAGCATACCTCTCTGGGGAATGCAATTCAGCTCATCTGTGAATGTGCAGATCTCTTAAATTACATGATACTTAACAGGCCCAGTCAAACCTTTAAAGTTTGCCAATGTTTCCACAAAATGGGCAAGCCTCTTGCATCCTGGAGGGGACTATGAGATAGCCTCTTGAACAGTGAGTATTTTCTAACCACCAGAGTTCCCTAAACCTAAGACAGGAAGGGTTTGTTCTCCTGAAATGACGGACACCCAGCAAGTAATTGTCAGGCTGTGTTAACTTAGGGCAAAGAGCTGTGCAGTCACAGATGCGTACGTTCCCGGCCCTCCCCCACCTTGCCTTGCATATCTCTTAAATGTTTGACCTTACTTAAATATTCACTTTGATCCATGAAGTTTGAGAAGCCTGCCTCTCCTGAGTCCTAAGATTGGCAAGTTAGGAGGAGACCATGGAGAAGCCCCTATCCAAGAGAGTGGGGTGATTCTGTTATCCAGCTTCTCCCAGAAGACCTGGAAGCTAAGGATTACGAGCCCCACTCAGAGCTCCCCAATGTCCTCAAGTCTGGGAACTCTACAGGAACACACCAAAAGTGAAAAATGAGCATATGAAGAAAGAATTTAGAAGTTAGGAGAGATGACGCCTGAAGAAATCAGCTAGCCTGAGTACCAATACAATGTGATTAACCTTTCTCCTAAATATGTTGCAAATGGTCATTAACAATGCAGAGCTGTTCGTCTTCCAGTTGAGCACTGTATCAGTTTCCTGGGGCCTCAGTTAGGAAACACCACCCACTGAGTTGCTTAAAAATGCTTAAAAATGCTAGCCCCTCCATGGGTGAGCAGCTAATACAGCCAGACAGAAAAATATTATTCACTACTGAAAAGAACAGGCTGTTGAGTCATTAAACAACATGCCTGAAACTTGGAAGCAATACTATGAAGTGAAAGAAACTGGTGTGAAAAAACAACAACAACATATGATTTCAAGCATACGTTACTCTGCAAAGTCAAGACTGATGGAGACAGTAAAAAGACTGGTGATTGCTGAAGCTTGGAGGGAGAAAGAAGGAGCAGGAGGTTAAGAGAGGAGAGTGAGCAGAGCACGGGAGGACTTGGAACTATGGTGACGCATTGCTCAAGTTCACAGAACGTACAGCACTCAGACCAAAGCATAATGTGAACTGAGGACCAGACGACCCTGCTGTGTCTGTCCATGTAGGCTCATCACTTGTATTTTGTTTTTGAAGCCAAGCTGGAATTCAATAAGAAATGTTTTAATACATATTTAAGCCAGAGCATTAAGGGAGAGGGGAGTGCTTGGGAAAGGATGGTATGTACCAAAGACCTAGCTGCAGGTTTGTGAGAAGAGTGAGTCTCATCTGGACCCATTAATTGACACAAATGCCCTTCTAGTGGGGGAATGTCACTGGTGGGGGGGCTATCAGCCTGGGGCAGGGATGTCTAAGAAGTCTCTACCTTCTCCTGAGTTTGTCTTGAAACCTAAAACTGCAGAGTTGGAGCTTTAAAATAAGACAGTTACAAGGCTCCCGTGGGGGGCCTCCCTGCTGCCATCACTCTGCCAGCAGTCTCCAACATTCCTTGGCTTGTGGAGCATCATTCTGATTCTCTGCCTTCCGTGGTATTCTTGCCACATCTCTTCCCGTAGTTTATTTCTGGTCCAGTTTTCAGACTGGATTAGAACACGCCCTAATGACTTCATCTTAAGGCCTGATTTCCAAATAAGGTCACATTCCGAGGTACTGGTAGTTAGCTTGTCAACATTAGGTTTTTGGGAGGTCACAATGAATGACAAATACTGGAAGATTGTAAAAATTTAACATGACATTTCAGAGCTTAATTCTTCAGCTATAAGTGGGGTAGTCATTGGGTCTACTTAAAATGCCAGCTGGCTGGAGGATGTTGGGGCAGTAGGGATAGCGGGAGTTTTCCCTGGCAGTCCACTGTCTAAAATCATTCCAGGGAGAGTTGGGACCAAGCACCCTGCCTGGAGCTCTGATCCATCACTTCTTGGTGAGGTCTGGTACTGAGTCAGCCTCAAAGGGGCTCAGAGGAGGGGATTAGCCTCTTCCCTTTTGGACATGGGAAGACAAAGCTCTCTGATGTTAAATCCTGTCTACATGTTAATGAGAAGTGGCATGGATTAAGAAAGAGGTAGAGAAAAGAAGAGATGAAAGGCATTCCATTTAGTAGATTTAAACACACACACACACACACACACAGGGTTTCCCCTATCTTCCTTCTACCTTCTAAAAAAGAACAGGAAATCATAATGAGGAACTTGAGCATATGCACAGGAGATAAGATGTGTCTCCTTACATTTATTCTATATTGATGCTGCATTTCTCTGATATTAATTTCCCCATTTCTCTGATATTAATATTATCATTGAAGAGGAGTCTGAGGTTCTTGAGTTGGTAAAATGCTTCTTGGGGACGAAGAGATGGCTCAGTAGGTAAGAGCTTGCTGAGCAAACATGAAGACCTACTTTCAAATCTCCAACACCCATGTGAAAATCCAGGCGTGTCTGCCTGTGCCTGTAACCCTAGCACTGAAGGAATAAAGATGCAGCATGATGAGCAAGATAAGAAGACATTGTGCCCTTCTCTGGCCTTAGTATAGATATATACATGGATGTGTATACCAAAACATACATCTGCACAGACACCACATGCAAATAAATAAAATAAAAATAAGGATTTTTAAAAAAACACCTCCCTTCTCATTGGGAAGCAACAACATGACCTGGAAATCCTGTGAGCATAGAGCCTGTCTGATGATGATGATAAGATAAAATGGTTAACGCTCATGTAGTGCTCACTATACGGAAAGCACTCTTTAAGGACTTGGACAGTATTTGTTGTTAGCAGCTCTGCTCAGTAAATAGGATTATCTTCATTTTACAGATGAGCAAAATAAGGACGGAGAGGCTGCTTCTCCTGCCCGTCTCTCCCCAGCCCGAGTGGGTAAAGCCTGGCTGCTGCTGGCTGCCCTGTGTTCCGTAGCTCTCCCTGAATGAATGCTGTTCCCTGTGTGTTTCCACAGCTCTGGCCTCTGGCCTTTGCGTGGTAAATTTGGCAGTAATTGTATCATTACATCAGTTCCTGAGTGATGAGCAAGCTTCTTCTCCAGGAGGGGCAAGGCTGGGGCAAATGAAAGAAAATGGATCCAGGACCTTTGATCTTCCTGGATTCAACCTAAAATTACCAACCCAGGGGACAATGCACTGCCCCGAGGGTCCTAAAAAGAGATCCTAAGTGTACTCCATTCCCCAGGTGGGAGATCTGGACTCTCTCCACCCGCTTCTCCCCCCATTAGCAGTTCCTTTAATTTCACTGTTGGCCACACCACAAAACTTTAGGCTGCCAATTAAAATTAACTCTTATCTCAGCTTTAAATTTGTATCTTAACTTCTGGATCCTATGCTGTCAGTGTAAAAGAAGGGACACCTGAAAAGAAATGTGTAAGTAACATCATGATGCAAACGGCCTACATGATGAAATCAGCTAGGTGCTGGCTAACACACCATATACATAGCCCAGGCCATGGGACTGGCTTCCTTCGTAGGCTTACTTACCTGGGCTGTTCAATATGAGCACTGGAGTTCAGTCAGCTGTAAGGACTGGCTGGGATGTCTCTTCCTGGCCTAGCAGCTCCCACACATGGGACTTAATCTTAGTTAAACACGTTTCCCCAGTCCTTTAAACCATTTTTTTCCTATTTCATTTATTAAAAGTTGAAGTTGATATGTCTTATTCATTCTTTTATACCTTCGTCTTTTTGCATAGATAATGGCTGTTACATTTGGCATTTCAGCCTGGGAAAGGATAACCCTTGAACTTTAACAAGGTGTAAAATTTAGCAGAATCAGTTGTTAATTAGTAGCAGCAATGTACTCTGGGGGATCTATGTCAAGGTGACTCTTAGGGTGACTCTTTAGGAGTGTAAAACTGGCGCTTTTGTGGGTGCCCCATGCAGAACTGGGAATGAGGATTTTGACATCTTGGATATTGAACAGAGCACTGGTCAGCGATGCTCAAAATGGTGCTGAAGCCTAGCTCTCAATATAAGTTCCTTGGCTCTTCTGAGTCTGTCTTCTTAGTTGTGAAGTAGACATGGTAATAGCATCCATCTCGCTGGTGTTATGAAGATCAGATTCCATCCTGTAGGTGATGAAAGTGCTTTGCAGAATAGCTGTGCTCTGTGATGGCTTGGCCAGCCTTGAGTTCAGGAGTTGGCCCCAGAAACAGTTTACCCACCAAACAGGATGGGATTAAGCAGGCAGCCCTGCTGACATAGATCTTAACAAGGAGATGTCTCCTTCTGACTTGGAAGCAACTCTCAGTTGTATTAATACTGTGTAGGAGAAAAGTCTGGCTTGAATGCTGGTTCACTGTGAGGGGTAGAGAGTGTAAGCCAAGGCTAGGGTTGGGGCCAAGATAAGGTCATGGTGCAAGCTGGTGACAAGTAGAAAGACTGAAGAGACAGGGCTTGTGTTCTGCTCCAGGTGTGTGTGTGTGTGTGTGTGTGTGAGAGAGAGAGAGAGAGAGAGAGAGAGAGAGAGAGAGAGAGAGAGAGAGAGAGAGAGAGAGAGAGAGAGAGAGAGAGAGAAGGGAGCAAGAAAGAGAAAAGAGAGAGAGACCTAGGTACATATGCTAAGGCTTAGAACTAAGCCAGACCAGTGTGTGCAGACCTCAGAAGCCCACCCCTTACTGAGTGCAAAGATTGGGTGCTCACCAACATGTGTTCAACTCCCTAGAAACCTTCAGATTACAATTCTCTTGATTGCATTTCTAAGTTTCAAAAACACCCTTCCTAAGAATGCATTTTTTTATTTAAAAAAAAAAATCAGATTGTGTTTTAATTTTGGTTTGGCCTTTAAGGAAAGTTTTGTTTTGCAAAGCCATAATTGTGGCCTTCTCGAAAAGAATTGTCCTCCGTACAGTGAGGATTTAAGGTTTCCAACCGCCCTCCACCTCCTCCGTGGCTATTGCCCTGGCTTCATCCTCACGAGCGGCACCTGTTCTTGAACCCACTCCTGGGCCCTCAGGCAGGAGCAGCCCTGCCCTGCCAGTGTCCTAATAAGGGAATGTGCGAGCTCCTGTGGGTGAGGTGAGGAGAGGCAGGAGGCGGTGTTTTTGCTGATCCAGGAGGATGAGGTGTGGGTTGGCAGGTGTCTCTATTGGTTTGGCTGGCCCCTGACTTGGTTTCTTCTTTTGACAGTTCAGATGCTATGAAACAAGCTTTAAGACTTGACCTTCCACAGCTCTTCAACTGAGCATAGAGAATATCATCCTGACATAGATCATCTGTGATTGGAAAAAGAAAAGAGAAAAAGATTTGCAGCTCTACATTCTCCTCATGAAAGAAAGTTGGGGTTATAGGTTAAGTCCCCTGGGTCATCAGAAGAGAAGATAATGATGGTCAGATTTGGTTATGGAAAGAACAAGAGATCTGCTGTTTGGTATATTCAACCAGTGTTTTTAGATTTTAAAAATCTATTTGTGCACTGGTATTAATACCTAATATTGCCTTAAATATTGACATAATTCAGTTAAAGATGGAATGAAGGAAGAGAGAAGCCTGCAGTTAGGCCTATAAAGTGAGATTGGTCATCTGTGTCCCTTCCGATTTCTTGAGTGGCTGGCTGCCTGCACCTTTTCTCAGTCCTGTGTTCTGAATGAGCCTGTGCTGCCTTTTATCATGGCTACATTCGTCCCAGACCCTTGCTACAGCTCTTGTACGAATCAGAGTTTCTCAGTCTTCCTGCAGACTCGAGTCCCTGAAGCAGCTTCGAAATGTTCTCATGCTGGCTCAGCAGCTATGCTTGCACTGGGCTGGGGCACAGCCCATGTGCCAGGGACTTTTAAGAGCTGCCCCAGGTAATTCTATTGTATGTCAGAGGTTGATGACCTTGAGATGGAAGTCTCTGAATGCATCGTCTATTGTGTTATCTGCTTCCCTCAAGAGCCAGACTCTGACATTTTTAAATCTTTAAAGAGAATACAGTGTCTACATGAAACAAGTTAGACAGGTTTCTTCCTCGGGCCGGAGGTTCAAGTCCAGCTGTTTTAAGCTCAACAGTAGACTCTTGTAGTTGAAACCCAAATCAGCTTTTAGACACATAGGTATTTTTTAAACCCTATATTCCACATGCAGGAGTAAAACGTCCTGCCAGACAGTGGAAAACGGTATATTCATCTCAAAGCTGTAGGTGATGAAGTCGTAGTTTTCAAGTTTTCTCTGTGTCCCATCAGGTCTTTCTTGAGATTCACTTTAATTAATAAATGCCTCATTGGTTTTCCTTTTAAGAGAAGCCAACTTCACATTTTGAAACTGTAAAATTGCTGTATACCTAGCAAAGATGAAACGCTAACAGCCAAGGGAGTTTTCAAATACCGCTTCTCTTCAAAAACAATAGCTGGGGAAACACAGTGCGCACGGGGAAGAGTTAGTACTTTGTAACCTTGTGGGCTGATTAGTCAGGTGTCTGAAGTTACCCTCTACTTCCTGGCTGGATGGTTCATTCTCAAGAAAGACAGGACATTTGGAAGTTTGGCACAGCAGACCAAGCTGGGAATATAGGTTAGACAATGAGGGGCATAAATAGACAAACAGGCTAAAGGCACAGTGACATTGCCAGGGGAAATATGCTGAGCTGGAGAAGAGCACAGGAAGAGACACATTCAGGGCACAAAGGAAATTAGAGAACAAATGGCTGGCAGAGAACGTCGTAGAGGAATGTATTTCGTTTAAACATGAAGTGCCCCCTACAGTCTCACATTCTGAACACGTCTTCTCCCGCTAATGGTCATGTCTTGGGATGTGGAGCCCAGCTGGAAGAAGTGGGCTGCTGGTGAGGAAGGCATTGAGTTAGTGCCGGGTCCTTCCTGCGTTCTCTGTCTGCCTAGTTGGTGACTTGTGAGAAGGCCCAGCTGCTCTCTCCTTGCCTGTGAGTCCACGGCGATCATGGTGAACTGCACCTTTTTCTTTTTAAAGAAATAGTTATTTTTAAAAATTAATGTCTTATTCTTTTTTAACTTTATGTCAGTGTCTGGTTACCTGTGTGTGTACTGCATGGGTGAGGTGTCTAGCAAGGCCAGAAGAGGGCATCAGACACCCTGGAACTGAAGTTACAGTTTGTGCGTCACCCAGGGTGCATGCTGGGAATTGAACCCACGTTTTCTGCAAAAGCAGCCAGTGCTCTTAACCCCTCAGCCATCTCTCCAGCCCTCACTGTAACTTTTCAGATTGTGAGCCAAAGTAAATCTTCCTTCCCACAGGCTTCTTCTAGGACATTTTGTCACAACTATTTGGAAAATAAGTAATGGAGAAGATACCATCAAGTGAAAGGCTCTTCTATGTGAGGTCAAATAAAATGAAGTGTTCAGGACGTTTCCCTTAATTGGGGCTTCATTACATTGACTTTTTATTAACCATGTTCACCTTTGCTCCAAAAATATTTAATTTAAAATTCTAGACATAGCTTACACATTTTAAATGATGCTTATTATATCTTTATAGTTGTATTTTGTTATTGACCAGGGTGCTTCACCACTTACTGTTTAATTTATTAATTAAATTTCATCATAAGTACGTATGAAGAGGGACTCATGCTATATGTGGTATAAACCATCAATGGAGACCTTAGGCCCCCATCTCTCAGAACTGTATGAAGGATAATCTTATACACTCTGTCCCAAAGGATAGCTGTGGAGAATACAGGCCTTACAGTCTTTGGTGTGATGGCTACTAATGCCTGGGTTAAAAGGATACCACATCTAGTCAGCATAGTGTTCTGAGACAGTTACTAGCCAGTTTGAACTATTCTTTTAATATTTGGATTGACTGGACAAGTAGTTAAAATGTCTTGAACTAAACAAAATCCTTGGCCCCACATAAATGCAAAGTAAACCTGCAGAGTAAATTAAACTAAGTTTAAGAAAGAAATGGCCCTGAAATTAAATGTAAAACTTACAAGACAGCCTATGATACCATGAAACTAGCCATCCTTGTTTTTCTTACAACATCCATTGCATTACAGAACCAGTTTTGGCCTGCTAAATATTTCTAAAGTACTGGCTAAGCCAAATATGCTGCTTACCCTGACTTTTTACTTTCTACAGACATCACAAAAAGCCAAAGCCAATGCCAGGCTTGCTAGGGAGAAGAGGAAGGGGTGTAGAGAACATAAGACACTTACAAGGGAAGATAATGGGGAGGAACCTTCCTCATCCATGGAGAGGAAGGAGATGGCCCAAAGCATCAAGAAGCTAAAGGCCTGCTCAGGAGCCAAGTCCTGCTCCATCACACGACAGTGAGAGAGACAGGCAGGGAACATGCACACACTCACATACAAACACACAAAAAGACAAAGCTTTGAGTGAAAAACACCAGCTGACTCAGTTCATGTTACCCTCTAATTATTGACCAGATTCTGCCAACCACCACTTGCTTGTTGTTCGTTTGTTTTTTTAAAGCAGGAAAAACGTAGCTTTTCCAGTTCTGAGCTCCAATGGGATTTGAATAATGACCTCTGCAGAGAAAGAAGCATAAAAGTGACCAGTGTGCAGAATGTACCAGCCTCTTACCCAAGCAAACACTGGCAAGTTTGTGGCCAGTGATTGCATTCAACATTTAGAGGGAAGGATTTGAAAGAAATGTGATGAGCCAGGGTTCCCACGCTTTCAGCATTTAGAGGGGAGGGCTTGAGAGACGCGTGACATGTTGGAGTTCCCACTCTTTGTTGGGAACTGTCTCTTCTGTCATTGAGCCTGGTTTTGAAGCTGATACTGTTACCCTGTTTTCATTTAATATGGTTCACGTCATACTCATGAAACTGAAACCTCAAAGATCGTTTCTTCCCTCGGCGAAATCCCTCACATTTGTGGACACCTTAGCTCCATCTCTAAGTGCCATCACTCAGTGTTTCAATGCCCTATGCTTTTCTTTTATGCAGTTGGGCATTCTTCTCTTTCTCTCTCTCTCTCTCTCTTTCTTTCTTTCTTTCCCAAGACATGTTTCTCTGTGCAGCCTGGGCTATCTTGGACTCACTTTGTAGACCAGGCTGTACTTGAACTCACAGAGATCCTCCTGCCTCTGCCTCTCAGCATGCTGGGATCACAGGTATGGGCCATCGTGCCCTGTGCACTTAGTGAGCAGTGCTAAGGCAGAATGTCACTCTGGCTTTAGCATGAAATACGCATGACGGCATAGGAGGTGAGGTGCTTAGATGAAAATAAAGCAATATGTGACGTAGATCTGGAGCAGTCTTGGTGGCTTCTCAGCTGATTTCCAGGAGAAATGCTGCATCTGAGGGTGGGAGCTGGCAAGCGGAGAGAAAAAGAGGTATTGAAGTTGGAGAGGAAAGGCCAGGGAACAGAAAAGGGAGTTAAAGGGCAAAGAAGTAAAGCTTTTCTGGTGTCATCATCCTTTCTGGCCCTGACATCTTGCCTCGGTCCATTTTCCTAGCCATGTGTGGTCCTCAGGGAGGGTCATGTGGTCCGTCCCCAGAGGGGAGCACAGGGTTAGTATGTGCAGCTCCCAGTGACGTGTGACTCTTTATTCTCACTGGGTCAGAGGGTTTACGGGTAGCAGGCCTTATCTAGTTTAAACTAACTTTGTGAAAGAGGCTTGTACTTTAAATGTTTGCACAGAAGTTGCAGAGAAAAGGGAATTTGCCCGAAAAGGGAATTTTAAAACCAATGATATAGACCAATGACCAGCAAATAACTGCTTGATCAACACATATTTTTTAAAAACACAGAACCACATAGTGTTTACTTTCACATCTGAAGTTAAAATCCCAGATGAATCATAAACAAAGTGAGAATTGTTGGTTTCCAAAACAAACAAACAAAAAACATCAAAACCTTACAGAAAAGGATGAATAGACTGGATTTAATCTGCAGGCCGTCGTTTGTCAGTCCCTGTCACCACTGAAGGACGCTCTTAACTGGCAGAACGCCCTGAGAAGGTTTCCAGGCCTAGAAGACACCCTGGATGAGAACTAAAGCCCCTGCACAGTGCAGGAGCTGTTGTCACTGCTTGGGTCACAACGTCAGTCAGATCCCAGGCTACCACGTACGAGGCCCAAATTAAAATAACCTCCCCAGCTCCATTCAATTGTATCCATCTCCACTCCTAAGCTTTTAACCCCTACCACAGAACTGGAGGTTCAGTTGGGAGAATGCTAGAGGAGTCATATGAAAGTAAGAAGGGCCCAGGGTGGGGGTGGGGGAAGCGGCTACGAGAAAGAACAGCAAATTCACAAAGCACTGAAGGCCTAACTTAACCGCTCTTGAGAAGTCTGCCACAAACTACTGTTCTGAATGATCAGAGGATTTGCTGGGTTGAAGGCTCGTCTTGCGGCTAAGATTCATGGAGCCCTTGATATTGGGTAGCTGGCCCTATTTCTTTTATTTCCTGGGGAAAGCTGTAGAATGAGTTGAAACACCTGGAGTGGAGACAGAATGAGAAAATCTTCCTCCAGGCACACTGCCTTACATTTATGCTGCGTTTCCACAGGGCTGGCCCCTTGAGGGATCCTCTCTTGAGAACTGCAAAGTGGCTGGTCTGCTTTTACTTCTGTTAGAAGCCTTGATTGGGTTTGTACCATACATAGCCAGATCTTCACTAATACCCTTCATGACCTGTGAGCCCTGGCCAGACTGAGTTGTTTGCTCTTCCATGTCCACATTTCCTGACGTTCCAACTTTCCATTTGTGCTCTCTGAATGAAGAAAGGTCCTCTTCCCTTCTTGCAGACCCCCAATCCTAGATCCAGGGCAAGTGCCACTTTCTCCATGGAGCCTGCTTTGATCCTGAGGTTAAAACTGTATTATCCTTCTGTGAAGCTTTCAATCACTGTATACTTCCCCTTTGATATTTGCCACATTTGAACTTCCACTACATCCTTGCACATTTCTTGGCTCCCCTGCAGAGTCATAACTCCATTTCAAGCCATTTTTCCTCTTGGCTTCCTCCTTCAGTAGCCTGGACAGAGCAGCTACTCCACCGCTGGAGAAAGGCTGTCTTTATTCTAGCCACCGGTGTCAGCGCGTAGGCAGCCCCGGCCAACATCCTGGTGTCTGCCACATCGTCTGCCTCCTCCCCAGGCTCTAGGTGTCTACGCACCCCATCCTGTCCCAGCTTCATTGCTCTGCTCTCCCAACTGAAACGAACAGCCCTCCCTCAGAGCCTGGGTCCAGGTGGCCCGTGGTTTGGCTAGAGAGAGGAATGTACACAACGTTAGAAACCCGTATGCTGCTGCTGCTGTTGCAAACGGTCATTTGTGATTAAACAATGTGACAGCTTAACAGCCTGTCGTCTCCATCATGGCAGCAGTGGGTGCTGTCGTGTCTAGTCCGAAAAACAGCATAAGCCTTCCTAGTTAATCATTTCTTGGCAAATAGTTCCACTAGTCCAGGTGAGGACTCTTCAGATATTTCAAGTGCCATACGAGAGTGTCTGCAAGGCCCACGCCACCCTCTCACAAGCCTCGCAGTTCTCTTCAGATGTCGATGCTGCTAATTTAGTCAGTACACGCGACCATGGCTGCTTTGCTTGGAACGTTAAATGTTAAAATGAGAGTACCTTTGCCTTTAGTTGAAGGACATCATCAAGCGTGGAAACATCTTTTCTTCGGTTTGGCTTTTTACCAAATCATAAGCGAGTGTCAGCTCTTCTCCCTCTATCTTGAGCAGACCCTTTCTTAAGTAAAGTTTATCCTGTCAGGACCATAACCCACCAAGAGCAGAGAAGTATCATTTACTTCCTTTCCCAACAGCAGGGAGGCTGGACCCAGAGGTGGCTGCCAAGTCCCCTGCAAAACCACATGGCCTTCCCAGTGGGCCAAGTGTCCAGGATGTGGCCCTTCATTTTCCATTTCCTGTCTTCCCTAAAGGTTTACCTTCACTTGTAAACAAACCTCTGAAATGCTGGCATGTGGAGGGTAGACGCAAGCTGGTGGATTCTAGATGAGTTTGTGTGGCAGCAATGAAGTCAGGGAGTAGGAAACATCCCGGGGTGCTTTCTCCTTAGAATGACAATCATGTCTTTCACAGATGATGCTAGAAACAGGGGCCTTGGTCTCATGCACCAGTCCATTAGAATTTTCTGGTTCCTGAGAGTCGCTGAGGGGCACGAGGGGAATAAAGATGGAAGGCTATGCCCCTCGAATGGAAAGGACAACTTGGGAAGGAGGAAATGAATAGTAAATCTTTTTCCAATTAAAACTGAGCGTGGAAGAAGAAAGCTCTGGAGGGCACTTTTCAGGGAGGGAAAGTTCATAAAGGATCTGTTATGAGCATCCATTATCCATGAATTCCCCTACATTAAGCACCGCCTGTTTGTCTGGGGAGGATGCTGACACAGGGTCTAAGGACACAGTGGCCTCTGCCTGCTGTGCACCATTTCCTCCGCGTCTGCAGCACTGCTTTCCTTCGCAGGGACTCCCTTTAATTACTCAGGCTTCGAATCTCCATTTAAGGAATCTTGTCTTCGTTTTTCTTCCCAATTCCTTTGTTTCTTTGTCACGTGTTTACCCACATGATAATGGTACCACAATTGGGAGCAAAACCATATGAAATTATGGACCTGTGGATTGTAGGATACAAACTCTTCAAGTTTGGGAGAATGACTGAAGTGATTCAGATCACTCTGGGGCTCATCTAAGATGACTTCATGTCTTTCACATGAGAAGATGGAAACGTGTGTTTGAAAAGATTTGATTTTTGATACATCTGTGGTCAGAGGCTTTGCAGCCACATCAGCTCATGGAACTGTGGGAATCTTCCTAAACCTTTCTTTTAGCAGGTGTTAGTCAGTTGTATATCATGTCTAGACTTTCCTGAGGGGGTGGGGCAAACATAGTTTTGCAGTCATAGGCACCTGGCTTTAGCTATTTTCTCATGTTTCACTTCAAAGATTGTCCACACTTAGCCTTTATTGTCTGTGCACCATACACGTTAAAGCAAGGTGTCCTTTGCTGGTTGCAGCAGCCAGTCCGGTTTTGCCCCTCCCCCCAGCTTTTGAGTTTTAAAAGTCAAAGAACATTAAGAATCATGTTTTCCTATTTCACATATTCATACATGAGATTTGTATTCATGATTCATGATGCTTATTAGAGAATCCTGGGCTGGGACATAAGACAAGCTGATGCTTATGAGAGCACAGGTGGTAGATGGTATATCTTATTAGCCATATTCATTTCAGTTGAAGGTTAAAGTGGAAAGTGAGTTTGGCTAATTTTCTCTTAATTAGCTTCATACCCACTTAATCATTTCCCTTCCTCCTTAATTCTTTTCAACTGAGGTTTAGCTCAGGAGCCAACTAAACTCTCTTACATACCATTTCTAACACCAACCCTCTCTTCCTACCCCTACCTTGTTTCCTTTGGCTTCCTCTGGTGTTCCATAGTATTGCAAACCACCTGAAATGGGTGCTGGGAACTGACCTCAGGTCCTCTACAAGACAGCTCATGCTCTTAACCATTGAGCCATCTCTCTGGCCCTCATATGATCCTTTGTAAACTCTATAAATTAAAAAATAAAGGTTTGTGCCTAAGCAAGCTTATGGTTTAGCTATGGTGAGGAAGATGGGATGGAGCAAATTAAATCATGTGAGAAAATGAACAGATTTCAGTTTACCTCAGGAAACAGTTATGGATTAACCCTCCCGACTCTAAACTTAATGATATGTATTCTTTCCTTTCTAACAAAATGAGAGAAACCAAACAACCTCATAAGAATATAAATACGGGTTTTATTCATTTTATTTTCCACTGGATATCATAAGCTGTTTGTAGATTTTAAAAGAAAATAATGAAAATGGGACCAGTTGAATAATATCATAGTCATTTATTCCACTCAAAGCTCTGATCTCCGAGAGGTCTAGAAAGCATGCTCAGGTCACAGCTATAAACTACAGGGATTCCTATAAATACTGAGGCATAATGTTGTGTGAAAGTCAATTATGAGTTGCTTATGTTATTATTATATGAAGTTTTTAAGAGCAAAACCTTTTAAAATGTATTACACACTATGGTGGTAAAACTACAAAACAAACGCAAGAGGAAAATACAAACACCGCAAAATTCAGGCAGCAGTGATTGAGAGATGTACTGGACAATCCATAAGCCCCTAATTAACTGCTGGTGATAGCTAGGTTGATAGGTATGTGTCTGTCAGTTTGCTGGTTTTATTATTACTCTTTAAAGTGAAGTTACACGATACTCATTTGCAGGTACAGCACAACTTATGATAAAAGTTTCAAATGTAAAAAACTAATTTCAGTCTGTTAGAATATTTCATTTTAAACTTTCTTGTGACTATATGCATTGATTCATAAATCAGCCTTTTATTTGGAGAATCTGATTGTCCCCAGATGGGACCATTTTAGAATGTTCTCAGATCCAGTGCCCTAGATTTCTTCTAGCCACACCCAGTCTATTGGTCAACTCACACAAGATGTTGTAATGATGCTAAGGACCAGCCTTCTATGGTGCATATGTAGATGTAAGAAGAAGCTCTTTTTTTTCCCTCCCACTTTCTGTTGCTCTGTAGCACATTATCCCCATCATGGTCTATGATTACAGAAATTTGTGTGACTGTGGGATGCCATCATTGTAAATGATGGGCTTGTGGTGATAACTTATGAGGATATGCATTAAGAACATGAAAGTTTGCAAATATTGTGGAAACCCAAATATATGGTTGGTATACAAACTTTAGTGACTCAAACATGTTCAAGGGACATGGAGGCGATAGATGAATTGAGATGTACTTCTCTCCTGAGTAATTGTCTTCAAAGTAACCCATCTTGTGTGCCTTGATACCAGTAAATATGGCTCAATAGTGATATGTCACTGTTGATAATGAATATAGCACATTACTTCTTTAACCAAAAGAATTTCTTTTCAATCGAAGAGTCTTTCACTCTCTCTATTATTAATTATACACAAACCCATTGACTTGCCCATATTTGATTGAAAATAGTTTTTTCTTGTGTTTTATTTTTTTTCCATTGTAACTTTTAATTCCCTTCCCCTTAAGATTCCAAGAAAATACTTGAGAATTGGACTCCATATGCATTCAGTGAAACTGCAATATTTTGCCAACACCACATGTAAACAAAATTGTATTTAAGAGCTTAAAATGTTTCAGTAAATCTCTTTTAACTTCCAAAGGTCTACTGAACCCATAGGACTCTTTAATGGCTCGGGTTGTCCCTCCTGATCACACGTGGCTTATTGGGAGTGAGTGAGCAGTCTACAGTGCTGATGAGATATGCGTGGAGAATCTGCTTGCCTTTCATATTATGAAAGAAAATCCCTGGGGTTTTGGTACAAAAAAATAATACTGATGTACATGAGTCATGCTGCCTCCAAATAGTTGAGGTGCATATTTTTAACCCACAGAAACGTTTAACTCTTTAAGTCAGATCCTGTTGTAAGAGCCTCATTAAGACAATGACATTGGCAGAAACAACAATAATAGTTGCCTAAGAGTTGCTCTTCTTGGAGGCCATGAGACCCGAGTCTTCTATTAGATGAGGCCTGCATGGGAAGTATAGAGCTATAAGAAGCTGGGATCAGGACAGGGGCATCTCAGTGACAAATTCCTTTTAAGCAGCTCAACTCACACGAAAGTTGGGGTTCAGTGAGATGCAGAAATATCAGAGCTTATCTCAGGGTCCAACCGACTCTCTGCTGTCCTCTCAAGTCACTGTGAATTCACAATGGTAGTTTCTGTAAGATTGCTTGTTACAGCTGAGGAACTTATTCAGTCTGTTGGCCATGTAGGTGCATTCTTCCTAAGATAGGGGAACAGGGCAGGAACAATTAAGAAAAACAGACTGCAAATTTTGATCTGAGTTGAGTATTCATAACTGACCTCATAATACCTTGAGGCTCTCATCTTCTGAGGATTTTCTTATTAAAATTGTGGGTTTTAATGCTCTTAAACGTATAAGGAAATCAATTCCCTGCCTCCAATAAAAGAATTTAATAATTTTTTCTTCTTTTTAAAAATTTTTCATACACTATATTTTGATCATACTCTTTTTCTTCTCTCATCTCTTCCCACCTTCTTACTCACCCAACATCACATTCTTTATCTCTAAAAAAAAGGAAAAACAAAAAATGAAAACCAAACAAATTAAAATAATAAAAATATCAATAAGACAAAAAATACAAAAAAAAAAAAGAGTCCGTTTTGTTTTGGCCAACTAGTCCTGAGCATAGGGCCTGCCTAGGACTGTAGTTGCTGTACCCAGTAAGATTCCATTTTCCCCTTCCAAACAGCTTCTTGGTTAGTGTGAGACTCCCCTTTCCGGTGTCTGGTTTGTCCGGATTGAACCAGTGCAGGTTTTGTGTGTGTTATCAATCTCCAGGAGAAATTTTAGGTATGTTTTCCTGCTAACAGATTAGGGTTGTTTGTTTGTTTGTTTTGGTTTTTAAAGAAAAAGTACTATTGAGTGAGGCTATCCTGCAGTTTCCTATCAGAAAACTAGCAAAATAGGAAAATCAAAAATAAGTATGAGTAACATTCTGAAAAGCAAAAGGAAGAGGATTGTTTTAAAAAAAACATCCTAGGTGGCTGGAGAGAAGGCTCAGGGGTTAAGAGCACTGGCTGCTCTTCCAGAGGTCCTGAGTCTAATTCCCAGCAACCACATGGTGGCTCCCAACCATGTAGGCCCTCTTCTGGCAGGCAGGTGTACATGCAGATAGAGCATTTATCTACATAAAATAAATAATAAATAAATAAATAGAATAAAAAATAATTAAATAATTAAAAGTTGCAATGTAAATAAATAAATAAATCTTTTTAAAAAGCATACTATAAGCTGGGTGGTGGCACACGCCTGTAATCCCAGCACTCAGGGAGGCAGAGGCAGGCAGATCTCTGTGAGTTTTGAGGACAGACTGATCTACAAAGTGAGTCCAGAACAGCCAAGGCTACACAGAAAACCCTGTCTTGGATAAAAACAAAACAACAAAAACATACTATAGATATAATTTCTTCCTTTTTTCCTTTTCTTCCTTCCTCCCTTCTTCCCTTTCTTCATTTCTTTGTTTCCTTGGGGTTGTGGTGGTGGTATACTGGGAGTTAAGTTTACAGCCTTGCGTAAGCTAGGTTAAGCACTCTACCGCTGATCTACATCCCCACCATTTTTCTTCAGTTTTTGAGACAACATCCTAACTAGTTTCTTGGGATGGCTTTGACTGTATAACCCCACCCTAGCGTGGGAGCACAGATGTACACCACTGTACCCAGACTATCCTTTAGATTGCGTGGTAAGTCTCCTTAGTGTTGTACAAGTCATGAGCAGTAGTCAATGGTGGATATGGAAAGAGGGAAAACAGAAGCAAGAGACAAAGAGTGTGTTTTGGCAGACACATCTGAGCTTCCTTTCTCTCCTCTGGTGCATAGTTAGCTCTTAGAATATGAATCCGCAGTGGTTTCCTTGTTTGTCATGTTTGAAATGCTTTTATTTACTTAAACTTTTCCATCTGAAAGGACCAGAATTTAACACGGTCATGCGTGGAGGGAGCAGAGGTGTTACAAACTTAAGCTAGTTTTCTTGGAACAGCCAGGGAACTAAGGAAGCATTTTCCTGGCATGTAGA
The DNA here is from genome assembly GCA_028658305.1 of Pachyuromys duprasi. NCBI lineage: Eukaryota > Metazoa > Chordata > Mammalia > Rodentia > Muridae > Pachyuromys > Pachyuromys duprasi. The sequence continues at coordinate 7,647,282 of CM053763.1, forward strand.
TCTGAATTTTCTTTAATTTTTTTCTTTATTATTTATTATAATTTATTTACTTTGTACCCTGGCTGTAGCCCCCTCCCTCAGCTCCTCCCAGCCCCTCCCTCTTCTCCCCCTATCCCTCTCCCCTAATACACTAATAGGGGAGGACCTCCTACCTTACTATCTGACCCTAGCCTAGTCTCATCAGGACTGTCCAGATCTCTTTCTCGTGGCCTAGTTAGGCCACCTCACCAGGGAAAGTGATCAAAGAACCGACCACTGAGTTCATGCCGGAGAGCTCAACTTACTAGAGAATCCCCATGGAGGCTGAGCTACTCATGGGCTACATCTGAGCAGGGGGGTCTAGGTTATCCCCATGCATGGCCCTTGGTTGATTCATTAGTCTCTCCAGGATCCCCTGAGCCCAGATTTTCTGGCTCTGTTGCTCTCCTTGTAGAGCTCCTGTCCCTTTCCAGTTTTTCTATCTCCCCCTTCTTCCATAGATTCCCTGAACTCTGCCCAAAGTTTGGCTATGAGTCGCAGCATCTGCTTCAATACCCTGTGGGTATAGTCTTTCAGAGGCCCCTATGGAAGGCTCCTGTCCAGTTCCCTGTCTTCTCCTACTTTTGATATCTATCCTGTTTGCTGTTCTGAGTGAGGATTAAGCATCTTCCTGTTGTTTAGCTTCTTTAGGACTATAGGTTTTAGTATGTTTATCCTATATTATATGGTTAATAGACACTTATAAGTGACTATATACCATGTGTGTCTTTCTGCTTTTGGGTTACCTCACTCAGGATGCCCTTTTCTAGTTCTCACCATTTGCCTGCAAATTTTATGATTTCCTTGTTTTTAATTGCTGAATAGTATTTCATTGTGTAAATGTGCCACAATTTCTGTACCCATTCTTCTGTTGAGGGACATCTTAGTTGGCTATTACAAATAAAGCTGCTATGAACATAATTGAGCAAATATCCTTGTTATATATTTGAGCATATTTTGGATACATGACCAGGAGAGGTACAGCTGGATTTTGAGGTAGCACTATTCCTAATTTTCTGAGAAAGTGGCAGATTGATTTCCAAAGTGGTTGTACAAGTTTACATTCCCACCAGCAATGGAGGAGGTTTCCCCTTTTTCTACAACCTCTCCAGCATGTGTCATCCCTTGAGTTTTTGATCTTAGTCATTCTGATGGGTGTGAGGTAGAATCACAGGGTCACTTTGATTTGCATTTCCTGGATGACTAAGGATGTTGAGCATTTCTTTAAGTGTTTCTCTGCTGTTCGATATTCCTCTGTTGAGAATTCTCTATTTAGCTTTGTACCCCATTTTTAAATGAATTTTAATGAATGAATTTTAATGAATTTTCTTATCAAGTCACCAGAGCCTTTAAGCAGTAGTTCTAAGAATGAAAGAAACACCGGCTCTTTACTTTTTTATGCCATGGACAGGTCAGATTGTGTGTCATTGTTATGGACTTTGGGGATCGTATGTAAGTATTATATGTGAGTACATGATAGATTCCCTTTGTCCCAACTATCTGCTGAGTCATTTTGCTCTTGGCAACACTGACCTTTAACTGCTAAGTTGATCACGTCTCCAGGTGCTTTTGACAAGCGAGATGAGCAAAGGCAGTTGCCAAGAAATAAAGCAGAACACTCCCTCTCAACAGCCAGCATGGCTCAGGAGCTCCTGGACCCCCAATTATTTTATTTAATAGAGTGTTGCTTAGAAGACTTGGTCATTACCAGTTTTTTTTTAAATCACAATGAAATGCTTTTGATTAAAACTGTATATAATGTAGTTGAATCCTTCTCTGTTGGTTCAGAGGGCCGCAGAATCCCATGTGGCTCTTGAATGGTCTGAAAAGGTGGTTGCAAGCCTTGAACGCAAGCGGATTGGTTAATACAGGAATCCGCTGAGATTTCATGGATGTGAAAATGGGTTGTTATGCATCTCTGGCTGTCTGGTTAGATAGGAATTTTGTTAGTCAGCAGCATTTCAAAGAAGGTTAAGGCCAGCGTGTGGAAAATCAGAGATGCAAATATTCTGTCTTCAGTGTAAACCAGAGCTACTATGATTGCGGATGCAGCAAGGATCTTGTGACATGGGAAGGAGCCTGCTTCCTGGTCTGTCTTCTTGGACAAATTCTGTGTGACGGTGAAGTGGGTATGCCTACGTATCATCCGAGCTGTACTACCTTCTGGAGGCCAGTTTATCAGTGTATCAGAAGCCTCCAAAGAAAGCATCCTCAGCTTCATAAACACAGAACTTCTGAGAAGTTTTGAAGTCTTTGCACTACTGCTTTTAGGGGTATGAAGTTGAAAAAACATATTAATATCCAGCAGGAGAAATATTAGATCACAGAATATCTGCATAATTACCATCTGGTATATGTAGATATAGAATACTGTTTCCATTGATGTACTTTGTTGGTGTGTTAAAAATGTAGCCATGAGTAAGTTTAATAAAAGGAACTGTCCCTGAAATAATACATATAACATGATCCCACTTTATTAAAAATGTGTATCTCTCCATAACTATGAACATACATTATATTTGTACCATGTCAGAGTTAGTTGGAATGATTCTAAGTTTTCACGTTTCTTTATACATTAGGTAATTGTCTAGTTTTAAAACATAATGAGTCCATTACTTTCAGAATCAGAACAGCAAGCCACTGAGGATTTTTTTTTGTTTCAATAAGGAAAAAATCCTAGCTGGGTGCAGTGGCTCACCTTTATCCCAGCACTCAGGAGGCAGAGGCAGGTGCTTCTCTGTGAGTTTGAGGCCAGCCCGCTCTACAAAGTGAGTTCCAGGACAGCCTAGTTACATAGTGAGAACCTGTCTCATAAAACAAAGAAAAAAGAAAGAAAAGAAAAAAATGCATGGAGGAAGTACAAAGGATAGACTGCTCTTTTAGATCCATGAATTGCTTGACTCTCTGAGGCCCGTGTAGGAGTTTGATGGTTAAAGAGTTTGGCATCCACACAGTTTTACTTATAAAGTCAACTGATAGGTTCTTTTCTTGGCTGTGTGTGGTATGGTTCTAAATGTGTTCATGTGTATATGTGTGGTTCTAAGTGTGTTCATGTGTGTGCACAGGTGCACATGTACAAGGAGACTAAAGTTTCCATGTTCAGTGTCTTCTTCAATCACTCTCCCCCTTAGAAACTGAGCCAGATGAACTCAGAGCTTACTGATTCAGCTAGGCTAAGTAGCTTACTCTGGCCATTTCCCTGTCTCTGTCTCCCGAGTTCCAGGCCTGCCACCTCCACCTAGCATTTGCATGGTGCTAAGGGCTGTAACACAGTGCTTATTCTCGTGTAGAGAATGATTTTCCCAGTACCGTCATGGATTTCACCTGATATGATCATCATCCAGAAACTGGGCCATTAGGACTGAAAACAACAGTAAACCATGGCAGTTCTTTCACTGTTGTTGGTTTAAGTTTGATAAATAAGTTTAATTCCTCATTTTTTTAGTAACAGTCAAAGATCATTCCCAAGCAGCCTCTGCTAAATGCATCCTAGAAGAGCCAGTGGATTTTAAGTTACAGGAAGTGGGAGGAATCAGGAGTGACGCAGACATGCTTCATTTGCTCAGTCGCTCCACCAGTGAGAGATCCAAAGGGAAGGAAGGAAGGCTGGCTGTGACCTGGCCATGACAGCAAAGCTAGTTTTGCTCCCAGCTAAATGCAGTCAGCACCTATGAAGCTTGCAGAGTGAGTGGCAGGAGGAAGACCAGACAGCTCAAATACATTGGGAAACACCAGCTTAAACTTGATTGCTGTCCGGAGGGAGAGTTTTGCCCTTAGCATGCCGGTGCCCAACATGTACCGTTCACGTCTCCTGCTGTCTCAGATGAAGGCTCCAAAACAGACGTGCTTGCATGGGTGATCTGGGGATGGAGAGACCAAATAAAGTATTCCTGTCCCATTAGCTTGAGAAGCAGCTCTCTAGGACTCGTACTCGCCGCGGTGGTTAGAGCAGTGTGCCGACAAATGAGCCAAAGAAATTCTAGGCCAAGAGTCCGAACCACTGGGAAGGGCTCTCTCCCGCAAGCGACCCCGTAGCTGGATTAGAAGGGAGCATTTGTACTGTGTCACCTCTAGAACGGATCTGAAGCGTCCCTTGCAAGGCTGCGCATGCGCGCTACCGTGCTTTAGCTCAACACAGCCAGGATTTCTATTTGATTGCCATGCACTCAGGGACAAAGAAACTTACGACAAGTTGATCAAAGGGCCAAGTAGTCCTAAAGATCCGTCCTGAGAACCCACCTTTCTATTAATCTTCTTATATGTTAATTCTACTTATATGTTAATGCTATTCTTCCCTCCATATTTGTGGGAAATTACAATTCAGTTTAATAGAATCTATAATACATATCTAGAGAGAATACACTCACATACATAGAGCAGCACTATTTATATTGACATTTGACACACCAGCAGATTTTAGTGAGTAGGAAGTCAGATTTTCTGGAGCAACAAAAGGCAAATGAATCAACCTTCAGAATTTTTAACGTTCATAGTATCAGTGAAGTTAAGAAGATGACACAGAGCACTGGATGTAAGCCTGTGCATTGCTGGTTTGTCAGACTAACGTGAGCAAATGCCTATCAGCCATATATGATTGAGTGTTGCATGTGGCTCTGATATTTTGTTTTCCTTAATTTGAAATGGAATTTACCTTTGTGGCTTAAAAGGGTGTGCCCACTTAGGGGTAGCTCTTGCTTTGGCTGCGGAGATTGCTCAGTGCTTAAAACTCCCACCACAGAAAGATGAGGACAGGAGTTCAAATCCTATGTGGGTGTAGGTTGGCATGGCGACCCACCTGTAATTCCAGCCTGAAGCAGGTTAGCTAGCTGGCCATAGAGTCGAATTTTAGGTTCATCTAAGAGACCCTGCCTCAATGAATAAGGTGGAAATCCCTCTAGGAAGACTCCTGATATCTCCTGCGGGTCTCCATATGCATGTGCACACACATGTGCACATGCACACAAACAGCACAGCACATGGGTGGCAGGATACTAATACATGTTTGTATTAGTATCAAAGATGGATGATTTGAGGTAGCTGACACTCTTACAGTGCACATTCTTTGAATCCACCTATCAATGGTCAATGATACCACACATACACACACACAAACAACCTGTCATAGAGTAACTGAAGGGGAAAACAAAACCTGACCAAAGAAGATATCCAGTGTTCTCAATTTTGGTGAACAACTTTGGCTGATTAGCACCAGAGTCTTGCTTTAGAGGTGTGACTGGATTCTCTTCTGGTCTGGTCAGAGCTGGCTCTAGTTCATATCTTCTGGTCTGGTCAGAGCTGGCTCTAGTTCATATAATGTATTTTTAATACATGTCTTAATTATTTGGGTTCAATACTTGCTTTTTCTACTTCTAAATCTTGTATGTGATAATCAGCTCTGCTCAGAAATCCAAATATGCTAACCCGTAGTCTCCAAAGGCAGCCTTTTTTGGTATAGATGTTCTGGTTTATTTGATCAATGTATTATCCTCGGATTCATTGGATTAATGCTATTCAAATACCAAAAAGTCTGAAAACACATTGGTGGGGTCTCCAAACTTGGGAAAGTGAACCACCCTTTTAGAAGCCTGGGTCGTTAGCAGTCATTCCAGGCTGTGTGGCCAGCACTTCAATGACAACACTTGTCAGCTGGGTGCTCAGGAGCCTGTCTTTATGATGTTGCAGAATTGCCTATCAGAGGAATGATGATGATGAAGAAGAGGCTGCCAGGGAACGGCGCCGCCGAGCCCGACAGGAAAGGCTGCGGCAGAAACAAGAGGAAGAGTCCTTGGGACAGGTGACAGAGCAGGTGGAGATCCATGCTCAGAACAGGTACTGGCCTCCTCTCTCTCGGCTCTCTGGGTTGTGTCTTCTCCTGTTGCACAGTTGAATGGAACTTGCTAGCAGATCGTTCCCTTCTCAGACCAACTCAGCCATTATTGGCTAATTGGTTTTAGTTTTGTTGAGATGGGTTCCTACAGGGTATCTCAGGCCGGAACTCACTATGTAGTCCAGGTTACACGTGGCTTTTGATGTTTTGTTTTTGTTTGGTTGGTTGATTTTTTTTTTTGTTTTGTTTTTTTATTTAGTATATGTTGAGAGGAGGCTGTTAATAGCTCTATTGACTTGATCGGCTCCTTTTCTGGGGTGACCTTGCAAATGCTGACATATAAGACAAGTTTCATAAGAAATGTAATGTTTATGTAGAAGATAGAAACCTTGGTCCTTGGCGATTAGTCCCTAGCCGAGAGGCGTGGAGTAGCAGATGTGATCACTGGGTTTCACTCACTGGCCTTGAATCCCAACTTGGCAAACTGTGTTCCTTCAGTTTAAAAAGCACAGCCACAGCTTCCTTTGAAGAACACTGCTCAATTGCAGAGATAAGAGTCCATGTAAGACCCCCAATGCCTTGCACATAATAAGCACACTGTACAGTGCATTCTTGGCAGAGTCTCACTGAAAGGGACAACATGGCCACTTGTTGCTTTTTTCTATTTTTAAGCTGAAGAGAGGGGCAAAAATTGTTTTCAGTGACATTGTGAGGCCGTTCCTGAATCCAGCTGTTAGTGAGTGTTCAACGATGGTTTTAAAAGTTAGAACTGATCAGTAGTGTTCTGCTTCTGAAAATCTTGCTTCTGGACTGGGAAAATAGTGCTCTGTGCAGGTCTAGCACAGAGGTCTTGGGTTTGAGCCTTGTCCCAACAGCAACATCAGCAACACATACATAGCTCAAACTTACATTTCATTTCTGCTTTAATTTTATTATTAGCTGTTTTATGAGATTACCTAAATTTAAAAATTCTTTTGCCAAGCATGATGGTACATGCTTATAATCCTAGCATTCAAGAAGTGGCAGCAAGAGGATCAGGAGTTCATGGCCAACCTTTGGTGAGTGGAAGGCTAACCTGGGCTACATGAGACCCTGTAACAAAAAACTAAAAAAAATAAAAGAAAGAAAGAAAAGAAAAGAAATGTTTTTTTAAAGAAAAACATATTCAGGTTTGAGCATGTGATTTCTTGCAGGCATATTAATTATCTACAGGTGTAGAGTCTTTGGGGGGCTAGCTGGCTCTAACTGGCATTTAACATCTACTGATGACTGTTAACTACAATCTATTTTTTTTTTAAAAAGCAAAGAAAGGCTCAGTAGAGTCTGTTGATTTCTTAACAGTACTTCTGTCTGACTAGCACTTTGGAATTTGTAGGATGTTTTCAAAACATTAGAACTCAGTTGCTCTGAGTGTTCTATGTGTGGACCTTCTCCATTGATCCCAGTTCTTTGTGTTTCTGTGCATATGTAATCCGGATGAGGCTAATTCACATCGACAGTGTCCTGCAGGGACAGCAGAGGCCAAAAAGCCTTGAAAGCGAGGCTTTCCTTTGCCATATTTTGTTGTTTAATATGTAATGTGTTTTTCCAAAACCAAGTGAACTTGAACATCAGAAGAGCCAAGTTTGGTATGAACCATGAAATTTGATGGAGTTTCTAAACATTTCGAGATGTATGCTTCCAGCTCTGGTCACAGTTCTGGTATCACATGACTGCTAATTCCAGTCAGAAGGGGCCTACGCCCTTGGTCTGGGCAGTGTCCAGTATTCTGAAAGAGTGCAATGGTAGACATGCTACGGTTTGGATTTTCCTCTTTTTTTTCTTTTAAAAATAAATGTTGGATTTAGCCAGTCTTTACCCACTGGTAAGAAGAAGAAAAAGGAGGAGGAGGAGGAAGAGGAGGAGGAGGAGGAGGAGGAAATCTGTACAAAGAAGTTAAATTGTCTAGATTAGTGATGGTAATGTTGTTGCTATGACAACTCTAGTATTTTAACACAGTGTACTAGTGCACTGTGGATATTTTTGTGTACCAGATAAGGTGCTCTTCGTCTTATTTTTATCTCATTTTATTTTTGTCACTTTTTTTTTTTGACAGAGGGTCTCACTGTGTATTCCTGGCTACCCCGGAACTTGCTTTGTAGACCAGGCTGGCCTCAAACTCACAGAGGGCCATCTGCCTCTGCCTCCCGTGCTGGGATTACAGGTGTGTACCACCACGCCCGGCTCTCCACCATTCTTTAAGACAGGATCTCTCCCTGAACTTGGAGCTCACTTATCCAGCTAGACTGGCTCATCAGTGAGCCTCAGGGCTCCTCCTGTCTTTCTTTCCCCCATGGCTCTGTTGACCCTTAATGGTCCAGAGTCCACTGAACACCGCAGAGCTGGCAAGCATAGAGAGTATACACCTATTCAATTGCTTTGTCCTGGACACATCATTTATGCTTACATTTCGTTGGTTACCTGGCCCTGTTTAGATACAAGGAAGGGCAGAGGGCAGGAAATGCCATCCTGGACTGATAGTCATCACCCCATGAATTGTGGAGAACACTTAGATGTCTCCAAAGCGAAGATTGCTGGCATAGGATAGAAGCTCCACACTACATGTACCCTTTCCTAACCACCTCAGGTCCCACCTGAGATCAGGAATGACTCAGTGGCACAAATATGAAGCTATGGCACAGAATTCCCTCATTTTTCTGATTTGGTCCTTGTCATAGTTGGGATCCAGAGTGGTGCAGGTGCTGAGGTCAGGGTTTAAGCACACGCATTTTACTTGTAAGGTAATTCCAAGAAACAATGGCAGGGGTGTAGGTAAGTGAGCTTGGGAGGGAAGGTAACCAGGTAAGAGTTCCTTTTCAGCATAAGTGGCCCCTGTGGCTATTTGGAACATGACTCCAATAAGGCCATAACTGTAGGATTAGCCTTCAAGACAGAGAGAGGCCAAAGTGTTTATATGACGGTGCTCCTCAGCTTTGGTTGGATGCCGTCAATACTCAGAGCTTCTACAGCAAGTAGAAGCCGAGACAGTCCAAGAGCTAAGATTTGGCTAGGTTCAGCTGGAAGCCAGGCAAGGAAGCATAGAGCGGTAACTTCTGGGGGCAAGTGTGCCGGACACTCCTGGCACCTGCTCTGGCCGCAGGTGGCTCTATACGATTGATTGACCATCAAGCTGTCTTTGGTGTTGTTCCTGCAGTGTCCCTGATGAAGAGACTAAGCCAGCCACTACAAACACTCAGGAAGAAGGCGATGAGGAGGCTGCCCTACTGGAGCGCCTGGCGAGGCGGGAAGAAAGACGTCAAAAACGCCTTCAAGAAGCCTTAGAGCGTCAGAAGGAGTTTGACCCCACCATAACAGATGCCAGCCTGTCAATCTCAAGCAGAAGGGTGCAAAATGACACCACAGAAAATGAGACAGCAGAGAAAGAAGAAAAAAGAGAGAGTCGCCCAGGATGGTATGAGGTGGAAGAAACAGAAGTAGTTATCAGGTCCTACCAGAAGAACAACCATGAAGATGCTGAAGACAAAAAGAAAGAAGAAAAGGAGGAGGAAGAAGAAAAGCTGAAGGGAGGGAGCCGTGGCGAAAATCAGGTAGAGGAGATGGTACAAGAGAAAACACCAGAAACCCAAGAGGAAGCTGTGGTAACGGTATTGGAAAATGGGCAAGTCAGTGCAGAAGAGTCTAAAGGAGAGGGGGATAGGGAAGAAGACACAGAGGAGATAGCCCATCAAAAAAAGATGGAGGAAGAAGAAAGAGAGAGAGCTGAGGCAGAGAGGCTGAGGTTGGAAGCAGAAGAAAGAGAAAGACTCAAGGCTGAGCAAGATAGGAAGCTGGCAGAGGAGGAGGCAAGGATCGAAGCTGAGCAAAAAGCAGCTGCGGAAGAAAGGGAAAGGAGGGAGGCAGAGGAGCGGGCAAGGATTGAGGAGGAACAGAGGAGAATGGCCAAGGAACAGCAGAAGGCCAAGGCAGAGGAAGAGGAGAAGGCCAGGGTAGAGGAGCAAAAGCAAAGAAAGCAGCTAGAGAAACAAGGAGTGAAGGACAAGGGGGACAAAGGAGCTGAGAAGACAGACAGGAAAGGGGTGAACGAAAGGAAAGAGCAAGAAGACAGACTTCAGACAGCTGTCCCAAAGGAGCAGGTACAGTAAGCACTGTGCACCTACTGTGTGATGCCTGTGACTCATGAGAAATGGAATGCACACCAAACTGGGAGCTGAGGCCTCATGCACCTCGCCTCACGTGCTTGGTTGGTTGGCAAGCTGTTCCTTTTTTTTTTTTCCAAGCCATAGCAATACCCAAGCATGAAACAGTTGAACCATGGCTAAGTATGCAATCAACCAAATTAATGGGACAACCAGAGAGAAATTAACTGCTCTGTGTTTGGGTGTTATGGTTTAAAAAAAAAAATGAACTATCCTAAAGATCCTGAATGTGGTGGGGCTTTGTCAGCTTCTTTCTGCATCTGCATCTGAACTCTGTTTTTTTCTGACATCTTCCCCGGGTGAACATGAGGCAAAAGGCATATACTTCTCACCTCATTCTGGTGTTTGATAGTGAAATTTTATTTTTAATTTTAAAATTAGGGTTGGGGAGTTGAAATAAAGAATTAAGTTCAGACATTTAGTCTTAGGAAGATAAAAATATAAATCCTTTGAAATCAACTGGAATAAAGGAGGGAAAGGAGACTGTTAGACCCTGACCCAACCAAAAACCAAAAACTGAAAAACCTTCGAAAGCCTGACTTGCCGTCATGTAGACCCGGGTTTAATGTAGACTTGCAGGAAGCCATTCATCTTGCGTAGTGCCAGTTAACAATTAGTGGACAATTAAGAACATGCAATTTGCTCTCTTTTGCCATGAGGGTAAGGACAAGTTTATGTGGCTCAAGGGTGGATGAAAATAGTGGTTGGGGAAGGAAGTGTAAAGTATAAACGTTTTGTGGTTTGCTTGTTTGTTTTTCTATATCTGCAAGGCTGCATTAGAAACCCTTTCTAAGAGCTGTAAAAGAGAACAGAAATGCTTGCACGTTCACCTCTCCAGCGTGAACCCTCCATCACTGCATTGGCTGAAGTTGTTTTTCACCCCTGCGTCTGTACCAAGCCTCATGCACATGGCTGTGATTGAGAAAGTCATGAGCAGGACATCCTATCTTGCTAGATTTCAGTGAGCACATTCGAGGCACAGGAGAAAGAAAATAGGGTGGGACAGATCACACCTACTGACACAACCACTAGCACCACGTACCACTGGCACCAAACGGTCTGTGTATGGCACTGTGACAGCCACAGAGACGTCACGTGGAGTGATCTGAGCACCTGCTCACTCTTGCAAGCTAGAGAGGGCTTGCATTTACCTTTACCATTTTTGAAAAGGAAAGGGAAGAGGAAAGAGGAGCTAAAAGGCAAGCTCAAAGACAAAAGCCCCAAGATAACAAGCCTGCCTTCAAAAAGGAAGAGGTAAATGTCATTGAGAACAATCATATCCTACAGCCACACGCAAAGCAGCATGCCTGGTTCTAATCTCAGAATTGCAACTCCTCTCCTGTGCTTTTCAGATCATGGTTCATGAGTTATTGAGAGAATGTAGAGTGTTTCAGAACTAATTAATCAGGCTGGGGACATGGCCCAGAGGGTCAAGTGCTGGTTATTCAAGCAGGAGGACTTGACTTCGGGACCCCATGACCCACAGAAAAAGCTGGGCACGGTGTAGGAGAGTGTCTGCAATTCCGGCTTTGGGAAGCAAAGATGGGAGGACCTCTAGGGGTCCCAGAGACACAGTGGCAGCCGCTCTGGCTTAACAGTAAGCTGTAGATTCATCAGAAGGCCTTTTCTTAAAAATTAAGGTAGAGAGCAACAGACAACACCCAAAATCAACCTGCCTTGCACCCATACACATGTGTACACTTGTACACACACATTCATACATACTAATACAGAGACGTGTACACCACATACACACATGCAAACAAATTCATACACAGTCATATATCACACACATGCATATACATGATAATCCATAGTTAAAAAAAAAAAGAAGTGGAATTGAAAGCATCTCAGGGCATGGAGGCAGTGGTAAAACATTCTCATTCCAATTGTCTTTCTTTGTGTGTGTCACAGGCAAGAACTTGGACAGCCCTGCTCCTAGTCTTGCTTGCTTCCTGCTCCTACAGTGTGACTTTGGTTTCTGGGAGCACTTCTCTGCTTACATTTCAATCATGATATATTTTCAGCTGGCTTTGATTAATGCTTTAATTTTTTCAAGAAAAACACCCTCCCCAGCCTAAATCGCAGTAGAAAATTTGGTGAGCCAAAGATGATATACGGTTTTCAAAAAGAAAAGTTTGGCAAAATCCTCTGCGTAGCATTTATGAGGCTCACACACAGGGGAGCAGGTGCCAGGGTGCTTGTAGGTAAGTAAATGAGGCGTCTGTACACCCAGTGCCATAGCACCCCAGCATATAATGCCATGGCAAGAAGCTCCACCTTATTCTAGCCGTCCTGCCTGTGCTAGCCTCAAGGGACACTACATGTCCCCATGTTATCCCCAGGAAGTTTAAGTAATTAGGTGTGGTAAAACAGAACCACCAGACATAGAAATGCCTGAACTATGTTGCCCAAGAGAAAGATGAAAGGCTCTGTAACCACTGGAGAGTGGACCAATGGATTCTTGCTACAGTGCTTTGTTCAAGCATCCATTAAGCTGGAGAGATGGCTCAGCAGTTAAAAGCACTGGCTAGTCTTCTGACGGCCCAGGTTCAATTCCCAGCACCCACAAGGCAGCTCACAACTGTCTATAACTCCAGTTCCTGAAGATCTGACACCCTCACATAGACATACGTTTAGGCTTTTGCATGTGAAATAAAAATAATTAAAAAAGAAAATCCAGAACTAAAGAAAATTCCATGGGTAGAAAATAGATGGCCATATTAAGGAGCTGCTGGGTGGTTTTCTTAGGCGGCTTTGTAATATTCACATAAGAAGAAAGACCCTGTATCCTTATGTTAAGACTTATGTTCCTCTCTGCTTCTAGTAGAACTTGTGGTTTGAACATGAGCGCTGGCTTTCTGAAGGAGAGAGTAAATGAATGTAAATGTTGATGACCCGGAAACTGAATTTAGCCCTACAAGCAGCTAAGGAAACTCTCAGAACGAAAACTCAAATAGTTGTGTCCTAGATGGGAAGAGAGCATGAGTTTGCAGCTCAGTGATAAAATGCATGGAAGGGGAGGCTGTAGTAAGCACCCTCTGGTGCTGTGAAAGTTAATTCATTTCTCCCAGATAATGATTTACTGTTCATGGCCAAAGCATCCCACACCTACGCATGCATGGTGTCTGAGTCAGGAGACACCCGTCCCAGCCATCCATCTGCCTCTCTTCGGATAAGGCAGTCCGTGGTATCAGTAAACAGCCCGGGAGCAGCTGCTGTCGAGCCTGCCTTCTCCCTTCCCCAGTTTGCTCCACAGCACATTCCAGCTCTGGTAACTTCTGGCCTCGTTTTTAGTCCCCCAGTCAGGCCTTCCAGAAGATCACTTGTAACACATAAAAGCAAACAGAAGAAACCTTTCCTGGCAGGGATCCATACAACGTAAGCGGGTTAGGGCGACCACAAGTAAACACAAACATTCCACTGGCCTTTAAGAGGAAACATTTCCCAAAGTCCCTCCAGTGCTTTAAAACACAAACAAATAAACACCCCCCTCCTTCCTCCACTGCAGCTGAACTCTGTGGCAGCCATGGGGTGCAGATGATCTCCAACCTTGAGACATAAATAAGTTTTCTGTCTCTCCTTCGTAATTATAAGCTGTATCCTTTTAGTTCTTCATTCCCTATCTGTTTTTTTCTTGACTTTCAACAACAACAACAAAAACAATTTCTAACAGAGTGTCTTTTATTACTTTGAACCTGATCTTCCTGTCACCCAGGCCCACATGTTCTGAACATATAGCATGTCTTTAGCATGCTGATGCATCCAGGATTTGGCTAAACAATGATTTGGCGACTAAGCCGGAGTCTACGTTCTGCTGAAGGTCTGCATTGTCAGGGAACATATTTCAGGAGCAGGCTGCCAGAAGGACATCCATGGGGTAGAACAGGGAACCAGATGAGGATGTAGGGATCTGAAGCTTACAAAGGTCTGTTAACTGTGGTGTGGAAGCCAGCGCTGCCTCTTTTGCAACTTTATCATGCAGAGTAGCATGACATGGGGACTCTTGTCTCAGGAGGGGTCACCTGCTCCTGTGGGCTTTTGAATGGTCTCTAGCTTAATGTCATGCCTCTTAAATTCCCACACCCCAACATGCTCATCTTTTCTCCCACTAAGTAGCCCAGCTGTGTGGAGTCTCATACAAATGGTCAAGCGTCTAGAGACTGTCCTGGAAGTATACCCATGTTACCTGTGGATGAAGCATATTTACTCTCTCAGCACCCTCGACCACCTAGTGACCCTTCAGGAGAGATCTTTTCCTGTGGTAACATTCCAACTTAAAAGATCTAGTTCCCATGGGTTCAGAAGGCTGTGGGCTTGCCATAAACTTGCCATTGAATCTAACCCAGTGTATTCTTTAAAATGTAAAGACCCTGTGGAGCTGTTTCATTCATTTCTCAGGAGAAAATAATTTTCAGTCAATCTCAAGCGGTCATTGTTACACGAGGAACGTTTCTAAGAAAGTTTTCTCCTGAGATATGAGTAGACTGCCCACCATATAACTCTTCACAACAAGTAGAGTAGGAGGCTGATCTTTTCATAGACATCTATTCCTTTACAAATCTATTCTAATAATTTTTTTGCCAGTAAATTTGATAATATCTTTTGGGGAAATGAAAGTATTTCTGACTTCAGTAAGAGAAGAAATGAGTTAAAAATAATTTAACTCTGCAGTTGCTACCATAAATCATAAGATGACTCAGAATTTATTTCATGGGTACCCTGGAAATATTTTCCCTTACCTCTATATTTGTATTTCCAGATACATATTAACCAGGATGTAAACTCTAGCCCATGGCTTCTGGGGCTCTATCCAACAGTGACAGGCCTCAAGGAAACCATATTGTTTCCTCCTGCCTATTCAGTGAATACTGATATGTTCTAGGGAGTAAGGACAGCCACCAAGCTGTCGTGATCTCCTTGTTATATGGGCCTCGAGCTTCCGTCTCTTTGCTCATACCCAACCCAGGGGTCCGAGAGGACAGTAACAGGTGGGATCTGGAAAGGAATCATTGTATCCAGTTAAGTCTTAATGAGTGTCCCAGAGAAACTTGGATGTTAATAGCCCTAGGATCAACCAGCCTCCTTAGCTGCAGACAAATCTCCCCGAGAGGATCTAGCAGCAGCATGTAGCTCCTCTCCTTAGCATCACCAAGGGACACCAAGCTATACCCTGCCCTGGAGGAAAATCAAAGTCTTAACTAGCTAGAATATTGCTGGTGATATTCCAGGGTGATGTAATACCATTTAAGGGAGATTATCAGGCAAAGGACTATAAAAGGTAATCCATAACACTGTGTTCTACCTTGTAAAACATGCCTTTTAGGAGTAAATATTCAAAGGGTGTCAAGAATTGCTGGAAAGCAGCGGGTGGCCAGGTAAAGGGAGACAATTCTAGAGTGCCTACAGGCGCTATGCTCTCACCATCTACCTTTCCTCCTTCGAATGCTCCTGCCGAGCACTGGCTCTTTGCAACTGTCTTGAAAGGGGCAATGGACATCATTCTCTCCTGCTCATGTTTTTAGAATGGATGAGATAGTAAATTGAACTCTTTGCCCATCACAAAGCCACTTTGAAGTAGTCTGTCTCATCTACCATGAGCAATTTACAATGCAACAACCACAAAACACCAGAGCTCCTACTTGCCCTTTGCACAGCCTCTGTGTTCCACAATGGTCACAAAGCCACGTCTGGAGGTCTAAATCTTTCCTACCAGTGGAAATCATTATGTACCCCAGAACTGTTCCCCTCTCCTTCAAACATTAGTGGTTTATGTGGCTTCAAACATGATTCTAAGTCTTTCTCCTAAAAGTAGGTTATGTGTTACCTCCTTGGGATACCTTACTAATTTGACTGGAAAGCCTAAATAGTTTTCCCCAGAATCGATGGATCTGGATACTCTTCTGCCTTTTCTCTTATTTCTTCCTTATTAGGCCCTTGTCAACGATGCTCCCTTTAGCCAAGAAGAAACTTGGCCAAGCCACACTGCCACTCTTCCATCAAAACCACACCTGTAACTGCTCTTCCTGGTGGAGTTCCCAGGACTAGATGGTTTCCAGAAATAACAGTACTGCTCTCCCAAATAAAAACTCCAGTGAGATCAGCAATGGATCTTGACTTCCTAAAATTATGGTCCAGGTCTTGGCTAATAGACTAAAAAGCTATGGTTACTCTCTAATAACGTTCTTGATTTCATTTTTATATTGTGTTCTGGACAGTTGCTCTACCTCAAGTCTAATGAGTTCTTTAAGAGTCGAGGGTAATCGTAATAACCAACCAAAACCCAGGAAGATGTTTATAGTTATTTCTCCTATATGTATCCTTGGTTAGATCAAAGATGAGAAGATTAAAAAGGACAAAGAGCCCAAAGAAGAAGTCAAGAGCTTCTTGGATCGCAAGAAAGGATTTACAGAAGTAAAGGCGCAGAATGGAGAATTCATGACACACAAACTTAAACAAACCGAGAATGCTTTCAGGTAGGTCGTGACTGTCTAACAGTCACTGTCTTCTCGTATGTGGGAATGAGAATAGGTCTCCTTGCCATGTGCCTCCAGACAGAAGGGAGCTAATCAAACAGCATTCTTCTGTTTTAACATCATTGGCCATTGTCTTAAAGACACACAGTCAAGCAGGTCCTGTCTCGCTGTCACTAACAGGAGACCAGCAACCATTGTTCAGCCACAGCTTACTTTTTATATACATAATGCTTAGTGTTCATGTTTTGACCTAGTATGCTCATGTGGTATCAGCGCATTAAGAAATATTATGACTAAGATTAGTTGGTTCATACTTTAAATGGTCAAGCCAGCTTCTTTTGAACCTTTCTTGGTTACATTTTTGAGAGTTCATTTTTCTAAGGTTGTAAATGAGTGTTTGTTTCATGAAGCTCAGATTATTCTGTGGCCCCAAAACTTGGGCACATTAGGTTAAACCAACTCACAGCTCTTTACCATAAGATTTTAAAAGCCACCTGTAAACTTTTAAGGAAACCAAGGTAGATACTTGCCTTTATTTTCCTATTTTTAGGGATGTATGTGTGTGTGTGTATTTTTCTTTCCCTCAGAGAGAGAGAGAGTGCAACAGGTCACTGCAATATAATTCACTTTTGTTCATCTGCCAGTGTCTGCTTTAGTGTCTGTTGGGAGTTGATGCCCCTAGAAGGAGAGAATGATACATCCCAGATATGTACGCAATGAGGAATATGGTAAAAACCTCTAGTTAGAGGCTTATCTACCTGCTGAGCTAAAAGCAAGCTGTGTTCTTCGTGGGTAAAAGCCTGGTGTCTGATTTGCCTTAAACTTAAGAAACCCAAAGACAAGACAGAACTTTCTGGAAGGTATTTCCATATACCCACCCCGATGCCAGGAGTCTACCAGCATATATAGGCAGAGGCAGTAGAGCCAAAGTCTTACTCCTGTTTTGGTGAAAGATGACTTGATTCATTGTTTTTAAGATTAGAAATAACTTTTTTTAAAAAATTGGCCACCAGTAACATGTATTCCAGTTACTTTCCTATGTATGTAATACTCAAGATAGACACACACACACACACACACACAGAATCATACTATATACATATAAGTGAATCTAATCATAAATGTATATTTTAAATTGGTCTTGCACCGTACATGACAGTGTGGTGTGCCCAGCTTTTTGTGTAAATCTAAGCCAGCTTAGTGATGCGAGGTATGCCTCTACATAACTTCCTCCAGGCAGACACTCTGATTACACTAAATAAAGACTGAGCGACACCTAGTGGATCCCAGAGAAGAGTCCATGGGCTTGTTTCCTCATCCACACATGCTGATCGTAGAAAGAGCAAATGAGTTTCCAAAAATCCAAAGACCTGTGCTTAGAAGGCTGTCACACATTTTGAGTTCAAAATGAGAGTTCATCCTTAGCCATCAAGAACCTAGACAAAATATGCTGATACTTTAGAATCTCAGCCCATTGTAAAAAACACATTTTATGTAGTGATTCTACCCCACAAAAACTTACATAGACATGTTTATAGCTAAAACAAATTGTTTCAAAACATGGTACTTTTAATTTTTTCAATTTTAATTTTTATGTTTTTGGTTTTTTGAGACTGGGTTTCTCTGTGTAGCCTTGGCTCCTCTTGGACTTGGTTTGTAGACCAGGCTGGCCTTGAACTCAGGATTCACCTGCCTCCCGAATGCTGGGATTATAGGTGTGCAACACTGTGCCTGGATGATACTATATTTTTCTCTACACAGCACACTTCCAATTTTTTTCACTTTTTAAAATATTAAGAGAAATCTACTAAACTGATTTTTTTCTTACCCTGAAGCCTGAAACACATTGTCCTAGAAGTAACAGGGTATTCTGAACTACCTGTGTGTTCAGAAGCATGAGGTATATAGATAAGATCAGCACTGCGCATTGTACATCTCGAACCCATTGTTTCATTTATTCTTTTGCTCCATAGCTGGAGCACTGTGCCATCCATCACACAGAATAAATATTAAATAGTGGTGATTCATTTGTTTCTTAGACAAAGGTGTCAAGTGTGGGATTTGTGCGTTAGGATCTAGTTAGTAATGACCTCACTACCTGTTCAGTATTTAAATAGAAGCCATTCTACATCTCTCTCTCTCATTTAAAGAGTCCCTGTCACAGGGACCTTCAGTTCTTAGGAGATGGAGTTTATGTGATGTCACTAATGAAAATAGAGCACGCTTTGTTGTTCCTTAGCGCCTGTCTATCTTGTTTTTGAGTCAGTGTCTCTCGCTGTTCTAGAGGAGGCAAGGCTGGCTTTCCAGGCTGGCTGCCTAGCTCTGCTCCTCATAACACACCCAGCTTTTGCACATGGATTCTGGGGATTGAACTCAGGTCTTCATGTTTCCATGGGAAACACTTTGTGACTGAGCTATCTCCTCAGCCCTCAAATACTTTCTATAGTTTGAACAAATCATTTATTCTCTCTCTTGTTCATAAAATAGGAATTTTATGACTACCACTACCTCTCCAGTTATTATGGCCATTAAATGAGATAATACATTTGAAAAACTTATAAGGTATAAGAACTTTAATAACTAGCCTAATTACACCACATCCTGACAAAGGATACCTAGCTGTGTTGGAGTCAGAGAGAGTAGAAAGACATCTTGGAGTAAGAGGTTAGTGTAACAGTCATTAAGAAATTTTTTCCAGAAGCTCTATCAAAATGACATACTTTACTGAGTTTAACTCTAAATAAATAAATAACTAAATAGGGCTCAGATAGTGGCAAATTCCTGTAATCCCAGCATTTATGAGGCTGAGACAGAAGAAAGATTGAGCTTGGGCTAGAGGTCAGCTGTAGAAAGACCCCAAGAAAACAACAGAAACAAAAACATCAAACAAAACAACAAAAACCAATAAAACAAACCCTGCAGTTTGGTAGTGTTCCCTGTCTGCTCAATGTCCTGCACTCACACGCAGCCAGCTTGGCCGCCTCCTATGCCTCAGAGAACCACCATTCCCTTTCTGCTTCAATGAATTTGGTATTACTATAGAGCCCTAACACAAGTAGAATTCTGAGCTATTTGTCCTTTTATAACGTCTCATTGGGCATAATAATTTCAAGTCCACCCACCATTGTAGCGTGTGCCAGTGTTTCTTTTGAAGGCTGAATATATTCCATGGAAAGGATATGCTACACTACGCTAGTCCCTTCATCCCGCACTGGACTCAGGGTTCTGGCTTTTGTGGATGACGCTGTTCAATGAAGGAGACCTGGAACAGTGGGGTCTCCCTCCCAGACCTCGGATTAGGCGCAAACCACACCCAAACATCCGTTTTCACAGAGAGATCCTTTATTAATCGAGGAAGAAAAGCTAAAGTGGCTGCTTTCTGACTCAGGCAGAAAGATAGCAGCAAATTACCTTGCAGGGGTAATTTTTAAGACAAAAGGAAGGTCTGTGTTAGAACGGGCTGGGATGCAGTGGTATATTTTGATTGGGTATGTTAACTAGGTGAGCCAAAGGGGCTTTTGATTGCTAGACTTCAAAACTTTGATAGCTATATCTTGGTAGTCAGCCTCAAGAGGAGGAAGTGGACAAATAAAGGGAAGAGGCCTTGGTGGCTAGCTTTAAGAACGTAATGTAAAGGTCTTTAGAGCTGGCCAGAGTCCCTTCGTTGAATCATCTTAAGACTTGGCTTTCAATCCTTTCACATATATGTCAAGTGGCATGACTGGATCATATATAAATATTATTATTTTCCGGGTTACACAGGTACGGGACACTTTTCCCACATTAGATGCCGCATTTTTACTTTGCCCCGATAGAGGCATTCCGAAAGTCCTTACATTCCATGTAGATAACACAACCGCCCCCAGGACTGGTGGGAGGATCAGTTGCCTGGGTGTGGTACCAGCAGACCGACATCCTCGCTCCTTCCAACCAGGGCTACAAGACAGAACCAGGTAACTAACCGCCTTTCCTCCCCCCCCTCCCCCCTCAGCCCCAGCCGCTCAGGAGGCAGGGCCGGTGGGGACAAGGAAGCCGAAGGCGCCACACAAGTGGAAGCCGGCAAGAGGCTGGAGGAGCTGCGCCGGCGCCGCGGGGAGACCGAGAGCGAAGAGTTCGAAAAACTCAAACAGAAGCAACAGGAGGCAGCCCTGGAGCTGGAAGAGCTGAAGAAAAAAAGGGAAGAGAGAAGGAAGGTCCTGGAGGAAGAGGAGCAGAAAAGGAAGCAGGAGGAGGCTGATCGAAAAGCAAGAGAGGAGGTAACAGTTGCCTAGCCCAGTCCCGGAAAACCCGGATGTTTCCAAGTCCTTAAATGCACGGCCCATGACCTTGTAGCCCAGAGAGGAGCAGCCCCCTGAAGGAAGTCCCCTGCTGCTCTTCTGAGTGTGGAGGGGTAGCTCAGTCAGTACACTGCTTGCTCAGCATGCGCAAGGAAAGCCCTAGGTTCAATCCAGAGCAGTACATGTACCCACGTGGTGGAGCATCCCTGTAATCCTCAGGGTGGTGGAGAAGAATCAGAAGTTCAAGGTTGTTCTTTTTCACTACATATTAAGTTTGAGACCAGCCTGGGTTACAGAAGACCCTGTCTCACAATAATAATAATAATAACAATCTTTTATTGTCACGATAAGTTTAGCAAGTACTGGCGTGTTTCTGAGCCTTGGGTACGTGTGTCTCTATTTTCTAGATGAAGAAACCTACACACAGAGAGACTGTGTCATTTTCCCATTTAGCCTATTGCCCTAGATAGCCTCTCAGTAAAAACCCATGGGAAATCTGAGATGAAAACTCCACCACCTATCACAGAGCCAAGCTAGGAAGCAGGCTGGGTGTGGCGGGTTCATGCCTGGAATCCTGGCACTGGAAGACTAGAACAGAAGGATCTTGAGTTCAAGGCCAGTCTGGGCTCTATAGTAAATTCCAGCCCAATCCAGAGGAACTCTACCTGGAAACAAAATAAAACAAAAAGGGAAAGAAAAGAAAAACAGCTGTTACATGATGTCCAGTATTTGAAGTATTCAGAGATGTGACATATTATTGCTACTTTGTGTGTGTGAAAGATATGTTCGTGTGTGTGTGTGTGTGTGTGTGTGTGTGTGTGTACCTTTGTGTGATGGTCAGAGGACAACTCTGTGGAGTTGATTTTCTCTTTCCCCATTTTGTGTGGGTTCCAAGAATCATCTTCAGGTCTCCAGGCTTCCAGCACAAACACCTTTATTGCTGAGCCATCTCCCTGGCCCTAACGTTTCTCCAAGATTAGAATACACAGAAGCTAGAATTGTGTCTGCTTTGCTTACTGCTATATACCAGGACCCAACATAGGGCTTGCTGTGTCACAGAAGCCCTGGCACTGTTAGCAGATGCATTTGTTCCATGCTTAACACAGAAGAGGTCAGGTTACAAGAAGGGAAACTTGACCTCAGAATTTGAGAAATATGCTAAATCAGCCTCCACTTAGATTGCTACAGTTTACAAAGTGCATTTTTTCCTCTCATCCTAGGGTACAGTCTCATTTTATGGGGAAAGAAACCAGGAATCCAATCATTAGAACGACTTGTTTTAAGTTGTTGGATGGCTACATGAAGGGATAAGCATAAGGACCCTGCTCTTCCCAAGCCTAGAACTTTCCAGGCCTCAAGCTTCTAGTCCCTCAAAATATGTGAAGATTTTCATTGATTTTTTTTTTCTGACAAGGGTATTATACAGTTTCTCTAAGTTGTGTGGAAAGTTTGAATTATTCCAGTGGTTCTTCCAACTCCAGTTTTCAGTGAGGCTGAGAATGATACCTTCAGCTGAGCCATGGGCTACCACGAAGTCATCTCAATTTGTCAAACTCATGTAGTCTGCCAGACTTGGTACCATAGATATGTAGCCCTTTTTGCATGAAGGATCCCATCTTAACAGTTCTTCCTGGAAGCTGGAAGAGGGGGCCTTTGCCTTCATTTACATATGCAGAAGTAGAAGGAGACTTATAAGCTGGTGATGGTGACCTTTCACCTTCAAGGGAGACTTGTCAAGCAGAGTGGCAATCTAAATATTTCCTGCACATTTTTCTAAATTGGCTGTCAAGAAACTAGATGACTGCTGTGATTCTCTGCTTTGCAAATGAAGACACTGAGGCAGGTAGCAGGTAAGTCCAAGGTCACACTGGTGGAAAGTGCCTCTCCAGAATGCAAATCCAGGCAGTGGGCCTCCTGTGCTCAGGGCGCCCTCTCCTGAGCACTGCAGAAGATGCACAACATCCGTGCCAGGGGTGAGTCTGTTGCCTGATGCTCTTGTGCTCACAGCACTTGAAGCAGACTCTGATGTGCCTGCATTTTCTCTGTCTCAGGAAGAGAAGAGGAGGCTAAAGGAAGAGATTGAACGGAGAAGGGCAGAAGCTGCTGAGAAACGCCAGAAGATGCCAGAAGATGGACTGTCCGAGGACAAGAAGCCGTTCAAGTGCTTCACCCCTAAAGGCTCATCTCTCAAGGTACTCTCATCCAGAGAATCATGTAAAGTTTCTCTTCCAGTGCCATAGGAGTTTCATAGAAATTCTCATTTGAGCATGCAAGATCTGCTTGGCTTTATGTAACTGTTTGCTGTCCTGTGTTACTCTATTCTGGCTACTATATCAAAACACCTTACACTGGGTCACTGAGAAATATATTGCTCACAGTTCTGGAGGATGAAAAGTCCAAGACCAAGGCAGTAGAAAATTCAGTATCTGGTTCTTTGTAGATGACACCTCCTTACTGTGTTCTCATATAGTGGAAGGGAAAAGAAGGGGTAAGCGAGCATACTTCGGCTTCTTTAAGAATGACACTAATCCCATTCATGAGGAGTCCAGCCAAAGGCCCCACATTGGATAGCACCATATGGAAGGCTACAAGCATTTGACTCCTGACTCTTTCAGATGCTTTTTATGTTAGTTTTGTGATTACTAAAAACAGAGCAACTGGAATAGGTCCAGGTTCAAATTGCAAATCTGTTACTGTAGGAGATACAACTTGGGCAGGCTCATTTTCCAGGACGGATAGGTCTTATTACTGCCTTCATGGAGCAGAGCTCCTAACTCTCACGGCAGAAGTTCTTTCCCAGAGAAAAGGAGCGAAAAAGGAGATGAAGTAAGGGAGACTGTGGAGTGACTTGTAAACATTTGACTTGTAAACACGAATAAAACACATATAGTTTCCCCTCTGGCTTATGCCCACCCTACTTTCATAAGTTCATTTGGGAAATTATAAACTATAAAACTCAGTTCAAATATAAAAACTTTTGACAAGCCTTCTCCTGTTCCTACTTTGTCTTATAGATATGGCATCATGTTCTTCATCACATTTAGTATGGTCCCTACCACTGATATTTAAATGCTTTATTGATATGCTCTTCTAATCTACTAAGTGTGTGTTCTCCTTACAGGACCCTTGGTTCCCATAGTCTGCTAAGGAACACACATGCATAAAGGCCCCATAACCTGACTTGTCCAGGGATCTACTATGGTGACCTGCCCAAGGTTGAGAAATCTGAATGTTTCCTTCTCTCAGTTAATTTGAATGATTATAACAGATTGCTACAGATTGAATAGTTATCATTTGTCAGGTGTGGCAGCTCATGCCTGTCAATCCAGCACTTAAGAGACTGAAGCAGGGGAATCAAGAATTGAAGGACAACCTACACTATATAGTAAACCCTTATCTCAGAAAACAAACAAATCAAACTCAATCACCTAAGTCAAGTAAACATTTGTTTTCCACAATTTTGGAGACTGAGAAGTGTGAGGTCATTGGCACTGCTAAGTCCTGGAAAAGGTTTTCTTCCTCCTCCTCAAATGGACACATTCTTGCTGGCCCCACGTACGCCAGAGAAAAAGAGAATAGGCAAGTTCCTTTGTCTTTTTAATCAGTGCACTAATGCCATTCTCGAGGACTCCACCCTCCTGACATAATTACCCTCCAGAGGACCCACTTCCAAATGTCATCACATCGAGATAGATTTAATATACACATAAATTAATTTGTCATTGGTCTGTATTATAGAAGGCCAGCTCTCTGGCTGTTTATTGCTTTCAAAACTTAATACCTCCACCTTACTCCTTTCCCCCCTGCCCACCCCCCCCCCATTCTTTATCCCCTTCCAATCCTATTTTCACTTCTCCAGTCTCAAATACGTTATTCATGGTTCTCCTCCCATCCAGGGTACTATGCACAGTACTGTAGTGCTCTCACATGTTCTGTGGCTTTTTTTTTCTTTTATTTACCAGGCTCAAGAGTGATAGGGTGTGATTGAAGGGTACTGTAATAAGACACAGGCCACAAAGCAAGACCAAAAGCAAAACTGGTACCATTCTGGATATGTCTTGCCTTCCACAAGTGCTCAGAAGGTATTTCAAAGGCACACTGGTGTAGTCTTTATTTAGCCATGCCTCAGTCTTTCAGACTGCAGAACTTCCAAGAGGTAGGACTTTTGCACACACTGTTCCCTTTGCACATTCACAAGACTTTCTTTTTCTCTATTTCTAGATAGAGGAACGAGCAGAATTTTTGAATAAGTCTGTGCAGAAAAGGTAAATAGTTGATTGTTCATTTGAGACTCAAATGAAACAGCTGTCTCACACACGAATAGATGACTTTGCCTCATATTTTCTTGTCTGTGCTTGTTTGGCAGTGGTGTCAAATCTCCTCATCAAGCAGCGGTCGTCTCCAAGATCGACAGCCGGCTGGAGCAGTACACCAACGCAATTGAGGTGGGCTCTGCTCAGGTCACAGTCCTGTAAAACAGAAACAGACTGGGTACATGTTTGATCACAGAAACACTAGGCGCGATGAATGAGTCTGGCACCCTGAGAATATCAGAATATTAATAATGACCTCCATAACTGTGAACTAGCTATAAAGAAGCACAATTTTAATAAAAGATGTTATTAGAGACTTTTGAATAGATTGCTTTTTAACACCTATAGTCTGAAATTTTCTTTGAAGTGAGTGGATTCAATGAATAGATTTTATTTTGTAGTTTTCAATATTATGTGTACAGATGTTTTGCCTGCACCTCTGGAACGGGGGTTATAGATAGTTGTGAGTCACCGTGTGGGTGCTGGAAACTGAATCTGGGTCCTCTGTAAGAACAGCAAGTATTCTAAATCACTAAGCCTTCTCTCTGGCTGCTGATAGAATGATTGATATATGCATTATAAGTAGTCAAAATGTATCTCCAGTTTTGTTTGCAGAGACCTACTACTACATAGTCACATAAAATAGCATCAAGATGAAAGCCAACTTCTGTTCAATCAACATGCACTTTAATGGGTTGGTTAGTATTTAAAGGGTCACAGTTTTATGCTTCCATCCACGTTTCTTTCTACTCAGTTCACCTGGGAGTCTAATTATGTTTGGGAATAATCTGTCTTTCTCATCTGAAGCACCGAGAGAGTAGCATCATTGATTAGGACGTTATGCTGGTTTGTTCATTCTCCTTTGCATAGACTTGAGCAGTGGTTTTAGCCTTCTGTATCAGCATCAGCAATCAAAGGACTGGCTCCCATTCTTTTGCCTTTTCTTTTTACTAGGAGGGGAGATGCCTGCAAAGTACCTCACAAATGGGCAAGCACGATTTAAAAAGAGGGGTCTTAAGATTTATCAAGCCCTTAATGAAGCACTAACACCCATGGGAATTTTTTTTTTCTCACAAGATTGGTGTCCACTAAACTATGACAGATCATAGACAGTTAATTTCTCTGGTTGGATTGGTCCTGGTACTAATGGATTGAATGAAGCCAAGGCTCTGGTCTTGGACTTTGCACAGACTTGTAAGATCATTTTCTTATGGCCACTAAAGATGCTGCTCCTCCCTGATAACCTATCAACCACAAATCAGGACTGATGGAGAAACTTGTGCCACTCTGGGCTTGTCTTTGTTTACTGCTGGGAAAGTATCTCAAAGACATTCCCTTCTTACTTGTACCCTTTGTTCCTTCTAGTATACTCTCTGTGCTGTCCCACCTCAGCCTTTGAGTCTTGAAGACCCTCTCTTCTTCAGGACATCTGCAAAGCTATTTTTCTGCATAGAATGAAGGCCTTTTTCTAGTCCCTTACCACTTCTGAGTCTTCTTTAGTATCTGGTTGTAAATGTTACTTTCATAGTGTATCCTTGGCCTGATTTATGTTCCCAATCTAAATGTCATTCCTCTGTTATGTGTTCTCTTCTTGGGCTGTATTGCAATTAGTTATTTTTCATAGCATTTACCGGCTACTGTCATTTATCCTGCTAGAATGTAAGCTTACCATGGTTTTGGAACTAACTGGCTTGCTTTGACAAACCCTAGCAAAGTTCACATGCGTAGTAGTTGCTAAAAACCCTATCTACTGGGACTAGGGAGTGGGCTCACTAGATAAGGTACTTTCCCTATAATCATGAGGACTACAGTTCAGATTCCTGACACCCACATAAAGGCTGAAGGCATGGCAACCAATAATCTCAGCTTTTGGGAGGCAGAGACAGGGATCCCTGAAGCCAGCTGTCTAGCTAGACTAGCAGAATCTGTGAACTCCAGGTTCAGTGAGAGACCCTGACTTAATGTTTAAGGTGGAGATTAATCAAGAAAAACACTGGACATAGGCCTCTGGCCTCCACACGCACATACACACATATGTAAACACATATGCACACAACACACACATACATATTTTTAAAAGCCTATCTACTGGAGAGGCTTGGGAAGTAGCTTATTCAGCACCTGCACAAGCAGCAAGAGCCTGAGTTTGAGCCCTAGAACCCACATAAAAAGCCAGGAGTGGTGGCACACATTGAGTCAATGCAGAGGAGTCAGAGACAAGCAGATTCCTGGAGGTCACTGGCCAGGCCGCCTAGCTGAATCCATAATCCCAGGTCAGTGAGACCCTTACTCAGAAACAAACAAACCAATACAAACACCAAAATATTGCTGAAGAATTGGAGTCCTCTGCTACCTTATGATAGAGAGTCCTAAATGGCATGCTTCTTTTCTGAAAGAGCCTCTGCTCCAGCTCTGAGGGTTTGTGTGGAGTATCCCATCAGAATGGAGTCACACAATAGAAATTACGAACCCCTTTTGATGGAAGGTCACACCATGAGAGCTTTGGTCGCTTGTATTGAGAAAGACCAGCCCACTGTCATTTTAAGAGGACAAACTTCTCAACGTTGTCTTATAACTTTACTTACACATTTCAGGGAACAAAAGCTTCAAAACCTACCAAGCCTGCAGCGTCGGATCTTCCTGTTCCCGCCGAAGGTGTCCGCAATATCAAGAGCATGTGGGAGAAAGGGAATGTGTTTTCATCTCCCTCTGCCTCGGGAACACCAAATAAGGTACGGGTGTGGCTCTCATCATCTTAAGTTTTGAAGAATGGACTTTTTCCATTTATATTAGGAGTATATTGTGAATATTCTTATATTCACAAGAAATGCGATAAAGAATGTATAAGCTGCACTTGGATTTGCTCCCCCACCCCCAAATAACAAAAACCCCAAAACAACCAAACAAAAAAACAGGCTTGTAGAGAATGTATTCATGGGCTCCCTGTGCGGCCATGGACCACTAAATGAAATGCTTGAGTTTAATTATCAGCCATTAGGGTTGGGATGGGATGGGGGAATTTTTTTATTTTTTTTAAAATTTATTTATTTTTATATCAATCACAGGTTAGGTACTTTGAATCCCAGGCGTAGCCCCCTCCCTTATTCCCTCCTACCCTCCCACTCCCTCCCTCATCTCCCTCCTCCCCACCCCCTCCAAGTCCACCAACAGGGGAGGACCTCCTTCCCTTCCATCCAACCCCAGCTTATCCTGACTCCTCAGGGCTGGCTGCAATGTCCTCCCCTGGGATCTAGCCAGTCTGTCACTCCCCAGCTTGTATGGGGGAGGGTCAAAGAGTCAGC
>CM053763.1:7675790-7776254 GCA_028658305.1 Pachyuromys duprasi
TTGACTGAAACAGTCCCTGTTGGGGAATTTTTTTAAAAGATTTATTTTACAAGTCTGGTGTTTCATCTGTATGTATGTCTGTGCACCCTGTGCATGCCAGGTGCTTGCAGAAGGCAGGAGAGAGTATAGGCTGTTCTGTGCTTGCCGGGATATAACCCAGGACCCATGGGAAAGCAGCCAGTGCTCTTAACTACTGAACCAGATTATTCACCCTTCCAGGTTCAGAGACAATAAAAGGGGCAAAATCAACACAACACATATACACTACCAAAGAGAGTTTAGCTGGTTTATATGCTGGGGGCTGGGTCAGTGGCCAGCTGCACACTGGAGAGGCTGAGAGCCCACTGGAGTCTGCTTTAGCACTCCCAATCCAGTGGTGGAGGCTGGGGGCTCCTGGAGAGCTTCCGGGCTTTAGTCCACACTGGAAGGGTGACAACAGTCACCCAACAAGTCATAGAAGGAAGAGTTAAGTGCACTCCCCAGCGGGGCCTGAAGCAAACAGGCAAAGCAGCCCGGCTTCATATCTGGCCCCCGCCAGAAGATGCTGCCACCTAGGGGTGGAGGAGTGTCTCTTCCCATCTTCTCGAGCTAATCCTTCAGTCAAGTTCAACCACCGAAGACTTAAGCGTATTTTGAAGTTTACTCGGAAGACTTCTTGGGTGAATGTACTTTTTTCTTTAATATCTGGGGTGATTGGCTCTTTGTAGGAGACTGCTGGCCTGAAGGTGGGCGTTTCCAGCCGCATCAATGAATGGCTAACTAAATCTCCAGATAACAGCAAGTCACCGGCTCCCAAGCCTTCTGTGAGTAGTCGGGATCTCTGCTGTCACAGCTTCCACAGCAGAATGAAAGAGTCAACTCACTTGCCTAGAGATGGTGGCTTTCCTGTCCTCTGCCACTGAGGAACACAAGGGCGGGTGTGCAGACTCAGCGTGACCCGGACAACCATGCCACCATTCCTCACAGGGTAAAAGGGAAGCCGGGCTCTGCCTGAGAGAGGGAAGAACTTAGCCATAACACACAATGTTGGGCAGATTCTCTGCATTTCTCCCTTTTTCCCTTTATTTATTTACTTATTTATTTGGCTTCTATTCAACAAATCATCCAGGAATTTGAAAACAAAAGCCATGCTACCCTGGCTACTTCTCTATTACAAGTATTCCAAAACTTATTCCCAAAAGATTATGCATTTTGACTGTTTTGAGGCCATGTTTCTAATTTTACCTAGTTTCTATAACTTAACACAAAGTATAGCTATTGAGCAGCTACTGAGTTATTTACTATTATATATATTTATATTATATATGTAATATAGATCTAATAATTTGTCATCAACACCTGCAAAGGAAAACAATAAAAAATTGAAACTAGAAAATTGGAAACCTCCCCTTCCCCCTTGACCAGTAAAAATGAAAACTACGAAGACTGGCTGTCAATATTATTTTAGAGAGCTAAACACTTTGTTTACTAAGTGTAAACTTGTTATGCAAATATTCTTTTAACTCTTTCACTGGATATACGTAATGGCCTTACAGTTGTTAGAATAAACAAGCCATTCACATTCTGCACTCAGCCTTCTCTGCTAAGCTGAATCTGTAGCTTTACTGGTATCATGGGAATAGAGAATGAATTGCCATAACCCACACTAGTTTTTTTTTCTTACTTTTAATTTTTCTGTGTGTTTTTGAGACAGGGTCTCTCTACATAACCTGTTTGTCTTGGTACTCACTATGTAGACCAGGCTGGTCTTAAATATAATCTGCATTTTATAAGAAAAAAATTCCCAGATTCCAGGCCTTTAAAGTGTTAAGCTGTACAGCATTTTATTGCATCTGTTGGCTCTACATATACTCTCCAGTCACTAAGTCCTAGCACTTTCCAAGTTACAAAGGAGAGATAGAAATGTTTGTATTGTCTTTTTTGATGCAATACCTTGAGTTTTTTAGTTAATATTCTGCCCAAGAGTCTTTGCATGAAGCTTCATAGGAGGCATATGCCAGAATGAACTCAAGTTACAGTTGTGAAAACATTATACATTGAAAAATTCTTCCTCTGCCCCGAAGTAGGTAAAGGATAGGGAGTTGGTAAAAGAAGAAAGAGGAGGCAAGACAGCACGCCCACATGTGGTTTGGGGGCCTCCAATTTCACCACCAGCCATGTTGACACGAAGAGTAGAAATTATTTTTTCACAGAAACAAATTATGGTCATTCTGCTAGGCCTGCCAGCAGAGTCAAACGGTTCTTGAGTCGGGAGTGAGGATTGAAATTAATAAACTACACAACACATGGGATCTTCCAAGAGGCTCTGGCGGTCATGACAAACTACTCAGCCAAAACACCAAGCAGGCCGCTAGCCAGCCTTGTTTTATTTTAAACAGCCCAACACAATGAGTTAAAATCACAAGGAGGTGAAACAAGAGGTGTGGTTTTGACAAGCTATCCCACCTGCTGTCACAAAACAAAAGTCAATGGACTTGCAAATTCTTTCCTGGCTCCAGAGTAGGCCTGGTAAAGCCAGTCTTCGCACTGAGATTTAAATATCAAAGCAGCTGCTAAAACAACAGCTCTGGACAGAGACAGGTCATTTCTATCAATGACTTCTGGAACCAGGATTACTAATTTCTGAATTATGGATCCCTTTGAGAGCACAATGAAACTAAACACCCTTCTGTAAATTGTAAATCTGAGAAGTCCATGGACACACACACTCTGCCTCTTGAGAGACTCTCATGAGAGAAAAAGGCAGGACACCAAGATAATGCTTTCTCTTTGAGTATGGCAACCTACCTCTAACAGGAGACGAGCATTCCTTTCCTTCCATGTTTGCATGCACACGTGCTCTATTTCATTCCTGTACCAAGTTGTTCTCACACATTTGGTTCAGGGATTTCTCTCCATTCTTTTATCAGCACCTGACCTAACCAGCTCCCCTTCTGCTATATGCTATTCTAGTAAAAGGGTTGAAAAGGGTTAAATATAAGCAGAGTTATTATTACCATAGATATAAATATATTAAGGATCCCACATCAAAGATTAGTAAAAACAGTTTCTGGGGCTATTAATAGCCTCCTAAAAATCGACAGAACAAAAAAGTAATACAGAGGACTTACAAATCAAGGGTTGCTTGATTTCATATTTAATAAGTGATTCATAGACTTATATAGAGAAGGCAGAGAGGGAAAGAATATAACAGTATAGATTTTAGTGAGCGCTTTCTTCTCATTGGATTCTATGGATTTGTGTGGCCTCAAATTAGGATCAGATTGGAAGTAAGAAATATATACTTGATATCATAAATAAAATACTAGTTTGGTTATACTCATTAGGCCTTTCTAGGCTTTGCACACATTCCTCTGGTAGTATTATCCTCTGATATTTAAGACCTAACACCCACCAGGTCATATTATAGCTAGTAATGCGGCGGTCTCTAGGAAGAAGACCATGACTTGGAACCCAGGCAAGGCAGGGGAGGTGATGCAGTGACTCTGTGGGCCCAGCAGAAAGGAGGTGAAGTTTCAGTGTGGAAAGGGTACCAGAATTCTGCACATGTGTAAAGACTTACACAAAATGTCCAAGGAAGGCAGGTTACAAAGATAAGTCAAACAGAGATCTTAGGTCTTGTCTAGGAGGTGTAGCAGTAGTGGCCTGAAGCTAAGCTTTGACCCACATTGTTGTGTTTAGTTTTCAAGTTATAGTTTGTGTATATTTTTGAAGTATGGAAACACACATTCTTGAATGCGTTGGTTTCAGTCCCTCTTTGTTTTCTTATACCAGCCTCTTCAGACATGTGTGTTTCCATCTTGGTCCTTCAAGACAACCAGAGACCTTTGGGGCTCTCGCTAGATTAATCCTGAGCCCAGGATGATAAGAGCATTATCTGAAAGCAGCATCCAGTAGGAGAGCTATAATAGTAGCTTCTGATTCTGGACCAGATACAGTTTATTCTCAATCCATTTCTTTTATTCTCACCATGGGCAGGTGGAGGAGAAGGCTTAGATTTGTTGTTTGAAGGTGTGCGTGCCTATTGTGGCCATTAGAACGAAGTCAGAAAGAGTTATTCTAACAAAGCAGTCTATTCATAGTGAAACCTACACAAGAAGTAGAAGAATAATTCACAGGACTAGTTTTACTGTGCTGGGTTCTAAAACTCAGAAGAAAAACCACCCAAGACTGAGAGTCATGTTATCTCCAGAAATGCTAAGAATTACAAGTGCTGAAATTTGTTAGCACTATCCCCCGTAAAATAAGCAGATTTAAAATTAAAACACTGTCCTGCTTTGTGTGTCTTACTGGGATATTCAAGCCATTTATGAGTAGAGTTTATAGGCTCCCAGTATAACTTTGTAGCTGGCATTTAATTCTAAATGTTTTAGCTGGTTTGTCTATTCTTTGTATCTAAACTGTTATGTCATGTAGCAATTAAAGTGCTAACTTATCTTTCTTTTTGTTTCAAAAAGAATGATGTCTTTCTCAGCTGGCTTCTCTTCTTCACTCTTTCATGTTTGGTTGACTGGAAACCTGCTTTTCTGCCTTCATTTATCCCTCTTCTCCCAGAGCGGGTCTTTCTCTAACATATAGTCTGGTCAGGTAATTCCATTTATATTTCCTCTTTGACTTGAAAATACCAACTTACAATGTAGACATTGATATTTTCTTAAAACACCTTATTTAAGGGTTCATCAACACTGTTTCAGGGAAATGCAATCCATTTGATTAGATAGAAACACGTGTGAAAAAAATATGTTTTCAATCAATCAAGTACATAAGTGATTATACCCACTTTTCAGAGCTCTGCCAGCATGTTCCTTACTATAATTGCCAACATTTTTAAGTCTTCTAGACAATTTGGCAACTTTTACTCACATTAGCAAATGTAGTAGAATTCTTTTTTTTTTTTAAATAAAAAAGATTTGTTGCCTAGTGTTTCAAGTTAAACAGGTATAGCTTTCAAATAGAATATCAGGATTTAGATGCCAGTACTCTGTGTTAGAAATATGTTCATCAAAACTGGTATCCATGGAAAACTACAGTTGCTAACTTTGCCTTACTAATGAGAAAAGGCATTGCCAAAATAATCAGTACTATTTCAGTAAAAACACATTCATTTTCTCCAAACTACCTTGTGCCAAGTACTTTTATAAGCAAATGCTGGAAGAAAAGTAAATGGAAACAGAAATTTGGATCCTTAGCCAAATGAAATTATGAGTTCTTACTTGTTTTAGCAAACAAGAACTCAAGGCTGGAGAACTAGGATGGGTCATATTTTACTGTTTCCTTCCCAGGATTCACACATGTTCTCAACATTCATCATCAACTGCCCATTTCACTTAGGGTTACCATCTGTGAAAAATGTTTGTTTTTGTGGGGCTATGTTCTATTAATCCACTCCTGGATTACACACTTGGCCATCACAAAATGCAAAAGGATTTTAATTTCTTCATTCAGGTAGCAAGACCTTAAGACAGTGATCCTGCATAAGGGAGTTGTTAGGGGAATGAGCCGGGGAGATGACAGCCACAGAGGTGTTAGTGAGCACCACAGGGGCTACGGGAACAAACTCCACACAGACACCACCAGAGATCAGATGCTTCCAAGTGCGCTGCCTGAGGCCAGTGGGCCTGAGAAGGACTCTGAGCTTCCAGCCTGCCTCTTGGGTAGGCAACATGGTAGCCAGAGAGCTGTTAGTGAATGACCTGCATGCTCTATGTATTGTCAGCCTCTTCTCATGAAACAGGCTGAGGTCTGTCACAAGCCAGGTAACCTCTAGTGGTTCTTCCATTTTGGACCATTGGTGCAAAGTGTACTGAATACCACATCAATTTGAACAAACAGTAGATGTGGTAGCTAGCTTACTTAGGCCTAGCCAGAAATGTTTAATGGCCACCTTCCCCCCCCACCCCCTCCACCCCACCCCGCTTTCTTTTCATTAGGACTTGAGGCCTGGAGATGTATCTGGCAAGCGGAACCTCTGGGAAAAGCAATCTGTGGATAAGGTCACTTCCCCCACTAAGGTAACATACTGGGGGAACCATGTCTCAAAGGTTGATTTTTTTCCTAATGAATCATGGGATATAATGTCCTGGGGTCAAATGAAAAATATTGCTGACTCACAAATCTGTACTTAGATGACCATCAGTTTCCAAAAGCCCTATGTGGCGCTCAGAGGAAGGACAATTTACAAAGCCATTGGCACTGACGGTTTGCTGTGCTTATAGCATAAATAGCTCAAAGTCACGGAATGATTCCTAGTAACACAATTTTTAAATAGTTGTGGTTGTGGAAAATCTGGCCAAGAGGGCCATATAAGATAACTATGGTCTATTTTCCTTCACAAGGTCTCTAGCTAAACAGTTATTTTGGGAAAAACAACTCTCTTAGGAGAAATTGTCTGTTTCCTTCATTGGCTCCAGTTTTAGAACTATCTTAGGAGATATTTCCACAGCCTCAGACTCTAGATGGAGATGGCAAAAATTTTAAATAGACAAAGTCTGCTCCCCTGTGAAAGCCACAGTAGCTAAGAAAGCTTGGTCTTGTAGGAAAAGGCTGCTCACATTTTTCTCAGTGGTGTTTAAAGATGCTCGAAGAAGAAACAGTACTTCTGCTTGTATAAGGAGCTAATTCCACTCCTCATTGTAGCTTTTCCTTGTCCTTCAATAGGAGAAAATTCAACAAGAGAACTCACAAGTCAATAATAAGTGAGAATAGTCTGCTTCCAAGTAATGCCGAAGCTTAGGGGTAGAGACTTCTTAAGCAAACTACAGACGAGTGAGCACTCTGAAGGCAGCTGGAAGATCCACATAGTGGAGATCCACTGCAGTGAGGGGGTGACAGCCCCCTTTCCCACATTTTGTATTATTTTTGATTTGGTGCAGCTGTCCAAGTGTCCACTCCATCTTCTCTATTAGTTATATATTGCGCTTTTAGTACAATGAAACCCACCAGCCCAGCTGCTCTACTTGAAGTGACTTCTATTATCCAAATGGTTGCAATATGCTAAAAAAGTAACTAGTGGGGGCTGGAGAGATGGCTCAGAGGTTAAGAACACTTGCTGTTCTTCCAAAGGTCCTGAGTTCAATTCCCAGCAACCACATGGTGGCTCACAACCATCTATAGTAAGATCTGGTGTGCAGGCAGAATGTTACTGTATGAATAATAAAAAATAAATATTAAAAAAAAAAAGTAACTAGTGATGATCGCTGCCAAACACAGAAAACAGCCACTGTTTGCCAGGCACCATTACTGTCTCATGTAATCCTCCAGCTATTAGGAGGGGTGAGTGGTAGAATTATTACCATTTGATAGTTGAAAAAAATGAGGCACTAAGAGGTTCAATGACATTTGTAAAGAAACAACATCTAACAACTAGTCAAACCTTCACTGAGGGGCTGGACAGATGGCTCAGTGGTTAAGGACATTTGCTGTTCTTGCAAATGATGCAGTTCAATTCCCAGCACCCACATGGCAGTTCACAACCCTCTGTAACTACAGTACCAAGGGATCCAACACCCTCTTTGGCCTCCAAGATACTAGACGTGTACAGGGGACACACAATTATACATGCAGTCAAAATACAGATGTAAAACAAAAATTAATGTTTTTTTTTAATGTTAAAAAATACCTATACTGACACTCAAGCAGTCTGCTCTGAGATCACATTCTTAACCATTACCCATAAACTTTTATTTTTGAGAATGTACATTCAGTGGAAAAAATGTAATGTTTTAAAATTTCCCTCATAATTTTCTGTTGGTGGCAGAGGAAGGGTGTTTTTGTTTTGTTTTGTTTTGTTTTGTTTTAACACAAAGAATGAAGTTGTGGGCCTAAGACTTTGAAATCCTGGTAGCTTAGGTACATCTTCCAAAGTATTATGACAGCTTCCTTTCTGAGTAGGATATATTGACTATCCGCCATTGTAGGTATCAGGGCCCCCGTGGTCACATTAGGGCTATGGAGAGTAGAGCAAAAACACCCTGGAATGGAGGGACTAAGAGGACACCTCTCACATACAAGAGCGCTTGCAGGACGCACTGGGATCGTGGCACCAAGGAGAAGGGTGCTTTTCATGCACCATGCCTGCCCCCCTCACTAGTCTACCACTGACCTATCCCAGTGGTTTTGATAAACCACCAGACCTAGCTGAGTTAGTGAGCCAGCAGTTGAGGGATCCCTGCTGCAAAACACCAAACTCCCTACTTACTGTGTGGCCACACCCTTGAAATGAAAAGGCGCTGCACTTTGAAAATGTAATCTATCACACATTAATACATTATTACTGCAACAGGGACTTTTAACAGCTGGATGAAGGGGTAATGAATGGAATAAAATAGACTAAGGGTCAGATAAGTCTCAAGGATCAGTGTGCAGGGATTAAAATAAAAAGATGGCTGGGGGTAAATGGGAGAAAAGCATATTCTCTTGTCACGAGGCTGATGTGGCCTTGACTGACCTTTCAGTCACATAGAAAACCAGAACTTCCCAGTCCTTACTGTTGAGCTCAAAAACCATCTTGACGTTGAGTGCTGTGAGCAAAGATGAAGGTCAAGTAGGAAAGGAACCTCAAGGAGAAAGAAAAAGTGAAAAAAACAATCTTGGGGCAAAAGGGCATATTTGAACAAAATGCCAGCAGTAGACTTCCCTTTCGTGTTGTTTATGTTTGCTCTATTGTGCCATGAGTCTTCTTATTTTGTTTCTCTGCAAAACCCATCCTAACGATACACTGTGGACTGCTGATTTAAAGTTCTTTTCTCTCAGCAGGTTTGAAACCATCGGAGAAAGAACCCAACTGCAAGACGTCTTGCTGGGCTAGCTCAGTTATAGGGGGCTAATTGCTCTGTTTATATTTATGTTGATTTACTAAATTGGGTTCATTTTCCTTTTTTTTTTTAATTTTCCAATATCCCAGTAAGCCCATATATATGCTCACTATATTTAATAACCACATCTAGAGATGTTCATGGTCAAAGTACTGCCGTTGCAGAGGAGCCTGTTTCTAAAGAAACCCATGCTGTGAAGTAGACTCGCTACTGTCATCCCAACAGTGAGAACAACCACATCGGAAGTCAACAAAAGGAATTTGAGGTTAAGATTATCTGAGGAATGAATGCAGTATCTAGGGAGGAAATGAACCGTAGGTTTTGTTTTGTCTCAATACAGACATCATGTTTCTGCACTTTAGACTAAAGTATGGAAGAAATTATCTAAGTAGGCAATCAAAAGTAACCCATTTCAGATCTGATACAGGGAAGTAATGATTGTCTTAAAAAAAAAAGATGTACTGTTGACATATTGCTTTTTTTATGTGCTGATTCATACCTAAATTGGGTGATTATTTTAGCTGACAGTGGTACTGATTTTTTTTTTCTGGTTAGTTGCTTTGCAGATTTCTTTGGTAGTGATTGTAGACTGAACGACATTTAGATAACCCAACTATGAAATGTATGTGCATACATGTCTACAGACACACTAATAGTAGACTGCTCTTTCATGTGCTAGACTATTATATTTCACAGTATGTCCTTGTAACTAACCAATATCACAGCTTTTGAAGATTAAAAAATCACAATATTATATTAATATTTCATTTTTGCCATGGAAGTTAGGTATAGATATGTTTTCAATGCCTGGTGACATATAAGGAAAAATTGTGGAAAAAAAAGAGATTAGAAGTGTCAAAATTAGTTGAAATTTCTTCTAAGACCTAGTAGTTAGTTTATAATTGAGGGCAGTCTTAAAGTCCAGTGTAAATTTTATTAAGACTACCATTTTGGACGATGCTCAAACCCTGCTTTTTGTGACAGTGATGTTCCCAAGAAAAAGTTGACTTACATCATATCTAAGGTGTCTTCCTTCTCTAACATTTAGAACCAAGCATCTGGTGACAGTATTGCACAAATTAGAATTCATGTAGATACCGAAACAAAGACCAGTTTTGCCTCATATAGAAGCAGACAGGCAAAGTGAGCAAAAGCATGGCAGTCCTTCTATCTTTATGTACTCAGACTTTTTAAATTAAAATTTTCTGCCTTTATTAGTCAGTTGATACTGTCATAAGTTGATAATATCTTAAATTTTCAAAAGTATATGTAAATTTTAAGTTTTATTTCTTCCCCCTAAGGGTGCTTAGGGACTCACCATTCAGATATCAGATCCTATGTTAGCTTATATCTTTATTTTCTTTCCAATAGATAATGAAAAGTACTCTAGTGCCTTACAAAATGTTCTTATGTAGAACATTCTATGCATACAGTGTCATTGTACAAACTCATACCTCAGCTGACTTAACCAAAATTATCTTTGTCTCCATTCCTTCCATACCAGGAGAGCCTCCAAAATAACTATTTCCTAGTCCACATATTTCCCTTCAAGAGGGAAGAGTTGGCTTGAGGGGTGATCACTGCCTTGAAAAGTCTATTTTTCTCACAAATTAGTAAAAGTTAGTTGGATTCCCTAGCTTCTAGCAAACTTGGGCCAAAGGAAAGCCACTAAGACTACACAAGTCATCTACCCATGACAGAGTAGACACAAGTCTATGATAAGATAAATAGAATGCTCATGGCACACCTATGGAAATGACTTCCATCGTTGGAGTAAAATGGATCAAAGTTTGAGTTAAGGCGGAATGTAAGGGGACATGGCTGTGTTAACAAAGGACTTCTACTATTTTATAGGCCCTTTGTTGTTATGCCTTTAAGAAAATTCCAAGTTGTGAAAAGAATATTTTGATCCTACATTTTATTCCAATATTTGGATGACATGAATTTTAGGGTAGAATTTTTGTTCCATTTAGATTTAATCTTTGAAAAAGCAAATTCCTCATTTACTTGGATTACAGCTCTCTGTTATCTTTAAGAGGGGAAACTGCAAGCTGACTAGCATGTTCTGTGAATCTGCCATTGTTATAAATGTTATAAACACTTGACATTTTTCACTGATAATTGATTGCTGCAATAAAATATATTGTGAAAATGCATCCACAATAAATGGAATTCTTCCAAATGTCTTTGCCTCATGCATTTTTCTATGGTCTACTAATTGTGAGAAGTGTGTCTATAACAATAAAGAGAATGGCAAGGCTCTTGTACTTCACATTGTACGTCAGTTTCACTCTATAAAGGGAAAAGGCATTTTGAGACAGGATTTCATGTAGCCTAGGCCGGCCTGGAACTCATTATGGAGCCAAGAATGACCTTGAACTCCTGACCCTCAAGTGCTGAGATTACAAGTAAGTGTTAGCATGCTATGACTTAAAATTTCCTATTACAGAGTATTTTCTAACCAAATGTTCAAAAATACTCTGAAATGGACCAGTGACAGAACATTTCAAAAATGATCTCCTTCAAAATAAAAGCAAAGGCTAGGTGCAGTGGCATGGCACAAGGTTGTGATCTGGGGTCCTTGGACGGCTGGAAGAGGCATGGGTTTTGTTTGTCTTGTTCTCAGCTTTGTAGTTGGTGTGTTAGCTCATCCAACCCCAGCTCCACAGAGAATTCTTATTTCACTCCACTTCAGATTTGATAGCAGAATTTTGCTATGGCATGTTTTTTAAGGACCGCTTGATGTGTTTTTATAAAATATCAGCATCATATATTTGGTCTGGACAGGCCCCGAGAGTCTGCATTTCAGATGATTCTGATGCTGAGACAGCTCTGCTGTTTTGCAGACCTTGCTTTGAGAAGCCAGCTCTTCCTCCCCCCTCCTCCCCTTTTGTCACCCACTTAGGTCTGTGGAGAATGTGTACTTCAAACACGGTCAGTGAAAACAAATGAGAGCACTAACTAGGACCAGCACTTAATGCTCATAACACTATTAGCTAGGTGGCATTATTCCGGTTTACAAGGAAACAATGGCACAGAAAAGTTCAAAAACTTATTTCAAGCCACCTAACTAGGTACTCTATAGTTTCAGAGACTACACTTAACCTGCTGTGCTATTGGTTCACCTACTAGATTCATTGAACAGACTCTTCCACCGTTTCTGATTCCATAGGTCTGGGGCGGAGCCTGAGAATTTATGTTCTTAAAAAAAAAAGCACTGAACAACATTAATGCTACTGGTCCCATGGGGATACCTTGAAAGCCAACGTGCAGTGTCAGAAGAGAGTGATGGCTGGAACCTGCCCCCTCATGTTACTTGAGTGAAATACAGTCAGTTGCTTAGAACTTAACACGTTCTTCATCCATTTAATCCTTTCAATAATCCTACAAAACAGGTACTAGTCTATTATCCCTATTTTGCAGGTAAATAAATTGAAGTATAAAGAACTTCTAAAACATGCCAGGTCAGTGAGCTATTAAGTCACAAGACAGATTACCAACAATGATAGATTCCTAAGGCCACATTCTTAATTACTACACTCCCTGGTCTGTCACAAAAGACTATTACCTATAAGTGTGCCTTGAAGAGAGCCTATTTTCTGTGTGTGTGTGTGTGTGTGTGTGTGTGTGTGTGTGTGTGTGTGTGTGTGTGGTGTGTATAGGGAGAGAGGAGGGCTGAAGTTGCTCTCCTCATGAAGTCCACAGACAAGTGTGTGATAGCAAACAATAGACAATAACTTGACCAGGTAAGGAGACCCGTGTCTTTTTGACCCAGGATGTCTTAATCCTAACCCAACAAGAGGTAAGAATCCCAAGGGAACAAGGGAACGTGATGAAGGCATCTTCATGGGATGCCTTGAGCTGAGTCTTCATCGGCTTCTGAGTGGAACAGATCTCAACATCTGAGCTTGGAAACACTTTGAGAGGTTGGCCCTTAAGTGTCATCCTAAGGCCAGATAATGCAAGAAAGGTGCAGACAGGTACTTAACTTGCCTCTGGCTCCCTGTTCCTAGAGTGGTTTCATCAACTAGTGTGAAGAGACCCCAGAGTCTCCATAATGCCTGACTCTGTGACATCATAAAGATGAATGCACTGGTCACTTTTTGTTTTCTAGATCTCTTGTCTAATAAATTCTAAATAGCAAATTGTTCAAATTAAGACATAACTTACATTTTTGCCATTTTACTAAAACAAAATTTTCCTCCTGATATCCATGCCAGTGATTGTGCCTTTGGTGGTAATGCAGTGTTGAGTTTTCATTCCCTCTTTTATTCTTCTTTAATATTTTGATTCCTACTGCTGTATCAGAAGAGGGAAGTCACTGCCGGCTACATCTGCCTCCTGAAAAGGTGGAAACTGGCTAGTAGCTTTCAGTGGTGAGACCAGAGAAGGGAGCACAACTCAGTAAGTCTGAGTTGTTTATTCAAGACCTTATTTTCCTTTTAAGAGCAAAGAATTTAATTTCCAGTATATGCTACTATCTGAAATAAAAATTTTAAAAAATACTTTTAAATTAAAAATGAAAAACCTAGGAGATGGTTGAGTGGGGAAAGGCACTTACCACCAAGCCTGACAACCCGAGTTCGATTCCCAGGAAGAAGAGACTCCTACTAGCTGTCTGTCCTCTGATCTCCACAAACGCACTGTAGCATGGATGCTCCCCCATAAATGCAATACAAATAATTTCAAATTCACTTTTAAACATTTAAAGCAGATGCTTCAAAAAAAAAACTTACTTTAAATTTAGTTGGAGGCGAATAAAATCCATATGACATCTCTTTAAATGAAACTAGCTCCAGCGAGCACTTCTTTCATGGTCTTTATATTTGCTGGGGTTTTTTTGTTGTTTTTTGTTGTTGTTTTTTTCACCTTAACAAGGTCCTCTCTAGTCACCCATGTGGTGTATTCTCCTGTTCAAATGCCATCTGGACAGAGAACTTCCCTAGCTACTCATCCGAGGGAACCATGCTGCCGAGCTACTCACCTCCAGCGTTTGCTATGCTTATTTCTCTCCACAGCAGTTTTCATCTGCACGGTTCTATTGTTATTGTCTGTTCTCTCCCATTAGAACGTAATCTCCATTAAAAACTGCTCTGCTCCCTGCAATATTCTTGCACAGATAGTCTCTGGTGTGAACTAACTAGTAAAGGTCAGACGAATAATGAATGAAAATTATTTCCAAAGTTTTTCTGAATTTCTAAGTAATTCTCTTATGCACTGATAGCATTCTTCTCTATATTCATTAACATATGTTAATATGCATAGTTGGGCTGAATATACATACATATATGTATGTGTGTGTGAGAGAGAGAGATTTAAATCCTATCTTTACCTCTTTCATACCTGGTTGGGTTGTTTCTCAGAGCTTCATCATGTGCACCTGACAGACTATGGTCTTTATCCTCGACTAAAGTCCAACAGAAAAAAAAAATAGATTCCATGTATAAAGATTGTCTTAGACTAATACTGTTTCCAATGGATAATACCACCAGCTAGGTGAGCTTTAAGAAAAGAGGTCTAGTTTGGCTATGATTGTAGAGATGCAGGTAAAGGTCATGCTGGCAAAGTCCTGAGGAACCATAGGGTACCCCTTAGCAGAAACAGGGAATGGACCTCCTCTGGTCTGTCCTATAAAGCCACTATGGTTTAATGATGAGAACTCTACATTGATGGCCTCATTTCATCTTACCTCTGAATGGCCCCAAATCTAAGCACAAATAAAGTTTCTGTTCTTACGGTTTTACAATGACAAATTTTAGCCTGGGCTTCTGAGAATACCCTCAAATGACAGATTAAAGACAGATCAAAGAGCAGGCCAATCAGTTCATGTTAGAGACAGTCCCTGTTCCCATTACTATGGAACCCACTTGGACATTGAACTGCCATGGGCTACCTCTGTGCAGGGGTCCTAGGTTTTCTCCATGAATGGTCCTTGGTTAGACTATCAGTCTCAGGAAAGACCCCTGTGCTCAGATTTTTTGGTTCTGTTGCTCTCCTTGTGGAGTTCCTGTCCTCTCCAGGTCTTACTATCTCCCCCTTCTTTCATAAGATTCCCTGCACTCTGCCCAAAGGTTGGCCATAAGTCTCAGCATCTGCTTTGATATCCTACAGGGGAGAGCCTTTCAGAGGCCCTCTGTGGTAGGCTCCTGTCCTGTTTACTGTTTTCTTCTTCTGATGTCCATCCTCTTTGTCTTTCTGAATGGGGATTGAGCGTTTTAGCTGGAGTCCTCCTTCTTGATTAGCTTCCTTAGGTGTACAGATTTTAGTAGGTTTATCCTACATTATATGTCTAATATCCACTTATAAGTGAGTATATACCATGTGTGTCTTTCTGCTTCTGGGATACCTCACTTAGGATGATCTTTTCCAGTTCCCACCATTTACCCGCAAATTTCATAATTTCCTTGCTTTTTATTGCTGAGTAATATTCCATTGTGCAGCATTCTTTTTATTAATGAAGAAAATTTAGTTTAGAAATTTAACTTGCCCATGGTCAGGCTGTTAAAAGCCAAATGAGCATCCAGACACAAGTCTTAAACAGTATGTTCTACTGCCTTCTCAGCGCAGGGACCTAGGCAAATAAATTGCGGGCACCCAGAACAAACTGCTATCGAGCCTTCCCCAACGCTAAACCCTTCCTCCATTCTACAATTCTCAAACTTCTCCAAACCTTCAAGAGTTCACTTTACGCCCGGCGGTCACTGAGTGAAGAGCCAAAGCTGCGCGAAGTCTCGCGAGAGCACAGCCGTTGCCCCGGCAACAGGCGGCCTGCTCTCCATGGAGGGCGTGGCTGCGGCTGCTGACTTGGCGTGGGGTTTCCTCCCGCCCTGTTGTTGCCGGGTGTGTGGGGGACGTCCTGAAGTACTCTCTCAGCGAGGGTGGGACGGGCCGGTGGCTCGAGGAGGCCGAGGGAGCTAGGCGGACGCGCCGCGCAGACAGGGGGCGCGGGGCCCGAGTGAGTGCGAGGCTCCGCGCGGGCCCGGCCGTCCTGCCCGGGAGGAAGGGCTGGCGCGGCCGCTCGCCTCTTCGGGCGTGGACGTTCCGGTTCCCAGCGCTCGCACGCCTCGTCCGCGCAAGTAAGGAGCCGGCCGCCGGGAGCCTGGCGGGTGGTCCCAATTTCGAGCTGTCCCCGGGGCCGAGCGGCAGGCCCCGCCCTGACCCGCCGTCTGGAAACAGCCCTGGGTTGCAGTCGTTTGTGATGGGGCTTGCAAGGCCTTCTG
This sequence comes from Pachyuromys duprasi, assembly GCA_028658305.1. NCBI lineage: Eukaryota > Metazoa > Chordata > Mammalia > Rodentia > Muridae > Pachyuromys > Pachyuromys duprasi. The sequence goes on from CM053763.1 coordinate 7,691,824, forward strand.
TGCAGTCAGCGCCCCCGAACGCGCTCCTCTGTAGACAGCGTGGACCAAGGCCTGTCAGGCGCTGTCGGCTGCGCTCAGCCCGCTCTCCCAAGCTCTGTTTTTATGGCTGTAGTGGTCGTGGCCGACAACTTCCTGTTAGCTGTTTCAATGCGAATGATATAACTGATGTTAGAAGTTAACTATACAGTAATGGTCAAAATGAAAGGGAAACTTGAGTTGTAGACACTGAAGCTCGGGCCAACTGAAAGTTAAGGAGGAAGGGGAAGGGTCTTAAACTATTGCTACATTTTCTTGCCTGAATAATTACAACTTTCCTTGCCTAATCTTTAATGCTTGAGGACAATACTGAATTTACTGTTGCTGTGTACTGTTTAATTGTAAATATAATCTGTAAATGGCCTGGCTATGTACTGTGAATATGTTTCAACTAAACTCTTTACGTGATTGGTCTTTTTTGTTTCAACCGACTTTCAGTTTTGATTTTTGTTTGTAAAACATACTGGTTATAGATTTATTGATACCCCCTTCATCTCCTCCCAGAGATCCCTCCAATTTTATATCCACTCATGTTGTTGTCCTATTTTAATTGTATTTAATTATAATATAATCACATCTTTTAACCCCCTTCAAATCCTCTTAGAGTCATAGCCTCTTTCACATTATTATGGGTGTAAATAAATATATAAATGCAACCTGCAGAAGTCTGTTGAATGTTGCCTGTATGTATATATTTTTAGGACTGACAATTTGGTATTGCATAACCGTTTAGGGAGCTTGTCTTATAGTAATTAATAGTTTCTTAAACTCTTTGAAATTGAAGTTAATTTTCTGTATCCTTATTTAGGTTTTAGAGATCTGGCACTGTTAATTAAATACATTTGGATGTGTTTTGGAGTATTCATTTAATATAGAACATGCACACCTTCGCTTAAAAGAAAAGTTGTCAAATAATTTTCTTAGAAATTTTATATCCTACCTACATAATAAAATAAATTGCAAGGCAGACATTGAAAAAGATGTCAGAAGATTCAGAAGAGTCAGACAGAAGTATCAGTGATGACGATGACTCGGTATGTCTCTTTTACTTTACACAGTTTGAGATAAAATATATTATAAAGTATATTTTCCCAATTAAAACACTGTAGAATTAATTTAATGTAAAAATAGAATGGATGATGAAATAATTCTCATGGAAGTTAGAAAATGACTTGACTAAAAATGTATAATATGCCCTACCTAGAAAGAAATAAGAAGAATTGATTTTTCTTGAAGAGGCTATCAACTTGAAAGTGGGGAGGGGAAATGGGAGAGGTCGGAGGAAGGAAAGGGAGGGGCAAAATGATCTATTTCAATTAAAAACATTTTTTAAATGGGAAAAGATTTTTTTCTTGAGAAAATATTTTTCTTGAGAAAATACTTGCATAGAATTACTCTGGATTTTATTAAAATGTGTGTATGTAGTCATTAGGATTTTTTTACAGTCTATATCAACCTACTTCCATATGTGCTAATCATGTTACAGCCTAATATGCGCCATACTAGAAGCACTGGTGTTCCAACCAGTGTTCTTGTTCCGCCATAGCACATTAATGTGACTCTTTAATACAGAAGGAAGAATGTGGAAAGGAGAAAAAAGAGGAGGGATGCAGTGTTTGAAAATACAGTGTCTGGTCCCACATCCTGTTCTAAGAGACTTTTTTTGAATTATGAATTATAGTATGTTTAAAGTTCTAAAATGATACATAATTCGCAGTCCATAACTCTCATTCTCCAGTTGTTTTCCCAAGTGTTCCAAATATCTTTAAGCTTTATTCCTTCTCTGCAGTCATTATCATGGCCATACCCTGTGGAAGAGGAGGAATAAAGATGCAAATTTTAAGGTTCCCCCCTATATTGGAGCTACTGCTTTGGGGCCGTAAACCAAATAATCATTGGAGTCTTCCATTTATTAAAGATTAAAGACAATCACAAGTACTAAGGTAGATGTTAAGTAAGACTCTAGATCTTGATATTATTCTTCTTAAATTTTACAATTCTTTTGTTTCAGGATGATGAACCATTCTTGAAATTTGTAAGTGATGACATTCATCCGTGTACACTACTAGCAGGTTTGACCTCATCTATATATATTTTTCTCCCTTTTAATTATTGAACCTTGAATGGGTAAAAAGTGGGATGAGGAAACTGAAAGTAAAATAGAGATTTAGTAAAACTGATTATTCTGGTGAGTGAGGAGAAATAAATCTGCTTTGGAGTTGAAGCTTTTCAGGGTGGTTTTAAGAAAATCTGGTTAATATTAGAAAGTAATGAATGAAATTAAATGAAAGCAGAAAATGTAGCAAACTTTGTGAAAGACTGTTTAACATAAGGAGTTACCTTTACTCTTACTCTTCTTAAGCTGGTATGTGTCCTCATCAGAGTTTCTGTGGCTGTGACAAAATACCATGACCAAAAGCAGCTTAGGAAGGAAAGGGTTTCTTTCATCTTATTGCTGTTGGTCATATTCCATTACTAAGGGAAGTCAGGGAGGAACTTGAGGAACAGAGCATAAGCAGAAGCCATGGAGGAATGCTGCTTTTACTGGCTTGCTGAGCTTGCTTTCCAAGCAAGCTTTGCCCTGTGATGGCAATTACACCCATGAGTTGTGCCCTCTCACATCAGTCATTAATCAAGAAGATGCTCCACAGACTTGCCCACTCACCAGTTTTGTGGAGGCATTTTCTCAGGATTCCTTTTTCTCAGATAGGTCTGCGTTTGTGTTATTGACGACAATCAACCAGCATAGTATATATCTTTCTAAATTTTTCTCTTTATAATGTATATATACATATATGTGTAGTATATGTGCATATATAAAGTATGTATGTATATATAAATATATATACATATACCTATACTGGTAGGAATTGTATAGCACTGTTCTGTGGACACTTCCTAGCTGCCCCTTTTTGTTTGTTCGTTCGTTTGTTTTGTTTTTGCTTTGGCATCTAATGGAAGGCAGGATGTAACTCTTTGTTTTAACCGGTATATTGTTAGAGCAGTTGACAATTATTTTTACAGGCTTACTGTCTATTAATATTTCTTCTTGTTATGAATTGCTCGTGCATGGTAATTCTTTGATTTTTGCTTATGTTGCTTCCAGCATTTAGAATTATTTTCGATATGGTTGGGTTTATCACTATTCATTTATGGCTTTTCATTTTTATATTACTCAAATTACAAAGACATTCTGTACCCCAAGTCATGAGTATACTCATCAAAAAAAGAAGCTTAAGTACCTCTCTGCATTGATCTGAATTTTGATATTTAGTTTCTCACATAAGTAGGTTTTATCTTCTGATTCATAAGTAGCTACAGTGTCATTTGGTATATGTTGAAATTTGTTCATTTTTGTCACTGATTCAAAAATGTCACCTTTACCATATATTTGACATGTTAACTTTTTCAGGTTCTGAATCCCATCTTTCCATTTCTGGACTCATGAGTCACCATTAATGTTGTAAAATATGATTTTAAATGTGATATTTGGGTATATGTTAGGACAAGTATCTCTTCTGACTCTTCTTTCTCTGATTGAGTCAAAAGTTAGAAACAATCTGAATATCCAGCAATAGGAAGTTTATTAAATATATCACATACAGTTGTGTTGCAGGTATATATTGTACTATGCACTTTAGGGATAGCTTTTATAAGTGAAGATATAATTAGTCAAGAGCCACAAATGAATTCTGATAGTCATATCAAAATAATTCTAAAGTACTAGTGTAGATACTTATCTGTGATATATATTAAATAAAGTCACAGTCATATGTTTAAGGTGATCCAATTTTGGTAAAGCCTGTTAAAATGTAACTTTGACACATTTAAGTAGTTGTTTGAGCAACAACAGTTCACCAATTTTGTGCTTAAAACTGGAAAGAGTTTGGGAACTACCTAGGCCACACACAAGGGAAAGACTTAAAAAGGCATAAACAAGGCAAATAAAAGTTTAAAGTAGAGCGGAGAACTTATTTGGATCCTAGTGGAAAGTTCCTGGAAGTTAATTCACAGGTTCTACAGTCATATAACAGAAGGGAAATAAACTTAGCAGGAATTTCACATCAAACTGATGCCATACCATTTCATACTGACAGAGAAAAGGCCATGTACTGCCTGCTAAGGGTAGGCTATAACTATATGACCACACTTTTGGGGTTGGGTCACACAGTGAAAAACTTGTGACTTAGATATCAATAGCAACTTTTAGGAATACAGTTCCAGTAAGTGGTGAGGTTATGTTTAACTCACTGCAGGAGTGGTGTAGTTAAGAACTCAAATATAGAGCTTGAGAAAATAGATCATCCAGTAAAGCCCTCACAAACACGAGGACCTGAGTTTGGCCATAACAATATCTGCATGGTGGCTTGCGTGGATAATCCCAGCACTAGAGAGGTTTATGAGACAGGAAGATCTGTAGGGCTCACTGGGTAGCCAGTCCATCCTAATTGGCAGGGTCTGGGTCAATTAGAGTACCTGTCTCAATGGAGGTAGACAGTGTTCTTAAGGATGACACCAAAGGTTGACCCCTGGCCTCTGGGGGCTCTCCTCAGTACACACAGATATTTAAAAATCAAATTTAGATGATTTGCTGGGGAAGCTTCTAGAAACAGACATTTTTAGAATATTGCTAAGAAATCATTGTAAAATAACATTGCATAGGTTAACCAACACTTTTAGCTAATATGAAGATCAGTTGTTACAAAATTTCATTTAGATATTTAGAATGTCATGAATTACTAAATAGTTAAAATAATATTCATAAATATGCATAAATTAAGTAGGTTAAAAGGAAAAGAAGAAATGTATGAAATATGTAGGAATTGGTGTTTCCCTTCTGGTCACTCATGATTGTATTTGAATTCTTTTTCAGCTGATTCTGTTGTTGACCCATTCTTCCCTCGGACTACACAAATTTTATTGGAGTATCAGTTAGGACGATGGGTACCTCGCCTCCGTGAACCACGAGATTTATACGGTGTCTCTTCTTCTGGTCCACTGAGCCCAACACGGTGGCCATACCACTGTGAGGTCATTGATAAAGAAGTCCAGCATATTGGTATGTTTTTAGAAGTTGAGGGGTTCAGATGTTAGCAAACTTACCAATCTTGATGAGGACACTAATGATGCAACAGCTGCATTCCAGAAATATAACATAAGCCATATGTTTAAATAAAAGTTTCCTACTAGTTCTACAGGTTTAAAAGTGGAATTAATTTTAAAATATATTCTACTTAATTAAAGTATATAAAATATTTTACTTTCTTTTTGCACAAAGTCATCCACATCTGGTATACATTTTAAACTTATGGACATCTCAGTTCAGACTATTCATATTTCACTGTGCTTAAATGGAGGATTTAAAATACATACCAGAGCTGGGCATGGTAGCACATACCTGTCATTATAGTATACTGAGTGCTGAGGCAGAGGATTGCAAGTTCAAGACCACCTTGAGCTATGTATCACCAGATCCTGTTTAAAATATAAATGTCATAGCTATACAAGATTTGAGCAATTGAAAAGATACGACTCTTCAGGAAGACATACTGGGACTGTGCCAGTTTCATGAACTGCAGTCTCGCCAATTTTTGCTCTTCTACTGTGGCCCCCTAGTCTCTTTTCTTCCGTTCCTTTGTCTCTGCCACCCCCCTTTTTTTTTGACACTTCTTGTTTCTTCTCCTTAGTAGACAAGGATGGACTGTAGAAGACCTGTTTAAAGTGTATTTTTGTAGTTGTTTCTTTATTGTGTTATTCTCAAATTTGTTTTCTACTAAACTAGAAAGCTCTCATAGACTTATGTCCATAGTCAGACAGTGGATATAAAGACAGTCAAAAACATCCCCATTGCTGTACACCTTCCTCCTGCTTTCTTTCTGTCTGTCTTTCTGTCTTTCTGTCTGACTGTCTGTCTTTCTTTCTTTCTTTCTTTCTTTCATTCTTTCTTTCTTTCAGATTATAAAAACTTCCTTTCATCAAGGCTTGTAACACAGAAGAGGTTTGTCAGATAAAATGGAAAGTTTCCAATACAATGAGACATAAACCCATAAGTCACTATAAATACAATACCCAATAGTAAAAACCATAACAACAAATTCACACCCTCCCTGTAAGAGCCACGATCTGATTTTCACATGCATCTGAGAGATAGCGAATATGGCCTGCTGATACAGAGCACACTAGGGCTTGAGGTCACACTCATTTGACAAGGCTGTGGCATTGGTGGCTCAACTCAAGAAGCAATGTAGGCATAAGCACATTCAAACAGTGTATCGAATGAACATCCTTTAAATATCAAAGTGGGAAATAAGAAAGCAACATGATCAACGCTATCAGAAAGATGGTAGGAAGTAAGGACAGCTGTGTAAAGTTTGAGACTGAAAGCTGGCTCACCATTTTCATTTCTTTGGCTACTTGGGTAGTGGCCACTGCAACAGTAAGATGTGAGGCCCTCGTTCATGGATCATATGAAGGACCCATCCCTGACTCTGCTGCATGCCAAGGTTTCTCCATTCAGATCAAATTGGTTTTAGGGATCAGCTTGGCTATGTCCTTGGGCAGTATGACGTGTCAGTACTCGAACTCCTCATCGTTGTATTTGTCCGAATAGTAAACTTGTTTATATGACAAAACCGCTCTGTCCGAGGGCAGCCTGCCCCTCACTACTAGCCTCCAAACAACTCCCCTGCTGCTCTTTTTCCATTGTTGATTGTAGAGTTCACATATTCTGTTACTGTGTAGAACTCTAATACAACATTTGTGAGTGGATAAAATTTAAAACTATCCGTATTTGCCACAGTGCCTACTGAAGTTAAATGCCCCTCAGGAATTCTTAAAAACTAAATTTTCTTCTTACATTATCTGATTTTAGATAGGCAGGTATCATACAAGACAGAAAGTCAACAGATAAGGGGACATAGAGAAGCAAAAAAATTAGTGGTTTTACTTATAGAGAAGAAAGCCACAATTTTTCCTAACTTCCAAATTTTAGGTCTAGAAATACACTAAGAGTTCATCCTGAGTGAGGTAACCCAGACCAAGAGAGATACACATGGTATGTACTCACAAGGAGAGTTTAGGCATATAATACAGGATAAACATACTGTGAGGCACAGTCACAAAGAAGTAATAAGGAGGAACAAAGGGAGAATGCACAAATCTCACTCAGAAGGGGTGATAGAAAAGACAGGTGATGGCTGAAGACAGGGAACAAAATAGGAGAGGGGGCACAGAGAAATATGAGGGTGGAGATCCGACCTGGGGAGAGCCAGGGCAAGGAAAGAAGGCCTATAGAGACAAGAGAAACTGAGGATGGGGGCATCTCACCCTCATACTGGAGACCTATGTCAGGGGAGGCTCCTGAAAGGGCATGAGAGGGATTCAAGAAGAGACTCCTAGTAGCAGAGACCATAGAGATGGAAGAGGACATCCTCTAATTAGACTAGTCTTCTAGTAAAGGGTGGGGAACACCAACCTCCCACAAAAACTTCAACCCAAAATTTACCCTGCCTGTAAGATATGCAGGATAAAGATAGAACAGAGATTGGGGGAATGTCCAACCAAGGCCTGGCCCAACCAAAGACCCACTCTATGGGAGAGTGCCAACTCCTGACACTATGAACAACACTGCTAACCATGCAGGAGCCTGATAGAGTTGTCTTCTGAGAGAGACTACACAGCAGTGCCTCAAAACATGCTGAGACTCATAGCCAAACACTGGGTAACGCTTAGGAAATCTTGAGGAACAGTGGGAGAGAAAAGTACCCAGAAGCATAAGGAGCTCCAGAAGAAGACCAAGAGAGCCAACTAATTAAGACCCAGAAGGGTTTGCTGAAACGGAAGCATCAACCAAGGACCATGCACGAACTGAACCTAGGCCCTCCTATGAAGATGTAGCAGGTGGGCAGCTTAGGCCTCATGTGGGTCCTCTAGTAAGGGAAGTGGGGACAGCACTGGATACAGACTTACTTGCCAGCTTTTTGATCACTTTCTCCCGGCAGGACTGCCTTATCAGGCCACAGGGGAGGAGGACATGCTCAGTCCTGATGCAACTTGATGAGCTGGGGTAGATGGGAAAGGGAGCTCTGCTTTTCCTCAGAAAAGCGGAGGCAGGAGGGAGAGGGGGAAGTGGGAGGGCGGGAAGGGAGGGGCCTACAAGGATGTAAAGTGAATAAAATAAATAAATGAAGAAAATGAAAAAAAAAAAAGAAATGCTTACTATTATAAGCATCACTTATTTACAGAGATGTCTTTATGTATATTTCCCGTAATTTAGGGTATCGCTAGCTTATCCTTTCAGCTCTATCATTCTGCCTCTCCTGTAATAGTTTACTTCTTTTGCTCATATACCAAGAAAAGTAATACAGAAGGAAAACAAAACAAAAGAACAGCATCATGTACTAAATCTTAATTCTCCGAAAGTCTTTTTTATGTCTTGCGTCATAACCCATTTTGTAGCTGTGTCAGGAGAAGGGAAGTGGAGCTGAATGGGGACACCCTCCTGGTTCTCCTGTGGCCTCTATGTTCTCTTCTGCGAAAGTGGTGAGAGAATGAGAGCAGAAGAGACCCAAAGGGAAGAGGGAACTGAGGCCATGGTATATTTACTGTTTCCCAGTGTGCCCTGACCCATGCTGACTCCATTTAGCAACTTTTTCTCCCTATAGCTGGACAGCCCACTTTCACTTCCTTACTGTATCCTGTTCACGTTTCTGGCACTTATTTTCAACCTTCATTTGGCTTTTAATGATTAACACCAGTGCCTCAGGATGGAGAAAGTCTCCATACCCAGCTTACTTGATACACTTCCAGCTTTTGGATTAGAGTAGTTATATTTCTAGCTTCTACTAATTCTAAAAATATTTTCTTACCAAACTCCTGTTTTTAAGAATAGTTAGATTTTTTGGTGCCGTATTTCAGGTGTCTTGAATGTTAAGACTTTGAGCTTTATGAGCCCAGCTTCTATCCTGAATGAAGATGCAAAGGCTCCAAGATGCAAGTACAGATATAGCTTTCAGCATTGGTTTTTCGAGATCCCCAGAGTCATGATGGAAGCTTCAAAGCTACTAGTGAAACACTTTGCACATGGTGAGAGCGTCATTTATGGCTGTGCCGTGTTCTTTTGTTCAGCCTTTGTTCTATAATATTTGAGGCTGTGCAGGTTATTTAATAGCAACATCCATACATACTTTATGCAGGAAGAATTAGGATTTGCTCCCAGGTATCTGACAACTTTTCCTGTTTACTACCATTTCAGAGCCTGTTTTTCATGGTCTTGCACATTCCTCTGAATTGCTTTTTTTAAACAAGTTGAAATATTTGACAGGACATACAAAACTAAATGGAACTGGGCTTGTAGACTGATTTTACTTAAAGGTAGAGGAAGGGTGCAGCAAAACAAAAGGCTTTTCTGGCAAATGTTGGAGGCCAGAAGACATCCTGGTACAAGTTCCCAATAGTCTTAACACGTGCACATATGCACATATATACACAAAATGACTTCTTCTGATTAAAACATCAACAACTATGCAGTGAATCTTTCTGCCTCAGAAACTACAGCAAATCACAACTAAGATTTTTTTGTCTCTCCTATCATGCCAATAAAACAGCTTGTTTAAGTGTATTGCCAAATGAAGGATATCAGTTAATAAACTTTTGGGGGTTATCAGAGTATTCTAAAACCTTAAACAGTTCATCTACTAATCATACTATCCTTTTTTTACCTAAGAGTCAAAGCTAGACATCCAGTGTGCTGAGTAGATAAAAAGTAGAGCTTTTCTCTATCCCAGTTGCATACACAATAATCTATTGTGAAAGTCTTTCCATATAAGCTCATATGTACCAATCTTTTATGATTCTTATGTTAGATTTCATTAAGTAAACCATAATTTAATTGCTCAGGTCTAATTTTTGTCTTTTAGATGCCCACCTGTCTTTACTCAGATTTTGGAATATCTAGGTAGCCTGAAACTTCAGTACTGTAGTGGAGTCAATAAAATAATTTGGCATTCATCCAGCTTATTTTTATGTATACATGTCTCTTAGCTGAAATTGGAAGTATGACTATACTTTTCAGAAGTGTCAGAGTCACGTAATACTGAAAAACTATTCCAGATTTGAAAGAGGCTAAATACACATTATGAGGTCCATGTGGTGGCACATACCTGTAATTGCAGCATCAGGAGGTGGGCTAGGAAGATCCTTAAATTCAAGGTCAGCCTGAGATACAGAGTAAGTCTGTATTTCAAATTTTTAATATAATTTTAAATTTATTACAATTTATTCACTTTGTATCCCAGCTGTAGCCCCACCCTCATTCCCTCCCAATCCGGCGCTACCTCCCTCATCTCCTCCCATGCCCCTTCCCCAGTCCACTGATAGTGGAGCACCTCCTCCCCTTCTGTCCGACCCTAGACTATCAGGTCTCATCAGGACTATCTTTCATAGTCTTCTTCTGTGACCTGGTTAGGCTGCTCCCCCCTCAGGGGGAGGTGATCAAAGAGCAGGCCAATCAGTTCATGTCAGAGACAGCCCTTGCTCCCTTTATTATGGAGCCTATTTGGAGACTGAGCTGCCACGGGCTACCTCTGTGCAGGGGGTCCCGGTTATCTCCATGAATGGTCCTTGGTTGGAGTATTGGTCTCAGGAAAGACTCCTAGGCCCAGATTTTTTTTGTTCTGTTGCTCTCCTGTGGAGCTCCAGGGCTTTCTGTCTTCCCCCTTCTTTCATAAGATTCCCTACAAGTTTAGCTATGTGTCTCAGCATCTGCTTCAATACCCTGCTGGGTGGAGTCTTTCAGAGGCACTTTATGGTAGGCTCCTGTCTTGTTCCTTATTTTCACCTTATTCCACTGTCTATTCTATTTGCCTTTCTGAATGAAGATTGAGCATCTTACCCAGTGTCCTCCTTCTTGCTTAGCTCCTTTAGGTGTACAGATTTTAGTAGGATTATTTTATATTATATCTAATATTTACTTATAAGTGATTATATACCATGTGTGTCTTCCTGATTTTGGGATACCTCACTCAGGATGATCTTTTCTAGTTTCCACCATTTGCCTGCAAATTTTATTTCCTTGTTTTTAATTGCTGAGTAGTACTCCATTGTGTAAATGTACCACAATTTCTGTTTCCATTCCTCAACTGAGGGGCATCTGGGTTGTTTCCAGATTCTGGCTATTTCTAATAAAGCTGCTACAAACATGGTTGAGCAAATGTCCTTGCTGTATACTTGAGCATCTTTTGGATATATGCCTATGAGTGGTATAGCTGGATCTTGAGGTAGGACTATTCCTAATTGTCTGAGAAAGTCCCAAATTGATTTCCAAAGTGGTTGTACAAGTTTACATAACCACCAGCAATGGAGTTTTTAAATTACAAATAAAACACATAATTCAATGCAATGTGCAGTTCTAAAGTGTATGCTTATGCTACTGGTACAACTGGTAAAATCTCTGTTGGTATCTATTGGTTACACCAGTTAATAGTAAACCAATATTAATGATATTGATGGTTGTATTAATGTTGTACAGGAGGAATTCTTTGTTGGAAAAACAGAAATATTTGGAACAGATTTAGGACTGTATTGTTAAATATTTTAGGGAAACAATTCTGGTTTATTGTTGTACATTTTCTACATATATCCAATTGTTTCAAAATAAGTTAGAAAACAACATACCTAGGAATAAATCTAACAAAGGACATAGAAGTCTTGTATATAACCAGAAAGCATTAACAATACAGATTTTTAAAGATTTAAGTAAATTGAGAGTATTTTCAGAGAGGATTGCAGAGCCTGGAGAGATCCAGCTAATGCAGACGGTACCATGCTATGGGCTTGTGAACAGGATTGAATAAGGGAGGGAGCATGCTGAGCACCAGCATCTCCTCTCTGGTCCCTAGCCTTCAGTGGCATACTGCGAACTGAGCTGCTCTGCTGTGCCTCCCCTGCCATGATGGAGGAACCCACTGAAACCGTGAACAAGAATAAATCTTCTCACCTTTAAGTTTCTGTCAGTTGTTTGATCAGAGCCTCTAACATAGAGGGAGACAGTGTATTCACAGTTTGGAGGGCTCATTCTCTTGAAGGTCTCAGTTATCCCCAAACTAATCTGTAGATTCAATGTAATCCCAAACAAAAATTCTAATTGGAATTTTTGTGGAAGTCTAAGAATATTCACTCTTCCCAGAGGGAAAGAACCATAAATATGTTTACAAAGTTAAAGGATGACCAAGAAAAGTCTGAAGACAAAGGAAGCAAAAAGTAAAACGTGGGATGAGCAAGATATTTAGAGATGGGATAAAATGGCATGGAGGCCTCAAGAGAAATAGAAACTGTACTGTAACCTGATAAGCTAGAGTTAGATGGAAGGGGAGGAGGTCCTCCTCTATCAGTGGACTTGGAAAGGGGCAGGGAGGAGATGAGGGAGGGAAGGGTGGGATAGGGAGGGAAGGCGGGAGGGGGCTATGGCTGGGATACAAAGTATATAACCTGTGATTAATATAAAAATGTTAAAATTTTAAAAAAGAGATAAAAAAGAAACTGTAGCGCTTCTGAGCATAAAATAACTGGTACTGAACTGGACAGTAATTTAGAACAAGGTGCACATCCAGTCATGAGTTTTGTTACAGTATGACAATGTTATTCCTTGTAATGAACGAGGATAGGTATATATCAATTAGTAATTTGAAAGCATATATTAACTTATTGAAGTCAGATTTAAATAATATCCCCTTCTTTTTTCCAGAGTGGACTCCTTTTTTTCCTGAGCCAGTATATGTCCCAACAGGCCTGGAAATAGAACCTGTTTACCCAAATTCCAAGGAAGATACTGTGGTTTACCTAGCTGAAGATGGTAGGCATATGCTCTAAAACATTATTGTAAAAAAACATAATTGGTGCCTGGTTTGATGTCTTAGGTCGACTTATTGTTATTGACAGAGGAAACTTCAAATTACTAGGAAGTCCCTGTTTTCTTAAAAATATATGGTTATACATAATTCAAATGTTTAGTGCTGATTATGTTTTTGAAGACATACTTAAAATATGCTGTCCATTAAAATGGAGAGTTCCATATAGAATGAATTATGTTTTATATGTTTTCAAATATAAATCTAGTGATGCCATCTGCAAAATTACTATTCTGTATGTACAGTTCACCTTTGTAGAATCATTCAAATGATTTTTCTATTGCTTTTATCCCTGTTTGGTGCATTTTTATGTTAGCATCCTTAAAAGAAAAAATAATTCACATTGCAAATAAGATCCAAGATTATATTCCAGGAAAGTGTTCCTCACTACAAGATCAGCATTGGCACTCTGAGAGCTCTACAAATACAAGTCTTATCTGCTTTTATAACAGTGCATGCTAAAACCCAACAGTAATCTGGACCAGGAGCCTAAACTGTCCCTGAAGCACTAATGTCAGGAGTTATGGGACCCTTATGAAACTTCATCATCAGAGCTTGGTGTCTTACTGTTTCTATCTATTAAAATAGCTTCTAGGGTGGCGTGCATATTGAGAAGGCAAGGATGGCAAAGAAAATTTCACACTGTTTCTATACAGTAACAACCTCATATTCACATTCATACATACCCAAACACTGAAGTGATAAGTACTTCTTAAATTTTAAACTTTTTTTCAAATATTTACATGACTAACCTGTGTTAGAGTTTTCACACATAACTGAAATAAGGTCTTCTTTAAAAATTGTTTTAAGTTAGTAAGGATCCTGTCAGAGTTTACATGAGGTAACTTATGAGTGCTTAATGAGACTTAATGACTTTACAAGAGTAGATAGAGCTGAAGGAGGAGACAGTCAACAGAACAATGACCTTTCTCCTAGGTAAGAATTGGGATGGTTTCTAGACCCTAGAACCTTTAACTATTTGAGAAGGCTCCTAAGCAACTGGCTTTCAGTAGAAAACCATACAGCCCCCTGTGGCACTGGTGGGAGGAGATAACCCAATGTCACTCTCCTCCCACATCCCCAAGTTCTACCAGAACTTCCTACTGTGCCCAGGCAGAAGCTCAGTGACCCCCTAGACAGCCCAAAAAGATCAGGCTCTCCAGAAACAGGTAATGGAGAGAAAGATGCAGTGGGAAGAGAGTAGATGTTGGGCCTGTAGGAGAAACTTTATTTTGCTGTTAAAACCACTTCATCTTATTTTAGCATTAACTAACAGTTGTGAAGTTCTGACTATAAATGTTTTGAAAGGAAAGCAATAGAAATGAGATTTGAAGATGAAAACTCTGTCATATGCTGAGTTTCACCCAACATATCAAAGATTTGAAAATACTTATATTTCTCCATTTTTTACTAATGATAAAAATAGAATAGGAAAAGATTTCAATAGGTAATGTATAAGTTAAATACCAGTGAAAATTAAAAGTTCATAGGAAATTGCAACTCTAGGATAGGATATGGAAAACTGACATTGTATGATATGATTAATGGGGGAGGGGTGTTACATCAAGATGAGTTGTATAAACAGTGAAATAAGCTGTTTACAATTCTTAAAAGTCATCTTTAAAGATAATGCATCCTTCCAATAAAAACTGGTGTGAAAATATAGAACCCCAGAAAGTTCCTGTTTCTCTGCCTGCTGGTGAATTCCCATATGAGCCCCAGAGCAAGTGATTTCTTCAGTGATGTTATGCTTCCTGAAGATAAACTCATATAGCAGGCACACCTTTGTGTCTGGCTTCTCTGGCTCAAATTATATTCTTCAAATTTACCATGCTACTTGATGCTTTTATATGGCCAAGTAGTTCACCCTTTATAACTACATAACAACTACATCTCTTTTTATTTATGTGCTACCATGCCTGGCCTTATCATTTTATTTTAGATGTATTTTTTCATGTATTTTTTTAAATTTAGGTACATACAGCATATAGCCTTGCTTTGCTTTTTATATAGTTTGAAAATATGTTTTTAAATTACTATCAATATAGTTTTGATGCATCTTGCTGTGTTGTATTTTTCATGTTTTTAATTTTTTATTGTTGTATCTTTCAAGATTAATTTGCATATATTTGGTTCTATATTTATCCAAACTACTGATGTTGTATTCCTATTTTGGTTTTTGTGCCTTAAATTTTTCAATATATATCTTTATAAAAGATTATACTTTCAGCTGGGTGTTGGTGGTACATGCCTGTATCTTAGCACTCAGAAGGCTCACAAATTCAAGAACAGTCTGAGCTACATGGGGAAAACTTGACTCAAAAATAAATTTGCTGGAGATGGAGAAATGACTTGGGAATTAAGAGCACTCTCTGCTCTTGCAGAGGACCCTAGTTCAGTTTCCAGCACCCATACTCTGTAGCTAACAACCGCTTTAACTCTAGTTCCAAGGGATGCAATACCCTCTTCTGGCCTCCGTGGGCACTAAGCATGCACATAGGACACGCAAGCACTCAAATATACATATAAAAAGAAATAAATCTTTAAAAACTAACAATTTTAAAATAAATGTAAATATTACTTTCAAATAATCCTATATCATTTCATATATAATTTTAAAAGTCTTATTTATAAATGTATATTCCCAATTTCCTCTTTTTGTCATAGTTTCAAATATTTTTCACTTTTTCATGTGCTAAAGTCAGTTTCCTTCATTAGTAATCTTTTAGAGCATTTAAAAACAAGAAAAATACTATTTTACTTTTAATTTCTAGTATTCTTTTTTGTGTGTGCATGCATGTACATATATGTGAGCATATGGAAATGAGTGGAAGCCTTGTGCATCATTCCTCACGTGCTGTCCACCTTGGTTTTTGCAACAGGGTGTCTCATAAACCTGGAATTCACTGACTAGGCTATATTGGCTGACCCAGTAAGCCCTAGAGATCTGTCTGTCTCTGCCCCCAGGGCTTAGACAGAGCCTCTTCCAGTGCACCTGACCTAAAGATGTGGGTCCTGGAGATCCTATCTAGGTGTTAAAGAAGCACAAATAATTTTTATGTATGAAAGCAAAAGAAATCCATGGCATAACTCTTTAAGTATATGAGATTTTAGGGTATATGTGTGTATATCAGTCAGCTTCAGGATTAAGTTAGTATTAGATGCGGTTTTGGTCTTTACAGTACACAGGATTCAGATCCTCTACATCATATATTTAGGATGATGCAGAGGAAATATCTCAGTTCTGGACCATAGGCAATAGAACTTTTGCCTATGCACAAGTTCAAGAAAGTATTATAAATTTGCTCACAATAGTATTTTTACTGTTGCAAGATTAAAAAGAAATACACTGTGTCCTAAGCAGAATCCAGAATTTGGTCTCTGACTTTAAACTTTTCTAGTGTTTAAAACGTATAAACATTTAAACATATAAACATATAAACATTTTCCTAAGTACAGCTTTCAGTCCAGCCCACAAATGTTGATGCAGTGTGTTTTGTCATTCTGCTCCAAGTATTAGTTCTTATGCTTGTAATGCTTTTCTTTGGTCTTTAGATTATTAGAAACATGTTGTATGTGGAATGATCTGGATATCTTGCTGTCACTGATTTGGTCTTCTCTCATCAGCTTACAAAGAGCCCTGCTTTGTGTATTCCCGAGTTGGGGGTAACCGAACATCATTGAAACAACCTGTGAATACCTGTGACAACACTTTGGTCTTTGAAGCAAGGTTTGAAAGTGGGAATCTACAGAAGGTAGTCAAAGTGTAGGTTTTAATTATTTTTATTAGAGGAAGTAGGTCATTAGTTGTTTTCTGAATTAGGTAAATTAAAGTTCTTAGTATCTATTACTTAACTATAACTCTCAAATGCTAATTAGGGTGTTAAGGACTTAAATTTATTTAACCCATTCCTAGGACAGATTTATAACTATGTATATGGGCATTTATAAAAAGTTATTTGGTAAGGAAAAGTCACAGCCAGAAAAGATTAGTATGTAAATAAATACTACAGTGAAAAATGTTTTGCCTTTGTTAAGTATCTTCAGTGGCTAAGTATAGAGTACAGGTAGTTATCAGATTTTTTTTAACTGGGAGTTCACATTTTGCAATTTCTGTAATTGTGTTACTTTATGTGTGCTTTCAAGCCTCTCTCAATTGTACTTATTTTACACCCTAGAACTGGAATTATTAGAAAATGAAATATGTTCTTGAAGGGAAAAATTAAACATTGATTTTTTTCTTCAGTTTCAGTAACTCTTTAGCCATTAATTTTATAGGAAATAGTTGTAGTGAATCATAAAATGTTATCGAATGTCTGTGTTTGTGAAGGAATACAAAGGCTGCATATTTAAAATTGATCAATTTCTCATGAAATAAAACTTTGAAAACAACTTTTGTGGTTGTTCTAAGTATACATCATTTCCTCCCAAAAAAGCTTTATATGATCATATAAAATAGATAAAAATTAGATTATTTTTCTAATGTAACTTAAACTGAGATGTCATTCTTATATTCTTATGTGCTTTTTTCTTTCCTTTTTTGTGTATTAGGGCAGATTATGAATACCAGTTGACTGTGCGCCCAGACCTCTTCACAAATAAGCATACTCAGTGGTTCTATTTCCAGGTCACTAATACCCAACCAGAGATAGTCTACAGATTCACTATTGTCAACTTCACCAAGCCTGCTAGTCTTTACAATCGGGGTATGAGGCCACTGTTCTATTCTGAGAAAGAGGCCAAGACCCATAGCATTGGCTGGCAAAGAATAGGAGACCAAATCAAGTATTATAAAAACAACCTTGGGCAAGATGGGCGCAATTTTTTTTCTCTTACATGGACATTTCAATTTCCACACAGCAAGGATACTTGCTACTTTGCTCACTGTTATCCATACACTTATACCAACCTTCAAGAATACCTTTCTGGCATCAACAGTGATCCAGTAAGATCAAAATTTTGTAAAATACGTGTCTTGTGCCACACACTTGCTAGGAATATGGTCTATGTCTTGACAATAACTACTCCCTTGAAGAACAGTGACTCAAGAAAGCGGAAGGCTGTGATTTTGACGGCAAGGGTCCATCCAGGAGAGACCAACAGCTCCTGGATCATGAAGGGCTTCCTAGATTATATTTTAGGAGACTCGAGTGATGCACAGTTGCTTCGGGACACTTTCATCTTCAAGGTGGTACCCATGCTGAATCCAGATGGTGTGATTGTGGGAAATTACCGATGTTCCTTAGCTGGAAGGGATTTAAACCGTAATTACACATCTCTCCTGAAGGAATCTTTCCCTTCTGTTTGGTATACGAGGAACATGATTCATAGGTAAAACAATCTTAAAGTTGTATCTCTGCTTAATTAGTAAATTTGGTAATAAAAACTTTGCTCACACAATCCCATTCAATTCTTTTACTCTAACTTTTCTTAAGAAAGTTCATAAACAGTTTTTCTTTCTTTCCAACTCTGATCTTATGCCCTTCCAGCATTATAAACAAACTCTCTTCAATGATGAAACAAACTCCAGAACATTTCAGTGGCTTTTTGAAACTGTGAAGTTTTCAAATCACAAATTTAATTTTTTACTAAAGTTTATGGTAGCCTTGATGTTTACACTGCATGTTTTATCATTTATATATAAATATCAACACAGACTAAAGCCTTTTGGCATTATGCCAATCATATAGTGCTGAATGGGCCCTTAGACTATTAGTCAGGGTAGTTACTTAAATTTTCATGAATAATAGTCTCATTTGCCTCTAGAAAAAAAACTGAACACCTTTAACTTTTCTAAATATAAATCTAGAACAATAAAATAATCTTACTACTTAAGTATTTGTTAAAGGGCAAATTATTTGATATACCCAGGTAATAATAATCAGAAACAGAAAATCTGTTGAAAACAGAGCACCCATTCCATGGACCTGGGACTTAAACATATCATATTGGAATTGATGCTACATCATTTGCTAACTGTATACCCTTGTACAATTTAAAGATCAACTTAAATTTCAGCTTTCTCATCTCTAGAATGGCACTAATATCTCAAAGTTGAGAGTATTAGATGAGAAAAGTATTCCACATATGCCCAAATAAGGATAAAAACATTGAAAGCCCTAATGTATTCACATAATTTCTCACATACGAAAAGAAAAATGTTAATAAATCACATAGATATTAAACCCCACTGTAAATATTCAGTTATTCAATTGTTATTATAACAACTTCCATTACAGAGATTACTGTCTTCTTATCCAGCTTTGCCCTCACAGCTACAAATGCAAGGTACTTGCTACAAAATTGAGGAACTAAAGGTCACCCACAGCTCCTCATGGGAGCACACGGAGGGTAGAAGCTCCTGGGGCCACTCTGGTGGTCTTGCACTAGCCTTGACTTTCACTTTCAGTTAAATCTTTTTATTTGCTTTGGAAAGTAAGAAGTGCAAAGCCCCCTAAAAACCTGAAATCTTGCTTTTGTCTAGCTTTTAAATGTGGATTCCAGGCCCCCTTGTAGTTATTTGGTAAATGTTTAAGTAACAACAGCAAAAAAAAAAAAAACCTGTGATCTCTTTTATCCTGGGGATGTGAACAGCAAAAGGAGCTGACTACATGTAATGTGGTATCCTGGATTGGATTCTGTCACAGAATTAAGGACATTAGTGGAAAAACTAGTGAAATCGAAATAAAAGTTGGGAGTTTAGTTAATTTTAGTAATGTGCAAGATTGGTCTCTGCTTTTAAGAGAACAGCAGAGTCGCAATGTGATAACTGAAAGAGAAACTGTAAGCGGAGTAGAATAGGGCGCCATTTTTCTAGCTTTTGTGTCAATCTAACTTGGCTTGTCTCTATGGAAACTAATTTAAATGTCTCAGATTGCCTCGTAGACGGTTAACACAGGAGCCAATTCAATAATTTCTGAAAGAATTCCAAGAAAGAATTCTTTCAGAATTTAGGAAGGTGACCAGATGTAAGTATACATAATATTAAGTATGAACCTAAAGCATGTTCACATAAGAGCAAGCACTTAGGATACTTGATACAAAAATTTATAATACTTAATTACCTGTGGAGAAAAAGAAAATTCAAACTGTTATTTTAATGTAAGGGAAGAAACATTAATATTCTTCTTTACTTCAGAGGCAGTATTTCTTTGGAAATTAATTACAAAGATGTATAATTTCTTGTAGGAAATTGAAATATCATCAAATTTCTGAATATTGGACTTAAAAATGTATGACATGCTTCATATTTAGGGATTAAGCTTGATGGCCATGCTTTATAATCTAATTTTCTAAGAACTTGTAATGATATGTTGATCCTTTTATGTTAAATGGATTTTATCATATAAAATCAGTAAGTTAATGCACATTTCATTTTTTAAATTTCATATTATTGCTTTTAATAAGTGATGTTTTGATTTGTTATGAATATATATTTATAATACAATTGTTAACATTTTAGTATTTGCCCTTCTAGATATAAAAATAACATTTAATTTTAACTAGGTGAGATAGAAATGCCATATAAAATCCTGAACACAGGACAAAGGAGACAGAAATTCTCATGCTACTACTGCTATGGAACCACTTCTGGTCTCTTCTGCCAGTCCTCTTCATTAAAAAGAGACTTGCTTTTAATTTAAAATTAAAAAGTGCTAAGTTATACAGAGGGTAGAAGAGGGTTGTCCTCTTAAGGAATACATGATAATTTCTTTTAAATATTTATTAGAATTTTATTAGGAAAATTCAGTTTAAATTTTAGTACCATTTTTTTTTTCAGAATAGTATAACCAGGGGTTAACTATTCATTGTTTCCAGTACCAAGTTCTGAGGTACTCAATTTTTTTGAGGTACTCAATTTTTAACAAATATCTGAGTGCTTGTAGGCATAGCCCAGTTCTAGATGATTTCTAAACATTTCACATCTTAAACAAGCTTAAATCTCAAACATGGGAATTTCCTAGCTAAGTGACAAAGAAGTGGTACAATTAAGGTGTTGCCAAATCCAGAACTGTCTCGGTTCAGCACTGAGCTGGCAGTGTAGGCAGGGGTGCCACAGGAAGCTTGTTCTGAAGGCAGTGAACACTAAAAGGTGGAGGAAGACTCTGTACTCAAAAAGAATATATGTTAAGCTAATAGGCAAAGGAAGAGGTGACCAGTCCCCGGAGGACAACAGAAAACTACAGTATAAAGCAGAAAGATTTGCTAGGAGTCTTGGGGGTTGGAAAAATTTGTTCCTATTATTCAAAACTGGAGCATAAAAATTAAAAGCTAGGGCATATATTCTATTTATGTGGATACTATATTTGTAAATCTATAGTTGTACCTATAGAAGAAAATTCAGAGGCAAAATTTTGTCATTTATTCCTTTTCTTCATGATAGGTTAATGGAGAAACGAGAAGTTATTTTATATTGTGATCTTCATGGCCATAGTAGGAAACAGAACATCTTCATGTATGGCTGTGATGGTAGCCACAGATCTAAAGGAAAAGGATTATATTTACAACAACGCATCTTTCCACTCATGCTTAGCAAAAATTGCCCAAATCAAGTAAGTACCTCTAAGAGTTTAACTTTCCTTTAGTAAATGTTTGTTGCTCATGTAGGAAAGTCAAGTGGGTCATTCTATTGCTAACATGATTTTTCATTTTGTTCTTTTGATTAATTTTTATAATTGGCCATGCAAAACAACTATTGGGAATTGCTTAATGTCCAATAATTTGGAAATATTAAAAAAAACAGAGTTTTTTCATTCTCTCTAAGACCAGCACTATTTTACCTTCTGAAGTTACTGCTATTTGTCATGTGTGTTATCAGTTTGAAGACCTAACATTTTTAAAGTTAAACAGACTGAAGATCCTTAAGAAAAGTACACCAGTTTGGGAAAGAACTTTTCAAAGAAAAAATGTAATGATTAATACTTAAAAATACATATAAAGTAGAATTAGAAAAGAACACAGTATATTTATTTTTGTAAACAGTGAAAATATTGGAGCTGCTCAATTACCAATTTGTTAAAATAATTGTACTTTTTTAGAGAAAAATATTAATGTAACAAATAAAAAATTCTGTAAGCGTCAAGTTCTTAACCAAGTATTTTAATTATAAAGGACGTATTGGACTTATAGTCTTTTGAGGATAATTGGTGCCTGAACACACCAAAAAGAAAGAATGATCTGATAGGGATAGCTGTTTATATAAAGAACAGGTTTGTTGCTCCAAGAATATTTATCCCTTTGGAAAGATCAGAGAAAGTAATCCCACACTGAAAGCTATTAGTGTCATGTCAACACTCACAGGTATAATTCATTACTCATATAAAACGATCCCATTTCATTAAGATATTTTAGTGTAAGTTTAACAACATATTACTTAAGGTCTTCCGTCTCTAATTAGTCATGCCTTACATGAAATGGACCAGTTTCTTGAACACCATAACCAACCAGTCTACATTTAAACAGAAGTTCCATCTACTACTATGGTTGTTTAAAACATAGATGCCTCCAATTCCATATTTGATCTGAAATATTTCTCATTGCAACATCTGCGCAAATCTGCAATTGAAGTCGGAGATTTGAAATGCTTTTCTCAGTAAAAAAGAACAGGTTGATAGAAAACAGGTGATATATATAAGAACTGACCAATACTAACTGGATTGATTGATAATTACAGAACAACTCTGCTGAAAAGCAGGATACACAATATATATAAATGTACATAGAATAGTCATCAATACAGACCAGATCCTGTTTTACAATAAGTCTTAACAAATTAAGAATTCAATTCATAAAGTATGTTCTCTGACCACAAGAGAGATAGACTAGAAATCAATGAAAGAAGAAAATGTCCAAACTCTTGGAAATTAAACCATGTTTCTAAAAAGGCAAAAGAGAAAACCTTAAGGAAGATTAGAAATGTATGACATAAAAAATATTCTGAAGTTCAGGTAATGTAGTAGTGCTTAGAATAAATTTGTAGCAGTAAAGGCTTATATTAGAATAAAACATATTGCAAGTTAATACCTAGATTTCTAGGTAAGAAACTAGAAAACAAACTAAATTTAAAACGAGGAGAATTAAGCAGATAATAAAAAGTTAGGGGTGTTAGAAACAGAAATAATGGATAAAGTCATTAAAACAAAGCTTATACTGGAAAATATCAGTTAAGACGGATAATACACTACCAAAACTGATCAGAGAAAGAAAATTACAAAAATTACTAGTTCAAGAATGGAAGAGTGTTATTAATTCATGTAGATTCTGCAGACAAGCATAATAAAGGGATATCCTAGTGGATCTACCCAAAAATCCTCAGATTTTTGTAATTTGATAAAACTTTTTCCTGAGTTATAAAATATTGAAATATTATTGCATGTATTTGAAGTAATAAATTTAGGAGACTTATACTGTATTCACAGAAGCTACAGATGTTGTTGATTATTACTATTTATTATTGATTTATCTTTTAGTTAAACAGTGGTTATTCCTGAACCAGCTATATACCCAAGTCACCACACAGAGACTAGGATTTATTTAATTAACCTAGAGCACAATGCTGGGCAATAGTTACTCCATCCTAAGCCTCCAAGCCTGCATATTTTCCTTCCATTCAGATTTCCCACATTATACTTGCTTTTAGTCATATCTTAGGTCTGGTTCTTCTCTCCTCATGCTTCCAAGTCTTCTCCTGCCCATCTCTGCCCTCTGACTCCTCCCACTCGCTTCTTTCTCCTCCCCTCTGGACCAAGATGTCCCACCCTATTCTCTCCATTGCTCAGCATTGGCTGGTTGTTTTACTGACAATACAGAGAACAAATGGTGGCATGTTTGCACAAACTTGAGACAGGTGATGCTTAGAATAAACATCACAATGCAATGTCTGGATTGAAACCAGATAGTGGGGGTAGAGAAATCAGTATTTGAATGAACTAGGGTAAATATATTGTATATATTCCACAAGAATATTATACCAACATACATCAATTTGCAAAACAGAGACACAGAATGTCATGCCATATTTAAAATTTCTGGGCCAGCAGGATGGCTCAGCAGGTAAAGGCACTTGTTGCTTAATGATCTGAGTTTGACACCTGAGACCCACACAGTGGTGGAGAAAATAAGCTTCCACAAGTTATCTTCTTCCCTCCACACTCAATGTGGTAGCATGTGTCAAAGAGGATCTGATGCTAAATAGGACACTGTTCCTAGGAGGACGCTTACTACCACTATTCTGCTAAATAGGCATAACAATAAAACTACTCCTGATGACATATTAGTATACTCATAGATATATTGTTCAACTCTTATAAAATCTTCTTCTTACCTCAAATGCCAAATAACACAGACACCCACAACTGGTCAACATGCAGAGAATAGGAGACTTTGTAATACTCATTCTTAAGTGGAATGTCTAGAGGAGCAGACAGAAAAATTGTAAAAGCCAAAGGTAGTAGATGACTTCAAGGAAGCAGCATTGTCCAGACGCAATAGGGCAGATTCACATACTAACTTAGGGAGACAGTGACAGCACATAAGACCTGCTTAAGTCAAGCCAGACAAGATTGCAATATGGAGTAGGGGAAGTAGGCATGAAGTTCCACTCCTAACTAAGAAGCTATTGTCAATCAATAGCTGTCTGGTGAGGGAAGTCAGTTTTCCTTAATAGATTGATATCCACACCTTCACTAACGCCACTCCCTATGAGTCTATGGTGGCTGTTTTCATTCAAACCACTACAATACTTCATCAAAATAATATATAATGCTAAATAAGCATATGAAAACAGATATTTGTCTTCATTAACCTTCAGAGAGCTACAAGTTAAAATGATGAGAAGATACAACTACACACCTAATAGGATGACTACATTAAAAAATTTTGCCTATACCCAGTGCTAAGAAGAATTTGGAGCAGCAGGAACTCACATACAATGTTCATAGGCATACTGAATGACACAGCATTTTAGAGAATAGTTTGCTTACAGAATTAAATACACAGTTATCAAGTGATCAAGCAATCCCATGCCTAGGGATGAAACATAGGGGAAAAAAAAAGAAAATTTACATTTATATGTAAACCTGTACATACACATATTTTAAAGCTCTATTAATTTCTAACAATGAAACAATTCCAAAATAGACTTTATATAGTACAGGAACACAATGGAATTCCCTCAGCAATAAAAGGAGGAATATTTCTACATGCAGCAACTTGGGTAAGTCTCAAAGGTATTATGCTAAAGAAGTCAGTCTCGAAGCATTGCAAACCCAATTCCATTTAGACAGCAGTCATGAGAACACAAAGACATAGTGACCAAAGGAAAAGTGAGATGGCAGAAGAGTGTGACGGCAGGAGGACAGCACAGGGGAGGTAAACAGACCGCCCGGGAACAGGGCGGAGCTGTTCTGTGTCTGATTATGGTGGCAATAGTGGTGGTTAAGTGACTCTCTACATTCATTAAATACACAGAATGGACACAAATAAATAACGCTGATGTTAAAAAGTAAATCCCCAATCTCTTGGTAGACACTTGTCTCAGTAAAAGAAACCAAAACAACATTGATCTCTTTATAAACAGTATTTCAAGACATCTCCACAAGGTCTTTCATATGAAAGCAAAGACTCCTCATTCTATTTCTGGATATCTACAGTATGAATCTTCATTCTGAAACATGCAGCCACTCTAGAACTTACTAAATACAAGATTCTGTGTGCGGTGGCACAGATCTGTAATCTCAGCAGGGATGACTGCCGTGAGTATGAGGCGCTCGTGGGCTATATATTGCAAGACACTGTCTCAAAAAAGCAAAAAGCAAGCAAGCAAGCAACAACACACAAAAAAAATGTTCCTAAAGTATGGCATCCTAAAAGTGTAGTAGCAAAGATTAATAAGTTTATTTGGGACATGTTCTATGATGATAAAAGTTATTTATTGTTGGGGTTGCAATTTCTAGTTCTTAAAGTAGAAATACATCATTCTTAAAATGAGCTATTTCCTAGCTTGGACAGTGGTGGCCGAAGTTCAGTCTGAACCACACAGTGAGAGAAGCCACCCTAGGTTACAGGATATCATGTCTTAAACAGTAACATAACAAGTTATTTATATTGATCAGGAAATAAAAGGTAACACCTTCTGCTTTGAGAATTACAATTTTTTTCAGAGATGTTATTTAATTTTTTGTCCACTTTAAAAATTTTTAATTGAAGTAGAATTATATCACTTTTTCCCTTTTCTTTTCCTCCAGCTACTCCTAGCTACTTTCCCTTGAACTCCTTCCATGTCCCCCTATATTTGTACATGTGTATCTGTATGTAACCATAAAACTCAAGAAAAAGAGGCTGACCCTTCTATCAGTATATAACAATAATAAAGGAAAGGAAGCTGCCTTGTTCCTTCCTACCCTCTTCCCCAAAAGTACATATGTCATTTTAAATCACTGCTTCTCAGTTTTCCTTCTCAGCTTGCAAGTTTAACGTTCAGAAGAGCAAAGAGGGGACGGGAAGGGTTGTGATGTGGAAGATGGGCATCAGGAACAGCTTCACACTGGAGGCTACCTTCTGTGGCTCTACTCTGGGTAAATGTCCTTAATGACCTCTTCCTGAACAGTAAATCAAAGCTATGCTTTGCTATAAGATTAATGATATGGACAGTTCAATGGTGAACATGTTCTTGCCACTTAAATATATACTTATGTTTGACCAGTTCTATAAACAAGAAAAATAGACTTCTACTGTGTGGTATCTCTGTCATCATTTCCATTTGTTTATAAAAGAATGTTCTGGGTTGCACTGTTTTATTACTAATCTTCAAATATTTGTTGTTTTTAAGAGAATTCTTACAGATTTTTAAAACATGGAATTTCTGATGACATGAAGAAAAAGCAATACACTTAAAATGTTTTTATTTGATTCGTTGTTTGCAAAGCAAAAATAGACTGGCTATCTTGCCTTGTTTATTTTTTTGGTCAGTTGGTTCATTTGCTTCTTTGTTATCATCAATTTATATTTTAAAGAAAGCCTTTGGTTCCCGCAACAAAAATGAAGCTATGCTCTGTACTCTCACATAATAAATATTTTTATCATACTAAGTATGTATTAGTGAAGTTAGAATATTCTATATTAAAATGATTTTAACACTGTTAGAAAATGTTTCAACTCTAGGTTCTATGGCGGTACCTGACTCTAATCTCAGCACTCAAGAGACAAAGGCAGGCAGATCTTGAGTTCCAGGCAAGTACGGGTTACATAAAAGAGCTTTTCCCATTTTGTAAATGGAAGCATCTGGAAATTCATATATGTAATTTTTACCTAGTTCTTGTTTTTTTTGTTTGTTTGTTTTGTTTTTGTTTTGGGACAGAGTCTCTCTACATAGCCCTGGCTGTCCTGGAACTCACTATGTAGACTAGATTGACTTCAACCTCACAAAGATCCACCTACCTCTGTCTTTTGGGTTACTGGGACTAAATGCATGTACCACCATGCCTGGTGATCCCCATAGATTTTTATGTGAACTAAAACTGAGGAAATATCTATCATTCGTGATGACAATTTTTTTTCTCATGGAATTTTTCTCAGAGTAGTTATCTTTATTGCTAATAACTGGTATCCATACTGTAACTGTCTCACTGACTTTTCTTCTGCCTTGCAACACACACCAGTATACACTTGAATAAGCTTTGCCCCAGGTTGTGGGAAAGAAATGAGCAACAGTTTTAAGCTGTTAAATGACCTACTCCAGAGAGGAAAATCCAAAGGACAAAATGTGGAATCATACCCATGTTTTATTTATAATGTCTCACAATTTAGACTTATCTTAAGAAGAAAAAATTAGTAACTCATCTTCCAGATGAATACATTTTTTGATGTTTTAGGCAATAAACGAGGCACTCATTTCAGCACAAAAGACTTAGAGTCAATGGGATATCATTTTTGTGATTCTCTATTGGACTACTGTGATCCTGACCAGAGCAAGGTAAGTCAAATCAGTTTGGATAAGTTTCAGATTCAGGCACACAAATAACCTGTCTGCTGTTCTACAGCAGGGTTTCCCTCTTAACAGTCTAATAGTTTTCTGGGTTTGGATGTATGTAATTACCAAGTTACTATTATTATGGATATATCTAAACATTCAATTAGTTTAATTACAAAGTAGTTATTCTTATAATGAATTTGTAATTTTTTTGTTAGTATTATCAGTGTCTGAGAGAATTAGAAGAAATGGAAAAACATATGAACTTGGAAAGATCTTTTGATGATTCAGATACTTCTCTAGTGGAAATTTCAATGGATGTAGAGTCTAGGTAAGTCAAGATCACTGAAATAATTTGTTACATTGTTTTACTGAGCTTTTATCGTAATACTTGGGTGTTACTGTCAGTTTCACACAGAAACTTTTGTCTCATATTAGGGAAAGTTTTCACAAGTATACTATTTTGGTACATTAAGACTATATTTGGTTTATTCAATATAAGCACTGCTGTGTGCCATGTGTTTGCTATGTTAAAGACATACCAAATTGTTTTATATTCTTTCTCTCATTTATAGCATTTTATGTCTACAGCAAAATTGAGTGCACAGTAGAGAGGTTTCCCATATATCTCCCATTCCTGTATGGTCAGAGCCTTCTCCTCCTGTTAGCAATATCACAGGATGATATATATGTCATTAACAGACAGTTATCACCCAGAGTCCACAGTTTACATTAGCAGATACTCCAGTCAGAAAGTAGTTTCACATGCTGTGGGCTTAGACAAATTTATAATGACATGTGTCGTACCATCATAGTATAAAACAGAGTATCCTCACCATACAGGCTCATACCTCCATTCATTCTTTCCCCTTAACAACTGGGAACCACAGGTCTCTATCATTGGCTACTTAGTTTTATCTTTTCCAGAATATCATTTGGTTTGGATTGTATAGTATATAAGCTTTTCGAACTGCCTTCTATAGCTTAGTAACATGCTTATAGAATTCTTCTGTCTTTTCATGGTATGATGGCATATTTATTTTTTAGCTCTGAACAATAGGCGTTGTCTGAGTATACCATAATTATCCACTCAACTGAAGAACATCTTCGTTGCTGCCAAGTGTCAACATTATAAATAAAACATCTCTTAGCATCTCTGTGTAGGTTCTTCTGTGATATATTTGTATCTCTTTTGAGTAGAAATCAAGCAATGTGATGCCAATGTAAAAGTAGAATTTGTTGTGTTGGTTTACTATGTGTGACCTTTATAGTGATAACACTAAGTATTACCGGTTTCACTTATAAAATTCCAAGAGGCACATTGCCTGGGGCCATATGGTTATGTATTCAAATGATATAGAAGGGGCTTCTTTACTCAGATG
This sequence comes from Pachyuromys duprasi, assembly GCA_028658305.1. Taxonomy (NCBI): domain Eukaryota; kingdom Metazoa; phylum Chordata; class Mammalia; order Rodentia; family Muridae; genus Pachyuromys; species Pachyuromys duprasi. The sequence goes on from CM053763.1 coordinate 7,721,115, forward strand.
TTTAGAGTTTGTTTTGGTTTAGGTGTATTTGTTCCTTTCAGCCTTGAGGTAAGATAGCTTCACTTTACAATTAAATTTCAGGTATTAAAAACTCTTAGAAGAGACCTACCCTCAATGAAATTTTAAGTTGACAGTGTATCATTGTTGATGTTCTACAGTACAATAGTGTACTGCAGAACTCCAGAACTTACTCCTTCCCTAACTGACCTTTGTGTCTATTAACTAGTAACTACCATTTCTTTTTGCTTCTGCTCCTAATAACCACCATTCTCTGGTGCTATTAAGTTAGGTTATTTTAGATACTTAATATAGGTATAATTGTGAACTGTTTTGGAAAACACTGTATAAAACATTTTAGTGCTATTATCTTATGAGCTCTAGATTTGGGTTCTTGGATTGAACCCCAGTAGTGTATCATTAGTTATATTTATTATCAGACTACCTACTAGTACTGGATTTAGTTTTTTAAAGAACCTCCATACTGCTTTTTTCCAGTGAGTATTTTTTCATTCATTCATTTATTTAATCTCTTTCTAACCTGATCCCAGCCACCTTCCTCATCTCCTCCCAAGCCCACCCTCATGTCTCCGTTTCCCCATCTCCCTTCTCCTCCTCCTCAGAAAAGGGGAGGCCCCCAAGGGATAACAACCCACCCTGGCAACTCAGTCACAGCAGGACTAAGAGCATCCTCTCCCACTGGGGCCTGACAAAGTAGCCCAGCTCTAGGGGAAAGGGATGCAGAAGCAGGCAACAGAGTCAGAGACAGCCCCTACTCTCACTGTAAGGGGATCCACATGATGTACATGCTACACATCTGCTTCATGTGTAGAGGGTCTAGGTCCAACCTATGCATGCTTCTTTGGTTGGTGGTTCAGTCTTTGTGAGCTCCCATGGGCCCACGCTAGTTTACTCTGTGGGTCTTCTTGTGTCCTTGACTCTTCTGGCTTCCTCATTTCTTCCCCAACTCCTCCACAGAATGCCCAGAGCTTGGCCATTATCTTTGGGTCTCTGCATGTTTTCATCAGCTGCTGGATGAAGACTGTCAGAAGACAGTTATGCTAGGCTCTTGTCTGCAAGCATAGTAGAATATCATTAATAGTGACAGGGGTGGGCTCTGTCCTATGAGATAGGTCTCAAATTGGACCAGTCATTGGTTTGTCATTTCTTCAATCTCTGCTCTGTCTCTAGGCAGGATAACTTTGGAGTTGAAGAGTATTTTTTAATGTCTTTATTTTTTATTTATTACAATTTATTTATGGCAGCTCAGTCTCCAAGTAGATTCATAGTAAGGGGACATGAACTCAGTGGCTGGCTCTTTGATCACCTCCCCTTGAGGGGGAGGGCAGCCTTACCAGGCTACAGAGGAAGACAATGCAGCCAGTCCTGATGAGACCTGATAGGCTAGGGTCAGATGGAAGAGGAGGAGGTGCTCCACTATCAGTGGACTGGGGAAGGGGCATGGGAGGAGATGAGGGAGGGAGGGCAGGATTGGGAGGAGATGAGGGAGGGAGGGCAGGATTGGGAGGGGATGAGGAAGGGAGGGCTGGATTGGGAGGGAATGCGAGTGGGGCTACAGCTGGATTACAAAGTGAATAAATTGTAATAAATTTAAAAATTATATTAAAAATTTGAAATACAGACTTACTCTGTATCTCCATTGATCTACTTGTTTATTTTTATGCCAATATTCTGCTGTTTTCATTACTATTGCTTTGTAGTGCAGCTTGAACTATCAGGGGTGGTGATACCTCCAGAAGTTCTTCTATTGTACAGGGTTGTTTTAGCTATCATGGTTTTTTTTTCTCCACATGAAGTTAAGATTTGCTCTTTCTAGGTCTGTAAAGAATTGTGTTAGAATTTTGATGGGAATTGCATTGAATCTGTAGATTGTTTTTGGTAAGGTGACCATTTTTACTATGTTGATCTATGAGCATGGGAGATATTTCCATCTTCTGATATCTTCTTCAGTTTCTTTCTTCAAAGACTTGAAGTGTTTGTCATACAGGTCTTTCACTTGCTTGGTTAGAATGAAATTTCATATTATTTGTGGCTGTTGCAATAGGCATTGTTTCCCTAATTTCTTTTTTAGCCTGTTTATTGGTTGTATAATGGAGGGCTACTTATTTTTTTTTAGTTACTTTTGTATCCAGCCACTTTGCTGAAGGTGTTTATCAGCTGTAGGAGTTCCCTGGTAGAATTTTGGGGTTCACTTATGTATACTACAATATCATTTGCAAATAGCAATACTTTGACTTCTTTTCCAATTTGTATACCCTTGATCTCTTTTAGTTGTCTTATTGCTCTACCAAGGACTTTAAGTACTATATTGAATAGATATGGAGACAGTGAGCAGCCTTGCCTTGTCCCTGATTTTAGTGAAACTGCTTTAAGTTTCTCTCCACTTAATTTGATGTTGTCTATTTGCTTGTTGTATATTGCCTTTTTGTGTTTAGATATGTACATTGTTTCCCTGATCTCTCCAAGATTTTAACATGAAGGGTGTTGGATTTTGTCAAATGCTGTTTAAGCGTCTAATGACATCTCATGTTTTTTTTTTCTTTCAGTTTGTTTATATGGTGTATTACATTGATGGATATTGAAGCACCCATGCATCCCTGGGATGATGCCAACTTGATGGTTGATAACTTTGTGTTCTTGGATTCAGTTTTTGAGTATTTTATTCAGTATTTTTGAATCAATGTACATGAGGGAAATTGTCCTGAAATTCTCTTTCTTTGTTGAATCTTTGTGTGGTTTAGGTATCAGGATGACTCTGGCCTCATAGAATGAGTTTGGCAATGAGTTCTTTCTGTTTCTATTTCGTGGAATAGTTTGAGGTGTATTGGTGTTAGCCCTTTTTTGAAAGTCTGGTAGAATTCTCTGCTAAAACCTTCTGGCCTTGGCCTTTTTTTGATTTGGAGCCTCTTGATGACTGCTTCTATTTCCTTGGGAGTTATTGGACTATTTAAATAGTTTACCTGATCTTGATTTAACTTTGGCAAGTGGTATCTATTTTTAAATTTATCCATTTCATTTAGATTTTCCAATTTTGTGGAGTACAGGTTTTTTTTATATCAGACTTAATGATTCTTTTGATTTCCTCGGTGTCACTGTCTCTCTGCCTTTGAGTTAGTTTGGCTAAAGGTTTGTCTATCTTGTTGATTTTTCTCAAAGAACCAACTAGCTCTTTGTTTTGTTGATTCTTCATATTGTTCTTTTTGTTCTGTTTTATTGATTTCAGCCCTGAGTTGGTTTCTTGCCATCTATTCCTCTTGGATGTGTTTGTTTCCTTTTGTTCTAGAGCTTTCAGGTGTGCTTTTTAAATTGCTAGTTTATGAGATCTCTCCAATTTATTTATGAAGGTGCTTAGAGCTATGAGCTTTCCTCTTAGCACTGCTTTCATTGTGTCCTATAAGTCTGAGTATGTTGTGCCTTCATTTTCATTGAATTCTAGAAAGTCTTTAATGTTTTTCTTTCTTCCTTGACCAGTGGTCATTGTGTAGAGAGTTGTTCAGTTTCCATTAGTTTGTAGGTTTTCTGTTGTTTCTGTTATTGTTGAAGTCCAGTTTAATCCATGATAGTCTGATAAAATACAAGGTGTTATTTCAATTTTCTTGTATCTGTTGTATCTTGTATCTTGTTTTGTGACTATGTGGTCAGTTTTAGAGAAGGTGCCATGAAGTGCTGAGAAGAAGGTATATGTTTTTGTGTTTGGATGGAATGCTCAGTTGATATATATTAGATCCATTTGATTCATAACTTTGGTTAGGTTCATTATTTCCTGTTCAGTTTCTGTCTTGATGACCTGTCCATTGGGTTGACGTCTCCTACTATTAGTGTGTATGGTTCTGTGTGTGAATTAAGCTTTAGTAATGTTTCTTTTACAAATGTGGGTGCCTTTGCATTTTTGACATAGATGTTCAGAATTGAGACCATCATCTTTGTGTATTTTTTCCTTTGGTGAATAAGAAGTGTCCTTCTCCCTCTTTTTTGATTAACTTTGGTTGAAAGTCTATTTTATTAGATATTAGAATGGCTATTCCAGCTTGTTTCTTAGGTCTATTTGCTTGAAAAACCTTTTTCCAGCCCTTTACGAAGGTAATGTTTATCTTTTTTGCTGAGGTGTGTTTCTTGTAAGCAAGAGAATTGTGCCCCCTGTTTTTGCATCCATTCTGTTAGCCTATGTCTTTTTATTGGGGGAATTGGAGCCGTTGGTGTTGAGAGATAGTAATGACCAATGATTGTTAATTCCTGTTATTTTGATGTGGGTAGTGTGTGTATGTACTTGTGTGTGCTTCCATTCTTTTGTTTTTGCTGGTGTGGAATTGTTTATTTCCTGTGTTCCTGGATGTATTTAACCTCTTTGGGTTGGAGTTTTTCTTCCAGTATTTTCTGTTGGGCTGGATTTGTGGATAGATATTGTTTAAATTTGGTTTTGTCCTACGATACCTTGTTTTCTCCAACTATGGTGATTGAGAGTTTTACTAGGTATAATAGTCTAGGTTGGCATCTATGGTCTCATAGAAGCTGTAAGACACATGTCTGGGCCCTTCTAGCTTTTAGAGTACCTGTTGAGAAGTTGGGTATAATTCTGATAGGTTTGTCTTTTCCCATTGCAGCTTTTAATATTCTTTCTTTGTTCTGTAGATTTAGTGTTTTGGTTATTATGTGTTAGGAGGATTTTATTTTCTGGTCCAATCTAATTGGTGTTCTGTAAACTTTTTGTATGTTTATAGGTATCTCTTTTTTTTTAAGTTGGGCAAATTTTCTTCTATGATTTTGTTGAGAATATTTTCTGGTCCTTAGAGTTAGAACTTTTCACCTTCCTCTATTCCTGTTATTCTTGGGTTAGGTCTTTTTATAGTATCCCAAATTTCCTGCATGTTTTATATCAAAAACTCTTTAGATTTAACATTTTCTTTGACTGATGTATCAATTTCTTCTAATGTATCTTCTACACCTTAGATTCTGTCTTCCATCTCTTGAATTCTGTTGGTGATGCTTGTATCTGTTTTTCCTGTTCTCTTCTGTAGGTTTTCCACTTCCAGGATTCCTTCTTGAACAGTTTTGTTCATTTTCTTTACCTGTTTAATTGTGTTTTCCTGTATTTCTTTAAAAGACTTATTCATTTCCTCATTAAATTCTGTGTTAAGATATCCTGGGCTTGCTGTAATATGATATCTGGATTCTAGTGTTGCCGTATTGCCCTGGCTCTTGTTATCTGTGTTCTAATGCTGGCCTTTAGCAATCTGGTTGATTTTGATATTGGCAGGCCTCAGGTAATACAGACCAAGTTGTGGACCATAGATGGAGTGCTGGAGAGCAGGTGTAGTTTACATCTGGTGGTCCCTGATGTCCGCAGGCCTGGTGGTCTCTGATGCCATGGGCCTCTTGATTGCAGGTAGAGCTGTAGTTGGGGAGATCGAGCATGATGGGGACAGGGCATAACCCACTGCTACTGGGGATCTGAAAGGTATCTTCTATCACTTCAGCTTATTCTCTCCTGTTTCGCTGCAAAATCATAGACTAACATGAAAATAGTACCCATGTGTCTTTTATTAATAATTTCTCCTTTAGTTGAGCAAGTTCTTTATGTTCAGACAAATCAGTCTTAATTATATGTCTTACCATCCACAGCAAAGGCCACACAGCAGATGGCACAGCCTCCTTACAATCCTGTTTGGCACATGCTACTTTGTTTATTTTTGAAATTTAAGGAAAAAATAATTGTAGGTCTGAAAATAACTCCTATAGTAGTGGGACTTTTCTATAAAAGGGTAGTTACACAATACATTAATCTATCATTAAAACACGGTTAGACAGATACGAAACCAAGAATCCACCATTCTTCAACAATCAAGCAAAGAGAAAATGCCCAAAGAACAACATGGATGACCTGCAAAGGATGGGCTCTTAAAGTACTATTAATTAAACACACACACACAAATGGATGAGTGTTCTTACATACAGTGACATGAACCTTAGACACTAAGAATTAGCATTTTGTCATAGAGCAGTAACACTTTATAAAAGTTCATAGTGTCAAAGAAACATTACCAGCATTCAAAAGCAGCTGTCTTAGCTGGGCAATAAAACACTCTACAGCACTGGTTTTCGACCTGTATGGGTTGTGGGGGTCGCATATCAGATATCCTGCATATCAGATATTTATACTATGATTCATAACAGTAGCAAAATTACAGTTATGAATAAGCAACAAAATAACTTTAAGGTTGGGTGTCATCACAACACAAGGAACTGTATTAAAGGATTCTAGCATTAGGAAGGTTGAGAACCACCGCCTACAGCATGTCTAGTGTCCATCATTGACTACACTGGTAGAAACTTTGAAATTAAAAAAAAAAAGGAAAAAGGGGAATTCCCTTTATTTTCTCTGTTTAAAATCAAACAGAAACCTCAATTCTGTTATACACTAACATCTTCAAAGTACATCATTTATACAGAAGGATTAAGAACCAAACTCTGTTTACACAGATTCAAACATGAGTGAGAGCACACCCCTCACACGGCTTTCCGATGATACTCAGGAGGAACCACTTCGTATTCACTGGCACTGAACAAATTTGCAGAATTCTTCTCCAGGTACTCGATGGAATCATGAAAGTCTTAGAGACTGCAGTATGCTGAAATTCTCACAGATCACCCTGATGCACCCACATCCCAGGTGCATGGAGCACCACATTCACTGAGATTGTTTGCTTGGTGGTCAAGTGCCAGTGTTCTGCAAGCCATGGTGTCAGCTTCCAGGAGTCTTTAACTTCAACCCTGTCCATAAATGTTTCTTCATCTTCAAAAGCAGGATCTGCTCAGGCCCTCTTCTTCCTAGGAGGCTGAGGTGTCTCCCCGTACTCTGCCATCTCCATTTCCTGGAGTTTCTGCCTGTTCTATTTTGTTGTCGCTTCAATTTTCTGCTGCAGGCCAGATGTCTTCTTGCCAGGAACATCCCTCTCCTCTTGCCCTCTGATTGCCTTGTTCCCAATTGATTGCCTTTAAAATTCTCACTGTTTCTGCAAATTGCTGTCCATGTGTTTAAGTATTCTGTTTTCTGGAACCCATTCATCCCAATTTCTATCCCAGCCAATGTGATGTATGACATATTTCCTTTGTTTATCCTTTTGGCTCTTTACATACTTTGCCTTATAGAGAAGAGGTCCAGGAAGGCACAGTATTCATTCTCCTAGAATTTAGGCTTTGGGTCTGCTTGGGTACCATTTATAAGTGATTCACCACTTCCTCCTCCCATCACCCCTGATTACCACCCTTCTACTCTCTACCACATGCTACTTTCAAAGGCTTCAGTTATAACCTCTAGTCCACAACCATTTGGTGGTATCCTCATACTTGTGTGAATGCAGCCCATTCATGAAGGAGACATGTCATTCCATTCATTCCATACCATTTAGAAGAAAATGACCCCTAAAATTGTTCTACTCTCAGATGTCTCAGCCTTGTTTGCATATCTTATCACTGATGTAATTTCCACTACAATAAAGAGGTATACCATCTTTACCATATAGATAATGTAGCCACATTAGAATTGCCCCTATAGATCCTCTATCCTTAGACAGATTAACCACAATTGCATGACCCATTATAGGGGTCATGAAACTACATACCTCAGCTCATCTCTGGTTCTTAGGTTTTAAAACAAACAAATTTGGGGGGGAAGTCCACATAGTATTCATAATAGCTTTATTTATAATTGCCCAAACTAGAAGCAGCCAGATGTCCTCCAACATATGACATTTTTTAAAAAGTGTGTTCACATAATGGACTATAATTCAATGATAAATATAAGTGAGTTTCCAACCCATGAAATATGACAGAACAAAAACTTATGTCCATATTGCAACCACATACAATGGGTTTTATTTTGATGAGAACAAAGCCAAAACAAACCGTGGTCAAGAAATAATAACTAAGACTTGCTACTTGTAGCAGGTGAGAAGAGCCAAAGGCAGTGTGGGAATTTACGTAGAAAGTCTATAAATATTAATATAAGAAAGTACTGTAAGGTTGGACATTTCCTTGAGCATACTCAGTTAAGAACTTCTTGAACATGCTCAGTTTAAAGTTACACTTCATGAAAGATGACAAACACATTGAGACATTCATGACAGATGGAATATTTTGGGATATGCTCAGTTAGCATCCTAAAGGTGGTAAACATGCTCAGCTTCATCACAAAGACAGAAATGTCTCTAAATATGTCTAACTTTGTTCAAAAAGCTTTACTTGAAATAAAGGAAAAAAAAATCTATAGCCCTAAAAAAAAAAAGCTAAATAACAAGGAAGACTCTAGGGAAGATGCTTAATTCTCATTCAGAAAGGCAAGGATAGACTTTAGAAGTAGGAGAAGACAAGGAACAGGACAGGAGCCTTCAAGAGGACTTTGGAAAGACTCTATCCAGCGTGGTATGGAAGGAGATACTGAGACTCATAGCCAAACTTTGGGCAGAGTGCTGGGATTCTTATGGAAGAAGAGGAGATAGGAAGACCTGGCAGGGACAGGAACTCCACAAGGAGAACAACAGAGCCAAAAAAACCTGGGTCCAGGGGGCCTGTAGGAAGCCATACTCCAACTAAGAACCATGCATTGAGAGGACCTAAACCCCTGTTCAAAGGAAGCCTATTTGCTGCTCAGTTTAGTTGGCCCTAGTAAGAGGTACAGGGCCTGTCTCTGACATGGACTCAGTGGATGGCTTTCTGATCACCTCCACCGAGGGGGTATAGCCATGTCAGGCCACAGAGGAAAATAATGCAGCCATTCCTGATGAGACCTGATAAGCTAGGGTCAGATGGAAGGGGAGGAGGACCTCCCTATCAGTGGACTAGGGAAAGGGCATAGAAGAAGAAGAAGGGAGGGTGGGACTGGGAGGAGATAAGTGAGGGGGCTGCAGCGGGGATACAAAGTGAATAAATTGTAATAAATAAATATAAATAAATTTTAAAAAGAAATAAAGGGAAAGATACTTTGGTGGTATATCAGTATAGAAGTTTGCCACTAAAGTATACCAAACTCGGTATTGGTATAAGTATTGGTAAGTGAAAGAAGTCTGAAAAGACCATATAAGCCCAACTGATGCAGTAATGGTGAAAGATACATGTCTTTATAAATTTGTCAAAACAGATTATATGCCAAGTTAACTACTAAATAATAAATTTGCTGTAAATTATAAGAAACTACCCTATAGTGTAAGAGGCTAATAGCAGAGTAAATTGTGCACAAGGGAACTGTGAAATATCTATTATGTGTTTCTGTAAACCTAAAACTGATCATAAAAATAAAACTATTAACTTTAATATGTCAAAACTGCAACCCAGAAATATTTTCTTCCATGGGTTGTCACTCAAGCAAATAAATTTTGCCTGTTACTGTGTTAAGTGGTTAGAATTAAAAACAGATTTCTGTTTGATCTTTTGTTCTTGAGGTACTATGCTTTGGGTGGCCCTTAAATTATTTTTAAGCAAAATGGAAATATAGTGATATAAAAATTAATTTTAGGAGCTAACAATAACCATAAGACTTAGGAAATTTCACAGATATATCAGCTATTTGTTTACTTATTAACAAAGAATATTGAGCCTCATCGTGTACTGAGTGCTATTTTACCCTAATAACATCACAATGAACCGGACAGAAAACAATAAATCATCCTTTCATGGAGCTTACATTCTAGCAACATATTCTCAAACATGTATAGCTTCTATACATTCAGAAAATAAAAATACATTTCTAAGTTATATAGGACCACCAAAAATTAAATAACTTTTATAAATATCATTCTCTCCCAATTAGAATTGTCCATTCAAATAAGATGATAAAGTAAAAGTAACACTGAAATTTTAAATTCTGAGAACTGTAATTATACTTTATTTTTGTAGTAGTCAAGGCTCTGACAGCTCGGACTCCAATGACACTCAGACTTACCTCCTCAAGTTGTCCTCTCAGGTATGACTGAAAGCCCCGCCTCAGTGTGGACATGTTAAGCAGGTACACTCACTTTTGTTACTAGCAACCAGGAAAAAGGTTTGTGCTTCAGTCAATATTAGGTAGTAATAATTGGGTTTTTTTCTGATTATGTGCATATTTTTAAATCATAGAATTTTTATTTCATTCCCCTTACTTCATGAATGAGAATATTAAGATCCAAGGTACTGAAATTAATTATCAAATGCCATGCCACTTGTTAATGTCAGGTGTGGTACCCTAACATATATCACTTTTATTAACCCAATATTAATTTATTTAATTATATATGTATTGTTACTATTGTGGTCAAGTTATGTGCTAGGCACTGCCTGGGTGCTAGAAACAGAGCAATGAAAACAATGAGTCAAAAAATCTTTCTCGATGTGGGAAATAGTAAGAACTGGAAAGGAGAAGAGCTCCACAAGGAGAGCAACAGAACAAAAAAATTTGAGCACAGGGGTCTTTCCTGAGACTCATACTTTAACCAAGTACCATGCATGGAGATAACCTAGAACCTCTGCACAGAAGTAGCCCATGGCAGTTCAGTGTCCAAGTGGGTTCCATAGTAATGGGAAGAGGAACTGCCTCTGACATGAACCGATTAACCTGCTCTTTGATCACCCCACCTGGATGGGGGAGCAGCCTTAGCAGGCCACAGAGGAAGACAATGCAGGCACTCCTGATGAGAGCTGATAGACTAGAATCAGAAGGAAGGAGAGGAAGACCTCCCCTATCGACGGACTTGGGGAGGGGCATGTGTGGAGAAAGGGGAGAGAAGGTGGGATTGGGAGGGCAGGAGGAAGGTGTTTATGGGGAGATACAAAGTGAATAAAGTGTAATTAATAAAAATTTAAAAATGTATCTTATAAAAACATTATAAAAATGTCCCATAGTATTGAAAATATATCCAAATTTACTGGTAATTAATTAAAATCTAGTTATAACAACAACAACACAATCTTTCTCTTTGTTTTCTTATATTCTAGTTTGGAGAGTGACATACAAAATAAATAAAAATATATGGCTTAATAGTTGAGAACAGACGCCTAAGGAAGCAATTAAAGAGTTTTTGTGGAGATCACAATTTGAGTGGGCTTACTAAAAAAGATGGTACCTAATTAAGTCAGAGAATAAGCTTCTTTTCACTGTGTGACAAACAACTTCAAAACTTAGCAAATACAGTAATCTTTTCTTTTCTCACTCTTGGTGTCTGAAAATTGACTCTACTGCACTTTGATAGGGTTGCTGGTGTTTTCAGACTTCAGATTTAGTTCAGATAAATATTACACATTTTTCATTTCCTTCAAACAGAGAGTACCCAGTGTAAAAGTCCAATGATGAAAACCCTTAGTACGAGAAGGAGAGTTGTGCAATGTCAGCCCACTGACAGCCATATTTCCTTCAGCAACATAAAGCTTATTAAACCACATCATATACCGTATTCACTAACAATCCATTAACCACAGGAAGTCACATAGCCAGACTAAACATCAACAGAATGGAGAAGTGTATTCCACTTACCATGAGAGAGGCTCTACAGAGTTCCATAGAAAAGCCTAGGAGTGCAAGATCCTATTATAGAGAACAAAACATTTGGAAGCAGTGATTTAGCATTCCATAGTTCACCTCTAAAACACAGTTATTAACTTCCTGCACTAATACTGAATTTATTAGTATTTGTCTCCTTTCCAAAACAATCAAAAGCTCATCCGGGCATGGTTATCAGTTCCCCATCATGACCTACACCAAGCCTGGACCAGAACCTGTAAGATAAGGCAAGTCATCTGCCTCTATTACATACACCTACAATAATTAAACAGAAATTGGGAAATCATAGTGGATATATTGTTTAAAAATGAAGACTGGAGAGTATATAATAGTCTTGGATCAAAATAATTCCGAATTTGCATGCATGGGGACCAAAACCAAAGTTCTGGGCATGCTAGGCAAGAACTACAATTTTTTATTGTGCAGATATGGAATAATCTCCTCTCCTGAGATTAGGAAACATTTCTAAATCCCCAATTACTTTTTCATAGATTCTTGTGTTTGCTTTGCGTACATCTAGTGTGCACAGCTGCAGTGAGTGGGGGGATGGGGCATTACTCCGTCTCCTAGAAAGGGGGCCTCAAAATACCTGGGTTTGCATTGTCTTTGATATGTTCATTAAATACTAATTTAAAATGCTCTTTTACCAGGTAAAAAATAAGAAAAAGTATCTGAAAACAAAAAGGAAAAGAAATGCCACCCTAGCAATTCGCCAGAATAACAGAAGAGAGGTAAATCTTGATTAATGTAATGATTAATAGTGTTTTAAATATGAATGCAAAACATGGCAAGTCATATGTTGTCATTTTTTCCTCAGAAAAAAAATAAAATTTTGGTCATATTATTTGCTGTTTATAAAACTCAAAAGATCCTTGACAGGTGAGAGGCAGGTCTTATTAAGATGCCATGTTTTGGGGGGCTGGGTGATGGCTTAATGATAAAGAGCACTGACCACTTTTCCAGAGGACCCGAGTTCCATTCCCAGCACCCACATAGCAGCTCACAATGGTCTGTAACTTCGAGATCTGACATTCTCACACAGACATATATTCAGACAAAACCACCAATCCACATAAAATAAAGATGCCATGTTTTAATTTCATTTATATTTATTTTATTTAAAAATTACTTGAGAATGCTTGCAAAATGTATCCATGATATTAAAATAAATAAACAAGGAAACCTAAAAGAATATGAAGGAACAAAAGTAAATGGTGCTGAGAGATGGACTTCTAAATGACAGCAAAGAGTTTAGCAAACCTATTCACTAGCAAACTGGTAAACACTACTTAAAGAATGAAGAACAACCATTAAAAATCTAAGGTTAAGGTTAAACCAAGGACCATGCGTGGAGATAATCTAGTATCCCTGCACAGATGTAGCCCATGGCAGCTCAGTCTCTAAGTGAGTTCCCTAGTAATGGGAACAGGGACTGTCTCTGACATGAACTCAGTGGCTGGCTCTTTGATCACCTCCCCCTGAGGGGGAAGCAGCCTTGCCAGGCCACAGAGGAAGACAATGCAGCCAGTCCTCATAAAGACCTGATAGGCTAAGGTCAGAGGGAAGGGGAGGAGGACCTCCTCTATCAGTAGACTTGCGGAGGGTCATGGAAGGAGATGAAGGAGGGAGAGTGGGATTAGGAGGGGATGAGGGAAGGGCTACAGCTGAGATACAAAATCAATAAACTGTAATTTATTTAAAAAATAAAAATTTAAAAGTCTAAGGTTATATAGGAAATGAAAAAAATAATCTATTTTTTAAATCCTCAAATTCATTGTAAGTAGCATGTCTGTGAATCTAAACTCCTTGTTCCACTCCTAGCTCAGTAAGACAGAAATACTACTGCAGAATACCGCAGCCAAGAAAATAGATGACACCTCTCCCACAGCTACCAGAGATACCTTCCCAGGAGGAGCAAGGGATTGGCTCCAACTACCTGTTTCTGGGGCTAGGTTCAAGGTGAGTGCAGAGAAAAGGACAAAGGATCCTAATACTCAAACCCCAGTCTTTGGCTAGATGTTTCCTCTTGGTGTACACCACTGAATAACTGAGCCATGATCATTCTTGCCTTGGCTTGTAAAGCATTGGTTCAAGTCAGAGAGAGGCACTTGAAGACCTAAGGTTACAGTAGCTGGACTCCAGCCACACAATGTCACTGTCTCTGTCTAGTCCTAGATCCAGAACTAAGGCTTAGGATGTTTGCCTTTAGAGAGAACCAGACCACACAACAGGTAACATCCTAATCTCTTCCCAAATAATTGACTTCATTTGCATCAGAGGGTGGAAAAAGTTAAAGCTTAGGAAATTCTTAAAACCTGTAAAATATAGTTAAAAGTTTAAAAAAGAAAAAAAAAAACAGTGGAGATTGGTAGGTTGACTCGAAACACGTGCTAAACTGTATCCTGGCTATGTTGCAGGAGAGAACTGGGGAGACATCTGGGAGGAGCCTCTCAAACTCAGAACAGACATCTTACACAACTTCTACACCTGCCCATTCAAAGGAGACTTTTTAAAAAATTCACCTGAAGAGCAAATTATGACCCCAAGCAGGGTTGAAGACATTAGAGCAATCAGCCAAAAATTAGTGGGAATTGAACAGCTACATGTAGTCAGAGAAAAACCCCTGTGGTCCCAGCAAGCGCTCGTAGCCACTGAGCCATCTCTTCAGCCTCACTATCAAGTTTTGACTTTTACCTTTTTCCTTGTTTCCGTAGATAGTATCAATATCTGTTTCCAATTATATATACAAAGAAATGGATTTTGTGTTTTAGCTATTTTGTGTTTGTGTTCTATCGTGTATTGTGTTGTTTGGTTTTGTCAAGAGAAGGCTTCACTCTGTTGCCCAGGCTGGACTCAAAGCCCTAGAATCATAGACTGCCTCTATTTTATAGTCTACTGTTACTGAATTATATGCACTGCAAACTGGCAAAAATGCTTTTCATTTATCTTTTCTTTCCTCTTTTCTTTTAGAAAATTCTTTATAATATTAGGCAAAGAAACAAACGCTTGGACTTTTTAAAAATGTTTTGGGTCACAATGATTTGTAAGATTATTGAAGGTTCACAGTCAAAATTTCAGTGTGTATCTCTTTTTGTCAAGGTCAGATTCATATTTTTTCTCAAAAGAGAAGGTGATGTGTTTATGGTTTCCTTTGTTATAGAGTTCTTTACAAAGCTCAAGAAAAATATTCTTTTGTGTTATTAAGCACAGTTCTGAAATTTGTTGGTAGGCTTTTCATCTATTTCATACTTTTACCTTCTAATTTAAAAAATTGTAATTTAACATTTTTGTCTCTTTGTCAAGATACATGACTTCTGTGTGAGAAAAAGACTCTCTTTACTAATGAACAAAACATTGAAATTTTCCTGATGTTTATTAATGCAAGAGAGTAGTGTTATTAAGACCACCAGAAGTTTGGACTTAGTTTTTGCCTGTTTCAAACCTATAAAAATAAATAAGAAATGTTAGTTGAAAACCTATCATATCATAATTGTATAAGGAACATACCCCAGTTTCATGTTTATAATATATTTTCTTTCTAATTCTCTGTTCCATTAGGTTTATGGTAAAGAACATTTGCTCCAAAAACATGAAGAATCAAATTCTAAAGTGAAAGGTAAACTCCTGCTTTACCTTCTCACAAGCAATTAATTTATTCAACAACACTCATTTTATGCCATTGTGCTTGGCACATTGTGCCAAAGGTACTAAGATACAAAGGCTACCAAGATGGCTCAGCAGACAAATGTGCTTGGCACACATGCCTGGCAACCTGAGTTGGATTCCTGGGACCCAGGTGACAGTGGAAGAAGAGAACCAGTTCCACAAAGCCATCCTCTGCCCTCCACGCACTCAGTGGCATGTGCTGCCTCCATACACATGGTGTATACACGCATGACACAATGATGATAAATAAGTAGGTACATTTTCATAAAAACAAAATTTATGACATCAGTTTTTCCTTTCAGGGTCTTGTCTTTTAACCAGGGAGGAAAAGCAAGTAAGCGAGCACTGTGTTGCAGGTAGAATGCCTGTAGTTTATCACGTCCCCAGGGAGCAGTGACAAGAGTAGTCATGACCCGGAACAGCAAAGATCCCACACATTTGAGACACTCTTACAGTTTTGGAATGTTGTCCTCAAAGAGAATATAGGGATTTAATGTTTTTGAAACTGTCTCCTCCTCTCATTTCATAACTTAATAATTGAGTATGATCCAGGAAATTAAATCTGCAACATTCATTTGCTTCTGCTGCAAAGTGCTATTTGATATATGCTTTTAACTATCCTACATTGCTGAAATTTAACTTCTATTATTTATCCTTAAATTCTTCTTAAGAAAAATCATACAATATATAATAAATATATTAGTATACAGATATGTACTTCTATATGTCACTCATGAGATAATTTACCAAAAATAATTATTTAATTTATGTATATATATATGATAATTTATTATACATTTATACCACCTTTATTCCCCAAAAAGGTAACATAATTAAAATGCATATGTACATGTGTGCATAGGTACACCAGTCTGTGAAATAGGAAGCTAAACATAGAAAGATAAAACTCATACCAAGAACAGGGGAGCACTCTAATATAATTAAAGTTCATTTCACTAGAACTTTAAATTAGCCATTCTTTCTGATAATGATCACCAAGAAATTTAGAAACTATATATAAATTTCACTTAAAATGTCAAAAATTAGAAATAAAGGTAAACACAAAGGGACTGGGAAGACAGCTCCACTGAGTAACATGTCTGCTGCACACACGTGAGCACTTGAGTTTGGAGCCTCAGAGTCCATGTGAAGAAGAAACAGCACACACCTGTGACTACAGCGGACTTAGGCTAAGAGAGGAGGAGGGGCAGCAGCAGCTACAGGGGAGCTAACTTGGCATGTGGCAAGACGCCTTGAAGTAATTCCCTGGCCTCCTCATGTGTGGTGTGTGTTAACATGCCCACAGATATGTGCACACAGACCCACAGATACACATACAAACATTTTTTAATATAAGAAAGTAAAAATAATATTTTAGAGTATTTTACATGTTTCTTTTTCATTTAAAATTTTTATAAACATTTTTACATGTGAATAAATGGCAGCAAAATGTTTTATTCTGTAAATAAATATTAATTTGTATAACTAGACTCACTGTTTAACTTTTTTTTCCTCACTCTGTAGACCAGGCTGACCTCGAACTCATAGAGATCCTGCCTTTGCCTCTCTAGTGCTGGGATTAGAGGTATGTGCCACCACTGCCCAGCCCCTTAAGATGACCTTTTTTGTTTGTTTTGTTTATTTGTTTGTTTGTGACAGGGTTTCTCTGTGTAGCCTTGGCTGTTGTGCACTCACTTTGTAGGTCAGGCTGGCCTGGAACTCACAGAGATCTACCTGCCTCTACTTCCCCAAGTGTTGGGATTACAAGTGTGCACCACCACACCTGGCCCACTGTTTAACTTTTATTTTGTTTCTAACTTTCCACTCTTGTAAACAACATGAAAATCTATCATTTTGTATATATAATTGTAATTCTTTTTTTAAAGATGTATTTATTTTATATATGAGTGTGCTATCTGTATACACACCTGCATGCCAGAAGAGGGCATTAGATCACATTATAGATGGCTGTGAGCCACCATGTGGTTGCTGGGAATTGAACTCAGGACCTTTGGAAGAGAAGCCAGTGCTCTTAACCACTGAACCATCTCTCCAGCCCATAATTATTTCTAATAAATTCCCAGGGAAGGATTTGTTGTCCCCAAAGGTATAAATACTTGAAATACAACAAAAAAGTATATTTGAAGATGTCATATGTTAATTTCATTGAGTTTAACTACTATTCACACAATATTTATACTTTTCATTTTGAAAGGAGATACCAAATATGAATTGTAAATACTCAACCACTCATTTCCATTTGCTATGATACTTTACCAGCTTCTCTAGATCCAAGGCCAAATGTACCAGATGTTTATGTGGCTCATGGTTTTAGAAGACCACTGCCTAATCAAGGCTTGGGTGAGTAAAGAGGGCACAGAAATGTATGATCACCTATAATCTGAATATATGCAATAATAATAATAATTTTTCTGATAGAAAAGAATTGCATCTCTCCTTTCTTTTTATTATTATCATTTATTAAAAATTATTTAATTTGTATCCTGACTATGGGCCCCCTCCCTCATCTCCTTCCAATCCCACCCTCCTTCCCTCTTCTCTGCCTATGCCCATCCCCTAGTCCACTGATAGGGGAGATCCTTCTCGCCTTCTATTTGACCCTAGCCTATCAGGTCTCATCAGGACTGATGGCATTGTCTTCTGCTGTGGCCTGGCAAAGCTGCATCCCCCCAGGGGGAGGTGATGAGAGAGCCTCTCACTGAGTTCATGGCAGAGAAAGCCCCTCCTTCCCTTATTAGGGACCCTACTTGGATATTGAGACTCTGGACTACATCTGAGCTGGGGTTTTAAGTCCTCTCCATGCATTGTCCTTGGTTGGGGTATCAGTCTCTCCAGTGCCCCACGGGCTCAGTTGGTCTCCTTTTGGATATCCTGTCCCTCCAGGTCTTTCTATCTCCCCTTTCTTTCATAAGATTCCCTGCACTCTGCCCAAAGTTTGGCTGTGAGTCAGCTATACCACTCCTAGGCATATATCCAAAGTATGCTCAACTATACAACAAGGACATTTGTTCAACCATGTTTGTAGCAGCTGTATTTGTAACAGGCAGAAGCTGGAAACAACCTAGATGTCCCTCAACAGAGGAATGGATACAGAAATTGTAGTACACTTACACAATGGAATACTACTCAGCTATTAAAAAACAAGGAAATATGAAATTTGCAAGCAAATGGTAGGAACTAGAAAAGATCATCTTAACCCAGAAGCAGAAAGACTCACTTGGTATATACTCGCTCATAAGTGAATATTAACCATATAGTATAGAATAAACATACTAAAATCTATACTCCTAAAGAAGCTAACCAACAAGGAAGACCCTAGGGAAGATGCTTAATCCTCATTCAGAAAGACAAATGTGGTAGACATTGGAAGCAGAGGAAGACAGGGAACAGGACAGGAGCCTACCACAGACAGCCTCTGAAAGACTCTACTGATCTGAGGTATCAAAGCAGAGGCTGAGACTCAGCCAAATAATAATAATCTTTATTTGATCAAGGTGTACATATTTTTAGAAATATGATAGTTTCATAAAATCAGACTGTCAACCAGTCTGATTACTATAAATTTTGAAGCTTAATTTTTGCTTCTTTCTAGCTCAGAAATACATAGGAAAGGCCAACAGAAATTGGTTATACATGAATTTGTTTTTAATTTTGTATTAACTGTCATTTGACAATTGCATATATATATATATATGTAAACATATTACTCTCAGCACTTACCCTCTCTTTTAACTCCCTCCCAGTCCCATTAGTCCTCCTTCCTCTCTACAAACTCCTTTCCCACATTCATGTCTTTTTGTTTTGTTTTGTGATTCACAGAGTTTAACCGGAGCTGACTTTGTGACCATAGATTTACAAACATTCATTAGAGCTTGGTTGGATTGCCAGTGGTACACAAATGAAGACAATGATTCCCCTTTTCCCAGAAGCTGTCAGTAACCAATAGCTCAAGAGAGAGGGATAGGGATCAATAAGCCCCTCCCTATACACAATGGATAGTTGACATTAAATCTGTTTCTTACACTTTTATAACACCAAAAAGAGGACAGGATATTTTGCCTTGTTACTAATATTTGCATATATATCTCATTAAATCCTAAGACATAGAAAAACTTTGAGAGTACTCTAATCTTAGCTCTAATTCATTAGGCCTAATTTACCAGGCTCATACAACTTTGACTACACTTGGTCCAAGTAGCTTAATAAATTACAATATCGTTCACTCCATTGCTAAAGAGCTTCAGCAATGAAGCTACTGTTGTGAAGCAGTTTCCAGCCAAGGATCTTGAAAAGATAATGAGTGCCATCCCAGTGCCAGCTTGACCCATGCATCTCTGAAGAAAGAAGGGTAAATGACTGTGTTGTTTTGGTGACAGATAAAAGGGCATATCTAACTAGTTAGGGAGATAGATGTCCAAAAATAGAGCCTAGGTGGACATGGTGGACTACTTGTAATCCCAGTCCTCTGAAGACAGAAGTGGATTCTTCAGAGTAAGCTGGCTGGCTTGAGTAGATGAATCAGGAAGGTGTGGATTCAGGTAAGAGGCCTTGTCTCCTTATTTAAGGAACAGAACTATCTAGGAAGGACAGGATGTCAGCCTCTAACTTCTACAAACAAACACACACAATAGAAGACATGGTAAAACACAGTAGAGGACATAGTACAACATGTAGAAACTAATTTGAGACTAAAGATCAAAGAACACAACTGAAGTAGAATTGGTTTGGACACTAAAATGGACTAGGAGACATATCTGCTCTTACACACATCCACAGTTAAACCTTTGAACTCTGTTCAAATACAAGTACCCTAGAAGCTGGCCTTAGGACCTGGCCTACTTCAGATTTCTAAAACATTGTTTATTACGTTCTACTCACATTTTGTACAATGAACCCAAACTACTCAGAGAGAGAGACATGCCCACTGCACTCTTTAAGACAGTTTAACTTAGCCAGCATCTATCATACTTCCAGACAAATATCTTCAAACCCTCATGCATCTTAACACTAGTAATACAGCCATCATTTTGTCAAACCTCGGAGCACTTACTCTGGACTACCAGATTATGTCCAGATGGCCATCGTCACTTTAACTTGAATAAATCCTTTGCTCTCACAGTGGTGTGCCTTCCTTTGTCTGTTAGGTTGACAGAGGCATCCTAAAGGGAAAGAGGTAAAAGCACATAGACTAAATCTCATTATTCTGAAATTAGGATAAATCAATTGAAAAATTTTCACCTTCCTTGAAAACTCCAATGTTCAGTCAAAATAGCAGGTGGTGAACTCACTTGAATATGACATAAAGTGGTATGCTGGCCTTGTACACGGAGAGTTTGCAGTTAGCCTGAGCTATATGAGACCATACAGCTCTTACAAGTCTTTATAAAAGAGAATTATTATAAAAGTAGATTTCATCACTCTACACTAACTTGTTCTGCTATTAATTGTGATTGCCACTATTAACTAGTTTGGTTATTATTTTGCTGAAATAATGTTTATAATGGCAAAGAAAATAATAAAATAATATATAATATGTAACTTAGGCTCTAATTTTTATATTACAATAAAAGTTACATTATACTTTACTTTGAGCTAATATGTTTTTATCCTAGATCAGCTCTCTAAAATGTTGATCACAATAGGGTGTATTTAACTGTCTCACAATGTGAATGGAAATATCTCATACCACTGTGTATGGAAATGTCTCACATCAGTTTATACGGAAATGTCCTCAAGTTGAGGGGAGTTGTTTTGGTTTTGGTGATGGCAGTTGTTGCTCCTCTTCCTCCCTCTCCTCCTCTTTCTAGCCCTCCTTCTTTTTTCCTGTCTTTTGCAGTCTTGAACTATAGCCTAAGCTGACTAGGAACCCAACAGAGCCTTTAACTAATAATTTTCCTGTGTCTACCTTCCTTGTTGGCAGTATCACTAAAAGTGATTTATGATCACTCATAAGTGAGTCTTGCTTGCTTATTTCTTTCTTTATTGCTGTTTCTAAATGTTCTTTTTGTTCTAGTGCACACAGAGCTTCACAAATACTAGGTAAGGCCTCTGCCACTGATTGTGCCCCCAGATGGTAGTTAATATCTTCATGTTTCTACTGTTTATTCTTTTCATGGAACAGTCTTGGTAAAAGGCTTCCAGGAGTCTTTCAGAGGCCCTCTATGGTAAGCTCCTGTCCTGTTCCCTGTCTTCTCCTGCTTCAGATGTCGTTCCTGTTTGCCGTTCTAAATGAGGATCAAGCATCTTCCCTAGGATCCTCCTTATTGTTTAACTTCTTTAGGACTATGGATTTTAGTATGTTTATCATATATTATATGGCTAATATACACTTATAAGTGAGTACATACCTTGTATGTCTTTCTGCTTCTGTATTACCTCACCCAAGATGGTCTTTTCTAGTTCTATCCATTTGCCTGAAAATTTCATGATTTTCTTGGTTTTAATTTCTGAGTAGTATTCTGTTGGGTAAATGTACCACAATTTCTGTATTCATTCCTTGGTTGAGGCACATACAGATTGTTTCCAGATTCTGGTTATTCCAAATAAGGCTGCTACGTACATAGTTGAGCAAAGACTCTATCCAGCAGGATATTGAAGCAGATGCTGAGACTCACAGCCAAACTTTGGGCAGAGCACAGGGAATCTTATGGAAGAAACGAGAGATAGAAAGACCTGGAGGGGGAAGAAGCTCCACAAGGAGACCAAGAGAGCCAAAAACCTGGGCCCTGTGGGGCCTACACACCAGTGCACCAACCATGAACCATGCATGGAGAGGACCTAGACCCCTGCTCAGATGTAGCCCATGGGCAGCCCAGTCTTCATGTGGGTACTCTAGTAAGGGGAGCAGGGGCAATCTCTGACATGGATTCTGTGGCTGGCTCTTTGATTACCTCCCCCTGAGGGGTGGGTGCAGCCTTGCCAGGTCAAAGAGGAAGAGGATGCAGCCAGTCCTAATGAGACCTGATAGGCTAGGGTCAAATAGTAAATGAGGAGGACCTCCCTTCTCAGGGCACTAGGGGAGGGGAAGAAGGGGAGAAGAGGGAGGAAAGGAGAGACTGAGAGGAGATGAGGGAAGAGACTTACAGCCAGGATACAAAGTGAACAAATTGTAATACATAATAAATAATACTGATAATTTTAAAAAGAAAAAATGCTTCCAGGAGGAAAATGTGGTCATATATTTTATGTGTATGAACAAATCCGTTAAATAAAGATGAGCTAAATTATCTAGCCATTAAATGTATACAAAGTAATTGTAAAGAAAGTTAAAAGTTAACTTTTTGTTCTTAAAATGTAGCTGTTTAAGATATGTTATGGTATATTCTCCTTTTTAGTGAAAAATCCTGATAAACAATGCGTTTATCCCCAAAAATTGCGTTCAAGGTAGGAGAACTACACTTGATTTCTCCTAAGTATGTTAATCTTTTTCTTCTGTCTTATAGTGTTTTGATTTTGAATTAAAGCAACACAAGGTTACTTTTTGAAAAAAAATTGATCAAGTTTATCTTTAGATACTACCTATCTAGATCACTATAAGATGTAAGAGCACCCACAGATGCAGTTTAAAGTGTTCTGAGATGATTTCAAGTAGCACCAAATTGTCCTTAATGGATGACATGTTAAAGTCTTAGCTGAAGCTGTTTGTTTCTATACATTTATCATTGAATTATCTGATTTCTCATTTAAAAAAAAAATAAATGTTTCCGACAAGTTCATTAGCACTTATACAATGAATGCACAGTAATCACGTATTTTACTACTATCTCTCATAGCTTATGGACATTGGTCACACAGGAATAAAACTAGCATCTAAAGCCTGTGAAAGGCACAGAAAGGGAAGTCAAAGATTACATAGACCAGTTTGGAATCTTTCTCTGAACTGGTAACTATTATATCTTTGACCAATTTTCCTGCTCACAGGAATAATGATATCAACCATTGTTTGGACAGTAACTTAGGTAATCACAGATAAGCATCTGAGAATTCACTGAATTTGTACTATATAATTTCACTACAAGAGGTGCTGGTGTACCTTTTCTTATTTCCTTGGCTTCTTTCCTAAGAACTTGGTTTCTGAACCAGGCGTGGTGGTGTATGCCTTTAATCCTAGCACTTAGGAGTCAGAGGCAGAGTTCAAGGACAGCCTGGTCTACAGAAAGAGTTCCAGAACAGCGAGAAACCCTGTCTCAAGAAAGAAAGAAACAAAAAAACAAAACTTGGTTTCAGTTCAACAACAACAAAAAGGGTTCTGTTAGAATGTGTACTTTCTTACTCCAAAAACATAGAGACTTGATTACATAAGTGATAATATGACAGGCATCTTTGGACCTAAGGATATGTGGACCTAGAATTAAGCATTTTAAGATAAGACTGTCTGTGGAGAGAAGTGAAGTGATGAACACTGAGGTAAGATGGGGCGGGAGAGGCGGCACAGTGGTGGCACTCACTGCTCTTCCAGAGCACAGCTGCCGAGGCACACAAACCCACACGGGCACAGACACACGCACAGGGAAAATAAACCTCAAAACACAACAGGAAAAACACTAGAATTAGAAGGCAGGACTATTAGACTTGATGCTGCCAATGTGTAACCTTTTTGATCACCGTTTTGAGAATGAGATTAGCTACTCTGCCCATAGCACAGGCTGACAAGAGCTCAAAGGTTTCATACTAAGGTATAATATGTGAGTAGAAAACAGAACTGCATTACTCTTGTGTAAACAGTTGACACTGAAACTACAATACTCAATTTCTTTCAGTTCCCGGCATGTTAACAAAGACCAACGGATATATATTTTAGGAACTTCTAAGAGTCCAATCCAGGAAGAAGATAAGTCCAAAAGAATTAATATGTGTGAAAATTGTTTCAAAGTGGCATCCTTGAAATGTCCTATGAACAAACAAACTTCACATTGGATTGAGAAGACAAGGATACCAACAGGTTTTTTTAATTATAATTTTAAATATTTTAATACATACAAAGATGCTTTATAGTATGTCATCATACATCATTTATACATATAAATCTCATCCAATCTGAGTTATAGGAACTATATTAGTAAAAAGAGAGAATTAATAACCATTTGCTCTATCTCTGAAAAGCATTTACCTTATTTCTTCTCTAAATGAGTGAAGCACATTTAAAAATTCCTTGTTTTAATATAGCCTTGATTTTTTAATTGCATTATTTGAGATAGCTCTATTACTACTACTGTATAACCAAGAAACTACACTCTTCTTAAACTTTCCATTCATGGCCCCTAAGAAACTTTTACATGATCTCAAGCATATAAAATAGACATACAACTTTACAAATTATGGATAATAAATCATAATGAAAAAGTTTAAAACAATTGTTTTGTATACATATGATTTAACCATTTATTTAAAATTAAAATATTGTTTAGGGAGAATGATCAGTCAGTAAAGTCCTTGCCTTGTAAAGACACAGACTTAAATTTGAATCCCAGTACCCAGAAGCCAGGCATGGTAGTACCATTTGTAATGCCAGTGAAGGAATCAAAGAATGACAGATTTCTAGGACTGATTAGCCAACTAGTCTAGCTGTCTGTGAATTCCAAGCCAGCAAAAGACTCTGTCTCAAAAATGAAGAAGAAAAAAGAAAGGGGGAGAAGGAAAGGTAGAAAGAGAGAGAGAGAGAGAGACAAGAGTAAAAAAGAAAAGCAGAGGGGGAGGGAGAAGAAGGAGGAGGAAGAAGAAATAAGAGGAATGACCTGCAAAGATGTCCTCCTACCTACACATTCATGCACATATATGTACACGTGCATATAAAATATAAACACACATGCAATAAAGAAAATTTTTATAATAATAAGATGAATTTGTTTGTCTGCTATAATGTAACCCAAAGATATAGATACTTATATGCTAAGAAATAATGATAGGAAAATATGAAAAGTTTGTTTTCATAATTAAATTATTCTATTTCTATAAGCACAGAAAAGTTTGTATGTATACTAATTTGTAACATACAACAGTTTTGTATCTGAGCTTAAGTGTTTCAGGCAGAGTTTGTTGGTGCTGCATGGCATGCTGGTATGCACAGTGCAAAGTGCACATGTTTAGTATTCAGAACTAAGAGTGCAGCAAAGGCAGACAATGCAACATTGGTGAGTGGTGCCACACTCAGGAACGCCTCAGATTCATTTTGAATGAATTTTTGTCATTGCATGTTCAGAAATCTTATTCCGTTGTAAAATTTTTCATGACCCCCCAAGTACATAATCCAGAGTTTGAGATGCTTTAATCTAGAGCACTACTATTCTGGGCTAACTTGTTCTCACCATCAAGACCCTGCTGAGTTATGTATGCATTAGGAAGCTTTCCTCATCCATTATCTTTCCCATCCATAAATTTCCCTAGAAGTACCTATCTACAACCTGAGTTAGTGTCCTAACTTTTTCAATAAGAATACATCCTTAGGACTGGGGAGATAGCTAGTAATTAAAGCTTGAAGAGATGAGTTTGGATCTCCAATAACCATATAAAAAGCCAAGTGTGGCCGCACTTGTAACTTCAGCACACAGGTTAGGGGGACAAGCAAATCCCTGGGGCTCTCTGGGTAGCCAGTCTGGCTGAATCAAGTGAGCTTTAGATACAATGAAAGACCTTGTCTCAAAAGTAAGATGAAGAACAGTTGAAGAAGATGGCAGAAATCTAATTCTGGCCTCCTCACATGCATATATGTGTGAGTATACACATTCATATACAGGTGCACACATGCATACACACAAATACAAAATAGAATTTCATTGATGCTCTTCTTTCTGTCTAATCTTGACCAAGCATAATGAAATTAAGGATTATGTTTTCTATAATAGCTAGGTACATAGTAGGTATTCAGTAAGTGTTTGTTCAGTAACTTAATAGTGGCTTCTAAAGATATTGTAGTCAAGGCTTCCAATAGGCAGAAGCCTATAATCACACATATTCCCATCATTATCTTTCAAATCCAACTGAATTTATTGTTTTTGTCTTTTGTTCACTTTCCTTTTGATAATAGACAGCTCTCTTTAAAAAAAAGAAAGAAAAAGAAAAAAACTTCATTGGAGAATTTTCAAACATAAAAGAGGGCAAAATAGTGAACTCATGGGGGCCACCACCCTCCCTTACTAGCTTCCTGGTTTCCTTGTTCAATCTGTATCCCACCATGTTTTCCCTGGAGTATTTTAAATCATATTCTACAAATGATAGCTTTGCCTGTAAGTAATCTAGTATATATCTAACAGGATGGTCACTTTAGGGAACAAGCACAGTATATTTTTTGACTTCATTTTAAAGGTGGTTCACTTTTTCTTAGGCTGTTAAACAACAGTTTACCTATTACAATATAAACAATCCTGCCACATTCTTTAAGATGCAAGACCAATTGGCAGCCATTCTTCAGGATTTTTCCCCCTCTCTTTCTAAGTATGTTGATTTTATTTGAATTGTGATAAATATAAAATTTACTCTCAACTTGTTTTATCTTAAAAAAACAAAACTATGCATATTAAAATGGCTCCTTACTTTTCCTCCTCACAGCCCCTGGAAACTATTCTATGTATTGTACCTACACATATAAGTGAAGTTAAATATTTACAAGACTCATATAGTATTTGCCTTTTTGTGACTTCCTTATTTCAGTTAGCATAATGACTTTAAGATTTATCAACATCAGTATTTCATCAACTTGATAAATGGCATTTTGTTTATTTATCTATCCATGGATTCTTAAGAATGTTTCAACTTTGTTAACATGAGGGCTACAAATGTATCTTTCATGCTTTCAATTTTGGTGCATTTATACCAAGAGGTGGGATCATTGGAATCTACTTGGAAACAAGATAAATCTGTTTTTAGCTTTTTGAGGAAACACTATACAGTTCTCCAGATTAGCAGCACCAATTTATACTCTCAGCAGCAGCGCATAGGGATTCCAAGTTCTCTAAATAATAACAACACTTGTTATTATCTCTGGTTTTTGGAGAGTTTTTTTTAAATAACAGAATAAAAGCTATAGGCTGTAATGAACATTTTAAAAACATTATTGCACTCTAATATCAGAATTAATACTTCTTCCATATCTAGTGTAAAGAAGGGATTTCTAACATGTTCTTCTTACAGTCTCCCCTAACTCCTTCCCTTTCCTCAGATCAGAAGCTTTTCAAACACCATTAACTCTTGTCTTATTCTTTTACCTCACTCCAGTTCTTCAGAGAGCCCCCAGACACACACAGACCCTCCACCCTACTTCTCACCCTTCTGACCACCTCTGCTACCACACCCACAGCCACCATCCCCCTGAACTGCTTCAGTAGTCTTACAAGAGATCTCTGTGTCCACCTTTGTCCTGTTCAAGCCATTCCCAACTCAGCAACCAGCATGATCTTGTTGAAACAAATCTCAGATTGTGGCAAATCTTTGTTCAAATCCCTCCCATTCACACTCATAGTTCTTACAATTGCCTATGTCAGAGGTTCTGAACCTTTAGATGACAACCCTTTTGGAGTCGAATGAACCTTTCATAGGGTCGCATATCAGATATCCTGCATATTAGATATTTATATTAGAGTTCATAACAGTAGCAAAATTACAGTTATGAAGTAGCAACAAAACAACTTTATGGTTGGGGGTCACCACAACATGAGGAACTATATTAAGGGGTCGCAGTATTAGGAAGGTTGAGAACCATTGGCCTGTGAAGTTCTGTATCAGCTGAATTCAAGCTGCTACCTAAATTTATAGTCTCCCCTTCATTCACTTGCTTTTGCCGCTGATGCCATCTTGGTATCAGCATACTGCCATATTCTTATCTTAGTAAGAGCCTTTACACTTAACTGTTCTTTTGTCCAAAGTGTTCTTTCCCATCTCTTTGGCTTAACATGCATGACTTCTGTGATATATCAGAGTCATAGCTAGGCCTTCTCTTAATACTTTTTGAATATGTAAATCAACCATCTGCCCCCCAGAATTCTCCATTCCCTTTCCTAGCCTTATTTTTATCCTGTAAATTTTATTACCTACCATTTTACTTATTTTCTCCCAATTGTCATTAAGCCATAGACTTTAGATAGCAAATACATACAGAAAAAAACCCCTGGGTGGAATTTGGCTTAATATAAAATTAATAAATGAATATAAGCATATATTTGTGTATACATATATACATATATATATTATTTGTGGTTGCTCCCTAGAGTCACATCATAAATTGAAAAGCAAAGCAAAAAGATGCATGCCTTTCCAAAGGAAGAGGACTAGCACAAACTGGACAGATGATGAAAAGCAAACTTGCAGGGATAAAAGAATAGATCAAACACAGGAAGTATTACAGTATTTACTCCCTATCGTGGAATCCTCCAAAAACATGAAATCTGCTCAAGTGAAAGACCTATTCAATCCAAGAGCCAACTTCCAGCACCATCAGTAAGTCAACTGCATTCATCATGCTTAACTATATAGTGCTGGGATCAATCCCAGGACCTCTTGTGTGCTATGCAAATGTTCTACCTCCAAGCCATCCCCTAGTCCATTCCTTACCATTTAATGCAGTTTTATAAGGAAGCACAGTTTGTTACTTTGTTATCTTAGAACAAACAAAGGCTCTTAAAACAGCATCCACTACATCACAAAGGTCATAATTACATAGCAGGTATATAAAAGACTAAGTTATCAAGTATTATTTGACCTATTTCTTGTATAAAATATTTTAGTTTGTATATATAAAGAGAGTAGCATAAATGAGATGTAACTATAGCATGACTTGCCAATTTTCAGTTTCAGCTAAAACTTTATACTCCTGGGGGAGAGGGGCCAGATTTTGTACTCAGTGGAAAGCAAAATAAGGGTTGTTTCTTTTAAAGATGAAAAACAGAGCTATCTTCAAGGCACAAAGGAAAACCACATAAATAAAAGTAAAGATGATGAAATAGAAAAATAATAAATATTATGGTATGTTGACAACATTTTACAAAATACTTTTGAAGTGCTATACATTTTTCTAAGTTATATTTGTATGACCAGTGGGGCCCCATATTTACAGTTTCAGCATCCATGAATCTTACTAATCTCAACTCTAAATATATTTCTAGTCTGTGATTGGTTGAATTTGCTGATACAGAATCCACAGAGACAGAAGACAAACTCAGTACCTTACATTTTACATATGGCAAGATTAAGATACAAAGTTATTAACCAACTTTTTCAAAGCCACACAGTACGTAGAAGAATTTGGATTCAAACTCTGCAAAAGTCTTTGATTTCAAAGTCCTAACTACATGCCTACAAATTAACTGGAAAATTGTGGAGATTTTAATGTGAAAATAGGCAAAGATTAACCAAGCAATTCACAAAATACCATAGCCAAGAAACATTAGAAATGTTCAATCTTGCTAATCTGAAAATTACAGTTAAAGCAGTTAAGTGGTGTTTTCATTAAATTATTTTTATTTTGCTGCTCAGTGGGAGACTCTATTCACTGATTGTAGGACTACAAATCAGTAGTTTCTGGAAGGCATTTCAACAAAACAAATGAAAACTCCTGATTTTGCATTGTTCTTCCCACTCCTCTTTCTTGTCCTTTTTGTGGTGTTTGGAATTGAGCCCAGGGCCTCACACATGCTCCCAAGCCAACAGTTCACACCACTCATCTTAACTAAAGCAAATTCCACTTTGGGAAGTTGAGTTTAAGGAAAAAACTAAATAAAAAAATGAAGCTATAGGTAATGTTCATTTCGGTATTGCTTATAGGAGTTAAAAATTAAGGAACCTAAATGTTCAAGATTACAAAATTGCTTAAATTAATTATGAAATATTATGTAGTACTTCAAAACTGCAAGTGAAAATTAGTTAACAGGAAATGACGTTTACAATATATGTAGGTAACATTGGGCTATATACCAGTTTGATTTGGGTAATTACATTTACATGTATGCATTATACACACTCAAATACAATGTAGAAGAAAAAGTTTAGAAGCACATATCCTCAAGAGTGATTATCTCTGGATAAGTAAAGTATTCGTGGGAATAATGTTCCTCTTTGTGATGTTTACTCCTTTACTGTATAATCATCAAAATCATTTATAAACATGGGCAGTTGGTTGTAGTTTCTAGTGGAATGCTATAGAGGTCATGATGGGGAAAGCATGACTTGGGAGGAATTGAATTTAATAATTAAACTAAGATGAAAAAAAAGTAATGTGAATCTAAATCGGCAAACAAGGGATAATAATAATATCAGCAATATTATGAATCAGGGAGCTAAGTGATTAAACAGGTGTGCTGCTCACACAGGGGAGAGAAATTAAGTTCTCAGCACCCACATTGTGGCTCACATTTGCCAGTAATCCAGCTCCAGGAGGTTGAAGACTCTCTCCACAGGCACAGTTCCCCACAGACATACATATATACATGTAATAAAATAAGATTGTATGCAATTTAAATAAGAGCCTTTTATTATGAAGCAGTAATAAGTTGTCATATTAAGAACTAGGAACTCTGCTTTGTTCTAATCTGATTTGTTTGGGTTTTTATTGGCATGTTTGTTTTCTAAAAAGAGAGTCAGATGGGATCAGGGAGGAGATAAGGGAGGGAAACTTGTTGGAATGGACTTTATGAAAAAATATTTTCAAGAAAAAACAAGGAATGCCTAAGAATAAGTTTTTAGAGTTTCAAAATAAGACGTCTCTGAAATGAGAATTTTGTGGCACTATCATGATGAAATGCTTCTACAAACACACAAAAGAAATAAAAATTTTAAAAGCTTAATGAGGAAGAGAAAGGGTGCAAAGATAGTGTGGTGAGAAACAGAGGGGACAGAAAAGGAGAAAGGAAAAGATCTTTTCCCAGTCTGCAGACTGTCGTTTTGATCTACTAACAGTGTCCCTTGCCTTACAGAAGCATTTCAATTTCATGAGGTCCCATTTATTGATTGTTGATCTTAGAGCCTGTGCTGTTGGTGTTCTGTTCAGGAAGTTGTCTCCTGTGCCAATGATTTCAAGGTTCTTCCCCACTTTTTCTTCTAACAGGTTTAGTGTGTCTGGTTTTATGTTGAGGTTTTTGATCCACTGGGAATTGAGTTTTGTGCAGGATGATAAATATGGATCTTATATTTTTCTACATGTAGACATCCAGTTAGACCAGCACCATTTGTTGAAGATGTTGTCTTTTCACCGTTGTATGTTTTGGGTTCTTTATCAAAAATCCGTAGGTGTGTGGGTTTATTTCTGGGTCTTTGATTCGATTCCATTGATCAACCAGTCTATTTATATGCCAGCACTGTACAATATACTATTGCTCTGTAGTATAGCTTGAAATCATGGATCTCCCTCTTCATACCTCCACAAGTTCTTTTATTGCATAGGATTGGTTTAGCTAGTCTGGGGTTTTTGTTTTTCCTTATGAAGTTTAGAATTGTTCTTTCCATACCTGTAAAGAATTATGTTGGTATTTTGATGGGAACTGCACCAAATCTGCACTCCTACAAAGGGATAAGCTGACAAAGGGCTAATATCCAAAATATATAAAGAACTCAAGAAATTAAACAACAATAAAGTAATCCAATTTAAAAATGGGGTGCAGAGCTAAACAGAGTTCTCAACAAAGGAATATTGAATGGTGGAGAAACATTTAAAGAAATGCTCAACATTCTTAGACATCAGGGAAATGCAAATCAAAATGACTCAGATATTCTATCTTACCCCAATCAGAATGACTAAGATCAAAAAACTCAAGTGACAGCACATGCTGGTGAGGATTTGGAGAAAGGAGAATCCTCCTCCACTTCTGGTGGAAGTGTAAACTTGTTCAACCATTTTGGAAATAAATCTGGTGCTTTCTCAGAAAATTAGGAATAGCTCTAGCTCAGGACCCAGCTATACCACTCCTGGGCACATACTCCACCATACCACAAGGACATTTGCTCAACTATGTTCATAATAGCTATTCATAATAGCTAGAATCTGGAAACAACCTAGTTGTCCCTAAACTGAAGAATGTATAAAGAAATTGTGGTACATTTACATAGTGGAATACTACTCAACTATTGAAACCAAGGAAATTTGCAGGCAAATGAATGGAACTAGAAAAGATCATCCTGAGTGTGGTAACCCAGACCCACAAAGATACACAGGATATGTACCCACTTCTAAGTGGATTATAGCCATAAAGTATAGGATAAACACACTACAATTCACAGACCCAAAGAAGATAAGTAACAAAGAATCCAAGGGAGGTCGGTTATCTCACTGAGAAGGGGAAATAGAATAGACAGCAGAAGTGGTTGAAGAGAAGGAACAAGGTAGGAGAGGGAGCACAGAGAGAAATGGGAGCAGAGACCAGACCTGGGGAGAGCAAGGCAGGAGGATAGTGGCCAAACAGCGAGAAGAGAAACCATGTGTAGGATGTGTAGGGGCTTCTCTGAACAAGCTGGAGACCTAAGAAAGGGTAGGCTTCTGAGAGAATATGGCTCTAGCTGAGACTCTTAATAGCACAGGTCATGGAGACTGAAGAGGACACCCTCTAACTAGATAGGACTCCTAGTGGAGGGAGGGAAACACCAACCTACCCACAAAAACTTCGACCCAAAATTTATCCTGCCTACAAGATAGGCAGCAATAAAGATAGAGCAGAGATTGAGAGAATGTCCAACCAATACGTAGTCCAACCTGAGACCCACCCCATGGGAGAGAGCCAACCCCTGATACTATTAATGATACTCTGCTACACTCACAGAAAGGAGCCTCATATAGTTGTCCTCTGAGAGGGCCCACCCAGCAGCAGATCGAAACAGATGTTGAGACTCAGCCAAACATTAGGAGAAGTGTAGAGAGTTTTGTGGAAAAGTGGGAGGAAAGATAGAGAAGTACCTGGAGCTGTCAGGAGCTCCACAAGAAGATCAACAGAGCCAACTAACCATGGCCCAAAGAGGCTTGAGGAGACTGAAGCACCAACCATAGACCAGGCATAGAGTGGGCCTAGGCTCCTACACAGATGTAGCTGATAGGCAGCTCAGGCTTCATGTGGGCTTGCTATAAAGGGTAGCGTGGACTGTCTCTAACATGGACTCTGTTGCCTGCATTTTGATCACTCCCCCTTGGTAGGGTGTCTGGACAGACCACAGGGGAAGTAGATACACTCAGTCCTGATGAGTTGGGGGGCTCCCTTTTTCTGAGGATTAGGGGAGGAGGAACAAGGAAGGGAGGGTGGAGCCAAGGAGAGGAGGGAGGGGCTATGATCAGGATGTAAATTGAATAAGTTAATTTTAAAATACTTTTAAAAAGAAGAAAAAAGGAGAAAGAAAAAGAGGGAACAAAAGAAAAAAGAGGAAAGGCCTAGGAGAGACCAACGAGAGAAAAACAAGAAAGAAGAGGGAGGGGAAAGGAAAAGAAGAGAGAGAAAAAGAATGAGGTAAAAGAAAAGAGAGAGGAGAGAAAGAGAGAGGAGACAAAAGGGAAGACAAGAGAGGAGGAGAGAAATTAAAGGTGATATTAAAAACAGTCAAGTGACACCTTTTAAACTGAAAAATACAATACTGAAAAAGAGTTAAGTTGCTGGCACAGCAGCATGAAAAAGAGTTCATGCTTGAAAGAGAAAGAAATTACTCAATCCGAACAGCAGAGAGAAAAAAGACTAAAGACAGGGACTTGCGGGGTGATAAAATAAAGCTTCTTGTTCATGTTATCAGGTTCAAAAGGACAGATCTGAAATAAGATAGCTCTGAAAAGGAATTCAATGAAACAATTGCTAGAAATCTTGAAATTTGGCAAAAGACTTAAAGCTACAATCAGACACCTCAGCAAATCACTAAGAGGATATTAGTAAGATACCAGATTTTAGCTACAGAAAACAAATATTGAAGTCGGCCAAAGGAAACTCACAACAAACGTTGTTGAGCAAATGTCCTTGTATACTTGAGCCTCTTTTGGGTATATGCCTAGGAGTGATATAGCTTGATCCTGAGGAAGCGCTATTCCTAAGAGAAAGCACCAGATTGATTTCCAAAGTGGTTGTACAAGTTTACATTCCCACCAGCAATGGAGTAAGGTTCCTCTTTCTCCACATCCTCTCCAGCATGTGTTGTCACTTGAGTTTTTGATCAAAGCCATTCTGATGGGTATAAGGTGAAATCTCAGGGTCATTTTGATTTGCATTTCCCTGATGACTAATGACATTGAGCATTTCTTTAAGTGTTTCTCTGCCATTCGATATTCCTCTATCAATAATTCTGTTTAGCTCTGTTCCCCATTTTTTAATTGGATTAGTTGATTTGTTGCTTCTTAACTTCTTTAGTTCTTTATATATACTGGATATTAGCCCTCTGTCAGATATAGGGTTGAAGATCCTTTCCCAATCTGTAGGTAATCGTTTTGTTCTGACGACAGTGTCCTTTGTTTTACAGAAGCTGTTCAGTTTCATGAGGTCCCATTTATTGATTGATGATCTTAGAGCCTGTGCTGTTGGTGTTCTGGGTTTATTTCTGGGTCTTCTATTCGATTCCTTTGATCACCAGTCAGTTTCTATGCCAGCAGCATGCAGTTTTTAGTATTGTTCTTCTATAGTACAGCTTGAGATCAGGGATGGAGATACCTCCAGAAGATCTTTTATTATAGAGGATTGTTTTAGCGATTCTGGGTTTCCTGTTATTCCATATGAAGTTGACAAATTTTCAAAGTCTGTAACGAATTGTGTTGGTATTTTGATGGGAATTGCATTGAATCTGTAGATTGCTTTTGGCCGGATGGCCATTTTTAGTATGCTAATCCTACCAATCCATGAGCAATCCCTCTTCTGATATCTTCTTCAATTTCTTTCTTCAGAGACTTGAAGTTTTTTTGGAACAGGTCTTTCACTTGCTTGGTTAGAGTCACCCCAAGGTACTTTATGTCCTTTGTGGCTATTGTGAAGGGTGTTGTTTCCCTAATTTCTTTCTCAGCCCTTTTTGTCTTTTGTATACAGGAGGACTACTTACTTTTTGGATTTGATTTTGTATCCAGCCACTTGACTGAAAGTGTTTATCAGCTATAGAAGTTCCCTGGTAGAATTTTTGGGGTCACTCAGGTATCCTATCATATCAGCTGCAAATAGTGATACTTTGACTTCTTCCTTTCCGAAATGAATCCCCTTGATCTCCTTTAATTGTCTTATTGCTCTAGCAAGGACTTCAAGTACTATGTTGAAGAGATATGGAGACAATGGGCAGCCTTGCCTTGTCCCTGATTTCAGTGGGATTGATTTAAGTTTCTCTCCATTTAGTTTGATGTTGGCTATAGTCTTGCTGTATATTGCCTTTACAATCTTTAGGAATGTGCCTTGTATCCCTGATCTCTCCAGGAATTTAAACATAAATGAATGTTGGATTTTTTCAATGCTTTTTCAGCATCTAAGGAGATTATCATGTGGTTTTTTTTTCTTCTCAGTTTGTTTATGTGGTGGATCACATTGATGGATTTCTGTATATTGAACCACCCGTGCATACCTGAGTTGAAGCCTACTTGGTCATAGTGGATGATATCTTTGATGTGTTCTTGGATTCGATTTTTGGGTATTTTATTATTTTTGCATCAATGTTCAAAAGAGAAATTGGCCTAAAATACTCTTTTTTTGTTGGGTCTTTGTGAGGTATAGATATCAAGGTACTCATAGAATGAGTTTGATAATGATCCTTCTGTTTCTATTTTGTGGAACAGTTTGTTGAAGAGTATTTGTGTTAGCTCTTCTTTGAAGGTCTGGTAGAATTCTGCACTGAAACAATCTGGCCCTGGGCTTTTTTTGGATGGGACACTTTTGATGACAGCTTCTATTTTCTTAGGGGATATAGTACTATTTAATTAATTTACCTGGTCTTGATTCAGCTTTGGCAAGTGGAATTGATCAAGAAAAATGTTCATTTCATTTAGATTTTCAAATTTTGTGGCATATAGGCTTTTGAAGTAAGACCTAACGATTCTTAGGATTCCCCGTGTCTGTTGATATGTCCCCCTTTTCATTTCTGATTTTGCTGATTTGGATGGTGTCTTTCTGCCTTTTAGTTAGGTTGGCTAAGGGTTTGTCTATCTTGTTGATTTTCTCAAAGAACCAGCTCTTGGTTTCATTGATTGTTTGAATTGTTTTGTTTCTAATTTATTAATTTCAGCCCTGAGTTTGTTATTTCCAGCTGTCTAATCATCTTGGGTATGTCTGCTTCTTTTTTTCTAGAGCTTTCAGGTGTACTATTAAGTTGTTTGTATGAGATATTTCAATTTTCTTCTTGAAGGCACTTAGTGCTATGAATTTTCCTATTAGCACTGCTTTCATTGTGTCCCATAGTTTGGGTATGTTGTGCCTCCATTTTCATTGAATTCTAGGATGTCTTTAATTTTTTTTCTTTATTTCTCCCCTGGCCTAGCTGTCATTGAGTAGGAAGTTGTTCAATTTCCATGTGTGTGTAGGCTTTTTTCTGTATCTGTTGTTGTTGAGGTCCAGCTTTAGTCCATGGTGGTCAGATAGAATACAAGGGATTATTTCAATCTTCTTGTATCTGTTGAGGCTCGCTTTGTGACCAACTATATGGTCTATTTTGGAGAAGGTTCCATGAGGTGCTGAGAAGAAGGTCAATTCTTTTGTTTTTGGGTGAAAGGTTCTGTAGATGTCTGTTAGGTCCATTTGATTCATGACCTCTATTAGAAACATTGTTTCTTTGTTTAATTTCTGTTTTGTTGACCTGTCCTTTGCTAAGAGTGGGGTGTTGAAGTCTCCCACTATTAATGTGTGGGTATCTATGTGTGGTTTCAGTTTTATTAATGTTTCTTTTACAAATGTGGGTGCTCTTGTATTTGGGGCATAGATGTTCAGAATTGTGATGTCTTCTTGGTGGAATTTTCCTTTGATGAGTATGGAATGACCTTCCCCATCTCTTTTGATTAATTTTGGTTGAAAATCTATTTTATTAGATATTAAAATAGCTACTCCTGCTTGTTTCTTGGGTCCATTTGCTTGGAAAATCATCTTCTAGCCCTTTACTTTCAGGTAATGTCTATCTTTGTGACTTAGGTGTGTTTATTGTATGCAACAGATTGTTGGTTCTTGTTTACATATCCATTCTGTTAGTCTGTACCTTTTTATTGGAGAGTTGAGTCCATTGATGTTGAGGGAGATTAATGACCAGTGGCTGTTAGATGCTTTGATTTTGCTGTTGGTTGTGGTAGTGTGTTTGTGTGCTTAGCTACTTTTAGTTTTGTTGTAGTGAGGTAATTTATTTCCTGTGTTTTCTTGAATGTAGTTAGCTTTCCTGGATTGTATTTTTCCTTCTAGTATCTTCAATAATGCTAGATTTGTGGGTAGGTATTGTTTAAATTTGTTTTTTGTCAATGAATATCTTGTTTTCTCCATCTAAGACAACTGAGAGTTTTGCTGGGTATAGTAGCCTGGGCTGACATCTGTGTTCTCTTAAGGTCTGCATGATATCTTTCCAGGCCCTTCTGGCTTTCATACTCTCTGTTGAGAAGTCAGGTGTGATTCTGATGGGTTTGCCATTATATGTTACTTGGTCTTTTTCCCTTTCAGATTTTGTTATTTTTTCTTTGTTCTGTACACTTACTGTTTTGATTATTATGTGGCAGAAGATTTTCTTTTCTGGTTTAATTTATTAGGTGTTCTGTAGGCCTCTTGTATTCTTATAGGCCTCTCCTTTAAGTTGGGGAAATTTTCTTCTATGATTTTGTTGAAAATATTTTTGGGCCTTGGAGGAGTGAATCTTCTTTTTCCTCTATTCCTATTATTCTTGGATGTTGTCTTGGATTTCTTGGACAGTCTGTGTCAGGATTTTTTAGAGTTAAAATTTTCTTTGATGGATGTATTGATTTCTTTCACTGTATCTTGCACACCTGAGATTCTTTCTTCCATCTCTTGTCCTCTATTGGTTATGCTTACCTCTGTAGTTCCTGTTTTCTTCCCATGAAGTTCTTCCTCTCCATGATTTCCTCTGTTTGTGTTTTCTTTAATTTTTCCAATTCTGTCTTCAGATCTTCTCCAGGTGAAAGGAAGTGCCCCTTGGCAGGAAGATAATTTTTCCTGAAGGATGCCTCCTCAGCTTTTTGGGTATGGTCACTGAATGGCCCGTGTTTCTCAGGAATTACCACAGTTCACCTGAGGCATACAGAGCTGAATGGTAATTTTGGTCTTTGTTAGTCAAGGGGCACTTCCTCTCACCTGGAGAAGTCCTGGAGACAGCTGCCCTGCTGCTGGGTTTCTTGCTCTGAATTTAGTGAGCTGCTGCTGCTGCTCTTACACTTTTTTCTAGGCACAGCCCTCTTGAAGAAACTGGGAGCCCCGCAGTTTGGTCAGTTTAGTTAGGGATAACTGGTTGCACCTTGGGGCAGTATCTGGGGGCTGATCTCAGGGATACCAGGCTTCT
The DNA here is from genome assembly GCA_028658305.1 of Pachyuromys duprasi. Lineage (NCBI taxonomy): Eukaryota > Metazoa > Chordata > Mammalia > Rodentia > Muridae > Pachyuromys > Pachyuromys duprasi. The sequence goes on from CM053763.1 coordinate 7,759,738, forward strand.
GTAGGTGTGAGGTTGGAGCTCTGTGCCCCTGTACCCAAGTGGTAATCAGTGACAGGTGAGCACAGTTCTTGTGGGTACAGCAGGAGGCTGGAGATTGGAGCCTGTGGGAACAGAGAAACTTTTCTGGAGCTGAGTGTCCTGAGGTTGGACCTAATGTTTCCCCCCCCACACCTGTGGGGTTTCCTCCTGACAGGGACACCCAGTCTGTGGTGTTTGGGGGTCCACAGTTCCGTCTGGGGTGGTGTGGAGAGCACACAGGCGCAGGTGAGTGGTGACTCCAAGCTGGGCACTGGGCACCTGCAGGAATTCATGAACTCCCCCCACCCCGAGAACTTTTCTGGGGGTGGGGAGTCAGCTGAGTGCTCTGAGTTCAGACCTGCTGTTTCCCTCATTGTTGGGGCTTCCTCCCTACAGGGAAACCCAGTCCCCAGTGCCCTGGGACCCACAGTTCTGCCTGGGATGGTGAGTTGGGCACCCAAGCAGGTCACTGGGCTGGCGGCTGAGCACCCTTCAGACCCAGACCCCAGGATCTTTTCCAGGGATTGTCTGGGTGACCTAAGGTCGGTCCTGATTGCTTCTTTCACCATAGGGTTTTTCTCTCAACTGGTATCCCAGTCTCGGGTGTTTTGGTGCCCACAGTTTAGCCTGGGAAGGTGATCAGAACATACAGGTGTATGGCTCTGGGCTGGCAACCAAGCGCCTGCCAGGACCAGGGAACTCTTCTGGGTTTTAGCTGGGTGACCTGAACCTGATTGATTCCTACACCATGGAGTTTTCTCTCACCTGGGAAACACAATCGCTTGTGTTTTAGGGCACAGAGTTCGGTCTGTTGGTCACTGTGCCGTCACTGCTGTCCTGCTCCTCAGACACAGTGTCCTCCCAGCACCACCATCTTGGATCTCCCTTGTTAGTGGGGTTTATTTCAGAAATTCAACAACGGTTCAATGTTCTTAAGAAGCAATGTAAACCTCTGTATTTTCAAGATAGAGAAGAAAACCCACATTAATTGGTACAGACAATGTCGAGAAGACTCAACTTCGGTGATTTAAAATGTTTATCAGAAGAGAAGTACTTGAGGGACTCGTGCAGCTTGATGGAGTCCAGTCTCACCACAATCACACGCTCACTCACGGCTGTGCTAGAGGTTTCTGCTACAGAAACTAGACAAGAAAAGGAAAAAGCAGATCCATAGGAAGAAAGCAGATCCATAGGAAGAAAAGCAGATCCATAGGAGGAAAGCATCTGTTTGTGAAAGTGGTGCTCTCTATGTAGAATACCTCAAGGAACTTCTTTTCAAACTTCTTTTTTTATAATTTAATTTTATTTTTTTGTTATCAATCACAGGTTAGGTACTTTGCATCCCATGCACAGCCCCCCCCCCACTCCCTCCCACCCTCCCCAACCCTCCCTCATCTCTTTTCAAACTTCTTAACATGCTGGTCCTTCTAGGTCTCAGATAGAAAACAACAATATAACATAATATATAACATATATAATATATAACAATATAAACATTATATTTCTATCTATAAGAAATAAGCATGTGATTTTCAAAATTACATATATAAAACCATTTGAACTTCCGAAAAAAATGAAGTGCATGTCTGTAATTCTACAAAATATGTGCAGAGTTTGGAGCTGAAAATAAGAATAATAAAAAACAAAATGTAAGTGAATGGAAAAGATAAACATGTTTGTGGATTGGAAAACTCAAGATGTTAGCTCTTCCCAGCTTGATAAATGGGTTCAACACAATTCCCATCAAAATCTCAACAGAATTGTTATAGACCTAATTAAGGCTAATGCAAATTTTTTATTTTAAAAAACACTGAAACATCAAAAACAATTTAACAAAGGGAATTGGCCTACTGATTTCAAGAATTTTTATATAGCTACAACAATACAATATAGTATTGGAGGCTGAAAAGACACAACTGTAGACCTGAGTAGACCTAGATTAATTCAAAACTAAGCATGGACTTCAATATACAACATAACACCACAAAACTTTTACATACAAAATTCTCAGATCTAAGGCTAAGCTAAGATTTCTTAGACTTAATATCAAAAATAAGATTTTTGAAAAGGGAAAAATGGGAAGTTGGACTTAAAATGTTTGCTTTGCAGAAAATCTGTATAAAAAGAAGCCAGGCATGGTATTCATGCCTGTAATCCTAACACTTGAGAGACTAACTCAGGAAGATTGTTATGAGTAAAGGGTTAGCCTGGACTGCCAACTGAATACCATCCCATCCAGGGCTAAATAACAATTCTGTCTCCAAAACACAAAACAACACAAAAGCATATTAAAATTCTTTGAAAGGGGCTGAAGAGATGACTCAGTGGTTAAGAGCACTGGCTGCTCTTCTAGAGGACCATTTTCAATTTCAAGCAGCCACATGGCAGTTTACAACCATCTGTAATTAAGAGTTCCAAGGGATTGGGTACTCTCTTCTAGCTTCTGAGGTACCAGAGAAGTGCTTCAAATAATGTGCATAAACATGTACATGCAAAACACCCATACACCTAATTTTTTAAGTTGTTAAATACTAGAAAACAGAAAAATACCTGCAAACCACATCAACAAAATACTGTTGTATTGATTTTAAAACCCTCAATGACTAGAGAGATGGTAAAGATCAGTAAAGTGCTTGTAGGCAAGCATAAAAACCTGAGTAAAAAGCTGATGGCATACCTGTAATATCAGTGTTGGAGAGGTAAAGACAGAAGAATCTCTGGGGCTTGTTGTATAAACTACTCTAATAGAATAAATACAGTACATTTTTATAGCAAAGCGAAAACCTAAAGACCCTCTGAGTCAGTGATTCTTAATTTGTCTCATGCTGTCACCTTTTAATACAGTTCCTCATGTTGTGGCGACCCCAACCATAAAATTATTTTCATTGATATTTCACAGCTGTAATTTTGCTGCTGCTATGAATTGCAATATAAATATCTGATATGTAGGCTATCTAATATGCAACCTCTGTGAAAGAGTCATTTGACCCCCAAGGGGGTTGTGACTCACAAGTTGAGAACCACTGCTCTAAGTCTATGTCAACCTCATAAAAAGGTGAGTCCTAGAGTGATTCCAAGTCCAAAGACCCTGTCTCAATTCTGAACAAGTATGTCCAAAATGCAAGGGCACCTATTTTGTAAAAGAAACATTTAAGCTTTAGCTTAAATCATACATCAAACCCCACACATATTAATAGTGGAAGACTTCAACACCCCACTCTCTCCAATAGACAGATCATCAAGACAGAAACTAAACAGGGAAATAAATTAACAGATGCCATGGATCAAATGGACCTAACAGATATCTACAGAACATTTCACTCAAACACAAAAGAATATACCTTCTTCTCAGGACCTCATGGAACCTTCTCCAAAATTGACCATATAGTTGGTCACAAAGCAAGCTTCAACAGATACATGAAGATTGAAATAACCCCCTGTGTCTTATTAGACCACCATGGATAAAAGCTGGAATTCAACAACAGAAACAGTAGAAAGCCTACAAACTCATGGAAACTGAACAACCCCACACTTAATGACCACTGGGTTAGGAAAGAAATAAAAAAAAAAGAAATTAAAGACTTTCTTGTATTCAATGAAAATGAAGACACAATGTACCCAAACTTATGGGACACAATGAAAGCAGTGCTAAGAGGAAAGTTCCTAGCACTAAGTGCCTTCAGAAAGAACCTGGAGAGATCCCATGCCAGTAACTTAGGAGCACACCTGTATTCCTCAAAATGGGAAAATCTAAAGGAAATAGACTTTTTTTTTTTTATGGATTTCACCTACCAAAGTTTAACACCATGCAGGTAGAACACTGTATAAATAATGAAAAAATAAATCTTAAAAAAAAAAAGGAGGTCAGGTAAACAGTTTAAGCAATCCTATAACCCCTAAGGAAATAAAAGCAGCCATCAAAGTCTCAAAAACAAAACAAACAAACAAAAAACAAAAACAAAAACAAAAACAAAAAAACAGGTGCTCAGAGCCAGATGGTTTCAGCACAGAATTCTACCAGACTTTCAAATAAGAGCTAATACCAATACTCCTCAAACTATTCCACAAAATACAAACAGAAAGAGAAACATTGCCAAACTCATTCCCTAAACCATCCAAAGACTCAACAGAGAAAGAGAATTTCAGACCAATTTCACTTATGAATATTGACACAAAAATACTCAATAAAATACTCACAAACTGAATCCAAGAACACATCAACATCAATTATAGCATTCCCCATCATCAAGTAGGTTCAGCCCAGGGTTGCAGGGATGGTTCAACATACAAAAATCTATCATTGTAATCCATCATATAAACAAAATCAAAGGAAAAAAAACATGATCATCTCATTAGGCGCAGAAAAGACCTTTGACAAAATCCAAGACCCCTTCATGAAAAAGTTCTTAGATCAGGGAAACAGGCACATACCTAAACATAATAAATGCTAAATATATACAGCAAGCTGATAGCCAACATCAAATTAAACAGAGAGGAACTCAAAGCAATTCCACTAAAACCAGAGACAAGGATGCCTACTCTTTCCATATCTCTTCAATATACTACTTGACGATCTACCTAGAACAATAAGAACTAAAGAAGATCAAGGGGATAGAAATCAGGAAGGAAGAAGTCAAAGTATTGCTACTTGCAGATAAATGATAGTATACGTAAGTGAACCCAAAGATTCCACCAGAGAACTCCTACAGCTGATAAACACCTTCAGCAAAGTGGCTGGATACAAGATTAATTCAAAAAAAATCAGTTGCCTTCCTTTATACAAATGGCAAACAAGCTAAGAAAGAAATTAGGGAAACACAATAGCCAGAAATAATATAAAGTAGTTTGTAATAATTCTAACCAAGGAAGTGAAAGATCTGTATGACAAGAACTTCAAGTCTCTAAAAAAAGAAATTGAAGGAGATATCAGAAGATGGAAAGATGTCCTATGCTCATGAATCAGTAGGATTAACATAGTAAAAATGGCCATCTTACCAGAAGCAATCTACAGACTCAATAGAAACCCAATCAAAATAGCAACACAATTCTTTACAGACCTTAAAATAACAATTCTAAACTTCATATAGAAAAACAAAAAACCAGAATAGCTAAAACAATCTTATACAATAAAAGAACTAGTGGAGGTATGAAGAGGGAGATCCATGACTTCAAGTGATACTACAGAACAATGGTATATTGTACAGTGCTGGCATAAAAATAGACTGGTTGATATATGGAATCGAATCAAAGACCCAGAAATAAAACCATAAACCAATGGAAACTTGATTTTGACAAAGAAACCAAAACATACAACAGTGAAAAGACAGCATCTTCAACAAATGGTGCTGGTCTAACTGGATGTCTACATGTAAAAAAAAAAAAAAAAAAAAAAAGCAAATAGATCAATATTTATCACCCTGCACAAAACTCAAGCCCAAGTAGATCAAAGACCTCAATATAACACCAGATACACTAAATCTGCTAGAGGAGAAAGCAGGGAAGAGCCTTGAAATCATTGGCACAGGAGACAACTTCCTGAACAGAATATCAACAATTAATAAACGGGACCTCTTGAAACTGAAAAGCTTCTGTAAGGCAAAGGACACCATCAATAGAATGAAATGACAACCTATAGATTTGGAAAAGATCTTCACCAATCCTACATCTGACAAAGGGCTAATATCCAAAATGTATAATGAACTCAAGAAATCAAACATCAATAAACAAAATAACCCAATTTAAAAATAGAGCACAGATCTAACAGCGACTTCTCAACAGAGGAATCTTGAATGGCAAAGAAGCACTTAAAGAAATGCTCAACATTCTTAGTCATCAATGAAATGCAAATCAAAACAACTCTGAGATTCCATTTCATATTGGTCAGAAGGGCTTACATCAAAATCTCAGGACAGACATGCTGGTGAGTATGTGGAGAAAGGGGAAACACTTTTCCATTGCTGGTGGGAGTGTAAACTTCTACAACCGCTTTGGAAATCAATCTGGCACTTTTTCAGAAAATTGAATAAAGCTTTTCCTAAAGACTTACTTAGCTATAGCACTTCTGGGCATATACTCAAAAGACATTCCAATACAGCAAGGTCACTTGCTCAACTATGTTCATAGCAGCTTTTTTCATAATCGCCAGAATCTGGAAACAACCTGGATATGCAAAGAATGGATAAGGAAACTGTCACATTTACACAATGGAATACAACTCAACTATTAAAAACAAAGAAATAATGAAATTTCCAGGCAAATGGATAGAACTAGAAAATATCATCCTGAGTGAGGTAAACCAGACCCAGAAAGGCACACATGTATATACTCACTTATGAATGGATTTCAGCCATGTAGTAGATGATAAACATACTATGAGGCAAAGATTCAAAGAAAACAAGTAACAAGGAGGATCCAAGGGATGATGCGTAAATATTACTCAGAAGGAAATAGAATAGACAGAGGTAGTGGTTGAAGAGAGAAAACAAAGTAGGAGAGGGCTCACAGAGAAATATGAGGGTGGAAATCAGACCTGGGGAAAGCGGGGCAGGAGGACAGAAGGCCTATAGAGAAAAAAGAAACTGAGGGTGGGGACATCTCTGTGACAAGCTGGAGACCTAAGTCAGGGGAGGCTCCTGGGAGTATATGAGGGGGACTCAAGCAGAGACTCATAGTCAGAGACCATAGATATGAAAGAGGACACCCTCTAACTAGACAAGTCTAGTAGAGGGAGGGGAACACCAACCCACTCACAAAACCTTCGACCTAAATTTTACCCTGCATACAAGTTGTGCAGGGATAGAGATAGAGCAGAGATTGAGGGAATGTCCAACCAATGCTTGGCCCATCTGAAGACCCATCCTATTGGATAGTGCCAACCCCTGACACTATGAACAATACTCAGCTAAGCCTGCATACAGGAATCTATCAGAGCTGTCCTCTGAGAGACTCTACCCAGCAGTGCCTCAAAACAGATGCTGAGACTCAAGAGTCAAACATTGGATGATGCATAGGGTGTCTTGTGGAAAAGTGAGAGGAAAAGAAAAAGACCTGGAAGTAACAAGAGCTCCACAAGAATAACAGCGCCAACTAACAAGGACCCAGAGAGGCTTGCTGAGTCTGAAGCACCAACCAAGGACCTTGCATGGACTGGACCTAGAGCCCCTATAAAATGGAACCCATGAACAGCTTAGGCCTCATGTAGGTTCTCAAGTAAGAAAAGTGGTGGCTACACCTGACACAAATTTCCCTGCCAGGTTTTTGACCACTTCTCCCTAGCAGGACTGCCTTACTAGGCCACAGGGGAAGAGCACATGCTCAGTCCTGATGCAACTTGAAGAGCTGGGGTGGGTGGGAAGGAGCACTCCTTTTCTAAAAAATAGGGGAGGGGGCAGTGGAGAGGGGAAGAGGACTGGGAGACAAGGTGGGATGGGGCTACAACCAGGATATAAAGTACCCTAAAAAATTTTAAAGGAAGAAAATGAGCAAAAGACATGCATAGATCTTTAACTAAACAATGTCCAGGTGGCACATGACCACAAGACGTATGAGCATCAGTGATGCAATTGAATTCACAATAAGCTAGCACTTCATACCTATCAGAGTAGCAACAAAACATGCAACAAGAACACCATTTGCCAGTGAGGATGCAGACTGAGTTATTTACATATTGCTGATGGAAACATGAGGTAACAACTCTGATGGCTAGATGTGTTAGCACACACCTGTAATCCTAGAGTTTTGTAGGGGCAGTTAGGAGGACTGTAAGCTCAAAGCCACCCCAGACAACATAGAAAGAGCCTCTTTAAAAAAAAAAAAAAAAAAAAAATTATGTGTGCTCTATCTGTAAATCACTTGAATGCCAGAAGAGGGCATCAGATTCCATTATAGATGGTTGTGAGCCACCATGTGGTTGCTGGGAATTGAACTCAGAACCTCTAGAAGAGCAGACAGTGCTCTTAACCACTGAGCCATCTCTCCAGCCCCAGCAAGAGACTCTTTCAAAAACAAAACAAAAATAAATACATAACCACCATATAACCAGCACCTGCTTTCATGGAATTTAATCCCAATGAAATGAAAACAAGTTTACACAAAATCCTGCCTACAAATGTTTATTCAGCTTTATTTGCAATGCTAAGCTGGAAATAAATGACCCACAGGTCCTTCAGTGCAGATGAATCATTAAACTGTAGTATATCCATGACACTGAGTACTACTCAAAATAATAATCATAATGAGCAGAGGAGAAACGGAAGAAACGGAACCACAGTGAATCCCAAAGATTTATACTGGGTGGGAGAAAAATTAATTCCAAAAGTTTGCACACTGTGTGATTTCATTTATATAGCATTCTTAAAATAAAATTATATAACTCGGATAACAAGTTAATGTGTTCCAGGAGTTAAAGAGGAGTCAAGACAGGAGAGAAGTGGACACTACAACAGCAACATGGGGCCATGGTTCTATATCTTGCCCACACCAGTGGCAATATGTTCACTGTGATGCTTCATTGTGGCTTTACAAAATGTCATCTGGATCTAGAGGGATCCAGATGAAGGATACATGCAATCTATCTCTATTACTTCTCAACGCACATGATGCTACAATTACTTCATAATTTAATAGTTTAATGAAAATATAGCTAAAATTCCCTGGTTAAATAGAATTCTAAAGAAAAATAGACTAAGTAGTAACCATTATGGTTTAAAAGTCTCCCTCTCTTTTTTAATTGAATTTTTTATTTTTTATATTACAGTATATTCACTTTGTATCCCAACTGTAGCCACCTCCCTCTTTCCCTTCCAATCCCACCTTCCCTCCCTCATCTCCTCCCATTCCCTTCTTCAAGTCCACTGATAGGAGAGGTCCACCTCCCCGTCCATCTGAGCCTAGCTTATCAGGTCTCATCAGGACTGGCTGCACTGTCTTCCTATGTGGCCTGGCAAGGCTGCTTCCCCCTTAGGGGGAGGTGATCAAAGAGCCAGCCATTGTCAGAGATAGTCCCTGTTTCCCTTACTAGGGAACCCACTTGGATAATGAGCTGCCATGGCTACATCTGAGCAGGGGTTCTAAGTTATATCCATGAATAGTCAGAAAAGACCCCTGTGCTCAGATATTTTGGTTCTGTTGCTCTCCTTGTGGAGCTCTAAAAGTCTCCCTCTCTTGAGAGAAACTTCTTTCTCTGGGACTCATTGACCTCTTTACTAGTTATCTAAACAATCTTATACTGTGTATAATACAAATAGTCTAACTGGATAAACAAAATTTTTATGGCAAAGTATAGGCCAGATGTATAGATAAATCAGTGAGTCCTAACGAAGGTATCCAGATAACCACATCCTAGAGCCAAACACTTAGGAGCAGGGATGAAGACATAGCTCATATTCATAAAGATGAGGGTAAAGTCCTAAAGGGCACTGAGTTTATCCAAGGGAAAATATACAACCTGAATTATGACAGTAGACAAAGGACTACAAGGTAGGTATACCCTAGGCAAAAATTCATATGTTTCATTTCTTTTCTAGACTTTCTCCAACTTCTTCCACAAATATAAGAAGACACAGCACACCTTGGGCACCAAACAGAAATCTCCCTTTTAAAGCCCAAGGGAATTTTATGACAAATAACTCAGAATGGCTCCAGTCTGTGCCCCCGGGGCCATTTGAAAGTCTATCACCTCTCTGCAGTCTTCAGAAGAGAAAAAAGCATTTTGAACTCTGGGCCCAAAAGACTGAAGATACACAGCTTCCCAGCAGCAAATGGGAGGCTGTTCCCTCAGATTCTAAAATGGATGCAAGTATTGTCAAAGGTCACAGTCTTCAGCCTGAAGGATCCATCCTGAAGAGCTCTAAACAGAGAGTTTCTCATCTAACTAAAAGCAGCAAGAAACCAAGTGAGAATGACAGTGGGTTCACCTTTCAACGCAGCAGTTAATTGAGCTCAGAGATCCTCTGAGAACTGTGGCTGAGTGAGGTGTGCTGACCCAGTAAAAACAGCAGCCCCTTTCCCCAAGCCTCCCCCTCCCTCTTCACATGCATATGTGAATTCTGAGCTACAAGTTTTCACATATCCCATCTTCCTTAAAGGAAACATCTTTCAGCGATTTAAAAAATCCAGAAAAAGTATAGAAGAGTTTAAAACACATATATTTAATTTGTATCAACATGGGAAAGAGCTCAAAACTTTTAGTTTCTTCCAAAATTATGTATGCATATAACCCTCAAAAACTAAGACTTCAAGAAAGGAAAGACATGCGCTATTAATGCCTATTGGTCACTCTGATGAATCAGCAGCAAGCACCATTTCCTGCATTTCTTTTATATAGTCAGTGTGCTAGAAAGCACAGGAGAAATAAAAAGATTTCACCATTCTAGAAGGTCATCATATAATTGTTCCTGTGAACACACATGATGGCTGGGCATGGTGACATATACTAGCAATCTCAGAACTTGGGAGGTAGAGGCAGAAAGATCAGGGATTCAAGACTAGCTTGGGCAATATTTAAAACAGCAAGATAATAAATAAAAACTGAATAAGAATGCATGCTAAAGCACTAACTTGTATACCTCCAGTTGATAAATAGCACATATTAAAAGATGCTAATTACACAGATCAAAGGTTAGAACCAAATGACATGAAAATACATTATGGTTTCAAGGTTATTTTACCTCATAATTATTTAAGTAAAGTTGCAAAAGATTAGAAGTCCCATTTTTTTTCTAGCATCAGTGAATGCATGTTCCAGCCATTTATTCAAGTGGACACTTCAGGAGCAAGTCCTGCACCTCACATTTGTCATTAAGGTGGTGAGTAGTAAGGCCTGGGAGTATAAGCTACAATCCTGTCTGCTTAGGAGCCTGACTCAGAAAGATCACAAGTTCAAGGCTTGCCTGGGCTACAACGTGAATTCAAGAGCAGTTCCAGCAACCTAACAAAATTTTGTCTTGAACCAAAAAGCTAAAACAAAGAAGAGGAAAGCTTGAGGTGTAGCTTGGTGACAGAGAGCTACATGCCTTAGTGTGGGGAGGCGCTAGTTCACAACCCAGTATCACACAAACATAAAAATGTAGTGGGCACAAGGAGGGATTCCTGCAACATGTGCAAAGGAATAAGTGTAGCAAGTGTGTCAGGATGAAGGCAAGTGAGGAAGCAAACCACCAGGGCTGGGTATAGAAAGGCACCATAGAACATGTCACAAGTCTAAGCAGAATAAAGAAGGCTGTACTTTCAGTGTTTCTAGTAACTGAAAAAGACTTAAGAGCTCACTGCAATGTTAAGAGAAAAAAAAAATGGTATTTATAGGGGATTTTGACCATAAATGTCCGCAACAATCCTTTGCAACAGTTGGTAGGAAACAACTGTCTTCTCAATAAGAAAGACTGTGTTTTGGGGGTAGATATCTGGGTTCTCAGAAAGGGCCCTAAGTTGTTACTAGGAATTCTTACCTTGGTGAAGTACAAGCTCTCAAAAGTCAGCTTTACCTTGCTCTCATAAATCAGGGAAAGCCTAAACTTTACAGAAATCTAAAATTTTAAATTGATGTTTGCTATTTAAAACATCAGTTGTATGAAAGTTTGAGACTACAAACTCTACAGATGAATATTTTTGTGAGTATAACCAAAATAACAAACTGGCTTCTCAGAAGACTGAGGTGGGCAGATATATTTTCTTGATTATTTTATCTTTATCCTTGCCCTTATAATTGCTCCTGTTTTATCAGTTTCTTTAATAATATTTTTATTGATTATTTGGGAATTTTACATCATGAGCCCTAAGCACACACTTTTCCCAGTCCTCTCAGGTCTGCCCTCCTCATGTGGCCTCCCCCATCCCCATCCTCCCAAAAAGAAGAAAACAGCAAAAACAAACAAACAAACAAAAAACAAGTCCAGTTGTTGTTGCCCATGTACTCCCTGGAGCATGGGCAAACTCCTGGTGACTAGCCCCTTAAAGAAAACTGAGTCCTTCCTCACCCACACCCCTGCCAGAAGCCAGTAACTCTGAAGAGCTACATTCAGCATCCTAATGACAATTTTAAGCGTTCTCTTCGGTGGCTTCCTGTCTAGGCTGTTACTTCTTACAGTGGGGGTATGGGTTGTTACAGAACCCCTATGTCCCTCTTTCTCAATGGTGAATGCAGTCATCAATACCATGGCAAAAGTAGCCATGGTATCACAATCAGTGGGAACATGGATCATGGACATCAACATGGTCTCTGGTATGTGCAATGCAACTCAGCATGGTCTCTGGTAGCAGTACCAATCATGGACATCAATATGACCCTCAGAGGTACCACAGACCCAGATATCACCATGGTCTCAGATGGCAGCATAGACTACTTAGATCAATATCGTTCCTGGTGGCAGCACAAACCACAGATATCAACATGGCTTCAGATGTTATTTTCTAAAATGTCTTATTACATCCTTTACTTTTGTGTGTATGCTCATGCACTGTTGGATCATACTCTTCATGTCAAACATGGAGGTCAGAGGACAATTTGCTGGAGTCTATGCTCCTTCTGACATGTGGGTACAGGAATGGAACCCAGGTGTTCAGCCTTGGCAGCAAATGCCTATTCCCACTGAGCCACCTGCTTATCCCTCCCCTTGTGTCTTATTTGGTATAAATACTTGGCATGTAGAGTAAAAATTATATTTAGGCCATCTTTACACTCTGTTCTTCATGTTATAATATTTGCATTTTCTAAGTATGGTGCAGAAGGAATCTCTTATGTCTTATGTATGGAAACTTCACCTGTCAATGATAAATCTGATGGCTTATAGCTTAGGCAGGAAATATGAGGTGGGACATCCAGTGGGCAGAAAGATTATGGGATAGGGCCAAACACATGAGATTCAGCAGGCAAGGTGTGAAGAAGATGCACACATGGTACCTGAGCAGAAGTAACCAGCCATGTGACAAGATATAGATTAGTATAATGGGTTATTTTATGTTATGATCTAATCATGGAAGAGCCTAGCTATATGGCCAAGGTATTTGTACAATATTTAATGAATCTTATGAGTCATTTCAGGAGCTTGGGATGGAGAGGGAAAAAAACCCTACGGCACTCTTCCATAAAGACCATTCATTCTGTTTGATTTTTATATGTAAACCTAGCAGTACATCTGGAAAGCCTCTACTTCTCCTTGAAGAGTAAAGCCATGTGTTCCCTTCTCTTGAAAACCTCCATTAGATCTCCCATGACTTTGTAGTAACTAGATTATATGCCAAGACCTTGAATGGAATAACTAGGCAGTATGAGAAAGGATGAGTAATACGGAAGCTGCAAACTCTAAGAAACAAAAGGAAAGGCTCAGAATTTAAAAGACGCTAATGAATGCTGAGCTCATCAGTCAATTAGGTACTAGGTCGACTTAGGATAATGTTGGCTGTGGGTCTCTCATATATAGCCTTTATCATGTTGATCTATGTTCCCTCCAGGACTACTCTCTCTCGTGGTGATTATGAAGACATGATGGAGTTTGTCAGACCTTTTCTACACCTATTGAAATGATGATATGATTTTGTCCATAAGTCCAATTATATAACTTACTACATTTATTGATTTACATATTTTCTTTAATTTATGCTCTGATTTTTTTATCTACTGAATTTAGGTTTGATTTGTTCTTGTTTTTCCAAATTCTTGAGATGCATCAAACCACTTAGAAGAGCTGTAATTTTTCCCTCTTATGACTGCTTATAATGTGTCCCAGAAGTTCTGCATTTTATGTTTTAATTTAATTCTAGGAACTTTAAATTTTTCTGTTTTTCTCCTTTGACTCATTCATCAATCAAAAGGTGTTGTTTTAGTTGCCATGAGTTTGTGTAATTACTAGATAGTCACTTGTTATTGACTTTAAACTTTATTTCACTGTGGTCAGACAGTATATTCAGAGTCATTTCATTTTCTCTGATTTTGTTAAGATTTGTGTCCTAATGTGGGCAAAGCCTCCAAAACCATGAATTAAAATTAAATTTTCCTTCTTATAAGTTTACTTTATAAGGTAGTTTGCCAAAGATAGAAAACATTAATACAGCTAATATACAAAAGCAAATTTTCATAAATATGCCATCAATGAACATTTAGAAAGTAAAGGTAAAATCATAAGACCAGTTATACTAAACAATAAAATTCTTAATTGCAAATCTAAAAAAATATATCAAAATCTACATGAAGAAAAAAATTTTAAAATGTGGAAAGATCAGAAAATTACGCAAGAGTTTAGGAAGAATCCAAGATGGCAGTGACCAGCGCACACCATATTCAGAAGAGCTGAAACTGAATTGGTGAGTCGAGAGGCTGTGGAACCCAAAACAATGGTACAAGGAGTCTGGGGAGAAGGGGGACAAACCCTGATCTGAGTCCAATAGGACACAGGCTAACAGTGGACATCTCCGTGACTTATCCTGGGGAATCCATTCCCGGGCACTTCCCCTTAATGGGAAGCAGCTGTGGAGGTAGCCAAGCCTGCAGCTGAGGAAGCAGTGCAGATACCACAGCTAGCAGGGAGGCAGCAGCAGAGGTACCGCAACCAGCAGTTGAAGCAGAGGAGGCAGCCCACAGTGCACACTGCAATTGCAAGGAGCACAGTGCTGCCTGCTCCAAGCACAGATCTCCCTTCTTGAGATTTGAGACTGAGAACACTCAAACCCCCAGCATGTCCCCCATGACCTCCAATCGCCAGCCTTGCCTGAGGGGGAGACAGGAGAGGAAGCACTTAGCGCTTCCCAGATCAGAGGGCAGAGCCCAGCCAGCTGTGCTCACAGCTTCTTGCACATAGCACAGGGCCAGGCACGCAGAGTATGTGTCCCACCTGCAGCACCAGTCACAGACCTCAGAATCCAGCCTGCAGAGCCCACCACAGATTGTAGACCACTGGTTATTCAGTAAACCTGTGCAGGTGCTTTGTGTCCCCAATCTGCGCTTGCTAACCTCCCTAGCATCCACATCCCCTTCTGCACTTGCTCCGAACCCTTATATCCCAAGCACCTACACTCGCTAGCACTCCCCTTCAAGACTTACTCTTCAGTGCACACACACACACACACACACACACACACACGCATGCACTCCCCTTCAAGACATACTCTTCAGTGCACACGCACACACATGCTTACTGCCCCCCAACAGCAATTCTGTGCCAACAGCTTTTGCTCCCTCATATACAACTGAAGCAACAACACACACTCTCAAACCACTCGACCTCCCTGATCTTCCTGAAGAATACTCCAGACACCAGAAAAAGACGGCTCCACTCTGAAGTTCACACCCAAGGAACAAACAGTGAAGATTACATATAAGCAAATGGCCAAAGGTTTACATAAGAACTCACCCAACAAAAATCAGGACACCATGGTCCCACCAGAAACCCCCCAAATCAATGGATATTTTAATTCATCAGAAACACAGGAAAATGACTTTAAACCTATGCTTATGCAGTTATTGGAGGAAGAAAAAGAGGAAATAAACAGAGCTCTCAAAGAAATACAGAAGAATACAATTGCCCATGTAGAACAATAATTAGAGACAAATAGGAAACAAACCAGCCACATTCAATCAGATGAAGGAAATGGTGCAAAGCATGAAAACAATTAGAATCTATAAAGAAAACACAAAGAGAAAAACCTGGAACTGGAGAACTTAGAGAAAAGATCAGGAACCACAAAGGTAAGCATCACCAATAGAATACAAGAGATGGAAGAAAGAATCTCGGGAGCTGAAGATATAGTTGCTGAAATTGATTCCTCACTCAAAGAAAAATTAAGATTGGAAAAGTCCCTAACACAAAACATCCAAGAAATCAAGGATGCCATGAAAAGACAAAACCAAAGAATAATAGGAATAGGCGTAAACAAAGACTCCAGGCTCCAAGGACCAGAAAATATTTTTAAGAAAATCATAGAAGAAAATTTTACCAACTTAAAGAAAGAGATGTCCATAAATATACAAGAAGCCTACAGAACACCAAATAGACTAGACCAGAAAATAAATACCTCACGTCACACTATAGTCAAAACACTAAAACTACAAAACAAAGAAAAAATATTAAAGGCAGCAAGGGAAAATAGTCAAGTAACATATGAAGGTAGACCAATCAGAATCACACCAGACTTCTCATCAGAAACTATGAAAGCCAGAAGGGCCTCAGCAGAGGTAATGCAGTCTTTAAGGGAACACAGATGCCAACCCAGAATACTATACCCAGCAAAGCTTTCAATCAACATAGATGGAAAAAACAAAATATTCCATGACAAAACTAAATATAAGCAATGTCTACACAGCCCTACAGAAGATACTAGAAGGAAAACTCCAATCCAATGAAAACAACTACACCAAAGAAAATATAGGATAAAGATAATTTCCCAACAAAAATTAAAAGAAAAATTCAATGAATCATAGTAAGACCACCAACTCTACAATAAAAGGAACTAACAGACATTGGTCACTATTATCTATTAACATCAATGGACTCAACTCTCCAATAAAAAGA
>CM053763.1:7776754-7846858 GCA_028658305.1 Pachyuromys duprasi
CTAAACTTTAGTACTTTTCCATGCAGATTTGTGCACATGTGAGAGGGTGTCCAGTTTGTCCAGTGATTGTTCTTTAGAGAGTTGGACCACTATATTGTGTGTTTGCTAATCATTGACTGTAGTCCCAAAAAAGCCTTGTGAAAATGTATGCCCTATGTAACAGCAGAGTAACATAAAATAAAATTACATTTTATAAAACAAAAAAAAAAAACCAAAAAAACAAAAGGCCACTTCTAAGCCTAGGTGCCATCACTCCAGGATACAATGACTGCTAAAATTCTGCTATAGTCCTAAACACATATTTCAGGGCCAGAGAGAAGCTCAGCATGCAAAGGAGCCTTGTGAACTGCAGTGAAGCCCCGGAACCAAGGAAGGAGAGAATCAACTCCTGCAAGTTGTCCTCTGACTTCCACAGTCTTGTATATGAGCACTCACACAGAATAAGTAAGCATATCGAATGAAAAGATGCACATTCAAGAAAAGTTACTAAGTCCTCATACTAACAGCAAGGGGGTATGATACCCTGACTTCCTCCCTCCCTTCAGCCCCACTCCAAGTTGTAGAAGCAAGTTGCACCAAGCAGGCTAGAGACAAGTGCTTCTCCACCCAACTGTAGTACAAAGGCTCTTCCCCAGCATTGCAGGCTAGACATGCTGGAGAAAGTCACTTTTCCCCAGTTTCTTTAGAACATAGAAGACCCATGTGGGAATGAATTGTCCCAAGCTGAAAAGACCAAACTACTGCCTCACCCACAGTACTCTAAGAGCCATGTCATTCAAAAGAAGCAAGACTGTCTCTAACCACTGCTCCACAGAAACAGCTCACATATTAGGTTAACAGGAAAGCATATGTAAGAGCAAAGAGCTCTGAAACTCTCCCCAAGTAAACTTGTTTGGTAGCGTGTGGGGAAGTTCAAGGGCAAAAGCTCTGCCTAATGGAGACTTTGGCAGTAAGAAGAGGTTAGTTGCTTATTAAAAGCAATAAGATCAACCAAGGACCAGAGAGAACCACTGACCAACCAAGCAAGTCAGCCCTGTTGGAATGAAGACAACGGAATAAAGAAAAGGAGCCAGATGTGGTGGGACACCTGATTGCTGACAGAACCTGGAGAGATCTGGGGATACCTTACAGCAACAACAGAAGAAAGACGAAGAAAAGAAACATTATGGGTTGGTGGACAGCTTAGATTTCCATTTGAAAACGGCAGAATGGCTGAGCATTTAATTTTCCTCCCCACCAGGCATGATGGTGCACACCTGTAATCCCAGCACTCAGGGAGGCAGAGGCAGGCAGATCTCCGTGAGTTTGAAGCCAGCCCTGTCTACAAAACAAGTCCAGGACAGCCAAGGCTACACAGAGAAAGCCTCTCTCAGGGGAAAAAAAAAAAAACCACACACACACACAATGTTTACATTAATTTTTCCTTTCCAAGACCTCACTAAAATGGCACTTTCTTTTAAAGGCAAAAGGCTGAAAGAACAACAATGGGGAGGATTAAACTTCCCAACAATAATAAGAAAGGGAGACAGCATGGAACACAGTCTCAATGCTGTATTGGAAAATCATGTTTAAACAAAAATGCTGTACTCCATCCGACTTTGAACGAATTTGAGAATAAAAATATCAGTTTAACAAGCTTAAAAAGTACATACCTTCGGTGTCCCTCATTTGTCAAGAAATCACCAGAGATTAATTCTACCAAAAGCGAATAAACCAAAAAAGAGAGTTTTTTATAACAAATCTAACGGAGGCAAAGGGAACCCCTAGGATGAACTAAGACTCTAGGTGGGTACAGGGTGTCATGTGGAAAACGAAGGGAAGCCCAAGGACTTGGCATTACTGGGGAGCTGTCTGCTGCCTTTCCCAAGCTTACCCAGTTGCAAAGTTCCAGCGATCATGTGAGCAAAGGAGGCAATTTGTAAACTCAGGCCAAGAGTACCTGCTCCCTGTGAGTTCAAAACTAAAAGCTTTCTCTTTTACTTTGAAATGGGATCACAGTGTTTCTGTTGCTCCATAACTGTTAGGCATAACTTTGTTGACAACAAAGTTTCCAGTCCAGAGAAACAGTCAAAGCCATGGGCTGCTTTTTGAAAAGGGAATCCATGGCATAGGGCCTTCCAAAGGAATGAGTAGAGGGGCCCCCAGGTTCTACATGCTGCCCTTGCCGGGAGCTTGGCCACGTGAGGCAAGGTGCCTCCCTAGGAAGATTCCAGGTCGTGTTTATCTGAGAGTTACACTCTGGAGCCCTGTCTGCCCTCCCTTCTGACGTGTGGCACAGTCAGGACCCCTCACTTGGCTCACTGCTCAGCGGTGTGTGTGCTGCATTGCGGGTTATGTGTTTCTGTGGGCAGCAAGAAGTTGTTTACATGCTTCTTTTCTGAAAAGTCACAAGACACAGGCAAGTTGAAAACCGAAAGTGAAATCAGCTGATAGAGACCTCAGTCAGCACAACTGTACCAAAGTTCAGAGAGCTGTTTACTTGAACCCCGCTGTGAAGGCAGGCGGGACGCCTGGGAGCTAAGTCAGCTCTTGCAGCTTCTCTCCTCTGCCCTGGTTTCTGGACCCTGGCAATAGAAAGCAGCCCAGGAGAGAGGCCACTGCCCGACTCTGCTGGTTTCCTGTGTCACCTTTTGATGAGTATTCGCGAGCTCTGACCGAGGCTTTCGTAAGTACCTCCCCACAGCTCCACAGACCGAGGGTCTGCGGCCCACACACTCCCATTCTAGCGACACAGAAAGGAGAAAAGCTTGCCCTGGTGCCTGAGGCCTCCTTTCTCCCCAGGGTGTGATACAGCCTTTTACCTCTATCTCGCCTCGGGCTCTGAGAGCATCACCCTGTGTGTCTCTGCCTCAAAGGTGACTCCGGTAGACGGTTAGAGGCACACTGGCTAGCTGCACGCAGCGGGGGCGTTGCGCAGTAAATACCTGAGGCTTTGGAACACAAACAAAACACTTCACCACAGCCACACTGGCACCAAGACTTGGACAACGCAAAGAAACGATCTGTGTTCTTGGCTCAAGGAGAATTACAGGGTATGAGAGATTTTAGACCTCCTATTGTATTAGACTGCTTTTCAACCCCCAAAGCAAACTCACGGGGAGAAGGTGGTCCCTTGGAACAAATCTTGAGGTCTTTATTATTATTGTTATTTGGGCTGATTAATAACTTCCATTCCATTTCTTTAATCTGTAAAATCAAAGAAGTTGTTGAGTAAGAAGAAAAAAGAAAACATGAGGGAAATCATTATTTTCAAGACAACTGAAATGCATTTTCAGTATTGTCTTCCTCTCTAGGTCTTCCTAACCGCAGGTCTGAGATTCAGCACCTAGGACACTGTTTCACACATCCTCTCCTTATTTTAATCCGCGCGTTATCGAAACACTAAGGCTATGGTGGTTTGTTCTATAAATTTCACTTTCACAAACAGCACGTAAATCTAGGAATATTTCAATGTAGCCTTCACCTAGAAATACCATGGCTAGCAAGCATTAGGACTTGAACTCCTTAGTCCCTCTCTCCTGCATGTCTGTCTATAGATGACTTATCAGCACATGTGCATTTGTGTCGGCCTTCCTAAGAGCTGCGTGCTGCTTCACCATCCTGAGGTGCCATAATTGACTGCAGATGCTGGGGAGTCAAGCTGCGACCTGCTTTACGCCTAGCACTGTGATAACCCATTTTGTGTATAAGTCAGGGGTTACGTTCCCGCTACTGCCTTGGGCTACGGTCATAAAACTAGGTTATTGGACCAAACATTACATACAAACTTGAAATGCACACTCACTCTATCAGAAAGCCAGTCTTGCCTTTGGATAACACTGAGGGTGTTATCTACAGTGTCTAGAGAGAAAGGCACAGGCTGCTGCTCTGCCTACCTTGGAAGCATTAGGAGAGACACATTCTTTTTCTCATGTTGGCTTCATTCGTTTGTGAATTGTTTGTATTCCCTCATCCACTCTTATGCAGTGCAGTCTTAATGTTTGTATGAACGTTCCGTACATTAGGCATATTCACCACTTCACGTTTATTGCAGGTATTTTCCATGCGCATTGACTTTTAATTTTGTATTGTTTTCACTGGTGCACAGAAATCTCCATTTTTAAAAAATAGCTAAATCTATAATTTTCCTTGCAGTTTTGATTTGCTTTTAGGTTCAGAATGTGCTTTCTCATTCATAAATCAGTTTATTATTTCTAGATGTTATTTTACATTGGTTCATTCTTGAATCCATGTGAAATTTATTTTGGAGTGTGGCATGAGATGATGTCCTAAAATAGTTTGGAGGTTTTTTGTTTTGTTTTTTGGCTTGTTAATAATCAGCCACTTAAAGGGAAGTTCGTTCAAGCCTCAAACCTACCATCTCTAATGCATACAGCTCGTCCCCAGCCTTCTAATATGAAACCATTACACATTCCTGCTGGTTTCTCTCCCCTCTGACTTTGTCCTGTTTATTTCCTTCCTAAAACTTTTCAAAATTATCTCCTTAAAAGTCTATATGGTCTATGTCTTCCCAGAAAAGTACAAGCTTGGGGGCGGGGGCGCACTGATGTTGTTTGTCCCGTGTGTCTTTGATTCTCCAGGGCCCCTGGCTCAGGCACCTCCCAAATGCATCATTAAGAGATGAAATCCTAGTCTGGGAAGGGAATCGCAGGGAAGACTGGAGAGCTCAAGAATCAGAACCAGGTCCTGGGAAGTCTGGTCCTCTGCCCATGAATCAGCTGCCCCTGAACCTGTTGAGAGTACAAAGTACAAAGAGACAGAGACACGTGCTCATCTTTAAGAATGTGGGTTTTTTGGGTTTGTTTGTTGTCTCCAAAGTCTCTGTAACCTTTGTTCCCTGCTGGGTAATCAATTACCCAGTGCTAATAAGCAGCAAACACTGGTACAAATAAGTTACTATTAAAGGAGCCATTTGGACAGTTTCTGCACTGGCTTGCTGTCCATGCTTAGCCTACTCCATGTTTCTGGCTCACTGTCAGTCTCCTGGTATAGTCCTCTCTCTGCTGGCCAGGCTCTTTTATTTACACAGCAGACTGATCATGAAATCGAACATTCCATAGAGGCCACTACCACTAAACACACCCAAGCGACAACACTGCCCTAGCCCATTTTTTGAAAACTTGAGACACAGGCTTGTATTTCTGCCAAAGGAAACACAACACATTTCCCTTTCTTCTTCCTTTTCATTCCTGTGAGAGCCACACCTAAGCCATAAATATGAATCTTAACATGTTTAGCCAAGGCCAGTGGCCTCCTCTCACAAGAAAATGGGCACCCTTGCTTGTCCCTGTGGCCTTCGCTTACAACACACCCCGCCCTTTGCTTCCACCCAGCTGCTTCCTCTTGCCTCCCTCTGCTTCCTGTTGCCTCTGCTTCCTTTTCTCCCCCCTCCCTCAAATCACTGCTTTAGCCTCAGGTCTGGTACTGGTTTAATCGTGGGAACACCAACTCAACCTCCCAAAGACCCATGCAGAACCAGAAAGTAGTGACAGAAGAGGGTCTTGAATGCAGGTTAGTTGTGGGAAGAGTTTTTTAACTGAACCAGAGGACAGTGGAGCAAGTTAAGAAATGAAAAAGGAAGGAGTTTATGAGAGGTCACGGGTGCTGCCGCTGACATCCAGTCATGTCATCCAGGGAATGTTTATTGAGTGTGTTCTAGATGCCATGAGCAGCCTTGGGTGCTGAGGACAGAACAGAAAAAAAAATTACGTTGATGATAGGCATAGAGACAGAAATGATAGACAGACGGATGTAAAGCTAAACATGAAGATGACTCAGTTGGCAGTGTCATGCAGGCATGAGGCCTTGAGTCTGACACTCAGCTTCCGCATGAAGAGCGGAGAATGGTGGGCTGTGTTTGTAATCCTGGCACTGGGGAGGCAGAGACTGGTGGAACCCTGGGGCTCACTAGCCAGCCAGCCCCACCTAATGGGTGATCTCTGGGCCAATGAAAGACCCTGTCTCAAAAAATAAGGTAGATGGCACTCCTAAGGAAAGGATGACATGCCAAAGTTGTTCTCGGGCCTGCACATACACAGGAGCACACAAAACAAGGCAGCCGCGAAAGGGAGCAGACAAAGGCTGCTGCTCCCTGGAGCTCCAGCCAGCCGGAGGATGGGGTAGGCGCGCTGTTTTATGTCAGATGGCCATGTGTGCTCATGAGGATGGATAGGAGTGCCAGGCTGGGCTCAGGGAAGAAGAGGATGTTGCAGCTAACCAACAAAGGTGTCCTACATGCAGGAGGACATCTGAGCTGAGCCCTGAAGGGGTGGGGGTGACAATGACCAAAGTCCTGCGCTTGTCTTCAGCTTCCAGAAAACGCCAGAGAGGCCACCGTGGTGACTGAGGAAGGAGAGCTGGGGTGTGTAGTGATGTATGGAGGGTTTGCGTG
This sequence comes from Pachyuromys duprasi, assembly GCA_028658305.1. Classification (NCBI taxonomy): domain Eukaryota; kingdom Metazoa; phylum Chordata; class Mammalia; order Rodentia; family Muridae; genus Pachyuromys; species Pachyuromys duprasi. The sequence continues at coordinate 7,783,146 of CM053763.1, forward strand.
CTAAGGAAGCAGAAAGGAGGCCCAAGCATTTTAAATGCGGCCCAAAAAAAGAGAGCTCCTGAGTAGCAGTGACCTTCGCTCTGTGCGGAAGCTCACTCAAGGCACGGGAATGCCTGCCAGGCAGAGAATACGGCGATTCACCAAGGAATGAAATGTTAGCCATCTGGTTGGCACACTCCTGGTGAGGAACACTGTGTCAGCAGGGACTTTCTGTGTATGGACCTTCTTCCTCTCTGTATAGTATAAAGATTAATGAAATGAATGGGATAAAATTTCACTGGTGGCGGAAGAGCTGATGTAAAAAACAAAAGACCCCAAAACACAGCAGAGGGGTGTTCTGTAAGGCTAGTCTAGAGAGGGCACAGGTGTTCAGGGCCTAGGCTGGTGACTGGGGGAGCTAGTGAGCCCTGTGCTCTGAACCCTAGGCCTGAGTCCCCTGAGACACTGAGCAAGGACCTCTGAAATGACAAGGGAAGGTTGCTTGTTTCTGTGAGACAAAGAAGAGAAAGCTCACGGGGCTCTCAAATATGAGCTAGGAACACGCTAGCTAAAGCAGTGATGAAGGGCAGTGAGAGATTTGAAGTTCTAAGTAAGCATGTGATCAGGAGAACCCCACAGTGTTTAAGATGGCGGGCAGTTCTGCGTTGAAGCAAACAGGTACCAGGTGTAGCTGGGAATAGAGGTTGGTACTGCAAACCTTCCCTGTGGCGGGAACAACAGGCACTGTGAGCAGTCTGGAACCTCACTGGCTGTCAACTCAGAGCAAGTGGTGCCTCAGCCACCCTAAGGATCAGAGGCGAGTCTCCCTGCTTACAGACCCTCTCCAGCGTCCCTCACAGGTGGAAGAGCCAGGGCTGGGGCTACAAAGCTATGCTGTGGAGATGTTCTCTGCTTCACTCATTTCTCATAGCTTAGCTCCTCGGGCTGGAGAGATACCCTGTCACCAACCCGCAGGCCACCGGAGGGGTCAGCTCACTCTCCGTTTCACCCTTTTAAAAATGATCCTGACAAGAACATAACTCAGGGTGAAATGATTTAGTGCTCATGTCCCTTTAGTCACTAGCCCATTCTCCACTAGGCTAATTCTAGAGATGCTTAAACAAACAAACCTCAAACTAGTCTTCCTATCTCCACAGATAGGAAATCGCCGCCTCCTCCTCGGGTATTCCTCATGCTGTGGCCCTCAAACCCACATGAACTGGAACCTCATCAAACCCTAGGCCTTGCACATGTTCAAAATTGTTTTTAAAAAGCAAAAGAACTCCACAGAAGAGATACAAATGGTCAGTAAACCCCTGAAAATGCTGAACTTTACTGACTCAGAAGGAAGTATTAAAAATAGCACTGACTCATCAATATCCAAGATTAGATGCAGCACTTGAGAGGATTAGGTGAGATAGGCATTCGTCAGACAGCGGCTCATGCCTGTAGTTCCAGTTACTCAGGAGGCTCACTTTCTCCCAGAGCTCAAGACTAGCCTGGGCAGTGTAGTGACCTCATCTCTGAAATAATGTGGAATGAAAAGTTAAGCTGTAGCCTGGAGATGGCTCGGCTCCGTGAGTGAAGAGGTCATTGCTGAGGCCGGCAGCCTGAGTTCCATTCTCTGGATCCACATGGTGGAAGGAGAGATCTGACTCCCGCAGGCTGACCTCTCGCCAACACACAGGCGCACACACACAAATAAAAAGTGTAAAAATGTTTTAAGTTAAGCTGCTAGAAGGATATTTATTCACAAACATTTCACATAGCATTACTCATAAGATTGTGAGATAAATTATAAAGAATAATGTATAAAAACTACTAGCTTTAACAGCTCCAGGAAGCCCTTAAAGATACGGGAGTTAATAAAGCAACATGGATGCTACAAATGACATCAGGGAAATGCGCTCATAGATGGATGTGATCCTAACTGCAGAGCATGAGACCAGATGAGTTCACTGCTCACTTTGCACAGCTACGGGTGATTTTTAATCTTTCTCCACACTTTGATGTTTTGATGTTCTGAAACCATCATGCATCCCTTTCCTACAAACAGGAAGAAGTTCACCTAAAAGTGGCCCTGGTGACTCTGCAGCCACTTGCTCTTTGGAGAAAGCACCGGCTCATCATTACAGGAAACCAGGGTCCTTTTCTTGAGGAGACTGGGATTGCTAGGGCTATTAGAAAAACCCGAACACAGGGGAAGCCATTAGGGCAGCTAGAAGAGTGTCCTCAGGTTTCCAACTACATAGACAGGTATTATGGTAAGGGAATTGAGGGGTGAGGGCTGGTCATCAGCCTCAGAAGTGTGCATTTCCAGTAGGAAGCCGGGCGGACATCCCAACACTGCTGGTAAAAATGCAAGTCGCAGACAGAGCCCCTCAGGATGCTTGGCCATCTTGCTGAGATGTAGCACACGGTGTAAACCTGCAGATACCAGAGGGCATTTCCAGTCATTCATTAAAAAAAAAAATCCTGCCAGCATAAGATAGATGAAGGCTGTACCTCAGGAACACTATGTTCTACACACCCAGCTCCTGGACTGCTCAAAGGCATTGGAGAGTGGCTGTGGGGGCGGGGGGCGCCTGAGCAGAGAAGCTCCATCACAAGAAACCAAGCCCAGAAGACAAAGAGGCCTTAGACCCAGTAATCCAAATTCTAAGACATACACAGTAGAGACCCTTGGGTGCTAGGCATCGGAGCTAGGGCAGAACCCTGCCTCTGAGGGCAGAGCGAAGTCAGGACGGGCCTTCTGCACATGCCCAGGCCTGTGCTCCCTCCCCTCCAGATTTTATTTGCTCTGTCCTCCGTTGCAAACTTTGGAATGTCAGGCGTGGTGGCACATGCCCATAATCACAGCATTTCAGAAGATAGGACAGGAGGATCACAGGCTTTGAGGCCAACTTGCGCTCCATAGACTGTTATTTCAGAACAGGGCAAAACAAAACAACCCACTAAAACGTCAGTTGAGAGAAAATGAAGCCACAAAGGCTCCTGATACCTGGCAGGGGCTCTGCTGAGGTGCCACAGCCGCCTCTGAGAAGCCAACTTCAGTGACAGAGCTCCAAGGGTAGTTTGTTTAACCTAAAAACACATGATTGAAACCTGGTTCCCATCCTGGTTGTTTCCTGGGTGGTGCAGGCTGGGCGGGCCTTATTTCCCACAGCATGGCTGGATAAACAGGGCCGAACACCCAGAAACCCACCCAACATCCTCCAAAAACACAGACTATGCAAAAATTTGCTAAGTGGGCAAAACTATTCAAAATATGTTGGCGATTTCTCCATACCATGGCTACATGAATCAGTACTTCATCCTTTGCACTCAAGTGACATATGGATGCAAGCTGCCTTTTACAGTCTTGACAAACCCTTCTGTGGTATCACTGCTTCAAGAATTCCCAGTCCATTCAAACCAAGGCATCCTTGGCTCCATCTCCCTAACAAAAGCGTCAGGAACAGCAGCCAGAGCTGCTTCTGAGATGGTCCCTGCTGGGCCCCTCTGGAGGGGGAGCCACCATGAGAGCCAGGAACTGGACAGGCTACTCTGTGCTGTTAGGTGCTAGGGGAGGCAGTGCGGATTCAGACCTAAGTGTTCTAACCAATGAATCAATGTTGTGCCATACATTCAAGGCCTTTGAAAAGGATTCCCCCTTTCTCCCACTTCCCCCACTGCTGGAGCCCACTGGCAGAGTTGAATAGTTCCTGAGTAGGGACTGAGGATTGAAATTAAAGCAAGTCACACTACACACGGGATTGGCTCGAGAGGCTGTCAGTAAGACTGCAGCAGCCTGAATTTATGCCATAACTCCTTTTTTATAGGCAAAGCAAAAACAAGTCATATCAATACAAGAAAGAAGTTGGTGGAAGTGCCAAACTTGTTTTCTAAAACCACTTCCCTATAGCAGATATGGTCCAAGGTCACACAAACAGGTTAGAAGGAATTTGGCAAAACTTCCTCTTTTCTCTTCTCAAGGTGAAGGCCAGGGTGAAAACATGTTTTTCAATAAATAGCAAAGCAGCTTGAAAAACAAGCAGTTCTCCACACCCCACCCTGCCCCTTTAAGTATTCTCTCTCTCTTAATTCCTTTTTGTTCTTGTAAAAGAAAGGAGATGCTCAGACAGAGATTCCACTGTCTCGCCTCCACTGTGTGACAGGAGCTGTTCCTCAAAGGAGTCCCCTGAAAAGCTGATCCCCTGAGCCACCAATGCTGGGCAGAACCTACGTGTGTGGATTAGGCCCATGGGACTTGATATCTGGGCCTCGGTGCTTGTGTCTCACAAGGTTCCCAGCTGTGTATTTCTAGTCACTCCTGGTGTAAATATCTGTTTCATTCCTTAATGGAAAATGCACATAGAAAGAGGCAGCATGCAGACCACTACTGTAGAGGCAACTGGGAAAATCCCTTCTGAATAAAAAAATTATAATAATAAAAATATTTTTCTAAGTAACTACTGTAGTAGGATAGGCACTTTTAAGTACACCTAAAAGATAGTATTAACAAGTTTTCTGTAGGTCCATCTGGTAAGATCACTAAGACATTTACACAAACAGCTGAGGTGAATTGGGTTTGAATTGAGTTTCTTGTGTGTATGTGTATTTCTTTTCTCTTCCTTATTATTTATTTTTAAGACGGGGTCTCTCTACGTAGCCCTGGCTATCCTGGAGCTCACAGTGTAGACCAGACTGCCCTCTAACTCTGAGATCTACCTGCCTCTGCCTCCAAGTGCTAGAATTAAAGGTGTGGTCTGCCACACCTGACCTATGAATTAAGTATTATGTAACCATTAATCATACTTGGAAAAATATTTTAACAACTATGAAAAATGGCCACAAGAGTCAGTGAAAATCATTGTTTACCTATATGCTTTAAGAAAATACAGTCACACAGGGAAATATTTGTGGAATATGAACAGTAGTTTTACCAGGGTTGGTTAAGATAGAGTTATGTTAATTTTTCTCTTTAAAAACATTTCCATAATTTCCTAGAATTAATATTACTGTTGTTTTGGGGAGGTGGTCAGGCGTGTTTTAAAACCAGCAGCATACATGGTATGATTTCATCACAGGAGAGGTTCAGTTCCCAAAATAGGGCAGGACACACACCACCCAACCTCCCGTCCAACCAGCCGAGACACAGAGCTCTGCTGATTGTGCACACCGGAACACAGACATGGATTTGGCTGACATGTGGCCTAGTTGGGTAGTTTCTTCAGTTCCCCAGTGGCTGTCAGTAGCAAGGTGAGAGAACTCAGGCTCAGTCAAGCCTGCAACATCAGCCTCCAGCTAATAGCAGGCTTGCCCTTCACTTCCCCACCCACCACATACTTCCAACCCTCCTCTTCCAGGATCTGAGACAATCCCTTGCAGCACTACAGTGGCTTGTGGTATCTGTGCCTCAGTTGAGCCTTTCACCTGAGGGCTCTGGCTCAGGGTACTTCAGGTTCCCACAGTGCCCAGGAAAGACAGTGCCTTCTGACCTCCAGCCAGTGGACCACCGAGGCTCAGTGAGTGGAACCTGACTGTGACTTGGGACTTCCTGTCTGGGTGAGAGCAGAAAGAACAAGAGCTTGTAAACACAAAGGCCTGAGGGAAGGGATTGATATTCACTGGTGTGACCTTTTCCAGGTCCCTCTGCATCAGCAGAAGAAATGGCCATCTTCAAGCCATGGCGCAGCAACTGCCTGCCCTTCCTGGGCATCATGAGCCTCACGGCCGTGATCCTCTCCCTGATGTTCTACGCTCTCCTCTGGAAGGCTGGCAACCTCACTGACCTACCTAACCTGAGAATCGGCTTCTACAACTTCTGTCTGTGGAAGGAGAACATTGGCTCCCTAGAGTGTTACAACTTTCCTGAGCTGGAGGTGCTGGGCGTTCCTCAGGTTGGCCTAGCCGTGGCCAGGCTTTGTGTGTACGGAGCCCTGGTCCTCACAGTCTTTGTCCCGCTGCCTCTCCTCCTTGCCCAGTGCAACAGTGATGAGGGAGAGTGGCAGCTAGCCGTGGGCTTTCTGGTGGCATCCTCCGTTCTGATGGCCAGTGGACTAAGCCTCTTCCTTTCCTATGTGTGGAAGTGGCTCAGGCTCTCCTTCCTGGGGCCTGGCTTTCTAGCTCTGTGCCTAGCCCAGGCCTTACTCATCTTCTTGCTCATAGCCGTAGTTATGTTGCCTCCACGAGGTAAGAAGGACAAGAGTAAGCTGGAGAGCTGTTAGTCAGTCTAAAGGCTCATGGATTATAAAAGGGTTCCATTCCAACTGTGCTCCAGGAGGTCAGAGAACCCGTGGCTGGGTGGGTCCTCCCACCACCTTGACTCATAGCTAAGGTGGATCTCAGGCTCAGGCAGACGGTGCCACCCACTGAGCAGAAGGGCTGCAGTGTCAAGGAGCCCAGAGGCAGCCTGGATGGCTGGGTGGGGAGCTTCTTTGTGAACAGTCTTTCCTTCTTGACTCTGGAGACTCTAAAACCATGTAGCTCATTAGTACATGGATTCCTGCTTTAAACAACCAATCTGAGCAACCATCGCTATAGCCCCGAGGCAGGTGGGCGAGCCTGATTGTCAGAGCCAAAGCTGATTTGGCAAAGTGTCAAACTAGAACTCTGTGACGGTTACAGCAACAAATGGGATGGTTAGAAAAAACAAAAGAAAACTGCTTTACCATTGTGTCCCGTCAGCAAGCTTCTGACCCTCCAGTGATGAGCCCTCACCAGTACTCTGGCCCCAAAGCTCCAGGAATGAAGTACACAGCACAAAGAGAAGCCTCACCGGCTTTGCGAGGGACCCCTGAATGGGCCCCTGGACCTGACACCAGACAGATGCCAAAACCATTCTTGTTTTGGCATCAGCTGCCAAACCATTCTTGTGATCCGGGGATGCAGATTCAAAATGCGCCAAAGCCTTGAAGGTGAACAGGACTGAAACATACGTTGCCTCTCCTCACCTTGCCCAGAACTGAAAAGGCAGACACACGGTCATTATGCGTTGGGGCATCATTATGTATTTTCAGTGTCTGTATATCAGAATACCCACATGGTAACGACCTCTTCATTCTGTGCTCATCAAAAGCCACAGTGACTACAAAGACTCCTGTGTGGTCTTCTGTCCTCTGCGTCTCCTGTCTCATGCTCCCTTACGGCTGTGCAGGGGCCAAGGAGGAGGCCCCAGGTGGTGGACAGGGCCCGCTCGGCTCACCAGTCTGAGCTCCCTGCTCCTAGACTGGCAGGGAACTGGGCAGCTGCCAGCCTGCCGGGTGGGAGGGATGGCAGCTGGGCTGTTGCGATGGAGCCCATTCCTGGGCCTGCTTTTTAAGACGAGGCCTGGCTGCCTGTCTAGAATTCCAGCGTTCTCGGTCCCTTTGCTTCCAGCAATGGGCCGAAGACCCCATTTTTACTGGTACCTGAATGAAACACAGGGCTAGGATTCCCAACACTGAGCCAGAGGGCAGTGCAGGTCAAGACTAATGGGGTGCAGTTCTGCATCCTGCACCGCCTCTCCTGATTCAGAAGGTTCCCTCCTCTCCCTCCCCCATGGCCCCAAAAATGAAAGCCTGCTAGATGCTGGACACTGGAAGCAAAACCCAGTTTCCATGGAAGGCAGGGGTGGGCAGCGCCCCAGTTCTTAGCAGAAACACTGAACAGTTCATACTAACTGAAAAATATCTCCCTGACATACTTCAACGCATCTTCCTCCTCCTCTTCTTCCTTGGGGCTTCTGCTACAGGGAGAGTCAGAAGCCGCTGGTCCCCGGGAAGGGCTGAGGCCTAGAACAGGTGAGTCGTTCCCACTGTCCTCTTCCTCACTGCTGCTCCCGGGGGAACTGGTGTGAGGAGACACTGAGTAGGGAGGGGAGAGCTGCAGCTTATCAGTGGCTACCAGAGAGGGCTGTTCCCAGAGCTTTTCCTGTTTTCCATCCTGTGGGGCAGAAGAAATGGCAGACTCAGCCTAAGCACCTTGTTTCCCAGATGCCCTGGTTTGTCTGTCAGTGCTGTGAACACACTCTGAGCTAACCGCAAAGCCAGCGCAGCACATGACCAGGCCAGTCAAGGGCTCCCATCTCAGGAGCACCCACCCTTTCTTCACCCCAAACCTCAGGATCAGGATCCACTGGGGACAGATGCTGGCTGAGGTATGAGAATAGCTGAGCAGAAGGGAAAGGGGTCCAACTGGAAACCGTGGCTGGAAGGGAAGGCACAAAAGCGCTCGGGCCCAGCCACAAACCTGCCTGGGCCTAAGCTAGCTCCACTGCAGCTGGCTGCTGAGCCTCAGTGTCCTGGGGATAGCAGGTCACAGCAGCCTGGGTTGCCAGGAGCACGGAAGAGGTTGCTCTTACTCCTTAAAGAAGCCCTGAAACACTGCAGCCCTGTGCTAAGGAGAGGAACACTGGGAAGGAGTCCCCTCTCAACTGGGAGCCTTCCCAAGAGCACAAGGGGGGCACTGTGACTCCCACATACATGTCAGTGCAGCTACCCACAGGTGCCTGCCTGGTTTCCCTCACTCCGACACCCACACAGCTAGTCTCAAAGGCTCACCCCACACAATACACACCACACACAGGAAGTAGCTGAGGGGAACCAGGCTGAGAAGCGTGAGCAAGAGGAGGAAGTGGAATCCCGAGGCTGCCTAAGGGCACCTCTCTTACCAGAAGCAAGGATCTGTACTAGTTTCTACCCATGAATAGTGGCCAGCCACAGGGTTCAGAAGACACAGGCTGCTCTTACCTCAATCAAGATCTCCAGGGCCACATCGACCATTTCAGCTTCATTCATCCAGTACACAGTCTTCGTGGTGGGGACTCTAACAACAAAGACACAAAGCTCCAGCAGAGGACGAGGGGCTCACAAGGAGGAAGGAAATAAAAGCATCCCTTACCCCTACCTCCCCCCAGGGAGGTAAGATACTGCTTCTATGCCCTGAAGAATTTCCTCATCCTGGTGGCCAGGGACAGGACACAGGGATACCCACCCTCTATGGACTCCGTCACAAAGCACTAGGAACCAGATCATGGCTGGCTTCCCAGCGTGACTCCTTGAAACACACAGTAGACAGCCAGGCATGGTGGCACACACTAATCCCAGCGCTGGGGAGGCAGAGGCAGGTGGATCTCTGTGAGTTCGAGGCCAGCCTGGTCTACAGAGTGAGTTCCAGACCAGCCAGGGCTACACAGAGAGACCTTGTCTCAAAAGCAAAGAGTGGACACAGTGAATACAGGCCACCAGGCTGGGGCCTGAATATAGGAAAATGGTTAGACAGGCTGCAACAACTGTAAAGGGCACAGGCAGCCGGGGAAGAGCCGGTGAGTGTGGTACTGAAAGCCTGGTGCCCTTTCTAAGAGAATGGCAGGGCTTCCCCCTCCCACTTGACAATGGCAACCTAAAACTCCCCTACCCCAAATTACCAGCGTTCCCCCAACTCACATCCACAACTTCAGGTTTCTTGACTGACAAAGCTCTGTCCACAGGAAATGCAGACGCCACTCAGGTAACTAGAGTTCAGACCCATTGATCGATTGCTTATAATTTTTGTCACAAATGAACGAGGCTAGCACTTTGGACAAGTAGTTCCTGAGGGGATGGTTCATATACAGAACTAAGGTCTGGCCAGCAGCTAGATGAGGACCTCCGCAGCACAGAGGCTCTTGTGGTGCGTCCCTGTGAGGGGACAACAGAGCCCTCAAGGCACTGCTGAAAGAATGCCACCCAACTCAGTGCCCTGCCCACTCTGACAGGCCAGGCCGGCTGCTGAGAAGGCCCTGAGCCAGGCTGTCCCACCTTGTCGCTGGCCCGCGGTGCACAGCTGCCATCCTCTTCCTCCTGTGTGTCTTCACTGGCACGACCTTATTCTCATTCACAGGGGCTGTCATCCATGAGGGGAGGACTCTCTTTTTGTTCTCAGATTTTAGGGTTTCCATGGCTAGTTTTCCACACTCAGTGACTTGCTTCTCTGGTGTAGGACCGAAACTTACATTCTTTTGTCACACCAGGCTTATTGATCTCCAATGGGCACGATCTTTGATGCCTACAAGGAGGAGCCAAGTCAACAGATTCTAGTCAGTCAAAGCTCTCTCAGTTACCAGCAGTAATTGATGGTCAGTGTAGGGCAGGCCTGAGGTGTCGCAGAAGTGAACAGAGCCCAGAAGGCCATGTGTAGAGTGTCAAGTGGAGGGACACAATGGGGCCTACAGACAAGGTTCTGTGAGCACTCCACAGCCCTGTGGCCCGGGCAATAGGAAATGCTTTCCTCTGTACCCCAGGAGGAAGGAAGAAAGGAGACTCTGGTCTCCCTCTCCTCTGCACTCCAAATTATCATGCCTGACAATCTGTAACTTCTGACAACAAACTTCTCATGTCTACAGTAATTTGTTTACTATCCCTCCCCCCAGGCCCGCTGACTCACAGATTCCATTACCCAGCGCACCCCCCACCTCACCAACCCCACAACATATCACTTGATAATCTTGAATGACTGTTTACAACTTCATTTATTAAAAACACACACACACACAACACACACAAAGAAACAAACCTAGCGGGGCATCATCCTAACCTGTCCAGCCACCGTGAGTGACAGACTACAGAAATCTACCAGGCTCGGCAGCACAAGTATCATCACGTTATTTTGCAGACGAGAAACAGACACAGTTAAGAGTTAACGTGTCCTAGAAAGCTGGACATCAACGAGCCAGCCGGCAGCCAGGTCCTGCCCATCGCAGGGTTTCTGGAGCTCAGGGCTGTTGGGGTCGGGCCGGGTGGCTCCCTACAAAATCTCACCCAGAAGCGCTCGCTGCTAGCCCGGAGCTGGCGCGCGCTCTCTCCCACCCGCAGAGGGCGCGGAGCGGGGCCGGGGACTGGACGGGACTGGCGGACAGCCGGCGAGGGCGGCGCGGCGGTCCGTTTAGTGGCTTCCGGAGACTCAGGACTGCGGCTCCCGCATGCATCCGACGCCCGCCCCTTCCGGCCCCTCCTTGCTCCCGGCCGGGCTGACACCTCGGCCTCCAGTGCCCCCTGCAGACCACGGGCCACCTCTGCAGGCCGGCCCGGATTTGTGTCTGCTGCGGTGGCTGGAGTGCTGAGTCGGTAACTAGGGGAAGGAGAGGGGGCCTGCCAGGGGATCCCCAAGAAACCAAGTTTAACACGCCCTAGGAGACGGGGAAAAGAGATCAAACTGCCATTTACTAATGTTGCACATTCAAGTTGGAGGTCCCAGATCCCCTCTGCGGAAATGGAGGAGGCGCCACCAAGCTTCAGTTAAACTCATGATTCAGCGCAACTGAGGTGGACGGGAAAGTCCAGGGAGACGACTAAGTCACAGGAGCATGCTGTCACAGGGAAAGACTTTGTCTGTCACACTGAAGCAAAGGGAAGCTCAGATCTGATTCTGTCTGCCCCAAACGGAGAAACCAAGTGTATGTATTCTATTTACGGCTCATCAGCTAATCCCACAGCAGTTTCTCTCAGGGCTAGAACTGCAGTCTCTGGGTTGGGCACCTGGGGCACTCTGTGGAGTCTTTGACTTCTCCTCTGCCCTTTCCTGGCTCTTCTTGAATGCAAATCCTCAATCCTAAACAAACAGCCTGGGTCAGAAAATTTAAGGTGCTAATTTTAAGTGGCATATACTAATGGTTTCCAATCCCATTCTTTCCCTAGGGTCAGCTTAGCTGCTCCTAAACCAGGCAGACTACAACCTTTCTGGGAGAACAGGCCCTGGCTGTCAAGAAAGTAGCATCCATTGACTGAGGTAGGGTCCCCAACCTCACTCGATGTGAGCCAAGCAAGTCTAACTGGATGAAAGGTCATGTTTCCTTTGATTCTTAATAACTTCCCCAACCCTGCACGTTTCTTCAAACTTCTCCATAGCCGCCTAGCAAATAAGGCACAAGAAAGAAACCTGTGTGTCTGCGTCAGAGCCTACTGCAGGGAGAGACGCTGGCTGGAGTAAGGAACCAAGCTAGAAGACTTGCCTGTGCTGAGTCAACATGGGCTTTTATTATTTTTTCCATAGACAAAATTGTACGTACTGGATATAGTAACAAATATCAGTTAGCTTCATTTCGTCAGGCTGCAATGTATTTCTTCCTGTCCTCCCAGACCTCATGCCGAGCTCCTGGGCATTTGAATGCCATGGCAGGAGGACTGGGTTCAGGCTGAGCAGAGGCGGCGTTGGGCACAAGGACAGAACTGTGGATTTTGCACCTGGCAGGCTTTCCACATGAGCCAGGCCAGGTTCTCAACCCCTGGAAAAGTGGCCGAGGGTCTGCGGTTTGACCTGCCTTCAGGGTCATGCTCTCTGCCATCTCACCCAAGACAGTAGAGGTGGGAACCTGAGCGGGGCTCTCAAGGATCCCAACCAGGCGTTTTGAAGGGAAGGGTGAATGCACATGCTCTGAGGATGGTTGCCCTTCCTGGGAGGAGCAGGGCAGGGAGGGACAGGTTCTGGAGTGTTCTTTCTGCCTCTGAGCCTTAAAACCACTCCAGCAGGCCACGGGGGGTGCACTGGGAAGAAAGAATGTACCGTAAGACAGAAAAACTTTGGGAGGAAAATGAAACCCAGGACCACAAACGGGTGAGATTGTGTCCAAGCTCAAGTGGAGAAATTGCAGGAAAAGAACTGATCTCTTCATGTCAGTACGGTAGTGGGTAACAGATAACTAAGAGACAGCTCGGCAGGTAAAACCACTTGCTATGCAGCCTGGCCACCTGAGTTTGATCCCCCAAAGTCAGATGAAGGTGGGTAGAGAGAACTGAGTCTATCAAGTTGTCTTCTGACCTCTGCTGTGGCATTTGCCCCCACCACCACCCAACACAGACACACCAAAAATAAATAGATAACTACTATGTGGTTCTTCCTATATATCGCTTTCTACTTTTCCTTTAGCCCTAGAGGGGAGCCCAGGCCTGTACACCTCTTCTTTTCCCAATGTAGGCACCTGAGAGTCACCACACCCCACAGCCCACAACTAGCCTGGAGCGCAAAGAAGCTATCAAATGACTGTTCCAACTAGTCATTGTTCATGGAAGCATTTCCTAGAGAGGTAACAAGGTCACCCTTGCCAAGAGTGGGAGGCCCAGGCCTGGCGCTCTACAGTGACCCCTTCCTGAGGCTGGTCTGAGCAGTAGGGATGACAACAGAGGAGACTCTTGCTCCTCCCCACAGTGGGAGAGCCTGACTCTTCATGGTCCTCCCATGTGATAGAGCGTAGGAGGAGTCTGGGTGAGGCTGACCCAGGCTCAGCTAAGCCAGGCAGAGGTGCAGGCAGCTGGCATTATTTAAACTCAGAGACTTCAAGCTGGAAGATGCGGGAGCCTCCAAGTGAGAGTGCTGAGGCCAGAAGACCCTGAGGAAGCGTGTGGCTGGGGGCCCGGACCTCGGGCCTTGCTGCTGTCTAGAGGGGCCTCCTAACCAAAGGTGTGTGGTTCCACAGAAGACTCTGATCTTGGCTTGAGCCCAGAAGATGGCACTGTGGTCTACATCTCAACTCTGCTAAAACCACAGGGAACCGAATGGGGTTCCGCCATAAAGATGGCAGCAGAAGTACAAGAACTAAGGCAGGCAGCCACAGCTATCACTTTGGCCAGGTGACACACATTCTAGAAAGAGACACCAAGTGACTGTAAGAGCATTAACTCTCATTTTTCCCCCTTAAAAATGAAAAATAAGTAATTATATATAAAAAAAACTGTTGATTCCTTTTGGCGTGTGAACATCTTAGCACTCGTCCTGTGCTCTGTGGCATGCTCTGCCCCAGCCACGATTCAGGCCTCCAGGAAGCACACGAAGCCCACTCCGTAGCTACTCCTGGAGCTGCATGTGGATGACTGAGCTCCCTCGCCGGCCCTTCCCCGGATCCACAGCCCTGGCAGTGCGGAGCGAGAAGGGCCGTCCTGGTCTTCCCTGTTGCATCTCTCCTCCGCCAGGAACGATTCTATCTCCACCTCACCCTCCAGGCAGGACATCAGAGCTTATGGGCCAGGAGGGTTGTCAGCTTGATCTTGCCGTCCATGGAGGCGGTGAGGCACGTCCCACAGTCCATGGCAGTGCTCCAGTCCACGGTGACCACAGGGGCCCGGTGGCCACCCAGGCTCAAACAGCTCTCTAGAACTTTCTCATCACTGCCCAGCTGCCGAAGGACAGGACAACAACATTAGCAGACATCACTCACAAACATTCACTCTTCATGCACTTTTAGTATCCAAAAACTTGAGCCTGGGAGTGGCCACCCAATCTGAGAGTGGGCCCAGCCCACATACCCACCTTCCTGGAAAGCCTGTTTATACCTTTAATCTCCTGACTGTAGTCAGTCCACCCTGTGTGGAAATCAATCCCTAAGATGCTCTTCAAAAGACAGCATTTCCTCTGCTGCCTTGACCTAGCTACGCAAGCGCTCCTGCGTCTACCCTGTCTGTTCCCACAGGATCCACTCATTACAGCAGCACCTCCCAGCCGCTGGCTGACTCTCGGCTGAGCACCTACTCATTCATTTGAGGCACACTTTTCACTGTGGGCATGCACACTTCGGGAGGGTAGGACCTCCATGACCAGCTGCATCAGCCCAAATGGGGCCTGGCACTGGAGGGCCTTGATGAGCATGTAAACAAGGCTACCCTCCAGGACCACATCTCCATCTCACGGTGTGCATGTGTGAAGGGCCAGATGCTAACAGACACTGGGAAATGGAAACAAGATGACCGACTGCTAACAACACCACTCCATATGACACCCGAGTGAGTGACAGCAGTCGGCCTCATGAAGAGATCACTGTAAAAGCCAACAATTAAGTTATTTATAGATTGTAAAGGTGGAATCTGAAGTTTAGTAGACTTCCTACGTAGCTGAACCATTCATGACAGTTAAAAGATGACATAGGAAGATCTGTCAACCTGATTATGGATCAAGTCTGACTGTGAATCACATAAACTAATGGGGCCAAAGGCTGCATGATTTAAAATAAAATGCATATACAACCATCCCTCCATACAGACAGCAAAGAACAGCTACCTCAGAAGTCATCTGAACAAGCCTTAAAGGGAAGAACTAAGCTTGGGACTTGTGGTATGTTCCAGTGTCTTGAAGGGGAGACCCACATGGCAGCTAACGTTTGAGGGGAGGCTAGGGACACAGCTCTGCAGAAAGAGGAGGTTTCCTGGTGGCAAGCCCAGGTCTCAGGGAGCGGGCATCAAGTCGGTGCGAAGCTCTGCACTGCCCATCTCAGCCCCACTCAACCCCCACACAGAGTCCATCACTGGCTTCTGCCCATCCTGGGGCCCAAGGCCTGCCCTCATCCATGTTTGCAACCCCTTCTCGTTCCAGCCCACAAACTGCAGCCTCCCTCTAGGCCTTCCTGAGAACTCAGTGTCTGTCACCTACTTTCAGTGCTGCTAACTTGTTCATGAGCCCCAGGAGAGCACAGATCACATTTCCTATCTCCTCGGCCCACTCCGCACTACAGGGGTTCCAGGCCTAGCACACAACTGCCAATGAAAGCCCTCGCTGCTGACTGATGAGCAGTGGCATCATGAGACACTGAAAGGACACAGTAGAGGGCCCCCTCAGTCTCATAGACAAAACACCATCAGCAGAGAAACACCAGTGAGCACTGAAGGTAGATGACCCACAGCACAGACATGCGGCATTGGGCCTTGTCACTCATCCATTGGACAATACTAGTAAAAAGGACCAGCAACAGCTTCATCAATTGTACAGAACCCCACATCAAAGTGAGCAGCTCTGACTTGAGAGGTTTTGTTTTGTTTGTTTGTTTAATGTATAAACAGGAACAAAGACAAGCTGGACAAGCTGGCAAGAAGGCTCAATGGATAAAAAAATTTGCTGCCAACCCTGAGGACTTGAGTTCAGTCCCCAGGAATCACGCGGTAGAAGGAGAGGACTGATTCCTACAGGCTGTCTTCTGACCTACACACACACACACACACACACACACACACACACTGTCATACATGTACCTACACATAAAGATAGATAGTTAGGTAGATAGATGATAGATAGATAGATAGATAGATAGATAGATAGATAGATAGATAGATAGATAGATAGAAAGAAAGAATGCATTTTTTTTAAGGAGATGGCTAAGTGGTTAAGAGCACTTGTTGCTCTTGCCAAGGACTCAAGTTTAACTCCTAGCCCACATGTAGGGTTGTTTACAACCACTTGTAACTCTAATTTCATGGGATCTGACAATTTCTTCTTGGTACCACCACACACATGGGCATAAATACATACAGGACACAAATACACACATGAATAAAGATAAAATAAATCCTTAAAAATAAAATCAAAATCATGTAGATGACTTGTATCCTAACTTCAAATTTCTATCTACATGTGAACTTTGATGGACTTGACCCATAGGTCGCCCATAAAATAACCTATTCAAAATCAGTCATGAAAGTGATGCAGTGCTCTATTCAATGTCTTCATTAGTATGTACTATTCCCAAGGGATAAGGCAAGAAAAGGGCAGAATCTTATCAGATACAGGATACAAGGCCACACTCAGCTATGCAGGACACATGGCTACACTCGGCTATGCAAGACACAGGGCACAGGACACACTTAGCTTGGTCGGCCAAGCTAACCTCCAGAGAGAAACCCCTGCCCAGCAGCACTCTGCCACCCAGTTACCTTGTAGATGATGCCCCCTGTGGCAGAGCACGTCAGCATGTAGTTGCCTTCTGAGTCAAAAGCGAAGAGCCGGCCCCTGGGAACTTGAACCTGCTTGTAGCCACTATAGCCAGACAGGACAAAGGGGCCAGTGGCATCTGAAGGGAGGTTGTACTCAGACACCTTGAGGCCACTCTTGTGGATGTTCCACTGGATGAACTGCAGATACAAAGCACGACAGGGGCTCCCTCAGTCATAGAAGCCACTAGCCAGACTTCCTCAGAGGCCCCCAAAGTGGTCACTACTTGAAGGCCAGGCCAGGACCAACCCCAAGCAGTGACTGGCTGGGGCAACTGTCTCCCAGTTCCACGAAGAAGCCTTTCCTGAGCAGGAAGTGGCACTGGGCTGTGGGGACCACAGCCTACTTCTGTCAGGGGAGAGATCTAGAAATCTCACATCCAGCCCTCCTCTTTTCTCTAGCCTGAGTTCGAGAGAGGACCAGGGAGGGCACTGGCTTTGCAGAGCCTCCTGGTCTCTTGGGGGAGGCAGTGTGTGTGTGCTTTCAAGTCATCTTTGTCATCATCAGTACTTCCTGTATAATCAGAATTAGGGCCCAGTTAGATTTTTCTGGACCTTGGAACAAAGTATAGACAGGCAAATTACAAACACATTTTCAGTTTCTCAGCAGTACCGTCAATCATCAATCACGTGCTGAGTGCTACGTTCCGTGTGCCAGCTGTGATATGGACAGTCTTCAAGGGAAGCACTGAAAAAGGACACGGTGGTGCATATCTAAAGTCCCCTTCCTGGGGGACACTAAGGCAGGAGCATCCTGGAGCTCAGGAAGTTGAAGCCAACCTGGACACTACACTATAAGCTAAGTAAATATATAAATAAGTCCATACAGTTAGGTGTGGTGGCTCACATCTGTTATACCAGCACTTAGGAGGCTGAGGCAGGATTGCCCTAAGTTTGAAGCCAGCCCGGGCTACAGAGAAAGATATGATCTGATAAACAAATAAATATTGGTTTTATATTCACCACTTTCAGTGGAGAATACGATCAGTATAAAATCCCACTGGTTCAGGAGGGTATGAGACAGCTAGGTCCTTGTTCTACTTCTGCCTAACCGCAACTTCTGTCCAAGGCCACTGTCATTCCCACTTCATAACCCTTCCACAGAGGAAATCCACAAAGGGCATTGTCTCGTACTGTTTTAGGAGGATGGAGGTTTCCTTCTTACTGTTTTGGACTCTGCTCAGCCCTGTTTCCAAGTAGGATGCTGACTCCAGCCCCTCAGCAAATCCCATGCTTTGTCTTGTGACCATGAGCAACCACACTCACCAAATATCTTCCCCCAAATGTGCTTCCATCTATGGTGAGATGAGTCAGTTTTGCCACGAGCAGGAAGAAGGATATGGAACACCCCCCTCTACAAGAATAGTCAATTCCCACTGAACTGCTTTGAGACAGATTCTACGCATTCTTATTTCACAGAGATTAAGTGGAGGCAGCAAGAAGCGCAAGGCCCCAGAGCTCACAGATGGTCTAGCCACCGCTAACTGCTGCTGGCACCCACCTTGCCATCCTCGCCCACGCTGTACACAGCATTCTCGTCACAGCTGAAGTCCACGGAGTAGACCTCCCCGCAGTGGGCCTTCCAGCTCATGGCACACTCATGCTGCTGCATGTCTGAAAGAGGAAGATGTCATAACGCCTCCATGTACATCGGGAGCCCTTCACCCCCATGACAGCTGCCCTATAGGCCAGGGGCCTCCTGAACCAGAAAGTGCTGGCCTTGCCAAGGCCACTTGCCTCTAAGCAGCCAGCCTCCTCCCTGGGTCAAAGGGAAGATTGGGAATCCTTGGGAACACCTGGAGTTTACCTGGGATCCTGAAGTCTAAGAAGAAAGGAGTCCTTCTTACCAGACCTCTATAACTGCCCCTGGGCACCTCGGAAATCTACTGCATAGGTGTTACCTTATCCCATCTTAGAGCCTAGGCCTGTCTCCTTGGGGACAGAGAACAAGCCACCTTACAGCAAGTGAACAGGACGGCACTGTTCTCCTGTGTCCACTTACATCCCACACAGGTGACACAGATTCAGGTCAAAGGACTATTGAGCCCTGCCCTTCCCATGTCTACAGTAAGCACATACAAGTGACTACTGTGGAAGTTCTGAGAACCAACATCAAGCTCTAGAACATGCATTTGAACTGGGTTTTGGCAATGGCTGGGTCATTTGAGGAGGGGAAAGGAACTGCCATAGCACTTATGTACCAAAGAGCCGGATGACACCATCAGCTGCCCCTGTGACCAGCAGGTTCCCATTATGGTTGAAGGCTGTGCAGTTGATGGCAATGGGCTCTGGGTCCAGTGAGAACTGAAGCTGTGAATACAAACAGAAGCACTGTTAACAGATTAGTCCAACGCAGACCCTCACTGGATCCCCCTGCCATGGCCTGCTTCTGGAAACTACAATCTGAGTATCTGTCAAAGCACACTGGCTGACGTGCTCTTCTGAGAGGTAGTATCATTGGGTCTGTAGACACTCTAGTTTCTACACTGAGGCTATAATCCATGCCAGGGCAGTGATGAGTAACCCATATCTCAGCAGCCCATGCTTTCTTTCCTCAAGGGGACTCCAAGCTAAGTCTTACTGAACAAGCTAAGTCTTACTGCCAGCAGGAACTAACAGTCCATCGATTGCCTTTCACTACAGACAACCCTAAGCAACACAGGACACACACATCCCAAAGCTGCTTCAGTCCCTTCTTATGGAGCCCACATCTCAACAGGACCTAACAAAGCCAGAAGATATAAGTAAGGTCTACCGAGTAAATAATCTGATGATAATGAGGAACACCATTTTCAACAATATGGAACCCTCCTGGAACTAAAACCACAAGGCCGATGTTAGATGATGTCATTCACACACAGGCACAATAGTGAGCTGTAAATAAAGGGATCCTCCGAGACCAAAGACAAGGGGAGGGCAAGAGCCTGTGGACTAGTGAACCAAATCGACATGGAACACTCAGAAGCCTGAAGCTCAAAGTGAAAGGTCTGGACAAGTCCAGTGTTAAAAAATTTCCACACACTGCTAAGACTCCAAAGAGCAATATTCCTTGGTGCAAGAATGAACTGGAACTTCACAGAAAGTGCTAAGCAAATGCACCTCTCTGCCAAGCATAACCACAGGCTGGTGTGGGTTTATAACCAAATTGACAACCCCTGTATAGTCTAAGAATAGATTTCAAAGTTGTTGGTTATTGGGAGAGACCCCAGGCACTTAGCAGAAGTGAAAGCAAATCTTTTCCAGAGAAATGCACTTCCCACACACAGAGAGGCCTGCATCTCCAAGGCTGAAGGGCCAGAAATGAGACCCTGAAGTAGAAACTCACAGGACTTGGGAAGATAAGGGGAGGGGAGAGGCATCCTCGGAAACAGCAGGAAGAAACCAGATGAGAGGTAAACTCCAGAGCTCTCAACAAGTTTAACGAAAGGCCAGAGAGTGAAGGCAAAAGAGAAGATTGTAGCATGACCAAGCTGGGCTGCAAGGACGGCGCTGCACTCCTGGAAATGAGAAACAGGGTGCGAAATCACTGTCCCCACAGGCTAATGAGAGACCTGGGGACAGTGGGAAGGACCTGCACGCCATTAAAGCTGAGGAAATGATGTCATGAGGAAATGAAAGAGTCCTAAGAATTATCAAATTGGTGTTCCAGAAGGCAAAAAAGAACCAGAGAAATGTTAACATTGGAAAGATATGCTAAAAGTTTTCCAGAATGGAACAAAGACACAAATCCTCCCTGCTCTCTGCCCAAAGTCTGGCTATGAGTCTCAGCATCTCCTTCCATACCCTGCTGGGTGGAGGCTTTCAGAGGCCCCTGCGGAAGGCTCCTGTCCTGTTCCCTGTCTTCTGATGCCCATCCCATTTGCCCTTCTGAATGAGGTTTTAGCCTCTTCCCTAGGGCCCTTCTTGTTGTTTAGCTTCTTTAGGACTAGATCTTAATATGTTTATTTTATATTATCCACTTATAATTGAGTATATACTGTGTGTCTTTCTGTTTCTACGTTACCTCACTCAGGATGATCTTTTCTAGTTCTATCCATTTCATGATTTCCTTGTTTTAATTGCTGAGTAGTATTTCATTGTTTAAATGTACAATTTCTATATCCATTCTTCAGTTGGGGGACACCTAGGTTGTTTCTAGATTCTAGCTATTATGAATAAAGCTGCTATGAACATGGTTGAACAAATGTCCTCATTGTATGATTGAGCATCTTTCAGATATATGCCTGGAGTGTTATAGCTGGATCTTGAGGAAGCACTATTCTTAATTTTCTAAGAAAGCACCAGACTGATTTCCAAAGCAATTGTACAAGGTTATATTTCCACCCACAATGGAGAAGGATTCTCCTTTCTCTACAACCTCTCCAGCATGTGTCATCCCTTGAGTTTTTGATCTTAGCCATTCTGATGGGTGTGAGGGAGAATCTCAGGGTTGTTTTGATTTACATTTCCTGGAAGACTAAGGACAGTAAGCATTTCTTTAAGTGTTTCTCTGCCATTTGATACTCTTCTGTTAAGAATCTTATAGAAGAAGAGGGGAGATAGAAGACCTGGAGGGGACAGGTCCTCTGAAAGAGACCAACAGAGGCAAAAAACCTGGGCCCGGGGGCCGTAGAGAGACCGATACTCCAACCAAGGACCAGGCATGGAGAGAACCTAGACCCCCTGCTCAGATGAAGCCCATAGGCTGCTCAGTTTCCAAGTGGGTTCCCTAGTAAGGGGATCAGGGGCCATCTCTGACATGAACTCAGTGGCTGGCTCTTTGATCACCTTTCCCTGGAGGGTGCAGCCTTGCCAGGCAACAGAGGGAGATGATGCAGCAGCCCTCATGAGACCTGATAGGCTAGGGTCAGGCAGAAGGGGAGGAGGTCCTCCCTTACCAGTGGACTAGGGGAGGGGCATAGGGGAGAAGAGGGAGGTAGGGTGGGACTGGGAGGAGTCGAGGGAGGGGTCTACAGCTGGGATACAAAGTGAATAAATTGTAATAAATAATAATAAAAGAAAATAGGGAAAGAAGGGGTAGGTGGGTGAGACTGGTATCCTCTCCTAGAACTTGAGCTGCCCAGCCTGTTGGTGGGTTCTGGGCAACCTGAGTCAACAGCCCAATTCTGGTGCTTATAATCTGCCCAAATGAGACGTGCTACTTTTGAACACCTGAAACCTAGAAATGTTCTCAGAAATAAAAACCCCCAGGTCAAAGCATTAAAGGGAGAAAAGACTCATCAGAAACACAGGGAGCGTGGGCCCAGACCCCGGGGACCCGAGGGGCCCTGACCTGCTGCTTCATGGTTTTGGTGTCCCACAGCAGCAACCTGCCAGGAACCTGGTTCGTGCCTTTGCTGCCGATATCTGGGGAATCTGCCTGGGAGGTGAGGCTCGGAGCTGCGGCTGAACAGACGAAAGAAGCCCCATTGGGGCTGCAGGCAAGAGACAGGATTCTGCAATATACACAGGTCGGGATCAGACAACCGCAGGTGATGCACACTGAGGTGAATCCACTCCGGGAGGTGGAGCCCACAGAGCAACCGCAGCAGCCTGAGGCCTTACAGTGCAGGGGGCTCCGCTCACCTGGGCATGTCATCATTGATGTTGATTTCACAGAGGTTCTTCTTGGCTTCTGTATCATAAAGACGCACTGTCCCCACACCACTGCCCAGCAGGAGCTGGAATGAGAAGAGGCCGGAGGCTGAGGAGGACAGCACAAGGGTCAGGGAGGACTCCAAGGTGAGAGAGGCCAGGCCCACTCCCATATGGTATGAAGCTCGGCAGGCTGGAGGAGTAAGTTCCTTATCCACTTCCCCAGGCAGCCAGGGGGACTCCAGCTACTGTGGACCTCACTTAAAATGCCATGAAGAGGGGCTAGAGAGATGGCTTAGTTATAAGAGCACTGGCTGCTCTTCCAGAGGATCCAGGTTCCATCCCCATCACCTAGAGAGTATCTTACAACTACCTAAAACCTCAGTCCCAGGGGATCTGATGCCCTCTTATGCTCCTCGGGCACCAGACACATATGTGGCACACAGACATATGTGCAGATAAAACAAAATAAAAATTAACTTTTCTTCCCTCTCTTTGTCTCTCTCTCGCTTTCTGGGGGCAGAATTCAAGACAGGGTTCCCTGGCTGTCCTCGAATTTGATCTGTACACCAAGTTGGCCTGGAACTCAAGAGATCCAACTGTCTCTGCTCCCCAAGGGCTGGGATCTCCCAGCTGATTAAATTTTTTTTTACTGTCATGAGGACAGCAAAGGCAACCAGTATTCTGATGTGAAAAGGGTATGTAGGATACTGTTGAGGTAAGACTAAGCAGATGTGTGCGTGTGTGTGTGTGTGTGTGTGTGTGTGCATGTTTACGTGTACCATCATCCTCGGGGTAGATGATGGGCTCAAATACATTCTCTCTCTCCTGAGAGTTGTAAAAGCAAGCTTTGCCCCTAATTCCCTCATGGCCGTCTTTCTTCATGGAATCTTTCCCTCTGACATGAGCTCTCAACATGACGCAGGTGCTGCAGCCAAGCTTGGTAATCTTCACCAGAACTGAGCGGATGCTAGAACCATGTTCTTGAGCCTACAGAATTGTGGGTTAGATAAATTCTTCTTCATGAAACAACCTGTCTCAAGTATGTTGTTATTGCAAGAAAAACAGACTTCTACAGTATCTGCAGAAGAGGAGGAACACTCAGAACTATGATCTTCCGTCCTTCCTTGCAGCTTTGAATCCCAGCTGTTCCAACCCTTCGTTCCCGCTCCTACTTTCTCTACCCTTCTGTAGGCGTGGCTCTGGTTAGTCTTGGGGCTACAGTGACTGTTCTATGCCTTTGCAGGGACAGCTGTGACTGTGGTTCCATCAAGGCCTCCAGAAGTATATACAGTGGCCTCTCCCTGCCTGTGGGATCTTAGGACTCATTTGGGTAAAAAAATAGAAGAAAATGAGAGAAATGAATGCCAGGGCAGCTCAGGTCTGGGATATCCTGAGGAATATTAGCTAGGTGATGGCCTCTGCACCTACTTGGCAAGTGGGCACCAGCTCAAGGAAAGCCCTGAGATGAGCACCTATGAGAACAATTCCTTCCTATGTTTCCTAGACATCTGGAAAAATCAGCATCTGTCTCTCGGTCTACAAACAATCAATTTAACTCCTTAACTGCGAACCCTATCTCAAAAAGAAAGTCCGGTGGAAATATGAACAATGGGCCACTCCTGAACCACTGGGCCTGTGGGAGCCACAGTCTAGAGCCTGACCTCTCAGCAATGTAAGCTGTGGCTCTTTGGGCCAGGACAGGCAGGTGTCAGCAAGAGAAGAGTGTGTACTAATATGTACCAGAGAGGGATGGGAAGCCAGGGTCTCTTGAGACAAACCAACAGACAGGATAAAGTCTTCCACAATCTCCAGGAATATCTTCACTGCCACTCCAGGCAGGCGCCTGCTGGGCCAGGCCAAGATATACAGTCCTGGCCCCCATGATGGAGCTTGGGGAGGAGACTCAGCTTACCTCCTCAGCTGGGCCTGTCAAGAGCCTTGGAGAACTTCTATACTTGGAGCACAGAACAAGCTTTGCATGCAAAATGTCACTTACCAGCCTGTCTCGCTTGGTGGCCCACTCCAGAGAGAGCAGTGGTGACTTAGAAATAGAGGACGCTTTGGTCTGCATGATGGGGTTGAAGGACCACACCTTGATGACCCCATCTATGTCTAAGCTGGCAACTCTCCGACCAGAGCAGTCCACTCTGTGACAGGACAAAGGGGGTGTTAGTGTTCTGGCCTCATCCTCTCTGTCCAAGAGTGATACCATCACTTTCCCAACTTTCCAAATGCATTAAAAATAATGCTCAAGGCCGGCCCTGAAAGAATACATGCAGAATCGTTCATGGCTCATCTTTCGGACGAAGTAAAGCCTGGTGAGCTGACTTGGATATCGGGAGCCTACGTAAATGTGGAAGGCCCAATTCCCAAGAGTTGCCCTTTGGCCTCCACACACATGTGTACATTCATACGCACAACGAGCACACATACACACAACAAGAAATACATAAATAAACAGACAAATGGAAAAGCAATGCACACTGTCTGCGTAGTGAACTCGAGATGAAGTGCCTTCTGAGATCTGGAGCTTCCCCCATTAGGCTCCAGTTCAATCCAAGGGTCAACACAGATCAGGAAACAGGAAGCTGCCTACGCTTCCAGGGCACACTCCCTCAGAAGTTGTTCTTCAAGGCCATGCTTTTACTATGTTTAAATATAAACTCACATGGTAAAAAATTCCACGCACGTACTAACATAAAGCAAATAAGACTCAGTGGTCTGAGGGAGAGTACTACAACAGCAGCATCCAACAGGCGTCTATGACCCTTTCAGGGAAGCCTGCTGCCACCAACATTCTCACACAGTCTAGAATCCCCACCCCCAACTCCCGGGCCCACCTGCAGTGCATGATGGATGAATGATGCTCCCCATATTCCTCCTGGCTCAGAACTATGAAGGGCTGCTCGGAGTGGCCTCCCTCAGAGCCTGCTGTGGACACTCGGGTCAGCGACTCTACTGGCCCTATGTGGAGTTCCGGGCAGGGCTCAGCCTCTGGGCCACTGCCTTCCGGCTTCTTCTCTGTACACTGTGACCAGCAAAGCAGGGACATGTCAGCTTAGAAAGGGTCCCCTCCACCACAAGAGCATACTAGACAACTATGAGTGGTCATGGCCACAGGAGGTCAGCTCTGAGCTTGAGAGCGATGCACAGTTCCCCTGGAAGAGTGGGGTGCCTGCTTCCTGGAGACTGCAATCCCCTCACAGGCCCTGGTTGGGGAGAAGGCTAGGCTTGTCCTCTCTGATGGGACTGGGGATGGCTGTGTTTTGGTGTAGGCCAAACAGACGGTAATGTCCCAGTTAGATTTGCTATTGCTGTGATGAGACACCATGACCAAAGCAAGTTGAAGAGGTTTTATTTGGCTTATGCTTTCCACATCACTTTTCAACAGATGGAAGTCTGGACAGGAACCCAAGCAGGACAGGAACCTGGAGGCAGAAGCTGATGCAGAGGTAGTGGAGGGGCGCTTGCTCTTTATGGCTTGCTCAGCCTGCTCTCTTATAAAATCTAGGACCACCAGCCCAGGGATGGCACCACCCATAATGGGCTGGGCCCTCCTACATCAATGACCGACTAAGAAAAATGCCTTACAGCAGCGGTTGTCAACCCACAGGAGTCACATATCAGAAATGAAAATTCATAACGCTAACAAATACAGTTATGAAGCAACAACAAAATAATTTTGTGGTTGGGGTCACCGCAGCGTGAAGAGCTGTATTAGAGTTGCGGCGTCAGGAAGGTGGAGAACCACGGCTCTATCAGGCTTGCCCACAGCCCCATCTTACAGAAGCATTCTTTTCAGTCCAGCTTCCTTCCTATCAGGTGACTGTGGCTTATGTCAAACCGTCATAAAAGCAGGCAGCATGACTGAGCTTCATACACAAACACATCACTGTTAAGCTACAACCTTTCCTTTCTTGTTCATCCCCGAGATCACACATTAAGACATCACAATATAAAACATTTCATAAACTTAAAAAGTCCACAGCTTTACAAATTCAAACACTCTAGAAGTTGTCTCTTTAAGGATATCTAGTCTTAAAATCCAAAGTCCTGTAAAACTCCAAGATCTTTTTTTTTTAAGTCTTTCAACTGTGAACTCCTGTAAAAATAAAAACAAATTAAATACTTTCTTACTTCGAGAGGCAAGAACCAGGGCACAGTGATGAGAATCTGAACAAAGCACACCAAACTCCAACAGTGTAAATAACTCCATGTCCAACATGTGGGATCCACTCATGACCTTCTGTGGCTCTGCCCTCAGCACACAGTCTTCTACGCTCTGCTGGCTCCACTGCCCGCTGCTGCGATCTTGGTGGTCATCCACGGTACTGGCATCTCCAAATTGCTGGGGTCTTTGCTGCCACTGGGCTGCACTCTCACCAATAGCCTCTCAAAGGCTCTCTTCATGGTGCCGAGCCTCAGCTTCTCTGCATGACCCCTTCAATCCTGGGCCTTCAAATGCTACTGAAGCTGCATCTTCACGAATAGTCTCTCCTGGCCTCTCACAGGGCCAGACCTCAGCTGCTCTCCATGACCCCTTCACACCTTCAAAACCAGCACCACCTGGGGGACTCTTACCATGCCAAGTTCAGCTGGCCGCCAGGACAAGGGACAGTCTTGGCCGCCTCTGGAACACAGCTTCTGTGTGCTGACTCTCAGGGAACACTTCCCAGAAGATTTCACCACAGTGATGCTGGTCTCTTTTTAATCACCATTAATTCCTCAGCTTCATCTGGCCAGCATCAATTGTCCCAGTAAAGCAAAGGTTTCACTTAAATGGTGCTGGTCCCTTATAAGTCGCAGCTGATTCTGACCCGACACCACAAAATATTAATTCAAAATTGCAAATACGCAGTGGCTCTAATAGTCTTTAAATAACTCTCAAATCTCCTACTGAAGCATCATAAGCCAGGCCTCCATTTATCTCAACATTCATTTCTCCCAAGCTCCCACAGAACAGCATTGAACACTCAATGGATCTTCTAGCCCAAAGTTCCAAAGTCCTTCCACAATTCTCCCAAAACCAGTTTCACTGTTCAGAATCAAAGGAAGTCAGGACAGGAATCAAACAGGGTAGAAACCTGGAGGCAAGAGCTGAATTGGAGGCCATGAGGAGTACCATGGCTTGTTCCCCTTGGCTTGCTTAGCCTGCGTCCTTACAGAACCCAGGGTCACCAGTCCAGGGTGGCCCCACCTAAAATGGGCTGTGTCCCTCTCCCATCAATCACTAATTTAAAAAAGGTCCTACAGACTTGTCTACAGCCCAGTATTAGGGAGGCATTTTCTCAATGGAGGTTTCTCCCGGGCCGATGACTCTAGCTTGTGTCAAGCTGACATAATCTAGCCAGCACAAGTAGGGAACAGAGTTTGATGGGAGCTGACTGTGGGTCAGCCTCCGTGCTGAGTGGCTCACGGCTAACCCTAACTTACTTCCAGATGGTGCCATTACTACCCCACTTACAGCTGTGGGACTGGACTGAGGCAGAAGTTATGCCTCTTCCCCGAGAGCACTGGCTGACAGAGGGAATAACATGGAGTGAACTAGATCTGTCAAAATGAAGCCTGGCCCTGACAGTACACCCATGACAGCTAGCATATCCTCCTGATGTGGAGACCAAGAAAACCGAGGCCAGTGGCCCGGCATGAAGACAGGCCTGAAAACCTCAGCGACAGTCCAGCACCTACGTCCCTGTGGCACCAAGTGTCCTTTACCACAATCCCTCAGTGCTCACCCAGATAGAGCCAAGAGCTACCGCACACTGGCCACCTGGAGGCCCTGATACCCTTCCAGTTACCCCTCAGGGTAACAACACCCTAACGGAGGAGCTGCAGAAGCTAAGGGACTGTCATAGGACTCCGAAAGCAGCCTGAACCCTCCAGAACATCACAGTGTGTGCTCACCACCACCCTAGTGATGGAATACTAGACTGCTAGCAACAGGGCCCAATGGGGAGAGAGTGTCCAAGAGGTGAGCCAGTAAGTCACTGGGGCTTCAGGCAGAAACAGCTGGCACCATCAGGAAGAACAGATGCTGTCTCACAATCCCAGGGCAAGGGGCCCCGTCTCCAGGGCTCCCAACAGGGAAGCTATGGCTGGTGAGCAAGTACATGGCTGTCAGCACAACAGCCACACAGTGGGACTCCAGGGGAAGCAGAAGGAAGAACTGCTGTGGGCCATCGTGTCAGACTCTGAGGAGATCAAGTCTCAAGTGCTGTGCCATTCGGACACACACAGGTCAGCATGGGAAGGACTGGTATGTGGGGTCCCCAGAACTTACAGAGACCTTTCTGCCTCCACTTGAGGAGAAAAGCAGGCAAAACAGAACTCAAGTACCACAGCATGATAACAACCAAATTGGCTAGAGCAGGCCCTGCTTGACAGCAGAACTGAGGAACCCAGAGGATCAGCAGCCCGGGCACCCTATACCTGGGAGGAGGAGGTAGAGAGCAGCTCCCTCCTCTCCTTGCCGTGGTCCTGCAGACGCCGCTGTCGCTGATGTGTCCAGCTGGCCTCCCCAGAAACTGGCCCACTTGGAAGGCTCTTGCCATCCTTGGCCCCAGGCACCGGGTCCTTTCCCTTGGTAGCCTACAGGATGAGAAGCGGGCTGTGAAAAGTCTCTTTCAGGCTGTCCAGGCAGTAACTGCACCAGGAAGAATGCAAACTCAAGTGAGCAACTGCTCTCCTCACCAGCCCCGAGGAAATGTCTTCCCAGGCTGGCCTGGGCAGGAGGCGAAACCAAGGCAGGCCTCCAGACTGAGCTACTCTTTGCTTGGTCACCTGCTGGCCTCAGCTTGCACGCTTATCTGACAGAGGCAGAGATAAGCCCTTTGAGCCAACAAGAACAACCAACTTTTGTTAGAGTGAAGGATCCCAGTTCTTACTAGCAGGCCAGTTCCTACACTGGGTAACATCAGCATTTATACATAACAACATTTGGACACACACACAAACACACACACCAGCCAATCTCCTCTATAGCAAAAAAGAAACACAGCACAGTCTGTTGTTTGAGGTCACCCACAGGACTAACGTGGCAACTGTGAACATACAGTAAAATGGGCTGGGGTGGGAAGGGCACTCAGTGCCATAGCACTTACCTAACAGTGTGTTCAATACCAAAAACAACAAAACAGAACAAACAAAAAAGCCAGGGCCATTTGATTTGAAAATGACTAAACTACCAGACATTTTTAACAGAACTATCTCAAAACTCAAGGTTCTTCGTGCCAGATAAATTAGAAAGGAAAGACACTGAAAATTCTGACCTTTTTCCACACCAAAAGTGTTAAGGTTCAAATCCATGGCAAAGGGATGACTCTAGTAACCTCCACCTACCCAAGACATATCCCTTTCCATATGTAGCAGGAGGCGAAGAAACTGTTAGCTGCAAGTGCTGACACAGGGGGCTACCCTGGAGTGCAAACCCTCATGACACAATCTACGGTTCTCCTATTTACTGACCCGGAGGGCAAGGAGTAACACCCCAAAGCTGTCCGCTGACCTCCACAACACATGCACACACACGTCTGTCAGTTGTCTGTCTGTCGTCTCCCTCTCTCTCTCTCTCATACACACACACACATTTTAATCTGCACCGAGATCCCACTGTATACACACCATGCTGGCAACAGTCCCAGGCTGGCCCCAGAAGCTGCTGGTGAGGCTGTGGAGAACCAGGACCTCTCATCCATTCCTGATGGGAATACAAAACAATAAAACCCAAAAGGAGATGGTGGAGAAGAAAGACTTCTTCATGCTATCCTTTCAGCTGGCCAGTGAGGTGGAAAGTGGGTAAGAACAAAGAGGCTAAAACATAAGCGAAGGTGGAGCCGCAATATAGTGAAAAATCTTCCAAAACGCTGGCTGACAGTTTCTGTGTGGACAGGAAGCTAGAGGGACGGAAGATGCTGGGAGAACCGTGTGCTCACTAGATGACGGCACCTGCCCACAGGAGACTCGGGCCCCTGGAGAATTTCCCTCACACACCCTCACACCTGCACAGGCAGCACTCTGCCTAATGACAGCTACACAAGCGAGTGCAGGGCTGAGGGCTAGATGAGGCCGCAGGAGCAGCGAGCGTCCGCAAGGACAATGCTGACGTCAGCCACTCTCATCCTGCTAGAGGCTGGGTGCTCCTTACCAAACAGGTAAGACTAAAACCATTGGGTTTCAGTTTTTCAGGTTTTAGCATCTTTGCATACTTACTATGAAATATCTTAGGAATGTGACCCATGTCTAAATATAAAATGCATTTATGCTTCATATACTTTCAATACATACAGCATAAAGGTATAAAATATATCTTTATATTATTATATGTTACATATAATAATGTGATATTACATAATAATAACATATTACTATATCAATTATATATCACTTGTATATATAAAATCTTATATAACAGTTTTAAAGAGCTGGGAATTTAGTGATAGGGTGTTGGCCTTTCATGTGCACAGCCTTGGATTTAGACCCTAGCCTGGAAAACAAATAAAAAGAAAGAAAGAAACAAACAAACCCACCCCAGATACTCTGGCTCCCACATCCCTGGGAAGACCCAGAGAGATGGTAGCCAGAGGGTGAAAGCCTGATGACCCGAGTTAAATCCCCAGAACCCACGGTGGAAGGAGACAGCTGGTTCCTGTAAATGTCCTCTGACCTCTACACATGTGTCATGGTATGTGTTCAGGTGCATAGGTGAACACGCAATAAGAATGATAATAATGATAACAAAATTTTTATCTTTAAAAAGAATAAAGCAGGAAATAAAAAGAGGTCCTTCCCTCACATGTCAGGAAGGCAGCAGCATCTGATATGTTACCATGCTGGGGCCCCAAAACTTCTATTTTCCAAATTAAAAATATAAATGAGTATTAAGAATGGGCATACAGTAAAATCAGTGAGGCCTTTCAACAAGAGTCACTGATACCAAGAGAGCCATGGGCCCAAGTGTGACCTCTCAGCCACTACTGAGGAAGAGCATACAGCATCCTTCAGCTCTAACTGTGGGGTTCAGGAGATAGCAATATGGCAGGTATCTGTGGAAGGCAGTTGTCTACGAAGCACCTCAGTAAACACGCAAGTGCGTGCTTACCTATAAATATGCACAACTTTTTAAAAAATATTTTCTGTGACATAATTCTTCAGTGGAGGGTTTAATGACAAAGCTCATAAAGATTCTAACTAGTATAGGGGTTGGAAAGATGGGTCAGTGGTTAACAGCACTAGCTACTCTTGCAGGTTCAGTTCCCAGCACCACATGGAGCCTCCCAACTGTCTGTAATTCCAGTCCTGGAGTAGCCAACACACTCTTCTGGCCCCTGCAGGTACCCCAGGTCCATATGTGTTACACATATATACATGCCCGCAAACACACATAAAATAAAAGAGCTTTAAAACAGTCCTAACCAGTGGGCTCATACAGCATTCAAAGGGCCTAAACTATATCCAGCCATAATCTACCTGGTTCCCAACAGTTGAGGAAAGGTGTCTGCAGCCTGTCTTTTGTTATGTGCTCCTTCTGGAGACAGAAACACAGTGACTTACTTATCAATTCCTCGGCAGACACAGGAGGACTCCAAAATTCTTCCCAGAGAGCTGTCCAGCTTTGGTGGGAAATGGGTCTCACCTGAAGGCCAAGGCCATCCAGAAGATAGGACCTCATAAAGCACAAACTATAGATAGACACCTTTCCTGTCTGGCCCAGCTCCCTGGGCACAGGCCCAAGCCAGCGTCCTTACCACTGCTGTCTCAGCAAGGAGGAGGTAATTTGCAGAGGCTGTAGGTGCTTTGCTTTGTGACAGCCAATTAAGGGCTATATCTCAGTAATGAGGTAATTCCCACCAGTGTCCTGGGGCTCACTAAGTGGGTGTGAAAGGTCCAAAATGACCGCTCCGGGGAAGGGTGCAGCAGAGTGGAAGCCCCTAAAGCCAGCTGTTACTGTCACAGAAATGCCCCCACCTACAGTTTCTCTTTTTTCTGTAGGCCCTCTGCGCTAAGACCAACTATATTATCTTCCTGCTGGAAGTGCTCTTCGAAGGATCAGAGCAGAGCAGAATTTAAAAAGTTGATGCCGTATTCTAGACAAACAATATCCATGTTTCCTCATATAGTGTTTTGTGGGTAAAATTTTAAAAACTTAAAATTCAGTGTCCAAGCATGTGCGTGTGCATAGAAGTGTGCCTTGAGTGTGCCTGACGTGTTGACTCTTGCTGTTACAGATCCCAAAAGACCTTGGGAGCTGTGGTTTTACTCCCAATTCTGCCTCCGATTTCTACTGAACGCCTGGAGAATGTTCACAATGGTGTGAAGCCAGATGTGATAGCTCTGCCCTTTAATTGCAACACTCGGAAGGCTGAAGCAGGCAACTGTCAGAGTTCGGATCAGACTGAGCTATACAGTATGGGACCCTATCTCAATAATAACAATAACTACAACAACAGCAACAATAACAATAATTCTATGAACATTTTGGTAACAGTGGCCGTAATTTCAATGACCTATCACAAGAAGGCAAAATGCTGTTAACAAAATGTACAATGCTGTATGTAATTAATATGTAAAGTAGGAAAGTCTAATAATTTTATATATTGCTCATTTAACAACAAAATACCAT
The DNA here is from genome assembly GCA_028658305.1 of Pachyuromys duprasi. NCBI lineage: Eukaryota > Metazoa > Chordata > Mammalia > Rodentia > Muridae > Pachyuromys > Pachyuromys duprasi. The sequence goes on from CM053763.1 coordinate 7,816,005, forward strand.
TTACATTTTCTGTGTGCTCATCCTTTAACAGCCTGAAAGGAAGACAAATTCTGCAGTGGCCATTCTGGGGAAAGATTGAGGCTGACATGCACTGGCCAAGCAAGCTAGTGTAGGGCCTGTGTCAGGCCCACAGGATCCACAGGAACATGCTACCACGTCACAGGATGTGCCGCTGCTGCACACATTTGACACTGGTGAGAGAGAACTCTACCACACTATCCAAACATCAGCTGTGACAAAGGGACAGACATTATAAAGTCCCCCTGAGTGAGGAGCCCATATGTGAAGGATGTCAAGCCATGGCAACAGGAGTAAACAGAGGTGGGGTAGACAGGGAAGCTCGATGTGGAAAGACTAAAGGGCTGTTCTACACAAGAAGCCCCATTCTGTGCACTTGGGAGGGCAAGCCATGGTCATCAAAGGTCAGCTAAAGGGCCTTTATGAAGAGACACACAAATGCCCCTTGGGCAACAGTGAGGGAGAGCCGTGTCACAGGAACTGATGTATAGGAAAGGGGAGGGGGTGACCTTGAAATCTACTTCCAGTTCTAAAATTCTGTTGTTCCCTTGAACCTAAAATCTACTAGTTACTGATAGAATTGAAACAAACGCCAAGCCTAAGTAATCTACCATAGGCTGAAAAAAAGAAACGAGTCTGCTGGGACTTGGTGCAGTGGGTAAAGGACCTGCCACATGAGCATGAGTGAGGGCCTGAGGCCTCCACACCCACACTGAGCTCCACATGAGCATGAGTGAGGGCCTGAGGTCTCCACACCCATGCTGAGCTCCAGGTGCAAGAGACACTGCTCAAAACATCAGAGCGGCAGATTCACTCAATGTCACTCTCTGCCCTCTGTATGTACATACATAAACACACACTCACATACACATACACTGTAAGAGACACATTCAGATAAAAAGTTAAAAATACTTCCTTAATTCCTTTTCCCCCTAGAATGTAGACCGCTGTGGTCACTATTAAGGATCTGGAAAGTGCGCAGTGACTCAGCTTTGGCTCAGTTGGATTTCAGAGGCAAGCTAACAGATGCTTCCCCGTAAACTGCACATTCTTACCCTCACCTCTGACTGTACACTGCACACAAAAAATACACCATGCCAGTCAATCTTACTACGTGACCCGTAATTCCTGAATGTGTCAAAAGCAGCCTTTCAACCGAGTGAAGCTGCATTTCAAGAGACTCAACGCACCACCCACCATCTTTCAAGCTTCTAAAATGCTGCTTGGTGAGAAAGCCGCAGAAAGCAAACAGCAGAGAAGTCCTAGCCGCATTCTAAAAGACCTGAAGTTGTGCTGCTCAGATGTGAACTTTCAGAAAAGCAATTGCAGAGGTAGCCAGGCTTGATTTCTGCCTGTTCCCACCCTCGCGGATGCTCAGGTGAGTCACATAACACTATGGGATTCCTGGGACCTCCCGGAAGGAGCCCAGCTCCTACTAAAGCACACTGTTTGGCCTCTGCTGGGCACGGCTGATACCAAGGGCATTCTTGTCGGCTCAACTGTCCCTCCTAGGGCGTCAGCACTAATGATTATCCCAAGCAAACTGAGGAGGGTTTGAATGTTCTGAGTAGGGAACAGTAAGCCAGAAGTAAAAAGAAAGTTGCCTGAGTCCTTACTCTGTCTCCCCAGGGTGCTGCACAGTGTCTCCAGCTAAACAATTCTAACTCAGACACTGTCCTGTGGCAATCTACTACAGAGCCCAGGCATCCTAGGCACAAGCAGCCATCCTAAACTGGTCTGCCATTTACACTCAAGGGTGGTGGAGGAGGAAAGGACAGGCCGACAACTGGCCTTTTCAGTAACTCTGTCAAACACATGAAAAGAAAAAGCAGTAGGGCCAAAACTCTGAGTCCATTAAGCTTGCAGACACCTCGAGCATGCTATGAAGGTGCTCTACTGAGCCACATCCCCACTAGGCATCTCCAAAAGTGGTGAATTCTGACAGACTCCGCCAGAACAGCCCCTCGGAGGAGGACAACCCCTCAGTGGGACTCCTGGCTGCTCTGGACATAAGTTGGCATCAAAGGCCTCTCACTATGTAACACAAAAAGTAAAGAATGAAAGAAGTCCTTCACAACATCAGCAAACACCAATGTTTGAGTGAGAGACACACACTTAATTTACTGTTTGGCCAAACACGCTTGTATCACTCAAAATTCAAAATTCCAAAACTGTCAGAATTCACACTAAAGCTACCTACACACTCAAAACCTCCTGTGAGCTCACAGGAGATCTGAGCAAAGGAAAGGAAGCCCACTCCCTGCTGCCATCCAACACTTCACTAGTGGGGTGTGGCAGGCTTGGAGCTGTCACGGAGGCACAGGGTTGCTGGAGGACAAAGCTACTTGGGGCTGGGAAGCCAAGAGGGTCTGAGGTTCAGGAAGATCCACGGTCAGCATATCCACACACTCTGTCTGCCATCTCAGCCTTGCCCTGCCAGCCAGAGGTGACATGGGAAAGGGGTTCACTACAGGGATTTTGTGGGTTCTTTCCCCCAATTCCTCCTCTACAGTTTTATCTCTGTTCTCATCCTGCAAAGACATCACTGGTCTGTAAGGCTGTCAGGGGCATGGGAGGGTTGCAGGGAAGGGAGAAGAAAGGAAAGGGGAAATGAATTTGGGATCTCATAACACATCCAGAATTCAGCTCTGAAAAGAGGAACCACAAGTCCATGTGTGACAAGGGGTCCTGGATGAAGGTGTGAGAATAAGCAGCCAGAGGCATCTTGACAAACACTAGTAAGGCAGGGCCCACACTTACCTGACTGCTGAAGGACTCTTTCTTGGCTGAACTCTGGGCTTGAGGGGGCCCTTGGGCAGGTGACAATCTTGAAGGGCTCTTCTTACCCTGAGGCAGCAGTGAGGACAGGAACCCCCCTCGAGGCGACTGGGAGAGGGAGGCAGCCCTCTGGCTGCACACCAGTGCTCTGGCCAAGAAAACATACCACAGCATTAGGGCTGGAGGAGAACAAGGGAGATCCAGAACAGAGCTCCCGGCTGAGGTCAGTGACTTGGGCCTTCTCCAGGTGCTGAGACCTGCGCTCGGAAAGTAGTGTGGCCCTGGGTACCATTTCCTAAGCAAAGAGTCAGGAACTCCTCTGACCCCAAAGTGAAATCTGTGGCTGTTCTTAGACATAGGAAAGCTCAGAGCTGTCCTGCGCGATGGCTGCTGGCTGCGCATGCTACTGTGTTAATCCTAATGGAGATGAGCTGGGGTGAGAGAGGACACACTACAAAGACTAAGCATGAAGAAAACTGTAGGGGAGCTCACTATGCTTGATTGCCATTTATTTACTAGGCATTGGAATAGTTTGAGAATGAGGTTAAATAAAATATGCCACTAAAATGAATTCTGTGCATCTCCTTTTACTTTAGCCACACATCTAATAAAAACCTTCTCATTACATTTCTGATTGACACCTGACTTTCAGCTACAGAGCTCAGACTTCTGCTTCAATGGCTGGGTTTCTTTTAGGTCACTTAAACTTCTCTCCCATACCACCTACCTCTTTACATCCTCAGCAGCTTCTCCTGGGTAAGATGCCCACCTGCGGTGACCAGTCTTCCATCCTATGAAGCAGCTTCCCTTGACCCAACTAATGTGGACCCTGACACCGCTGTGCAGTTCCCGATCCCAGAAGAACCTCAGAGAATAGGGACCTTACATATACAACTTGGAACCAGGTATGCGAAAGCCCTCTGTGGCAATTCTGCCTTAGAAGACAGAGGGCGCCACCAGCGACAGCAACCCTCCTTCCTACCCACAATCCCTCGAGCACACTCACAGCTCTGAATCCCCAAGACGATCCATACTGGAGACGTAAGGTGGCAGTTTGTGCTGGACTAAGGCCTCTTCTTCTTCTTGCTGTTGCTCTTCCTTCTTCAGCCGATGGATTTCAGCTTGCAATGCAAAAAGCTATGGAGGGGCAAAGCCCAGTTAGCCAGTGACTTCACATGACCTTCCCTCTACTGAGGGAGCTTCCCAGACACACCACATCCAGACCCAGCCATAAAGAGCATCGCTGTTCATCAAACAATGGGAAAATAAAAGAGCCACACCGGATGAGTTAAGAAAGCCAAACACCCTCAGATAGCCATAACCACTGTGGGGTTTTTCCTTTTCATCATTCGATTTACTTCCTCTTACTTCACTTGTTTCTTCCTGAACTCATAGAAGGGAAACCCTGCTTTGTATTTGGAATCTACAAAATGAGCCTTTGAAACTTGGAGAGAAAAACATTTTTAATGATTATGGTATTGCAGCATCTTTAGTCCTTAGCTGAAGATAACAATGCAACATCCCAGAATCTCAGCCCCCCAAATGGCTTACAAGCTTCCTTTTCCCAACAGTATCACTGACAGAGACTGACAAGCTGGGAGCCTCCTTGGGCAAGCACAGGCGTCCTGGACCCCTTCCTTTATCAAGTGTGTTGCTGAATCAGAACTTTACCTGGCTTATAAACAGAGTATGAGTGACGACATAGGAAAAACACTGGGAAGATGACTGACAGCTGGAGCTGGAGGAATGGCTCAGCAGTTAGAAGTGAGTGCTGCCCTTGAGGGCCCACATGAGGTGGGTCACGGGTTTATAACTCTTAACTCTGAGGGCTCTAACACTCTCTTATGGCCTGCATGCACGCCTACACCCACATACCACACATAGACTTTAAAGGAAAAATGGAAAGAGCCAAGTGTTGCAAACTCTTCCTTTTCACAGGTCTGTTTTTGTTGCCAGAGTGCTCAGGCGACAAACCTGATTTCAAACATCAATCTTACTTCTGGTTAGCACAGTTGGCACAGCCCCAGATCCTCAAGCGGGTGACACACTTTCATCTGAGAACAGTTCACCTTTTCTATATTTAACCAGTTCCCCACCGCTATCCAAAAGCAGAAGTACTTCCCTAAGAGCAAGGCTGCTCAGAACAAACCTTCTGACGCAGAAGCTCATTCTCTTCTTGGACCTGGTTGGTCCTCTGGTACTCAGCATCAAAGTTCAGGATCACAGGAACCGGTGTGCAGAGTTAAAGAGTAAGTCTCTTCCCAGCAAGATTTCAAAGTCCTTCCCAGGCAAACATTCAAATCTGAGACACGAGGCACAGAGGACAGAACTGCACCGTGAATAGGAAAGAGTCTCTTCCAATCCCTGAGCCTGTTACTCCAGACCACCTCACTCTTTTGGACTCAAAAACACATGACAGTTTGCCTGGCCAGCTCTTACATAAGACATAAATCCAAACTTAGGCAATTTCCCCCAGCGCCAGCAGTAAAGAGCTAATAGTCAGTGAACTTCACAGTCTAAGCTTTAGCGAGGTCTGTGCCAACACCCAGCTAAAAGCAATACTGGAAACAGAATCCGCCACTAGGCTTCTCCCTTCTCCAGGCAAAAATTTAAATGGATAAATCACTCTGTAGATTTATCATTTATACATAGCTCATGACCCTGAGAGCTCCTATACTCCAGCTGGTCCTTCCCAGCTGTGGCCCAGAGTTCTGATGGAAACACAGAGCAGGCAGGGCCTGTCTTAGGGAGGCAAACTGTAGCTCCGATGTGTATGACCTAGTTTGCAGGGTCATGACCGCTTTTGTACAGAAAAGATAGTAAGCAACAGGTTCCAGCTGCCCTGGAGGGCCCATGTGGTCATGCTAAGTTCTTTGGAAAGTTCTCAGGAAGAAGAGGAAGAGGAGAAGAGAAAGGCAGATCTGGTGAAGGCTGATTCACACTTATCCACAACAGGAAGGAAAAAAAACAGCAAAGGCAGGAACCTCCCTCGGAAAATATCCCTCCCAGAGGTTAGACAGCTCCAGCGTGTGGGCCTCTACCACACCCACATTTATCAGGGCCTTACCAGGCATTCCCATTTCAAATGAGACTGCCTTCTCCCCTAGATTTTCAGCCTAGAAAGTGTGAACAAAGAGACATAGTCTCACATCAGATCTTGAGCCTTCAATAATATAGTTGTAGGCAGTGAGCTACAGTGTCATTTTCTCTCCCTATTTCTCTCCCTCATCCCCTCCCCTCTCTGTCTATCTCAAACACTAGAATACATGGTCTTAAAATTGCTCTATACTCTGGCAGGTTGAGGCACACTGGCAGAAAGTTGAAGCTCAAGAAGTATGTTCATCTGCCACCAAACCCCAACAAAATCAAACATGCACAGAGAGGGTACTCTCAAGTGGGGCTGCTCCGAACCCTTGAGTTGACTGACTGAGCCAGGTACCAGCACCCAGAAGCTGCCAACTTCCCTGCCCATGTATATCAGCTATTACTGACAGCTCAGATGCAGAACTAAGAATTATGACTCCTTGGACTCCTGACAAAATAACCACAATTTGTCCAGTCCCTCACATGACACTGCCAGAGAGATATGGGTATTTTATGAAAGAAATGGCTGCATCATGAGCAGTGGCCCCTGATCGCAGCCTGGGTACTTCAGACTACACTGCAGCCACAGGCAGCAGAAAGGATATGCATGCACTGAAACAGGACGCTCAGGAAGTTGTGCAGAGAAACAATGAAAGTGTCAGCCCACTGTCGGGAAAAGTAGGTAGCGAAGGTGGGGTTGGTGTCTGGGGATGGCAAGAAGGGCAGGACGAACCAATCCTTCCACTCAGCTTGGTTCTGGAGTTCTGTGGCCTGCTTTGCAAAGAATTCCTGTGCCTTGTCATTTCTATTTGTCTGCCAAGATACAAAGGAGGGTGCAAAGGAGGGGAGAGAGACAAGTCCACAGGTTAGGTTCTTCACTCTGGCAGAGCAGGCAGTCTTTGAATATCTCCTGGCCAGGAACAAACCAATATCTATAAACTCCACAACATGAAGGAAATCATCAGCCTTTTCTCATTTCAAAGCTGATTAATACTAAAGTTCTGGGGCTGGGAACAGCTCTGTTATGAGAGCATTTGTCTTGAAAGCAGAGAGTGCTGGGTTCGAGCCCTAGCACTGAATAAAACCAGGCATGGTGGCACACGAAACATAGAGGCAGAAGGATCATCCTCAAACACATATCAAGTTCAAGGCCACCCTGAGATACATGAGATCCAGTTTCAAAAGCAAAAGTAAACTGAGGTTCTAGTGACAAATGCCATCTTGAAAACTACTCCCTGATTGATGCTCAAATAATCTAAATAGTTCCCCAAATCAGCTACATTAAATTTTGTTTTTTCCAAGACAGGGTTTTTCTGTGCAGCCTTGCCTGTCTTGGAACTCACTCTGGAGACCAGGCTGGCCTGGAACTCAGAGATTTACCTGCCTCTACCTCTGGGATTAAAGGCATATCCCACCACTGTCTGGCTACAGATACATTTTTTTTATTCACAGTTTATATTTTTTAAAATGCTACACAAGTTTACATGCTCAAAACCAAAGAGACATAGAACTGGGGAAAACAAATCAGATGATCTACAGATAACAGGACATGGGGGCAGGGGACAGTCAAAAACAAGAAGTACCTGGATAGTATAGACAAGATAGAAGCGGAACAGGCTGGTTTTCAGTTTGTTGATGGTAGGTCGATAGATGTCCTCCAAACGACTGAAGAGCCTTCGTTCCAGGTAGCTCCAATAATCCCGAAGGGCGGCCAAGTCATATACCTGCATCAGCTGTTGCAACTGGTCCACAATCTTGTCCACCTGGTAAGAGACAGCATCGTTGGCAGTGGCCAAAGAAAAAGGACATTCCCACCTCACTACAGATAGTACTGTTTTGTATTCTTCCTGGGGCTCCCAGATGTAAAGAAATACATATATATCAGTTGGCAATCTATAAAATTTCCAAAATATGTTAACATAACAGCTTTTAATTATTTTCTGATGCTTGAGATAGGGCTTGATGCTCTGGCAAGTTCGGAAATTCCAGTAAGCAAGAGCTCTGGCTCTAGGTGTTGGATCTCCTTGACCAATTTGGCAATGTCACTTCTACTGTGTTCTTGATTGCCTCACATTGTAAAAATAAATAAGAGCAATAGATCATGAGACACTCTCCAGGTCCTCCACCCAGCTTCACATTTTCCGGATTCCAAGAAACAGCTACCTGAGCCTCAGCGGCTGTTCCCTTCAGCCAGACAATCAAACCAGAGTAGACAATCTGAAAAATGTTTCGGCTACCGACATCCATCCAAGAGGACACTGCAGCAGAGAGATGCTTTGCTTTGCCACCTAGTAACCACTAACCTCCCGTGGCAAGAACCAATATCCTAAATTCCCTTCGATGCTCACTACCTCCCTCAATCCATCTGACCAACTCCAATTTAATTCAGTACATACAAGCAAATCATAAGCAAATTCCAAGGACCTCGCAATGGAAAATTGTATCAGAAAAGTTTGTGTTTTAAAAAGTGCAGAGAGGTCTTCCTGAACTGCAGAAGGCAAATTGTCAATGCCATTCTATACAACCCCAAAGACCTGAACCCAGCTGGCGTTCCGGGTGCAGCCCCCTTTGGTCCCGCTGAAATAGAGAGCCAATATTTGAATATTTCTTCTGCCAGAACTCAGCTCTTAGAGCGTCGAAGCCACGCGGGCCAACCATTGGCCGGCACCAGCTGAGAGAGGCTGGAGTGAAGCCCTGGACCAGGAAGCAGGGACCTGAGCCCCGATGCTCCCGACTCACTGAGCAGCTTCAGGCAAGTCACGACCCTCCCCCGGCCTCAGTTCCTCCTACGCCGCGGAGGGCCAGAGTCCCCTACCACGCAGTGACAGCGCCGCCCTCGCCCGGGAGGGCAGGGTTGCAGCAGGAGGCCCGCTCCCCCGAGCCGCCTCTGCCGCCCCCGCGGGCCACTCACCCGGAACCCCTTCTCTTTGTCCGCCTTGATTTCGGCATCCAGCTGTCGCAGTGTGTGCGTGAAGCCACGGAAGAGCAAGTACTCCCGGACCAGCTCATCCGTGCGCTCCACCGCCTCCGCCATCGCTGCGCGCGCGCCGCTAGGGACTCCGGGCGGCTAGGGGTGGGGGGCGGGGCCTGGCGGGGTGGGGCGGAGCCCGGCTCGGGCGCCCTCTACGTCACGCCACAGGCAGCCTACCCATCGTGCGCCCCGCCGGCGCCCCGCCCCGCCGGCGCCCCGCCCCCGCCGGCGCCCCGCCCCTCACCCTCAGCCGGGCGCGTGCGGTACCCTCTGCTCCCGGGAGTTTTCTGCTAGGGCTCTTTTCTGCTAGAGTTTTCTCCTGAGTTGCTGACACCGCTGCCTCGAGCCGAGTAGCGCTGGACCTTGCCAGCGTTCCAGATAGTCACGGGGTGGGAAGGGAGTGAAGTTCCCAGCTGATTGGCATGACACTGCAGAATCTCTGGTCCTCTGTCCTCTTACAAATGGAGAAAATTGGGGCCACAACAGGTAAAGTGGCCATTGTGACGTCAACTCCTGCTTGCTTCCCCCCCCTCCTTTTTTTTTTTTTTTTTTTTTGGTTTTTGGTTTTTTTCCAGACAGGGTTTCCCTGTGTAGCCTTGGCTGCTCCATAGACCAGGCTGGCCTTGAACTCACTGAGATCCGCCTGCCTTTTCCTCCCATGCGCTGAGATTTCAGGCATGCACTCCCATGCTCGGCTCTCTCTTTTTCTTTTCTTTTCTTTTCTTTTCTGTGCAAGGGTTTGAACCCAAGGCCTCATACGTGGTAGGCAAGCATTCTACGGCGGAGTTGCAGCCCCAGCCTTTTGTCATTTGGTTTGGCTTAGGTTTTTGTCACAGGCTCACTATTGCCTACACTGGTCTTAAACTTGCATTAAAAAATCCGCACAACCAGGCCTGTCTAGCCCTGAGTTCCCAAGTGGGAAGTTAAGTACAACAATCAAGATGTACCACTTAGAGAACAAGCGCCAGTTTCAGAAGTGTGTGGCCTATGGTCCCAGTTTCTTCTTTGTTTTTTAATTAATTATATTTTTGTGAACATTTTTAAAACTCAGGAAAATTGTAAAACAACTTATATTTGTTTGCTCTGAATGACGTTCGCTTCCTCTTTTTTTATTTTTAGAAACGTGTTTGAAGTTTTTACCTTACTTCTTCAACTTTGAAATGGCAATGATAATTCCCACCTTGCAGAGTCATAATGAACATTTGCTAATACAGTGCATGAAGGCCAGGCATAATGGTGTGTACCATGGAGGCAGAGCCAGGCAGATCTCTGTGAGCTTGAGGACAGCCAGGGCAATACAGTAAGACCTCACTTGATTTAAAAAAAAAAAGCAACAAAAAGATGGATATATTTATGTATGTGTGTGGACATCCATGTGTCTCTGCTCACATGGGTGTCTCCTATCATTCTCTACTTATTGTTTCTGAGGCAGGGTCTCTCCATGGAGCTAGGACTCTCATTTTCCTGGCTAGGCTGGAAGCCAGCTAACTCCACAGTCCTGCTGTCGCTGCCTGACTCAGAGCTGACGCTGAAGTTATTTATAGGGACATCCAACTTGTTACATGGGTGCTGGGGCCCAAACTCTGGTCTTCATGATTGTGGAGCAAGCAGTCTTAACTACTGTGCCTCCTCTCCAGCCTCAACAGAAGTTTTATAATAAATGAAAATCAGTCTCTCTGTGCCCTCCGGAATGCCTTCAGGCACTCAAAATAGCTAGCTGTCTTTCCTACTTTCAGGGTTTGTTCAAATGTCATGTGTTAGATTTTTGTCTGTTTTCCTAACAAAATGTCACGAACTGGGGAGCTTTGAAACAACAGAAACTTAGTTCTCATAGTTCTGGTGCCCAGAAAGTTGAAAATCAAGGCTTGGATGTAGCAGAGTTTTTAGGATCAAAGGCAGGGTCCCTGAAGCTCTGTCAAGGTAAGTTCAGTCACACGTCTTCCATGGTCAAAAATAAATAAATAAATAAATAAATAAAGGCAGAGAAAGGAAGTTTGTTCAATGTGGCCATCTTGGAAAGAGGAATAAATTTTTCCAAGACTGCAGTGACCCCAAGCCTTTGCTGTCTTGACATGAGGTTCGGGTTGAAGTGAGGACAAGAAGTGTGCAAGCAGTCCCAGTCATGTGTCCTGCCCAACTCTGTCTCCTGCAAGTGTTGTAAATTCTCAGAAATAGTGAAAGCTCTTCCTGGGGGATAAGTTCCGCTTTTCAACCTCTCCCTTCCCCCAGCTCAGGATTCCCTGGGAAATGCCAATTCTTATGGAGGCATTGTTCGAACAGTCTGACAGGAAAGGAAGAGAGACACAGGAGTGTTGCTCTTTAGAATATATATTCCTTCCTGCACCAGCTCGGTCCACACCAGCAGATTCTTAAAATCCCGGTCTCCCAACACCTTCACGCTGCAGATTAAGTTACAAGAAACAGCATTCAGACCGTAAGAGCTGACGTCTTACAGGCCTCTGACTGCCCTTTACAGCCTTGCCTGCTTGTATTCTGTACCTATTACTCATTTTACAGAATGGTGAGTACCATCTTACAGAATTGGTGTTTTCCTCATTTAATGAATTGTCTGTCTCTCCTTTAATTAAAACATAAGCTGCATAGATGGAAGGAGAGATTATCATCTCTCTTGTTCAGTATTGTATCCTCAGAACTAAAATAGCATTTAGCGCATAGCAGATACACAATAAATATTTATTGAGGGCAATGTCACTTAGGGCCCAGCCACCTTCCAGCAAGGTCCTTCTGGGAGAAAACTGAGGAAACAGTCTCAGGTGGAACCTAAACCAAGGAGGTTTGAGTAGGCAACATGGGGAGCCAGAACACAGTCACACTACCTCACCCCCATAGAAGCACCTTTATACTGATGTCTACCAAATCTCCTCTCCATCCTAGGCCTTTCTCCCAAGCTACCTGATATTGCTGGGACCTTCCCATATGTCTATCCCATTCATGTCTCTAATTGACATCATTACCTCAGGTCCAAAGCATGTATAAAGACTGTAAGTTCAAACCTCTGATTGAGGCTTACAAAAAAAAAAAAACCAAACAAACAAAAAAACAAAAAAACCACAGTAATCACCCAAAGAAAGAAGTTAAAACCAGTACACACAACTAGAGAGGTGGCTTAGCAGCTAAGAGCACTAGCTGCTCTTGCAGAGGACCCAAGTTCAGCTTCTAACATTCACATAGAGGTTTACCAACCATCTGTAACTTTGGTTCCAAAGGTTCCAATGACCACCTCTGGCTTCAGTGGGCACCAGGCACACTCATGGTACACATACATATGTGCAGGAAAATATTCATGCACATAAAATATAAATAGATCTTGCCAGGTATGGTGCCACACTTCTGTAATCCCAGCACTCAGGGAGGCTAAGGCAGGTGGATCTCCATGAGTTTCAGGCCAGCCTGGTCTACAAAGTGAATCCAAGACAGCCAGGACTACACAGAGAAATCCTGTCTCGAAAAACCAAAAATGAATCTTAAAAAAAAACAAAAAAAAACCCTATTCAAATGTTTATTCATAGTAAAAAAAATGCTGCAAATAATTTAGATGTCCTTTGATAATATAACTTATTTATAGGATATCTTTGAAAAAGTGAAATGTGGACATAAAGAAAAAGTTCCACTGGTTAATGGTTGGACATGAGAAGCCAAGGGAGTACCATCATTAAAGAGGCAATGCAAGGGATTCGTGTGGTGGAACTGCATCTTGACTGGTTGGGGATGCTCATGTGGGATGAAACCCACACATACAGACACAAAGAGAGCTCACTAAATTCATCAGCTTAAAAAGATCAACATCATGTGGGTGCTATTGTGCTTATTTTTGTGAGATGTTACCAATGAGGAAAACCAAATAAGGGTTACCATGGGTCCCTCTGTATTATTCCTTGGGGTTGCATCTTAATAGTTACTCGAACCCAATAAAGTTAATAATAGGCATGTGCACTTTTGTACTTGTGTTCACATGTGTGTCGAGGTCAGAGGTCAATGTTGTGTCTTCCTCAATTGCTTCTTCACCTCATTTTTGTTTTGAGACGGGGTCTCTCATTGAACCTGGAGCTCATCCGTTGGCTGGGCTGGTTAGCCAACTAGCGCCAGGTATGCGCCTGCCTCCTCTTTCTCAGTGCTGGGATCACAGACATGCGCCATTACACCTGGCTTCTCGTGTGGATGCCAGGGAGCCAAACTCAGGTCATGTTTGGTACTACGTGCAGTACCATTACTTTAGGTGATGTTTTATACTCTCTATCTGAACACAAAAATGTTAACAAGTGTTGGTTGAAGGAAATAGATATATTTATAGGAATTTTTGTATTTGCTAATATTGTTCAAATTCCTTACTACAAATACATATTCAGCTTAATTGATAAATATAATGAATGAAATATTTAATAGAAAGCAGCCCCACTTTCCAGTATCTCTTTTCTTTCTTTCTTTCTTGAAACAAGGTCTCTCTGTATGTGGTATAGGCTGGCCCAGAACTCCATACATAAAACAGGCTATTCTTGAACTTACAGTAATCCTCCTGCCTCTGCCTCCTGAGTACTGGGATTATGGGTATAAACCAGCAAGCCTGACTATAACAGCTAACTCATTCAAATCTCTTAACTAACCCCCCACATTTTTACACATTTATAGCTGATGAACTAAACTTTCCCTTTTTTCTGTGTATTTCTGTTCATTTGTTTACAGTGGTATGGGGAACTGAACAGGAAGCTTCATGCACACCAGGCAAGTGCTCTACTGCTGAGCTGCTGTCCCCAAGTCTCATGCTGGAACCTGCTGGCAGCCTCAATCTGGCTACTACTAATACAGGCAGCAGACTGCTTTCTCTCAGATCACAGACTGTTATCAAAACTTCCTGAGGATCAGGTCAGAGGCGGAATCTGCCACCCTCTTAATTACCCTGCCTTCCACTCCCAAGGCAGGGAATCATCACTTGCAGAGGGCAGCTAGCTGCCAATAAAGCTGTTAGGCTAGCCTTGGGAACGGAGTGTATGAGTTTATGAGCCTATAAAATGCATTACTTTCACTGAAGAAACACTTTGTGTCTCCTAAATTAATAAGTAGTGAGGCCTTTGCAAAGGCCTACTGTAGGGGGGGGGCAGGGGGGAACCAACACTATCTCCAGGCCTCAGCAATCCTCTGGGGGGAGGTATTCTACCCTCTGCTTCTCCCCTCCCACACCTTTTCCTGCTCTTCATATGCCATCCCACTGCCTGTCAAGAGCCACTGTGTTCCTTGGGAAAATTTCTGTCCCCTTGTATCAGCATCTGGGAGAATGGCCCCTCTCTGGTGAATTCCACTGTCCTGAGAAGAGGGCATGTAAACTAGCTACCCATCTTCAACATCACCCCAGCTCGTTCTGTGCCTTCAGGACTCCCTCCCCAGTAATCCTGTTGCCAGTTTAAAAAAAAAAAGACATGTGTTGGCACATGATTGTATACCCAGCCATCAGGAGGCTGAGAAAGAGCTGCAGTTTGAGGCTAGCGTGGGCTACACAGTAAAAAACGGGTCAAAGAAAGAAAAGGAGGAGGTGAGAAGAGTATAAGGAAACTCACTTGCAGGCCCCACCTGTAGTTCCCCCTTTTACCAGCTTAGTACAGGCCGAAATACCTTCCTAAGAGTGGTCTCTTGAGCAGAGAGCCCAAAGGTTCACTGGCTCGCTGTACTGTCACTTCACAGCCAAGTCAACCGAGTATAAGCCGCAGGGCAGACTTTTACAGCTGCATACTTAGCACTTTGTCTTCATTGTGGAAGGATACTACTACTTAATTGCTGAGGGCCTGAATAAACAAAACAAGAGAAATCTCCCCCCGCCCTCCTTCCTTTCCTCTTCCTCCTTCTCCTCTTTCCCTTCTGCTCTTGGCCATCAGAGACCCCAGGACTTACACCAGTGTTCTTCTGCACTCAGACTTCCAGCCTTGAACTGACATTTACTTCAGGCATCCCAGGGTCTTGAACCTGGAAATGTCCTGTCATGAGATTTCTCTACCGTCATAATCATGTGAGCCTCAGCCCCTAATAAATCATCTATTTGTTTGTTTATCTACCTATGAGGTTATCTATCCATCCACTCATGAGCCATCACTCTACTTTTGTTTGCAGGATTTAAAAAAAAAAAAAGAGTCTTGGACCTGCACACTGTAACAGAAGAAATGGCTAGAAACCAATTAGAGAGAGATGGCTCAGCTGTTAAGAACAATTGCTACTCTCGCAGAGGACCTGGGTTCAGCTGCCAGCACCCACATGTTGGCTCACAATTATCTACAACTTCTATACCCTCCTCTGGCACCTGCCAGGCATATATGCAGACAAAACATTCATACACATAACATTTTCTTAAATGTGAATTTTTTTTTAAGGTGGGACCAAAGGACACAGACCTGAAGTGGCCCTCTGAATTAGTCTAACACAACGATTTTAAAAGGCTTCCTGTCAGGGAGGTGCTAGCTGGATCTGGGAGGAGGGGTTGCTTTCAGACCTGGAAAGGGAGCAAGGTATTTCAGGACCAGATATGACACTGTAGGGATGAGGATGTGGTGCATGGGACATACATGGGAGGGTGTATCTTTAAAGATTCTTTTTAAGTGTGTATATGGGTAGGTGTATACATACCTACAGAGCCCAGAGCATTGGCTCTCCCCTCAGGAAGAGGGGTGGAGTTTTAGGCAGTTGTGAGCTGCCTGGAGCAGGTGCCTGCTCTTTGAAAGAGCAGTGTGCTCTCATAGCTGCTGAGCCATCGCCCCAGCCCTTGTGGGGTGGAGGAGCTATGTTGCCTGGAAGCAGAGGTGAGTTCAGAGAATAGCAGCGGTATGGATATTGCTAAGGCCCTTGGAAGTCCCTACCATTCAGGAGCAGGGTCCCGATGCTGCAGAATTTCCCAAAGACCTCATCTTCAATAAAGAAACCAGGCTGCTGCAGGGAGGGTTAGAATGATCCCACCACCCCAGAATTACATTTTTTAGAGATGTCTCCCTGCTTCACAGACTCGGTACCCACTCTGCTCCCAGTATCCCCAGCGGCACTTATGGAGGTTTGAGCAGAGCCAGGAGAAAGATCATAGATGCCAGCCTGGGGACCACCAGAGAGGCGTCCCTTGTGCTCTCCGAAACCCACATCAAAGGCTGCCCGAGAGTCAGAAGGGATTGGTCATGACCCAAGCAGAACTTTGAAGAAGAATGCTACATTTTAAATTTGCCTCCAAGGGGGTAAGAAGCAGCTGCTCTTTGGAGGTGGTTTGCATAACAAGCCTTTGAGGGAGGGCCTTGCTGTCATAGCAGGCCACACCACCTTGTTCTGTGTCATTCTGGCAATTCGCTAGTGTCTTCCAGTGCTAGCCACTGCCAGGCCACATCCCTAGTAGTTTGGAAGGGGGCTGGTAACAGGGTCTCCGCTGGTCCCCACTCCTGCACCTTAAATACCAGGTCTGTTTTCTGCCAGGAGCAAGGGCCTCACTTCCAAGCTCAGGTAAGTGTCAATTTGAGGTCATTGTCCTTCTTGGCTGCCTGATTGCTGTGGTTACAGCTGGTGCCCCACCGTGACCACAGGACAGTTTTCATTTTCTTGTTTAATATATACAACCCACCAAAAACCATTTGAAAGACGACACTGTGACTCACTAGGTTCGATGAATGTTAAGGTACCTTATTGCATGTTTTAGACAGAGGCCTCTTCATAGCCAGTCACAGTCACTGTGAGGTAGATCCTGGCTTGCAATCCAACTTCAGGTGCTAGAAAGCTCTGGCTGCTTCTGCTACTTCAGGTGACCTCCGTTTGACCCCTGTGGGGGGTAGGGGGGGCGAAGCAGCTCACCTCAGGTCAGACTGCAGGAGGCACCCTCCCTCCTGCTCCCAGGGAGCCTCTCACCTTCACCTTCGAAGGGGCTTTTGCTTTCTTGCTTTGCTCTCCTAGTGTGCCAAACCGATGTGGCAGTACCAGGGCCATTACAGATCTCTCAGGATACAAGAAAAAAAAAGTTAAAAAGAAAACAAAAAAGGGGAGAGGATTCAAGATAACAGCACATCTGTATGAGGTGGAAAATGAGTCGTCGCCTGCCCAAGCCGGAGGAAACCCATTGCTTACTGCATCGACATCTGAACACATTCTCTCTTTTCTTCTCATTTTAATGCGACTTTCAAGGCCCTGTTCTCTTCAATCTTAGGTCCCTCTGTTTCCCTCTCCTATTCTGTACCTATTCCATCACACGTCTTCATTCTTTCTTCCTTTCCCTTGGGTCGGGGGCTGCTACTGGGTCCTTGAAGGTGACCTCTCTATCCCTCAAGAGAAAGGCATGGGTGGCACTGCCCCAGCTGAGGAATCTAAGAATTGGCGCCTGCCACCCAGATGAGGTGAGAAGGTCAGCTCGCCCCTTCCACACCCTCTTGCAACCTGTGGCAATTTGTTACAGTGTTTCCACCAGTGCCCACGCTCCCATTGGCCACCACCACGCATCCCCATTGGTTGTGGGGGTAGTGACAGGGCTGTGATTGGTCCCCAGCCTGCGGTACCGGGTCATTTTTCTGGGGGAGACAAGAGCCTCTCTTCACACTCTGCAAGGGCAGTCGGCAGTGGCTGGCCCGTCAGGGCTTCGAGCGGCTTCCTGCCTGTTCCACAAGTGGCGAGGGTGCAGCCGTGCATGCTTCACCACAGTGGCCTTCCTGAGGGTGAGTGCTCTCCTACCACACGTGTCCTCAGAGTGGGCGTCGGTGCTCCCGAATGCATGGCTGATTTAATGAAGGGTGGCCGTGTCAGTGAATCTGCTCGCACGAGCATGCGTGTATGTCACCTGTGACTCCCAGAGCATGTGTGCCTGCCACCCGCGACTCCTGGAGCATGTACATGTATGTCACCTGGGACTCCTTGAGCACATGTGTGTGTGTCACCCACGATGCTTAAAGCACGTATGTATGTGTCACCCATGACATAATTAAATAGGCATAAGGAAACCCACACTATCCAGCATACTGTATTCGAATGAGCAAGGCTCATTCAAATGGCTTTTAGAGATATTTTAAACTTTAAAATATTGAAAGTTTTTCCGAAACCTAGAAAAAAAATGAGACTACTTTTTAGAAATTTAATCTAGGGAATTTTTAAATTTAATTAATTTAGTTTAGTTGACTTGTTCCTTAGTTTTGCTTGTTTGATTAAAACATCTGGCTTTGGGGAACTTTATGAAATGTTAGTTCTGAGTTGGTATTAAGTGGAGTTAGTACAGAAAAAATTTTGGCTATGAATAATGTGGTTTTTGACTGTGCAGTAGTGGCACACACCTTTAATCTCAGCACGCAGGAGGCAGAGGCAGGCAGATCTCTGAGTTCGAGGCTAGCCTGGTCTACAAAGCGAGTCCAGACAGCCAAAGCTACATAGTGAAAAAAAAAGAAGAAGGAAAGAAAGGAAAACTGTGTTTTAGACTTTGGCATAGTGTAAACATCAGTAATCCCAGCACCGAGGAGGCTGAGAATCCTGTGTTCAAAGCCAGCAAGGGCTGTGTCAGAAAGAAAGGGGGAGAAGCAGGGAGAGAAATGAGAAGAAAAAGTGTGCTTTGGTTTCTAGACGAGAAATACGGCCATGGGGGTTTGAATTGTCACAGGCTGCCCCTTCAGAAGGACGTATCCAGGAAGCTGCCATTTTGCTTTATTTTACTGGAAAGCTGCTTGGCAAGTCGACAGAACTTACACTATGACGTAACTCAGTAGTCAGTTTTTGAGGGGCAATATCTTAGCACCCAGACCTTTCTTAAGTGCCTTGTGTTTTCTTCAGGGCCAGTTTTCTGCAGGATGGATGGGCTTTGAACACAGCAAACATTTTTGTCATTGAACTTCAGGTGCAGAATTCCTTAGGATGAGGTGGCTCATTTCCACTCTCCTGCCGGAGTGGGAATGACTTGCGTCTCTTGCCCTTGCTCAAGAGAGTCCCATACCCCTGGTTATAACCAAGTAAGTCGAGAACATCTAGATTACAGTCTAGTTAAGGAATCTTTACCTCCTGGTTATGGGGAGAGAAATTAAGATCTAAGAAGCTTCTTGGCTCACTCTGGCCACACGGCTGGCTGACATTACCTAGCATTGTGACTCAGGCCCTAAACTCGCCCACAAGCTGGCCTGCCTTTCCCACGGGTGTGGCACAGCACACTCATCGCTTGTATCATCCTTGACACAACTCCACACCATCCACCACCTGGATTTTCCTTTTCTTTCTTTCTTTTTCTATCTTTTATTTTAGGTAAAGTCCCACTAAACTAGGTAACCCACGCTGCCTTCTCTTCATTTTTAATTGATACTTTTTTTTTAGATTATCATGTAAAATAATGAGCTCCTGTCATCTTTATGTTGCTTCTGTTTGGTTTTTTTGAGGTTGTTTTGTTTGTTTGTTGCTTTTTTGGAGAGAGGGGCCATTAGTGTGCTTGTCTGAGATGGTCTCACATCGCCTCCGCCTTGAGTTTGCTGTATAGGCAAAGAGGAGTCTGACTTTCTGATGTCCCTGCCCCTGCTTCTTGTGTTATTACCCCCCCCCCCCGGTTTTACATGTATGCAGCGGTTGTGACTGGAGCCAGTGTTTTGTGCACGCTAAGCCAGCTGTCTATGTACCAACCCAAGTTTGGGAGATTTTGAGACAGAATCTCACTTTGTGATCCACACTGGCCTTGGCAGTCTGTCTACCAAGTCCTGGGACTGTAGGCATGAGCCACTGTTCGCAGCCTTCCTGTGATTATTAAAAGTATTTTTCAAAAAAGAAAGTATTTTTCAGTTATGCACACTGACACATACCTCTAATTCTACTACTTGGGAGGCCAAGACTGGACAATCCCGTGTTTAAGGCTAGCCTGGGCAACAATCTTGAGACTCTGCCTCAGAAACACCACCACCACAACCACAACACAAGCATTTTCCTTCAAACTGTCATCTCCATACTGACTTTCCTACATCCTGGATCATCTTAGATGCTCACAGTCACTCCTCTGGCCATGCCCAGTTTCCCAAGAAAGATGGGATTTTGTTGCCTCTGTATACTCTGTTTCTGTTTCTTTAGGCAGCAGGTGTCTATATTGGTTCTCATGGGCTCTTTAATGAATCTCCACTTGATTGCCTCTCAGTGGAAATCAGGAAACAGTGAATGCTTGGAACACAGCAGGCCTTTAGAGTTAGAGAAAAGTAAAATGCTGTTTCTTCTCTACCTCTTGTGTTCCCCTCCCATGTTTTCCTCGTGACATTCATTGCCCTTGCCTTAGTCAATCTTTGCTTCTGTTCCTCCCCACTCCTGGGAAATGTTTGTTTCGGTGGCCCAGTCAGTAGGATTCTTTGCTTCAGTCTGGAAGAGGCAATGTAGAAAGGGGTGTTGGAGTCAAGCACATCTGCC
Source organism: Pachyuromys duprasi (assembly GCA_028658305.1). Lineage (NCBI taxonomy): Eukaryota > Metazoa > Chordata > Mammalia > Rodentia > Muridae > Pachyuromys > Pachyuromys duprasi. Next base: position 7,836,226 of record CM053763.1, read on the forward strand.
TGCATGGTGCTGCATCTTGACATACGATTGGGAGGATGCTCCACCAAGGGGCTCCTCAATCTGCTGGAAAAACAAGATGAAGTTGGAAGCCAGTGTGCAAACTTCTCTGGTGAAATAAGACTTAAAGTATCCTTGAAAAATAAGCCAGCAGCCGGGCAAGGTGTTGCTCGCCTGTGATCCCAGCATGAGGGGAGGCAGAGGCAGGTGAATCTCTGCAATTAAAGGACAGCTTGGTCTACAACGTGAGTCCAGGACAGCCATGGCTACACAGAGAAACCCTGTTTCAAAAAAAAAAGTCTCTCAAGCCAGGCAGCACTCAGGAGGCTGAGGCAGGTGGATCTCCAAATTCAAAGCCAACCAAATAAAACAAAGAAAGAACAAGCCAGCTCTAGATTTCTAGATTGGGACAGGGATTGGGAACAGAGATGGGTAGTGTTAAAGGTGACAAAAATGGGAATAGGCCACAGAAGAAAGTCAGTGGGCAGAATAGGGAAGATTCCTTCTGTTCAAAGAACTTGAGTGAGCCCAGCACTCTGGAGGCTGAGACAGTGGAGAGCTCTGGGTCAGCCTGGACTACTAGGCAGAATCATGGCGGGGGGGGGGGGGTCTTTGGAAAATTCTGGAGTTTTTCGAGTATTACAAGCTGATTTGCTCTTCATAGTGATGGAGTTCCCGGCTATACACTCTCTACAGCTCTGACTCCCTGCAGTACTGACAGCAGATTTCTTTTTTTATTTTTTATTGTTTAATTATTTTTATTTTCATTAATTACAGTTTATTCACTTTGTATCCCCCTTGTACCTCTCTCCCTCTTCCCCTCCCAATCTCACCCTCCTTCTTCCCCACCTGTGTCCCTCCCCCAGTCCACTGATAAAGGAGGTCCTTCTCCCCTTCCCTCTGATCCTAGTCTATCAGGTCTCATCAGGAGTGGCTGCATTGTCTTCTTCTGTGAATCTTATGAAGGAAGTGGGAAATAGTAAGAACAGGAGCTCTACAAGAACAGCAACAGATACAAAAAGTCTGGGCACAGGGGTCTTTTCTTAGACTGATACTTGAGCCAAGGACCATTCATGGAGATGGCCTGGAACCCTACACGGAGGTAGCCTATGGCAGTTCAGTGTCCAAGTGGCCTCCATTGTAATGGGGACAGGGACTGTCTCTGCCATGAACTGATTGGCCTGCTCTTTGATCACCTCCCCCTGAGGGGGAGCAGCCTCACCAGGCCACAGAAGAGAGCAGATTTCTTAACACTTTTAAAGAAAAGGCTTTAGGGTTTGTTCTGTTGTGACACTCAGGCACAGTCGGGAAGCAGAGTTCTGTCAGAAAGCTACACCCGCAGCTAAAGTATTTTATAGGTTTATTTTACACTTAGTTATATATACATTTAGTTATATGTTTGTGAAGGCAGCATGTTGGGGGTAAGTACAAGTGTGTGCCAGTGTCCATAGAAGCAAGGGTGGTGGCCGCCCCTGGAGCTGGAGCTAAAGCTGCCTGATGAGAATGCTAGGAGTTGAACTCGGCTCCTCTGCTAGAGCAGCAAGCACCCTTAGCCTCTGAGCCAGCTCTCCAGCCCCTAAAGCAGTTTGATTATTTTTAAATATCACTTCTTACTCAGGTGGGCTCAGACACACTTGTAACACTCAGGAGGCTTTGGCAAGATCTTGGCTTCAAGGCTGTGTTAGGCTCGACAGTGAGAACCTGTCCTACACTGCACAATCGCTTATTGATCACAATTTTACACTCTGCTGGATCTCCCTCTCACAGTGGGCTCAGTTCCCCCATTCCTAGCGCAAAGCTAACTTTGGATCTGTCTTCCTTTTCCCATCCCAGGGAGATTTCTGTGGTATTTTCCTGGGCAGGAAGTCTCCACACAAATCACAGTTGCTACTGATGTGGATCCAAGCACATTACTGTTCAGTCTGGGCGCCCAGGGGGCAGGACGTGCTCACCAGGCAAGCTTTACAGTCTGGAGCTCTAACCCTGAGGTGAAGGGAGAGAGCTCACTCCGTAGGGTTGTCTTCCGACCTTCACACATGTGTGCCCCCGCACAAGTTAATAATGCTAAATAAAAAAGAAAACGCAAAGACGTTCAGCCGGGCCTCAGGCAGTGGCATATGCCTTTAGTCCCAGCACCCCTATAGCAGGGACAGGTGACCTCCTGGAGCTCAAGCCCAGCTTGCTCTACATAGGGAGCTCCAACCCAGCCTCCTCAAAGTCTGGTCAGACAAGTCTAGACTTAGACCCTTGTCAGGGGACACAAGAAACAAAATTCCAGGTCGATAATCATATTTAGGAGAGAATATCTTTGGAAAGTCTCAAAAGTCACTGCTGGTGGTGACCGGGGGCAGCATGTCGGGGACACTGAAAATCACTGTTGCTCTTTGTCATCTACTCCTCCTCCTCGGGTTCCATCCTCCTCCTCGGGCAGAGTGTGAGGTTCCTCTCCTAGCCTCCCAGCCTATCTGGCCTGGGAGAACTTAAGGCTGATGGAAGGAGATGAAGACCGCAATGCCAAGCAGCCTTCAGGATGCTCCGTGTTTTTCTCGCTCCTTAAGCTGGTCAGTGGAACGGACTACCGCAGCAAGTCTCCCCCTGTGGTGGAGGCAAGAACTGCACATTCCTCCAGCCTCCACCCCCACAGTCATGCCCAAGTTTCAGTCTCTCTAAGCTGAGGAAACCCAAATCACGGGCTTTGGCGTTGGGAAATCTTCAGGTTCCCTACAAATCAAGAGCCGTGAATTCCCCTGTACTGAAGCACTGAGCTCAGGAACGAGAGGACCCAGCAGAAACCTGGCATCCAGGACTGAGCACCGCTGGCCCTAGGGAAAGAAGATGGAGCACTCCCTGCTCAGAGAGCTATGGGGTGGCGGGGTGCGCACTCCTCTGGCAGAGGAGGAGGCCTTTGATCGTGCCTTTCGTTAAATACCATTGGATTGGGGGAGTGGCTCAGTCTGCGGAAAGTTTATCTAGCTTTGGGAAGCCCTGGGTTCTATCCTCAGCACTGGGCATGGGTGGGTTATGCAGCGCATAAATCATCTTAGCACCTGGGAGGTCGAGGCAGGAGGATCAGAAGTTCAAGGTGATCTTCTACATTGTGAATTTAAGCCCAGCGTTGACAACGTGAAACCTCTTGAAATAAAAGAGAAGAAGAAAAAAAAAGGAGAAGAAGAAGAAGAAGAAGAAGAAGAAGAAGAAGAAGAAGAAGAAGAAGAAGAAGAAGAAGAAGAAGAAAGATCCTTACATAGAATCATCTAACCAAAGGAAGGACTGCTATTTTGTAAACTCAATTATGGCAAATGTCACTATAACTGTAATCTTTACAAAGTAACAGAAGCAAGAGGAGGCAAAGCCATGCCTGCTTGCTCCTGCACAGTAGTTTACTCGTGGCTCTTCTTCCTTTCTGGGGTGCAGACTATACACTCAAAAGTTCACAGATCCACAGTGGACATCTTGATAGAGTTTCTTTGGTTTTTATCTCCATTTGTAACCACTTCCTGTGCCAAAGGAGGGCCATAAAGTTAGGAAGAGTGCACAGTGTGGAACCTGTGTGAGACCTGCTCACTCAAGCTCTCGAGGTCCAGGTCTGACCTTGGCTACAGAAACGAATGTCTGCTGAGTCCCTGGAATGTGCTGGAACCCTGCTGGGAAAGCCCAGTGCCCCTCCACTGAAAGTCCGCTGCAAATGATCAAGCTTCAGCAGGACGTTTGGAGTCAGCTGTGGTTTATTGTGGGTGCGAGCTACCTTCCTTCTGTCTGCTCTGTCTGTCTTCCTCGATGTATCTTTATTATGCAGGGCTAAAAAGGGTATATTATGTTGTAGATTATAATGGCCACCCCTGGAGAAGGCAACCAACCCAGTGATGAAGGGGCACCCCAGCCAGTGGTCCAGCTGCAGCAGCTTGAGTCCCGGGTGGCCCGCAGACGCCTGTCCCAGGCCCGCCATCGAGCCACCCTGGCAGGGCTCTTCAACAACCTTAGGAAGACAGTGTACTCCCAGTCTGACCTCACAGCCTCAAAGGTACAGGGGCTTGGGGATGGCGAAACAGTTCTCCACACAGTAGGGACTGAGGGAGGCACCAGCCCAGAGCTGCCAGCCCCGCTGCCCACAGGCAGACTGTCAAAGCCATATTCCCCCACCAGCAGTGGGGCAGTCCGACATCAGGAGGGAAATTACAGGTCTGGGGGAGAACACGTGGTTCCTTGGTGGGCAACAGTCAGCCTCCAACAGGATGCTCCAGGATCCTGTACATCTACACACTCACACACACTCACACACACACACTACGCACATGTACGATACAAGTGTACACACATACACATACCATACCACACACTGGCACACTCAGTTTATCTGTACCTCCCGGCACACACTGATCTCTTTCTTCTTTTTTTGTTGATGCTGATGTTTGAGGCAGTCGCCATGTAGCCCAGGCTGGCCTCAAACTTTCCCGGATATTAATCCAGGCATGAAATCATGCCCTCCTGGCTTTGCCTCCCCAGTGCTAGGAAGATGTTGATGCCCCTGACAGCGAAAATCATTACCCCAAATTCTTTGGTCAAATTAAGCAAGCTTCATTTTATGTCAAGACAGGGCTGTCTTCTTAAAGTGGAGTTTGAAAATACAGTGTCGACTACACACAGGGAAGGGAAGGTATAGTTTATATAGTCAAGGCTAGGTTTTTTTTTTTTTCAAGGATTGGGGTATTTGCTGAGGAATTTTGGTTACATAGGAATTTGGCTGAGCATTTTTAAATCATTTGGCAGAACATCTTATCAGGGTATATTCAAGGTCAAACTCCATAGGATGGTGATCATATCAAATTTCAGAAACAGGTTAAAGCATGGTCACATTAAATTTTGCAGGAAACAGAAATGAACTTGTTTTGACCTCGTAGCAAAATGGCTTCCATCCTGACTCCATCTGATGGAGCTGATCAGGCTGGTCCATCAGAAGACGGTTGTGCACCACCCAGCTCTTTTCCATCTCAGCTGTCTTTTTAGCTGCTAATTATCAACACGCTAATTATTTAGCTGGTAGAGATTGGAGTGGGGCCCGGGACGTGGGGTGTTGGTAGAAGAAATCAATGTCATCCGTCATCGTAAGTGCATTACAGGAGGCCACAGTGGAGAGTTTCTGTATTTCCTCATCTTCTTCACAGAGACTGGAGGGGCAGAGGAAGGTAGAGAGGAGGGGGAAGGAAGAGATGCGCCATGTTTCCACTCCAGGCCCGACTGACTCTCTTTCCACGTACACTTCTCTGGACTCTTTGTTGCCCTGTATTATTTCCAGCTAGCTGACTTCCTTCCTGGGATGGTACCTTCAGCAAAGCAGCAATTGTAAAGCTTTAAGGTTTTCTGTTAATAGAGTTTCCAGAGGATTCTCACTTGGGGTGGGACTAGAGACAACATAAAAGAGCTCCTGAGAAGGCCCAGGCCTCTGTGAAAATTTTAAAGGTGGCTCTGACCACTTTGTATAGGGCTCCTTTGTATAGGACATCTGTTCGCTTTCCACTGACAGGAATCCCACGGAGATCCCCATCGGCCTTGGAGAAGGGTGGGGGCTGGTGAGTAGTGGAGGAAAGGCAAGTTCAGGAACTCAGGATTCAGGAGTGGGTTCTCCACTGAGGGGAAGCGCTCGCTCCTGGGCATAGCTACGCTCCACAGCCATTGAATAGAGACACTTGCTTTGTCTGAGAGGCCTAAAATCCCAAAGTCCTTGTCCATAACTAATGGAGAAGTGTTCACAGACTAACAGGACAGCGAAGAGAAAACAGGCACCATGGCCTTGCCGTAAAGAGTGTAACTGAATTTAGAGAAAAACCATTTATACTGCACCACCTCCCAAAACATTGTGTCTTCGTGCTTTAGCATGGAAGAACAAGGCTCTTGATTAGTCCCAGTAAATGGGAGGCAAGTTTCTTCTGGCCTTTAATTACCACATCTGTTAAACAAGGGAATACTAGTGGCTTCCTCATAGGCCTTGATTGGCTTTCCAAGACTCACAGGAAAAGATGAACATTGCCATCAGAGTCTCAAACACTTACACCCTTGTTTCCCAGTATTTATTCCCATGCTATTTATTCCTCATGTCTCTGGTCACATCATTCCAGTTTCACTGGGAGACCAAGGCTCTGAGAAGTTAGATGGTCTGTGTTGAACGGCACAACCACACCTGCCTGGGAACCCAGCTGCCTGCTGTTTCCTTTCCTTCTTGGTTACTTGAGGGACAATCCAGGCATGAGGCTAATGACTGACAAAGTTTTGTGGTTTGGTTTGGTTTTAGGTTTTTTGTTTTGTTTTGTTTTGTTTTAATCTGTCCAAGGCCACCATAACAAGACAGCAAACATGGGATAAGAGGGCCTAAGACAAGAGCAGTGCATCAACAAGGTCAGGGTCTCCTTTATGCTTCTACTGGCTTCTGGAGCCTTCCACCCGCTCTTGCCATTCCTTGGCTTGACTTCCGCGGGTAGGGACCACAGCATATCTTTTTCTTTCTGGTGCTGGGGTTTGGGGGAAGATAATTCAATCAGAACAAAACCCTAAGAATGTGAGCCTACGAAAAGCACTCTGAAAGGTAGGACAGAGAGCCCAGCAGGGAAAGGTGATTGCCATCAATTCTGATGGCCTGAGTCCAATCCCCAGAATCCTCTCCTGGAGGAATGAGAGAAGTAATCCCTAACAGGTGTCCTGTCCCACCTACAGGGACATTGTGGCATACCCCCACCGTAAAAATACATGTTTAAAAATGGAAATGAAACTATATAAAATACTGCAGAAAAATATCAATATCAATGTGTCTCGCTTGCCTGATGCAGCAGGAATTTAACACATGGGGGAGGGTGTATATTGGGTGGTAGCTTGCCTACCTAGCATGCGTGAAGCCCTGGGGTCTGTCTCTAGCACTGTGAAGCCAGGCATGGCGGTGCACACCTGCAGTCTCAGCACTCTGGAAGAATCAGAGGTTCAAGGTCATCTTTAGATACACAGTATGTGCAAGTTGACCGTGGGCTGCATGAGACCTGGGTCCAGAGAGAGAAAGAGTACAGGAGAAGAGCCCAGAGGTCTTGCTGAGCCCAGGCTGGCCACTGACTCTGAACCACAGTGTCAGACTGATACAGCGGCCCTAACAAAGCATCCTGGAAAATTAATAAACCATAGAAATGCACTGCTCACAGCTCTGGAGGCTAGACTGTCCAAGTTCAAGCTGCCAGCAGATTCAGCATCTGGAGAGGGCTAGCATTTCTGTTTCATTTAGAGTGCCTGTCTTTTATATGAAATCTAGCCGTGTCCTGGCATGGAAGAGATGAGCAAGCTCCCTTGGGCCTCTTTTCTCAGGGTGTTAGTCTCACATGCGGGGTTTAGTCTGATAGTAATTGCCTCTCCAAAGATCCTACTTTTGAATACCTTCATATTAAGGTTAGGTTCAACATATGTATTAAGAAGACTCACATGTAGACCAGGGTAGCAAAAGCATCATTCTATCATGCCAGGACAAGAACAGTGGGGTATACAGAACAAAAGATGGGAAGGAAGGGAAATTTTCTGAGTTCAAATCCACAAAACATTTGCTATTTTTAGATAACATAAAACATTTTCATTATTTTGTTCTTTTTTTAAAAAAACAAAACAAAACAGGGTCTCATGTATCCTAGGCTGGTGCAGAGGTCTAGTAGTCTTTTGTACAAACCTGAGGCTGACATTCAGTCTCCTGAGCCTCCTTGTCACAGTATCTTGCCTGCAAGCAGCCTACGCAGCCATCCATTACACTGCAGCCGCTACAGTCCTGTCCCCAACACGGCTTGTTTTCAGATACTTTGGTGTTTCAGTGAGCGCCCATGTACAGCATACAAACGCGCCTCCATGTTACAGCGGATGTGCTACCACTCCGCAGACAAGGCCAAGGACTCGCCTTGCGTTGAGAGAATGTGGTCTCAATCTGAGAAGGGGTTTCCTGAGTCCATTAAAAAAACACAATAAACAACAAAAAAGTCTCAGCCATGAAAGGCTGCCTTTTCAACAACGTCTTTCTGTGTCCTCAGTGGCAGGTACTGAATAAGACGAAGATTCATATTCAGGAACTGGAACAAACCTTGGACAATTTGCTGAAGCTCAAAGGCAAGAGACCCCTCCCTGGAGAAGGCTTCCTTGGGTTTTCCATTGAAGGCAGAGACTGGGTTACACGGAATCAGCAGATACGTGTTAAGAACCACAGTGTATCAGGCACTGTGCTTGGGCCATAACAGGCTCCCATTCCAGAGAACTTGCAGCCTGGCAGCATGGCCAAGGGTCTCCAGGCTACAGGCACCCAACCTCAGCTTCAGAGAGGAAGTTCTGGACCTGAGCTCTCCCCTCATGCCTTGGGGAAGTGGGAAATGGACTCTGCACTCTCAAAACCTAGGAGGGTCTAGGTTTTCTGTGCCCCACCATAGGCTCCCTGAACCAGACAGGCAGGAGAGACCCAAAGGTCTGTTTTCTCTGTATGACTCTTTCCCTTGTCTCCACTAGGATCCTTCAACCTGGAAGATGGGAATGCCAGTAGCTTAGAGGAGGTCAAGGAAGAATATGCCAAGATGTACTCTGATAATGACAGGTAAGAGCAGGCTGGACCAGGAGCTGGGAGCCTGTTGTCTTTCGCAGGAAGCCTTTGGTGCCGAGTTACAGCAGCCTAAGTAAGCAAGTCCGTCAGGGTTGCTGCGCACCTACTTACAGCTGTCTCACTCAGGGGGCAGCTCAGTTCTCCTTTTCCCTAATAACATGGCGTGGATACTCTTCCTAAATGATCCATGCCTATTACAGAAATCAGAAGAGTGCAAACTGTGTATCATCCCATCTCTCTGAAAATTCATGTTAACTGTTGGACATCCACCCATCTGGTATTTTTAATTTTTCATACTACTTTAGAGAAATGAGATCATGGCTATCTTGACCATGTATCTTGATGCTTATGTGTGTGTACACACGCACGTGTGTGATATTTAGATTAGCTGACATGTATCAACTAATAGATTTATTTGTTTATTTATTATTTATATGAAAGTGAAAAAAAATACCAATCTTGGCCTTTTCAAATCTCATGGATATATAAGCCAAATTAGATATCTTAGAGAGAGAATTGTTTTCGGGGAAGACAGGTGTTACAGATGTGGAATAGCCATTGCTGATGTCAGTCAAACTTGAGAAACCAGTTTGAGAAATGTCTTTCTCCTCCTTTGGTTCCACTGCTGGTTACTTTTCTCATCATTGCAGCCTGGATACCTGAGATGACAACTCAGAGGAGGGAATCTTTCGTTTGCTCACAGTTGTAGAGAGCTCAGTCCAGGGTTGCTTGGCCCCATGAGCTTGAGCAGGAATGGATGGAAGAGGAAAGCCACTCACCTCAGGAGACAGGGAGCAACACAGGGATGAGAAGGGGCCAGGGACAAGACACACCCAAAGCCCAACCTCAGTGTTCCGCTTCTCTAGCTAGGACCCACCATCTTATGTTTCTAGGACCTCCCAAAACGGAGACCAAGCCTGTAACACCTGAGACTCCTGGGGAGGAAGGGGGCGGGGCTTCATATCCAAATCGTGACAGAGGTCAAGTTCTATGTTGAAGTTTCTGGTTGCCTTACTTTTCATGCATATTGTGTAGGTTTGTTCTCTGTTCTGCATTGCTGTCAAAAGATGACATTGATGCCCTTTCCCTTGCATGGGACAGGCTTCAGAGCTCCTCTGACTATGTCTTGGACTTGAGGGCAACTGTCAGGCCCCTGTTGTCTCTAGTGGCTCCATGGCACGTCCGTCTCAAGGGGCATCCAGGTTGGCCTCTGACGAGAACCAGAGTGCAAGCCATGTTTACCCATCCCAGAGAGGGCTACAGAATACTTGCTGTTATAGCCTGTCAAACTCTGTCAGCCTACATGAAGCGATGTTGTTGTTCAGGGTTCTTTTGAACTTTTATTTTCTTCTCTGTACTTTTTTCTCCAGTTTTCAGAATTTTATTTTTTAGGTTAAATCCTTCAAATTTGTTGTTTCATTTTTATTTTATGTGGGTGGGTATTTTCCTTGCATGTATGTCTGTGTACCATGTGCATGCAGTGTGCTTGGAGCCTGAGTGCTTGAAACCCAGGACTGAAGTTATAGATAGTTATGAACAGCCATATGGGTGCTGAGAATTGAACCCAGGTCCCTTGGAAGAGCAGCCAGTGCTCTTAAACACTGAGCCATCTCTTTAGTCCTGTTTTTCAAATTTTTTTTTCAAGACCACCAGAGTAATTTTATTTTAAAATTACAGCAGTGTTTAAAAACAGATTACTAATAATGCCATCTTTTCTGCAAATATAAATAAACTCGGTACTTCAAAAAGAATGTTTAATGAGTGGTATCCTAAAGAGTGCCTAACAGAATTGTAAGGAGAAAATAATATACTGATCATTGAAAATGTCATATATACATATGTACACACACAAATATGGGCACACACATGCATATGTACATATATATTTACTCACTCACACACATACTTCTGTACAAAGAAATAGCCTCAACCTGGATCATATTAAAGCTTTCTTCAAATACGGATGGCAGTTATATAAATCAAAAAGTCCCCATTTCATTACTGTTCCAAGACTTCCAGAAAACAAGTATTTGTCCT
>CM053763.1:7846958-8008817 GCA_028658305.1 Pachyuromys duprasi
AAAATATTAAATATTAGCTGTATTATAGCCTATTGGATCAGTTTATTTAAAATCAAGTTATACCGTGTGACGACAATAAAAAGTGTGTCAAGAAGAAACTACCTCTGATCTCTCTGCATACAGTCTTTATCATTTTTATTTTGTACACAGAAAAGTAAAATGAGATAAGCATGTGATTTTTTGTCTATACCCTGTGGATATGGTAAAATGACTGAACTTCAAATGCTGTACAAGCCATCGTGTATTCCTAAGGGCCACTTAGTTATTATTTACATATTTGGATTGAATAGTTAGTAAAGCTATGTGTAAATTTGTGTGTGTGTGTGTGTGTGTTAACTGGCAATGTTTGCCTCACACTCTCTTGATTCTGTGTCTCCTCCAGTGTCCTCCTAACTAGTTTCCCTCAGAACAGCTCCCTGCCATGGTGCCCACCCAAAGCTGTTGGGCAGGGACCTGTAGAAGGAGAAAATGGTGAAGAGAGAGAGGAGGAGAGGGACCAGGAAGAGAAGGAAGAAGAGGAAGAGGAGAAAAAAGTTGATCTCTCACACTCCTCTGCCACTCTGTTGCCAGACCTCCTGGAATTTGAACGGTGTGAAGAACCGAACTGGGTGGGATGGTGGTTTACTCACACGGGGAGATTCTGTGGGGAAGGGAACAGACACTGCAGCTGGCCTGTGTGGCAGCCTTCATGCATGCATGATTCAAACCGGGTTCCAAATCACCAAACTACAGGATTTCCCCGTGGGAAGCACCCCGATGGAGACAGCTCAGGGGCTGGGCAAACACTGTGAACGTTACTTGTTTTTATTTAAAATGGGCATTTATTTGGGGTCCCTGGGGAAAGGATGCTGCTGGCAGTAATTTTTAAGTAACCACCCCTCCTTCCATCACACACACATCCCAGAAAGCTACTTTTGGGAGGTAGAGAACCAGGCCACATCTGCTCCCACAGAAAGCTGGTGCCTGGTTTGTCCAGACTTCTAATGCCTCCTCCATAGACTTCATGGACTAGAGACAAGGAGGTCCGCTCCATAGCTGAGACTTTCAAGCCCAAAATTAAAGCAAGAGTGTGACAGGCCAGCTACTTCATAGCCTCAGAATGTCCCCAGAGTGAGGAGAGCTAATGCAGCCATGCCCTGTACAAGGCAGAGAGCTTCAGGAGCAGAAGAGATGGGAGTGACATAAATCTGTGTCCTGTATGGCCCTCAAGATGCCATCTGTGTTCATGGGGCCAGGGGAAGACAGAGACAAAACCATGCTGTTGATAAACCAAGGCATGGTGGCCGTGACTGTGGTCTGAGGGACACACACGTCTGTTCCAGGTACCTCAACTTTTACAAGCAGACGATGGACCTCCTGACCATGAACAGCATCATCTCTCCACAGGAAGCGACACTTCCCATTGTCTCCGCGGCCATCTCCCACCTGTGGCAGACCTTCTCTGAGGAGAAAAAGGCCAGCCTCCTGCAGGTGTGGGAGCAGCAGAACAGCAGCTTCTCAGACCTCACCCAGGCCTGTCTAGAGCTGGCCTGTGTGGAGGGCAGTGTGAAGGACAGTGGGGTGGACAGCCAAGGGGCCAGCTGTTCACTGGAGTCCACCCCAGAAGAGGTGAGCAGACCAGTGGGGCGGTTCTTCACTTGACTTTCTTAATGCCCTTCAGCAGGTGACTCATGACAGGGCTCTCTGTATATGTGAGGACAATGAGTGGCCTGCCATTATGTGGACTAATTATAGGAGGTTAGCTTAGGGAAGGGCTCTCAGATGATCTCAGATCTGTGGGAAGGAGCGCCAGCCTGATAGGCACAGGAGCATGAGCCCTTCCATGGGTCCTTTCCAGATTGTCCTTGCAGTGACAAGAGTAGTCAAGGAAGACAGCAAAGGAAAAGAAAGCAGGGCCTACTTTAATTCAAGCATATCTCCTGCAGTATGTGGAGCCTCCTTATGCTAAATAAGTATTAGGTCATCTAATCTGTAATTCAAATTTACCGAGGTACCCTGTCCTTTTATTTGCTAAATTTCCCAATCTGAACTGTAAATCACGTTTGTTTGAACTCTTAGTATTCTGTTTGAACACAAATTCAGAAAAAAAGCAGGACTAGAAACTATCTAAACAAGAGTCTAAGCTGGAAGTGTATTCTCACAGTATTAATCATTGTACCTTTATCTTATGACACGATGAAGAAACTGACTGCAGAAAAACAGGTCAGTGTGGCAGCAGGGAGGATCTCTGGCAGGATAGTTGCTCACTGGTTCCTAATTCACCTGGTTCAGAACTCCCATGATATTCAGAAAGTTATGAAGCAGACAACTGTTAATACTGTCAATGTGTTTAAGTTTCACATACATACATCCTTAACATGCATAATACATATAGATGTACATATATACATATATATTATGTACATGCTTATGTACATGCATGCGTAGTTACATATATGCATACATACTTACAGTGTACATATGTACATGCATGCATACTTACATATATGCATACATACTTATACACATACATGCATTCTTACTTACATAATTCTTTCTGCAGCTCTACCGCCGCACTGTTGGCATCTTGCTTTTTTTGTGCCCACTGTAGAATCCCTGAACCTGGGAAATTAACAGCAAACAAGTTTGTTGGCTCATGGTTCTGGGGCTGAGAAAACCACACTTCCTGTGTTGGCATCTGGCTAGGTTCTTCTTGCTATGTCTTTGCATTAAAGGGGAGTAGAAAGGGAAGGAGGGAGAATTTTTAATACCCTTTTAAAAAAGATTTTTACTATTTTGTTCTTAATTAGTGTGTATGTGTGTGTGTGTAGGGGCCTACAAAGGCCAAAAGACATCAGATCCCCTGGAGCTGGAACTAGAGGCAGTGGAACTGAGCTTTGAAGACCCCCATGGGCTCTCAGCTGCTGAGCCAGCCCTCCAAAAGTCCAGGTCAAAGATATTAGAGAGTTTTGGACTGGATAGACATGTGACTGTAGCTGTTGTGACTTGTAAGGAGTACCATGCCGGGCTTGTGAGGGAGTGAGCAGACTGTGGAAGCAGCCCTCTTGCAGCTACCTGTATTGCAGCCCTGTATTCAGGTACCCAGGGTGAGATGTGGTTGTGTTGTAGACCTGAACAGATCTCCAGCTGGGAGGTTTGGACTGGCCTTTCCTGGCTGTAGCCCGAGGCGTTGGCCGCCACCTCTCAGAGGAGGCCAGTATCGGTCCTCAGGTCTTTCTCTCCCTGGTGAGAGCCTGTCTGCTCCTCTCAGCCCAGTAACCCTGGGCACAGGGCTGACTGTGGTGTTAGCTCTGACACAGGTCATTATGTGGTTCCTTTCAGATCCTTTTTGAAGATGCTTTTGATGTGGCAAGTTTCCTGGACCAGAGTGAGGCTCAGCACATGTCTAACATCAGGTGAGGAAGGTGGCATAGGAAAAGGTGTACCTATGTGCGTGGATGTGAGATTATATATGGGCAAGTATGTGGTATACATGTGTACACATATGAATTTGTGTGAGCAAGCATATAAGCTTGCATATTTGTGTGAGGCTGTGTTAATGTGAGTGTGTGTGTGAGTAGGTGTGCATGAGTGCCTCATTCCTGGGGTGTTTGCAGCTACTCTTCTGCATCCTGCAGACAGATAGATACATAGTCCCTAGACGAAGAAACTTGTCCTCCCTGGCCCAGGGCTGGCACATACCCAGTTATATGCTCGGGTGTCCCCAGTGTGCCTTGGTCCTGCTTATGCCTCCTCTGGGCATCCTGGTCCATCCTGACACAACATACCTTAGAAACAAGGGGCACTCATTGCTCAGGGTTCTGGAGGTTGGCTGTTCAAGGCCAACCAGATCTCTTTAGGGCCCCTTTTATATTATAAGAGTCCTGACACCTTTCCATCATTCTGTGGGTTTTAATAGCTCCATCATTCAAATTTATAAGAATTTAAGGGTTTTTTTTGGGGGGGGGGAAACTGACCTTTGATCTATGAGGCAGGCAATGGCAGTCAATCTGGGAGAAATGGAGCACAGAGAACCTGGGCCAACTTAGGAATAAGCTTTGAGTTGAAGGGATGTCTAGGTGGTACAAAGAGAGGACTGATGGGAGCAGAGGGAGGAGGAGCAAAGGGGAGGACAGCTGCACCACAGTGAGATGTGAAAACAGAAAAGGTTGAAAGCAAGAAGCATCTCAGTCCATCCAGAGAGGGACAGCCTAGAACTGGAGGGGACAATATGCCTGACACATAAGTTTTCTGCCGGGGACTGAGGGACATCCACGCCCTTATGACAGAGTGAATGGTCCTTTCAGTGGCAGCCTGCTAGGCACCCTGGCAGCCATGACCTGGGTGGTGTCAAGCAGAGTGTCAAGCTGCCTGAACACACACCTTGGTTCCTCCATTCTGCCTGCCTCACCCAGGCCTCACCAGGCTCGGGGATTTACCAGGAAGTGATGCAGTGTGAGCTCTTCCCACCTGTGTGTGGAGGATTATTTTGCAGCAAATGTAGAACCCAACATTCCCATTTCTAAGCTGGGTTTAAGTTGTGAGGACAACATTGTCAAGAAGCTGCCAGAGGATATTGTCAAGAAGTCCTCGTTCTCCTGGAAGGACAAGGAGAAACCTATTAAAATGCCTTTTCCTGCCTTCCGTGGAAAAGGCTTGCTGAGCTAACTGGAACCTCCTTCCAGGAAGAACTGAGAGCAGGTCTGCCTTATGATACTCACAGCCTCTGTACTGCAAGGCACTAGTTGTGCAGAGCTGCTCCTAAGGATGGAGAGGAAGAAGCCCACAACGTAGAACTACTTTTTCTCCTCGAAGCTGAGTACCGTGGGAAGAGCGCTGAGTAGGGGCCACTCGCTACCTGAACTCACATTGCGGATAGATATTCTGTGCGGCCTCAGATGGGCCCAGAACCATGGGTCCTGCTGCAGGAGCCTGAGAGAAAGAGGAGTTCTCCTTCCTCCACTCAGGATGACACAGCTTAGAACACAACCATCAGGACACACGAGGCAGGCTTGCCAGAGTACTTACCAGGCTTTCCAAATATGGCATTTCAGGAGCTGGTGCACATTTCCCAGGGACAGCCCTGGGCTACTTGAGAATTCAGCTGGGTACTTAAAGTCTGCCCGGTGAGCCAGTATTTATGGCCCAGGTAGTGGCAGGCCCAGGTGAAAGGTTAGGATCCTAAATGGTTTCTGTTTCTTCTGCTGTCAGCTCTGTGTTTCCCAACTGCAGCTCAGAAAATACAGAGGAGAAATTTCAGCTCTACATACAGATCGTTGACTTTTTAAAAGGCCTTTGCTGTGTTAACACTCCATTAAACCAGGTAAGATAGAATGGGGACGATGGACCCTCCGCCCAGCATCTTCAATGGGGAGGGCACTCTAACTAACGCTGACTCCAACCACCTCCGGGGGGGCTTTTAGCCACTCTGGTTTGGTCTAAGTTTGTTCAAGTTCACTCCAGTGCCTCCTGCACAGTGGAGGAAACCAGGAAAATGGAAGAAAGAGGCAGAGGGCTATCCTCCAGGACAGATCAGCAAGGCCAGAACCCAGGGGCTGGCTTCTAGCAGGTACCCATAAACACTGTGTGAGCTGTTTAGTCTTCTGTGAGTATACAGTAGTATTTCTGGTCGGCTTTTGAAGGCTAACTTCTCTCTGAATGCTGACATCTAGTGGTGACACAAGTCACAGAACCTCAGTTAGGGGGCTGTGGTGGGGGCTACACCCACACCTCCTGGGGACAGGCCCTTTCAGATGCACAGCCGTGATTTTCCTCACTAACTTAGCAAGATCCAGCAGTTTGCTTATATAACAATGACAGACTTGCAGGGAGGGCACCGTTTCCATGGGCAGAGCTAACCTCCGGCCCTTTCTCACTGGTTCCTTCCTTCGGCCTGCTTATACCACTTTCAAGTCCCACTTGAAGTCAGTGTCTGTCCCTGCAGTCTACCTTCTTCTCACCAACCCTTGAATGCCCTTCCTAAAGCTACTGTCCCACTCTTTCTGTTGGATGTGATTAAATTAGTACTTTAAAAGAGCACCCCTCCTGTGTATTACCTTGGGGTCTCACTAGCCATCCAGATTCCTGGTGCTAAAGGATCCTTATTCGGCTTTATGAAGGTGGGACCGTAGAACTTGTGTTTTGAAAGTGGTCGGTGTGAAAAGGGAGCTTTCATTTCTTTTGTGTGGTGCCTCCAACTCTCTGCTGCCCCTTGTCACCTTCATGGGATGGTTCTGATGAAGCTCTGTTGGGGTGCACACTGCATTCTCTGAACAGTGGCAGAGAGCGCGCCGTGGTTCCAGAGGCCAGCGTCTGGAAGGAAGTGTTAGCAGGGCGGGGCAGCTCCTGGAGCTCTCTGGAGTCTTCCTGTGCCTTGCTCTAACCACCGATGGCTTTGACAGTGCTCCAAGTCTCCAGAGCAGGGGGTCAGGGTAGGGGTTTGCAAAACCCACTGTGGGTGTCACCCTCAGGAGGGCCTACTCTCATTAAGTGGTTGACCGCTATTAGGATCCAGAAGGATCAACCCGGATCTGCAGAAAAGAGCAGGGTTCATTTTCTGCTTGGCAGAGAGAAGGAAATCAAAAACTCTAGAATTACTGTTAAGGAAGAGACACTAGGGAGTCCTGAGAAGTTGCCTTTGGAAAGAATGAGAAGTCTTTGCTAACACAGTATCCTTCCTTCTTTCCTTCCTTCCTTCCTTCTTTTGCTTTTTTTTAATAAGTAACCCATCTGCGCGGTATGAAATTCAAAACTTACCAAAATATATTGAATAAAATCTTAGTCTCTCTTGTCGTTGTGCTTGCTTACTAGCCACGCCTTCCCAGAGGCAACACCATGACTGGTTTCCTGCACATGCATTCAACGGCAGTCTACGGATATTTGTGTGTTCTTCCAAACATAAATGGGTGCCTGCTGTGCACAGTGCCTTGCCCTTAACTCTTTTCCTAATAGTCTGTACCATAGATGAAGGATCATCACATTCCTTTCTTTAAAGCCAACATAAGGTCCACACACCCATGCAGGACACCATTATCTGTAGATGGGCATTTAGATTAAGCTGTAAGATTTCCAAGTATGGGGCAGAAGCCAAGTCTTCGATGCCCTTCCTGGAAGTTATAAAATGTTATATTGAAATAATCATAATCCCTGAAGCTGCAGGGACCTTCTTATCTGCCTGGAAAGTCTTTGATCCTAATCTTCCGCCTCTTGCTTACTGCCTCTCAGGAGCCAGACCCTCCAGTCGATGATGATATGCTGCTGCTGAAGTGCCTGGAGACCTTTGATGATGAAGATCTGTAATGCAGATGGCCGGGAAGGAAATGATTAATTGGGAGGGGGGTTCAAGTTTGAATGCTAGTAGCTAGGGTTACACCATGTTGTTTTCAAGACTCTGAGAAAGGCTGTTTCCAGAAGCCTTTTTGATGTTCTTAGTTTTTGGTTACTATAAAGTGTTAAGAAAAGCATGCCCTTGTGA
This sequence comes from Pachyuromys duprasi, assembly GCA_028658305.1. NCBI lineage: Eukaryota > Metazoa > Chordata > Mammalia > Rodentia > Muridae > Pachyuromys > Pachyuromys duprasi. The sequence goes on from CM053763.1 coordinate 7,854,412, forward strand.
TGATTTTTGGGGGCTTGTTGAATATAAGGGACTAGTCTGTTGCAGGACACAGATTCATCATGTCCCTACTGAGGATAGATGGAGAGATACCATGTGTAGCCAAGGCCCCGTCTGTGAGCTTCTCATGATGATGATAGTCAGGAGCTGGCCCTGTGGATGATGTGCTTTCAAGTCCTCTCAGTGTGTGTTGGACTTTGGATGCTGCTGTGGTGGGTTCTCTAGCCCAGATGCTTATCATGTGTGCTCTGGGAGCCCAGGAACAGTACTCAGGGCAACCCTATACTGCAGGGTCAGGTTGGATTTGTACTTCTATAGCATGGGCCAGCTGCTTAAGGTAAATCTCTTTCTACCTGTCTGTACAGACATGTATATCCAGTGGGGTCTGTCTCTCTGCTGTGCTCAACTAATAGACTAGGTTGCAGAGAGAGGGCCTGGCTTGTTACAGTTTGTAAGTCCCAATCACCATTGTGCCTTCTACTGAAGGCCTCCCACATGCTTTTACTGACCATCTTCCCCATCTCCTAAGATCCTGACACGAAGGTAATCCTAGGATGCCTGTATGCTCTTAGCTTTCAGGAGAGGCTTCAAAGGATCCCACTGGGATCCTTCACCTGATACTTCACAGCTTATAAATGATCACACCAAGGAGGCAGATGGGCGGCCCCACTCCAGACGGGTGGACAGCTGGGGCCTTTGCACTCGTTGGTGGTCTGAATTACATTGGAAATAAATGAGTAGGTGCTTAGCTCCCTCCAGGCATTCAGCTAAGCCCAGAATAAGCCAGCATAGGGAGAGAAGACGTGACGCTCCCCAGAGGAGCCTGCCCCCATGGCTCTAAGCAACACACACCTCTCCAGCCAGTCCCTCCCTCACTGCCTTCATCCCCTTCAGTCCAGAGCTGGGGCTGTCTGGAGCAGAATGTGCTGGGAGCCCCTAAGCACAGTAGAATGTCATGGGGTGTCTTCAGAGCCATGTGGAATGATGTCTCTGCTGTTATCTTCAGCCCCAGCCCGCCTGTGTGCCCCTGCCCTCTCCCATAGGCCCTTCTGGATGCCACAGAACTAGGGTAGATTCACTATGTCTTAAGTTGCTCCTCCTTGCCGAGGGCTGTTCCCACATCAGTCAGGAATCCTCTGATGGTGACTTTTCAGTTGGTTCATTGTTGGGTGGGGAGGCAGGGAGCAAGGGGAGAGAGGTCACATGGCTGTGGGGCGGGACCTGCAGGTCTGAAAGCCCTAGCCAGGGTTGGTGCCGGACTCTCCAGGCAGAGCTTCTTCTTCTCCAAACTCCATTCTACTCTATGGCTTTCGACTAACGAGCTGTGTCCCACCCATACTTTCATACTTGCCACTCTGTAAAGTTGAGTGTCTGTAGGTGTCAACCACATCTTTTCTGTGCCTTCATAGGCTTCCTGTAAGCATTTGCTTAGATGGCTGTGTACTGTAGACAGTCCAAGTTGATGGCTAAAGTCAGGAGTACCCTGTGGAATTTGTGTTGTTTTTGTTGTTCTCTCGGGAGTCAGGGCATCTGTTCCTCTGCTTGGCAGGAGCAGGAGCAAGGGGTTTGGCTGAATCTACAAAACTAATTAAGAAAAGAGTATCAGATTGCCTTGCCACCAAGCATGTTTTTGACTGAAGGAGAAATGTAAAAATCTTCTACTAAGGAACTAGGGTGTAGTAGGAATATGGAAGCACTCACTCTAGCCTACAGCACTGGCCACACATATCTCTGGGTCCCAGACTCCTATGCCATAGGCTGTAGCTTCAGATTGAGTCATGTAACCAATGGCAGGAATCACATAACCTGGATGTGGGAGGGGTTAAACACACACCACACACACGCGCACACACGCACACACGCATGCAAATGGCAACAGGGGCATGGCTCAGCAGTTGAGAGCATTTGTTGTGCTTGGTGAGGACCCAGGTTTGGTTCTCAGCACCCACATGGTGGCTCACAATCATCCGTAACTCCAGTTCTGGGGAATGGCATCTTCTGAATCCCAAGGACACCAGGCACACCTGTGGCACACATACAGACATGTAGGCAGAACACTCATTCTCACATACGTAAAGTAAATCAATCTACACAAACTTTTGAGACAGTAAAAATTTTCTGAACATGCAGTGGTCAAAAATTAATTTGAAATCAGTACATTCATAAAGGAGCTGAGGTGCTCCGACCATACTGTGTCACACAACTTCAATGTCAAATTGCTTCTGCACACACGAGGCGTACACGCTGCCCCACACATGCCATCACACACTATCAACAAACACTGCCAAAAAATTTCTGTTCAGATTGAGAACATTGTGTTATGAACTACACTGTTTATGCTTTTACATACACATTTTTCTGCTCTTACAGAAATATAATTGTAGAAAACAAGTACTTGAATATTTTCCTGTTGTCATTCCTCAACCTATAGGTATCAAATTTGTATGTCTATGGATTGTGCTGCATTAGAGTATTTGAATTTAAAAGTTGGTACTTGCCAGGTGTGGTGGCATACAAATTTAATCCCAGAACGTGGGAGGCAGAGGCAGGCAGATCTTGGTGTGTTCCAAGCCAGCCTGGTCTACAAAGTGAGTTTTAGGTGAACCAGAGCCACATAATAGAGAGACCCTGTCTCAAATAGATAAAAATGAAAATTTCTAATTGAGTGCTGAAACTTTGGGTTTATTGAAAAAAAAAACAGTTAAGTAGATTCTGGCTTAGAAATAGAACAGAATTTCCAACAATTTCTAAAATGGCTTTAAATATACTTCTGCATTCTGTACTGTATTTATCATAGTGACAGTCTTAACATTGATGATCACAAAATCAAAATATCGTTCAACTCTGGAAAATATTGAAGACACGCTACATTCTGCAGTTTTGACTGCTCATGCAGGATTCAGTTCTTTATGTAAAACAGTACGTCCATCTCATTAGCATGCAAATTAGCTTTCGTCTTTAATGAATGGTAAAGTATGTCCAAGAATTGTTTTAAAATAAATTTTCAATGGTTTATTAAAAGTAAATGTTTGAACATTATTAATCTGTGAAAGTATCTTGGGCAAAAAAAAAAAAAAAAAAAAAAAGGAAATTAAAGGTTCAAGAAGCCCTAAATCTTGCTAGGCAGCCGTGGTAAAGGCCCAAGAGCAAATTCGATGGCCCAGAGAGGCTAGAAGACTGTAAGTACCACAGGACCTGGGGACAGTGTGCAGATTTTGACAGTGACCTTGGTCACAACAACACATATGCCACGGATGAGCGGCTCCGGGGCACGATGGTGTGGAATGGGAGGTGCCTGGGCTGGTGGAGGCACTGAGCGCTGAGGCCACCTCTAGATGCACTAACTCTGCTTGTGGCGCAGGCTTCGCCAGGGCCATCACCTCAGGCCTGTCCCACCCATCGTCCTCCCACACACAAGCTAGTCAGGGGGAAAACGCTCCTCCAGTGTACTCTGAGAAATGTCTCCCTGTTTAGGCTTCTCACCAAATTCCCTTGTCCCCAGAGCCCTGAATCCATTCGGATCAGGGAGAACCATGTTTTCCAACAACCCACTTTGTCCTGCATTGGCTTCCTAATGACTGTGCTTAGGGGACCAAAGCTGTTTGGTGAGAACACAAGGGAAGTCTTAGAAAGAGATGGGATAGCTTAATTGGACCAGGCTTGAAGGGCTACAGTGACTGAAAGAAAGGATGGGGGGATGTGTCTGCCCTTCACTGGCTTGAGAAGCTTCCTGGGCAACCTCCAAGCAGCTAAGTCCAGATCCTACGTCTGCAACATAATTATTAAAGCATGGGACAGGGACAGACCCTGCTGCTTCCAGCCCACCATGCCATGTGACAACAAAGAGGCTTTTAAAATGATAATACAAATAAGAGAAGACTTATGTGCTTGCATCAAGTATTAGAAGAAAATGTAGTGGTACAATAGGGAGCTTCGCAGCAGGGACACCCTCCAGCAGGAATCAGAAAATGGGCTCTGTACCCAGAGGAGAGCGCCAGCTTAGGGTTCTTTCAGGGGGACACCTGAGGATACAGGTTCAGAAAGTGGAGGTGAAGAGATGCTGCTGCTTCCCCGGGAAAACAGGAGGCTGAGGTTGGGCAGTACAGGGGATGGAAGGGAGAAAGAGGGACAGGGAGAGAGAAGGCTATAGATCTGAATTGACTCAGGAGGCAAGTTAGCACCCACATGAGGTTCATGAGTGTGAACCAAAGACCATGGTTGTCATTCTCTTCAGTGACACTGTGAGCAGAAAAGAGCCAGTGAAGATCGGTTCTGATCAGTAATGACGTTTAGCCAAGGGGCTGTGATGAAGAGAACATTGAGAATGCAAGATGGAGGTGACTAGGTGAATTAAGCCAGGCTCAGGAAGATGTCTTCTCCTATATGACTTTCTTAGACTTTATGTAGATATATAAAATTACTTACACACGCAGCACACACACACACACTAAGAATGAAAGTTGGAGCAAAACTGTCTAATAGGAGAGGGGGGGAGATGAGGGAGAAGCTATGAGAGAGAATGTCCTCAACATACAGTATATTCTGCTATGAGAACATCCCCATACACTACAGTATCACGTTCAATGAATACACACACACAAGGAAACACTTTCTAAAAATGCAGACGGGTGACTGGATTGACCTTGAATTCTGGTTGGATAAAGAAGAGAGGAGACACAATAAGAGGGAGGTGGGAAGAGGGAAGATGCAAATGCTGACAGAGGGAAGGGATTCTGGACTCCAGGGTCCTAGAAGTCGTGGTCTAGAAAAACAGGAAGTTGGAGAATTGCTGGAGGAACGGGAGAGATGCTTTAGCTTAGTGTGCTAACTGCTCATGCAGAAGATTGGAATTCAGTTCCCAGCATCCACATTTGACAGCTCACGATCTCCTGCAACTATCGGATTTGACACCCTCTTCTGACCTTGGGTATCCATACATGTAAATAAATAAGTAAAAATCTTTATTTAAAAAAATGCTTAAAATTAGCTGGGTGGGGTGGCACATGCCTGTAATCCCAGCCCTCAGGGAGGCAAAGGCAGGCAGATCTCTGAGTTTCAGGACAGCCTGGTCTACAAAGACAGTCCAGGACAGCCAAAGCTACACAGAGAAATCCTGTCTCAAAAAAATGCTTAAAATTGACTATAGGAGACACAGATAAAGGCAATCCAAAATTCAACCTAAGGGACTGGCTTCCCAGTCATGTTACTATGAAACCCAGGCACACAGAGGTCATGGGGCAAGAAGGGTGAACATTGTGGATAGAATGTCACCAAGTATCAAGACAGAGTTTCTGTGAAAGGGGACAGTGACCTGCACATTAATATCTTTGGAGAAGGAGGGCTGGTGTGGAACTGTCAATGGAAAGGGATATGAGCAGAAAATCTGATAGAATGAGGTCAAAGCAAAAGAGTGAAGATATCAGGTTAATTTTATGTCAACTTGATACAGGCTGGAATTATCTCAGAGGAGGGAAATTCCATTTTAGAAGATCCCTTCATAAGATGGGTTGTAGGCAAGTCAGTAGAGTATTTTCTTAATTAGTGATTGACAAGGGAGGGCCCAGCCCATTGAGGGTGGTGCCATCCCTGGGCTGGTGTGCCTGGGCTGTATGGGAAAGCAGGCTGAGCAAGCCATGGGAAGCAATCCACCTCCTCTATGGCCTCTGCATCAGCTCCTGCCTCCATGTTCCCGCCCTGGTTGAGTTCCTGTCCTGACTTCCTTCGATTGGGAAAAGGGATGTGGAAGCATAAGCCAAATAAACTCCCTCCCAAGTGGCTTAGGTCATGGTGTTTCACCATAGCAAGGACTAGGTGACAAACTAGGACACCATCCCTCACTAGCCTCAGGCCACGTGTCCTTTCTGCCCATTCATCGGCCTCCTGCAGTTTGACAAAGGCTACATCGGATGCATTATCTAACATGGGGACAAACAAACAAGCAAACAAAAAACAATACCACCAATTCCATAAAAATAATTGCCAGAGTTTCGTAGGCTGACTTCAAGTATAAAAGAACCGCAGGTAGAACAGCAATGTAAATGTAGGAATGCTAACCTCTGCCCACAGGGAAAGGGACCATGAGTCAAGGAACCCAGCTAGAAGCTGGAAAAGGTTAGGCAGTCAGCCTTTCCCCCTGAAACTGCCAGAGGATGCAGCACTGCCCATCCTCTGGAGTCTAACCTTGTCAGACCTACTCTGGGCACCTGACTTCCAGGGTGCTTGAAGCAGCTGTCTGGTGGTTAGAGCTTTGTTAGGGCAGAAATCATGCAGGAACCAAAAAAGAACAAGTCCCCAGGCCGAACCCTTTAACAGAAGCAAATGCACAGCCCCACAGATGTGCTGTGCTTAAAAGAGTGAGGAGCCCAGCGGCATTGCAGTCACAGTAGACCAATGCACAGCTGCACTTCGGAGAGAGGGCAACAGGCAAGCAGCAGTAGAGCTGGGAGGGAAAGGAAGGGGCGAGAGGGGGAGGGGCACTACCAGGTAAGGCCAACCTTTGATAGTGTCCTCTATGGAGCTGGATGGAGAAAGGTGAAACCAGGTTGGTTGGTTTGTTTGTTTTAAAAAATCACACACACAAAACCAAACTGTTTTCAGTAAGTTTACAACTTTGTGTTGGGCCCCACAGAGCTACCCCAGGCCCCATGGGCATGATGGTTGGTCCCTTCTGCATCTAGTCCTTCTTGGCATCCCTCCTGCGTTTCTGGGGCCCTCACCATCCCCCCCACCCCTTGAGAACCAATAAATAAATCTCATCCTCCATTTTCTTTCTTTTAAAAACATGACTTTATTTGTGTGTGTGTGGTGGACCGTCAGGGGACAACTTGAGGAAGTCAATTCTCTCCTTCCACCCTGTGGGACCTGAGGATGGAAGTCAGGTCCTCAGCTTCAGCCAGTGCCTTTACCTGCCGGGCATCTGACTGGGCCTTATATAGAACAACATGTTCTGAGTTCAGCTTTTCTCATACGGCTGAGAGGCTCTGGCCCACCTCAGACTTTAGCCGTGTCACATTCCATCCCTCACTTCGGTCACTTTGAAGCCAGAAATTCATGTTGTTGAGACAGGGTCTTACTATGTAGCCCTGGCTGGCCTGGAACTTGCCGTGTAGACCAGGCTGGCCTCAAACTCACCGGGTCATCTGCCTCTGAGATTAAAGGTGTGCACCACCATCCCCCGCCAGGAAGTTCCAGTTTTAAGTGGTGATTCTCCCCTCTCCTCGCCCTCCCCTGCTTCTAGCCATTGTTATTTTGAGGTACAGTACTGTATTGTTTCAGGAGGTGGTGTCTGCTTGTCTCTCTGCAGGGTCCTCAGCAGTTCTAGAAGCTAGAGGGTGTGGTTTCCATGTGTGCCAAAAGAGTCCTCAAGAGCGGCCTTTCCAACCCCACTGCCTGGTAAAGATGTCTAAGATCACACATCCCTGGTTTTGAGCTCGCAGATGAATGCACAAACCAAAGGCCTCTTCCTCACGGGCTGCAGCTGATGCCTTGAGCCTTTAAGAATCACACAGATTTCTTTTTCCTCCTGGAATATCCCTGCGACCCGGTACCCAGGTGCTTTGACCCAATCTTTCCCACCTAGTGATCTCTCTCCATCCCACGGTCACGCGGAGAGAGGGGCTCTTGGAGATTCAACAGAGAAAAGAAAGCCCAGCGGGCATGGTGCCACCCCCCACACACACTGGCACTCACTCTGCTTCCCTTGCAGCAGGATGGGCAGCGTCGGTGGCTCACAGTGCTCCTGGCACCCTCTCCACACCCTCCTCACAGGGAGCACACACTTGCCCCTCCCAGCACACCCTCTTCCTGCTCATTTTGATCCCAGATTTGGCATTTCCAAGTGCTGGCAGGAGGCAGTTCCCCCCTCCCGATGCCAAGCAGAAGCAGATGAACAGTAGGGGCAGAGAATGGAGAAAGACCTGTTAGGAAAGAACTGGCCCCTAGACCCAGGTGTTCCCACCCCAACAGCTGACCCCAGCCCTTCTTTCTCTTGAAAGTGGATTTAGTCAAGCAAAGAGAGTTCAAAGTAGAGAAGGTAGGGCTGGGAGAAATGATGGACCCTTTCTCTGGCTCATATGACTCTGTGCCTATCAAAATTTGAAGACCTGAGCCTGGTCCCTGCCCTGGGAAACAGTGGAGGGTTCTGAAAGGCATCCCAGACAGATTGAATGCAGCTGCCCAGTAGCCTGAAGCCCTGCTCTGGCAGCCAGGGCCTGGATGCTCAGAGACACCTGATTCCTCTCCTCCACACCTGCGCTGTGCCTCCTTGCAAGGTCCAGGCCTTGCTCTCATCTGGAGAGGACACTGAAGAGCAGCAGGAAAGTGTGGCGGGCTTGTGTGAAGAACGGGGCACAGCAGGGTGCGGTGCAGCCGTGGGTCCGGTGTTAACTCTACCTAGACGCCCAGGCCACATGTCCTGAAGCTGGACAGTTGCTGGGCGGGGTCTAGGTATGAAAGGACGGACGTTCCTCTTACTTTTCCATATCAACCTTGAGGAAAAGCTACAAGGAGAGCTGAAAGGGCATGAGGTCCCTGCCTCTTGGGGAAGGAGCCAAAACAACTGTGTCAGTGTTTGCCGTTTGTTTTCCTGTGTGGAGGTTTGTCCATACATGTGCTACATGAGTTCTCCCTCACAGAGCCACATCCCCAGCTTGCCTTTTACTGTTTATTTTGAGACAGGATCTTGCTAAGTTGCCCCAGCTAGCCTTAAAGTCTGCCTGTAGCACAAACAAGCTTGGAGTCTGTGATCCTCCTGGACAGCCTGTTGAGCGGCTGGGAGTACAGGCTGTCTGACCCCATTACCTTTCAGCAAACAGCCTGCCCCTGTTTGACCCTATACCTCTTCCTCACCATGCACCAGAATATTGCCAAGCATAGTAGAAGAACAGGCTTCTGTGTAGATCCGATTGTCCACACAGGAGTTGAGCAACAGCAGGACGCCCTGAGGCCAGCCCCACACTCATCATGCTCTTTGTCAGCGCTGCTTGGCTACCACAGTGACCCCACGTGGGAGGTCCTGGGAAGGACCCTTTTGTGCCTATTTGTGAACAGAGACCCTTGCATTTTGCAGGCAGATGGGGTTGCCAGAGTCTGGCCATGAGGAGATGGGGGTAGGACCATTCTCTTCACATCTTGGTTTCTGTAACAGTCCACAGGTGCTTCCCAGAGGAAATCTGGGAACACAGGGTGAGCTGGCTTGCTCCCACGTCATCCCCACGGTGATCTAGCCTGGGCCAGAAGGGGAGGATCCGGGTACACGAAGATGTGCAGATCTTGGTGCCAATCCCCCAGGGAAGGCCATAGACCTTTGAGGACTTCTGGGTCTCCTCAGGATCCTCCTGGATCTGACTCCATGCCAGAAGACCTCTCTCCTCCAGGCTGCCTAGGAAGTAAGTGGACAGTAAGAAGTCAAGGTCGGGTCTCAGTTGGGGGTGCTTCTGCCCCCGGTGGGTGCTCATGCGACCGCTGGCAGTACCCAAGTGTGCAGCGGTCCCCTTTCCCTCCACTCTTCCTTTTCCCAGCCTTGGCGGGACGCCCGATCCCCCTGCTCATCAGGCAATCTCAGAACCCCCACCCCTGTGGTACCGAGCCTCACGCTCACCCACGGAACCTCAGAGTTTCCCTCAGCTCCCAGCAGCACCTGTCCGTGTACACTGGCAGAACGCAGGCACATGTTATGTTTGGTGGTGGGGGGCACAATGTGGAAAGTAGGAAGTGGGAAGCTGGTGCCGCCCCAGAAGTTCTTAAGAGAGGCTAGGTGGGGGGAGGGGGGACAGAGGAGAGATGTGGGTGTGGATGTTTTGCCAGAAACCACCAAGATGGGACCTCTGTGCTCTTCCCTGTCAACCTCCCCCGTTCCTGCACCTCAGTTAGCTTATCCCAGGCCTCATTATCACCCCCTTGTGTGTCTGTTTCCTCTATTAGTTTCTGGGGAGGACAGAGACATGGCTCACTTCTCTTTCTATTCTCAGTGAGAGGAACCTGCTACATCTGAATGAAAGAAATGAACGAATGAATGAATATGTGTGTGTGTGTGCTCCCCCACCAATTAATTTCTTATAGGTTTAAAAGAGCCAAGGTCATGTCTCTTTTCTTTTGTGTCTGGTGAATCACCCATGTTAGGGTCCTGCTTCGGCAGAACTGTATCCCTTGAAGAGTCATATACTGACAGCCTAGTCCAGAGGACGTCAGCATTGGCCCGTATTTAAAGGGATGAGCAAGCTACAGGGAGTCTGTCGGTAGAGTCCTTCGGCCTCCACCTCCCAGCCCTGGGATTCCCAGTGTGCATCAAAGCAAGCATCAAAGCAAGTGGTTTACGTATTGTGTAGATGGTTTTCTTTTTCTTTGTAAGATTTATTTATTTTGTTATGTATGTAATGTTCTGCCTGCATGTACACCTGAATGCCAGAAGAGGGCACCAGACCTCATAGATAGTTGTGAGCCACCATGTGGTTGCTGGGAATTGAACTCAGGACCTCTGGAAGGGCAAGCAGTACTCTTAACCTCTGAGCCTTCTCTCCAGCTATAGTGTAGATGGAAGCTGGAATTCTATATGTCTAGACAAGCCTCTACCAGCTAAGCCGCACCCCACCCCACCCTGCCTTCTTTACTCAGAAGGAGATTGCAACACACACAGAGCCAGCAGAAGTGTGCCGGCGCTGAGCAAAGGCAATGTGAGTCCCTCTGCGAGCCAAGAGAAAGGTCCTAAAGAGGAACCGACCTGCCTCTGAGTTCCAGCATGGGGGACTGTGAGAAGGGTGTGTTGTTTCGCTCACCCTGTCCTGTGCTGCTTTTCTGCAGCAGCGCAAGCTCACGAAGCTAGGCCGTGCAATACCCTGACTGCAGCCCCAGGACCATTTAGGGTGATCCGGGCACAGCCTGACGGAAGCTCTCCAATGGCCCCAACACTGCCCAGATGCCCACAAGCCCAGCTGTGGTGTGGCTGCAGCCTTACCAGGGATGGTGTTGTCCAAGACGAAGCCCAGAAACCCACCAACAAACATGCCTGTGGTCAGCAGCACCTGGATGACCTGATCCAGCTGGACAATCCCTGGAAGGAGACAGCAATGCCAGTTCATGGCCCAGCGGCTGTCCTGCTTCACACCGTGCAATGACGGCCCAGAGGACACAACACCCTCACCTGTCTGCAACTTCTCGGGGTTCTTGTTCACCCAGTTGGGGACGGCGAGCCCACAGTAGATGGAGAAGCCAAACACAAATAGGTTCCTGGATGAATTCATGTCCACATACTGTGGGAGAAAGGGCCCCTGAGGTCAGCAGGGCCCTAGACCTTCATGCATGTGCACTGTGGCTGGTTTGGAGGGTTACGGTACAGCTATCTGTTTTTCTTCTTGTGTTGGGCACGGTGGGTCAGGGTGGTACCTAGCACCACAGATGCCCTCCTCTCCCTCTGTCCCCCTCCCCCTTTGCCTTCCCTCCTCATCCTTCCCTTATCTCCCTCCTCTTCTGTCTGGCTCCCTTGTAGTTCCATCCCACAGGCTCCTCTCAGGGCGGGCGGCACTGCCGTTCATCAAGGTGCCTCACCTGGAGGTTGGAGATCCCCACAGCACTGATGACCCCGAACATGACAAGGAACATGCCTCCAATCACTGGGGTGGGGATGGTGGCAAACATAGCCCCGATCTTCCCGAACACGCCCATCAGGAGCAGCACACAGCCCGCGGCGACAATCACCTTCCTGCTCCCGACCTGTACACCCAGAGAGAAGGAACAGGAGCACCAGGCCAAGTAGACGCCCTGGAAACCTGCTCCTCCTTCCTTCACACTACTGTAGTGAACCTGAGAGGCAGCAGCATCTCTGCTAAAACTACCCCCCGCCCCCACCCCACATTTCCACACAGGATGGGAGAGATGAAGGAGGAATGCAGGTCCTGGCCTCATCCCTCATCTCTCTGCCCTGCCTCTCCCTGACCTCTTGAGCAGATCACTAACCTCTCTGCAAGTCAGCTTCCATGTACCATGTGAGATTAGACACAATTGGATACGATTAGGCATGTGAATAGTTGGAATAATGTGTGTTGAACACACGGAATGCTCAATAAAGAAGAAAGGTTACAAAGTTAGTCTGATCCTTTCACTCAATAAAGAAGAAATGTTTTTTTGCAGGAGACAGATAAAGTTTTACTGCAGTGTAGTACACCTCTATGTGTTGCTATGCTTGGTCCACTAGGAATGAATGTTTCTATCTCCGCACCATATCACATACTCCTTCCAGAGACATGACTCTCATTAAAACTTCCCATGCCTGCTCCCTGCCCACAGCACTACAGAGATCCACATCGCCAGAGACACGGCTCACGAAAGGCCTGCGCAGGAAGGGAAGCCAAAGGTTGCTTGTGAACACATCTCATTCTGTAGATGAGAATCCTGAGGAGGCTGACCTGGAGCCCCACGCAATGCCTGGGTCTCCGGCGCCCAGCAAAGTCACCGGCTTCCTGGGTTTTATCCACAGCACTGCACATTCACAGCTGTGTAGGTGTTGGATTTACACAATGTCCACTTCAATGCCTGTGTCTTCCAGGGCTTTGGAAATGGAGCATCTCTGCTCTCAGCAGGAGGCGTGCCAGACAAGAAGTCTCACGAGGGAAAAGGAAACTTCCAACAGCAGCCCAGACTGTTCTACAGAGTCCCAGCACAGTGGGCACCAAAGGAGACCCTATGGCAGTTGGCTAGTCTGCCCAGGGGGGAGAATTCAACCCACATACGAGGAAAGAAGGGACGAGAGAGAGCCATGAGCAGGGATGTGGGGGCATGACAGGCGGCAGAAACAAAATGTGGCCTAGCCATACAATGAGTTATTATTCGGTCCCTAACGAAAGTATTCCTGACACCTACTGCAATTTGTAAGTGAGCCTTGTGGTGATTTAAACGAAAAAAAAAAAAAGGCCCATAGGCTCACACATTTAAATGCTCCCTATTGTTAGTGCTGTCTGGAGAGGTTATGGAAGATTTAGGAGCCTGAATCTTGCGGGGGGGGGGGGGGCTTGAGGGTTTATAGCCTTGTGGTCCTTTTTTTTTATTAATTATACTTTATTCACTTTGTATCCCCCATAAACCCTCCCCTCCCAACCCCACCTTCCCTCCCCCTTCTCCACACATCTTGTGGTCCTTCTTGAACCTGTCTATGCGCGCTCTCTCTCTCTCCTTTCCTCCTTCTCTACCTCCCTCCCTCCTTCCTTCCCTCTCTCTTGCCCCTACCACCATTCCAAGCCTTCCCTGGTCATGAGGACTCTATCCCTCTGGAACTATAAGTTAAAATAAATCTCTTCTCCCTTAACTTGCTTTTAGCCATAGTACCTCATCACAGCAACAAAACGTAACTGATATAAGCCTTGAGGGCACTGAGCTGGGAGGCACAAGCCAGACACAAAGTCAAATACGATCTCTCCATTCACATGAGGTCTCCAGGGGCCTCAGACCCATGGAGACAGGAAACAGGAAAGGTTGCCAAGAGCTAGAGAAAGGAAGAGCTAGGGTGTGGGTGGAGGGCAGAGAAGAGGATTGGCGAGGAAGAACAGGAAAGGGGGAAGAGGAATAGAGAGGCTGGATGAGGGCCGAGAGCATGCCAAGGACTGCACAGCAACTCAGTGTGCTTAATGCTCCAGCACTATGGCCACGCTGACTCCGGCTGAGGCAGGAGGTTCAGATATTTGAGGCTAGCCTGGGCTATGTAGTGAACTCTTTTATCAAAATAACAGAATACTGTCAAAATATATTATATATGCATTAAATTGTGAATAATAATCTAATTAAAAATATGTAGTTTTTTGTTTTGGTTTGGTTTTTGGTTTTTTGTGACAGGGTTTCTCTTTCCTTGGCTGTCCTGGACTCGATTTATAGAGCAGGCTGGCCCAGAAGTCACAGCAATCCATCTGCCTCCGCTGGAATTACAGGCGTGCACTACCACACTCGGCTATATGTTTGTTTTTTAAACTACCACACTAACCATTTAGAAAGGGTTATAATGTAAGTTTCCTGTTTGTGTATTTTACAGTAAAAAGAGAAGCCTTCACTCACTCAGTGAGTGTGAAAGCAAGGTGGTGATGTGAGTCATGCTCTAACCTTCCTCCAGAACAGGCACATCTGTAGTTACTCAGCTCACTTTCTCAACACACAACCGTTACACTATATGATAGACTTTGATCTCTCCCTTGTCTATATGGCGTTTCATTTAACATCCAAAACCTAGCTCACACATCATTTGCTGTTCGTAGCCGGAATCTTTGTTTGCTTGGTTTTTGTTGTTGTTTTGAGACAGGTTTCTCTGTAGTTCTGGTTCTCCTGGAACTCACACTGAGTTCAGGCTGGCCTTGAACTCAGATAACTACTTGCCTCTGGAATTAAAGATATGTGGCTCCAGAATCTTAAAAGATAGGAATCTTCAGGGACTCCTCTAGCTCATTTCAATGGAGGGCTCATTATTGCCATGGAATCTGCTTCAGAATGCACACACAGGCATACAGGGCACACAGAAAACCATACCTCCACACCCCCTCACACACACACACACACACACACACACACAAACACACACGCAGACTCTAACTCCCTCTCCAGCTCCCTCTTCCCTTCCCTCCCCTCTTCCTGTCCCTCTCCCTCTCTGACTCTGTCCCTGTCCCTCTCCCCCTCTCTCCCTCTGTCTAGTGTTTTAAAGGGTGCCACCATGCAGTCCACCGGTGTGAGTGGAAGAGGTTGGTGTTCTGGTGTATAAATAGTGTGAATACTCTACACTAAGCTTCCAAATAGGTTGGTGGGTTTCTATTTTGTGCTTTTTTCTCCACAGTCAGAAAATAGTTTAAATGATATTTTAGTGTGAAGTAAAGTCTGCTAATGCAGCAACCAATGAACAAATTACAAATATGTTTATTCTTCACTTTTCAGACTAAGAGTCATCAGAAATGCTGTTTTGTGTAACCCCTTAGCAGCTGCCTGCTCGCTGCAGGTACAGACAGTGGGTCTGTCAGGCCCAGCCTGTCATGCCAAAGGTCTCAGTAAGGGGGCAGTCATCCCCTATCCCACCATCCTATGAGTGTGTCATTGGCCTCAGAACTGATATCTAATCAGGCAGCTATGACAGCCTAGAGAAGTGCCAGTTCTGTGCCTTTCAGCCTGATCTCCCAAAACACACACATGCAAGCACACACACATGCACACACACACACACATGCATGCGCACGCGCGCACACACACACACGAATGCACAGACACACATGCACACATACACAGGTATGCACAGGCACACATGCACACAAAACCATTATTGCAATGCCTGAAAAGGCCACAGGGGGGAGTGTGAGTCCATAAAAGCAAGAGGTCTTTGCACCTGTCTCCTCTCAGGGTTAACATAACCTCCTACTTGACGCATAGCTTGACCTGTATCTGTGCGTCTTTCCTTCCTGCTTTTTCATCTCCCCCAAAAGGCCTCAGCTTAGAAACTATGTCCACCAACATCTGCTTTGTTTATGAAATCTAGTTTTCTGCTCTTCACGGGAAAGCTGTTTCCTTTAACGGGAAGGAAACCATTACTGCTCCAAGCTTATCCAGCCTTGACCAAGGGTTCTGGATGCCTTGGAAAAGTCGAGAGCGGCTAGGGAGATGACTCTGGCTGGGGATTTGGTTGTGGATTTCAGCTGCAGCAGTAGCACAGGTCATGTGGGGTTCGGGGTAGAAGGTACAATGCCTCCAGGCTGCATGCTGGAACTGTGTCGGGACGAAGCCATAAGACACTGCAAGTTGGGATTATGGCAGGGAGAGAACCCTGGCTTTTCCCGGGTGTGCGGACCCTATCTGCGAAGACACACTGCAATGTGGAGGGCAGCATGGCGCTATTGTTTCAACATAGAGGCACCTCCTCGAGGGTTCCTTACTGGGCTCCGTAGTAGGAAGCGGGAGAGGGGGGCCCCGTAAAGAGATGTTAGGCAGAGACTAGTCAGTATTGGGCACCAATTCTGTGGCACTAGGGACAGGCACGGAACCCTGCAGAGGAAATAGATCCCAGCAGAAAGTTTCAGGACAGCAGGAAGTTAAAGGTGACATGAGCGGCAGAGCAGGTTTGCTAAGACAAGGGCTGCAGATGAACGGAGCATGTGTGGTTTTCAGAGACTTCTTAGTGTCAGGGGACCCGGGGACCTGAGGTGGGTCTGGCTAGGGGCAGCTGAATATTCAGGGCTGGGCAATGAATATCCCACCACAACCAAAGAAGGCAAAGTGTTGACATCAAGATCCTGACCCCTACAGAGATGGCCACGTTCTGATTCCCTAGGCCGTGGACCTCAACCTTCCAAACGCTGAGACCCTTTAATACAGTTCCTCGTGCTGAGGGGACCCCCAACCATAAAATTATTTTGTTGCCACATCATAACTGTAATTTTGCTACTGTAAAATTGAATAGTAATGAAATGTAAAATGTAAAAATGAATAGTAATGTAAATATATGACATGCAGGATATCTGATATGCAACCACGACCCACAGGCCGAGAACTACTGCTTTGGGCTGTAAGTATGTAGCCTTGCAAAAGTGCCTGAGCTGGGCGTGTGAGCTGGGGATGGTCTCCTACATCACACTGCTGGTCAGCATCGCTTCACATGTCTTTGTAAGAGATGTGACAATGTTTCACGTCTGTGACAGGAAAAGATGGAAGCAGGAGCCACAGCCCAGGGGCAGCGCAGCCTGGAGGTGTATTTCTGTCCACACCTCTGCGTTAGCCCCACCCAGTCCCCCTCTCATTTCTGACTGCCAGATCAGCAGGGTGATATTTGTCTAAAGCCAGCCTTTGTGAATTGTCACGGTTACAACAAGAAACTAATTTGCAGGGATCCAGCCCCACCCCAGGAGCCTCCACCAGCCCCACCTTACCTTGGTGATGCCCAGTGCCCCGACATTCTCACTGTAGGAGGTGGTACCGTTTCCGGTCCCCCAGGCCCCTGCCAGCAGACAGCCAAGGCCCTCGATGCCAATGCCGCGGTTGATGGCATGCTTTGGAGGGGGTGGGGCCCCGACCAGCCGAGCGCAGGCGTGGTAATCACCCACCGACTCCACCATGGAGGAGATCACTCCAGCGATGATCCCAAAGACGCCAGCCAGGCTAATGGTGGGGAGGCCCCACTGTCCTGCCAAGGGAACACAAGGGGAATGTCTGGGCAGAGGGTTCTGTGAGGCCCCAAGTCATTTCTTTGCTAGAAAGGTCTCTGGAAGCCTTTCAAGCCTAGGAAGTGTTCAACTGTGCAGAGACCTGCCTTCCCACCATGAGGACGGAGCGGGTGTCTAGAAGCAAAGATCGCCATGCACAGAAAGGTGGAAATGGAGCCTCATTCAAAGGAAGCCTCTGAGCCATTGGAAGCTGAAAGTCTCTACTAGAAGGACATCCTTACAGCCATGAACCAGGCCCAGCCTTCAGCACTAGTTACTTTCATATACTTTGTTTGTTTGCTTGTTTGTCTTTGTTTTTCAAGACAGGGTTTCTCTGTTTTAGCTCCAGCTACCCTGGAACTCCTTCTGTAGATCAGGCTGACCTTGAATTCAGAGATCCACCTGGCCCTGCCTCCCGAGTGCTGGGGTGGGCTTGTGCCATCACCGGCTGGCTACTTTCATATACTTTAAGGTAAGACTAGAAGACAAGAAGCTCTGGTCTAACTCAGCCTAAGTCTCCTTTGTTTGAGCTCCCCTGAACCTATCGAAAGACCCAAATATCTGCCTGAGGGTCATGGCCTCTCTTTCGTGTCCCCTCACAATCCCCAAGGCCAAGGGGCTGTGGGTAGCATGCAGCTGGGTGAGGGCCTTATGCTGGCTCTGGGGAAGCTCTGGGAATAAGGACATTTGGCCTAATGTTCCCAAGGGCTGTTTAGAATATTCTGGGCTCAGTGGGTAATGTGGGTAATCCCAGCTTCTCAGGAGGCTGAGGTGGGAGGATCACATGTGTAAGGCTTGCCTGGACTGCTCAGTGAATTCAAGGTCAGCTTGAGCAACTTAGCAGGACTCGGCCTCAAAATAAAAAGCAAAACAAGGGCTGAGACTTTATCTCAGAGATCTGGCAATCATGGAGCCAACACAAATCCCCACTGACACACACACACACACACGTTAGAGCAACCTGGAATCTCCCTCCTCACCCTCTTCTCCTGGAGCCCATTTCTCTTTGAACCCCCCCCCCCCCAATCCTTTTCAATCCTCCATCCAGTGCCCCAAATCCCACAGATGTGTCCCAAGAAGTAAGGACACATTTCTCCTCACCTGGGTAAGGGAAGCGAAACCAGGGGGCCTGGCTCAGAACGCTGCTTTTAGTGTCGGTGCGGGCCATGTATCCATATGCCATGGGGGACTCAGGGAGGGTGTTGGTGACAGTGAGCACGAAGCAGAAGAGCCATGAGATGCACAGGGCCAGCAGCACCTGCCAAAGGGAGTTGCCCTTCACACCTGCTGCCCTGCCCCTCCTCTCTCTCTCTCTCTCTCTCTCTCTCTCTCTCTCTCTCTCTCTCTGTGTGTGTGTGTGTGTGTGTGTGTATGTGTGTGTGTGTGTGTGTGTGTGTAGGGGAGGGGGATGCTCTGGTGTACCAGGTTACTGACATTGCTACTGACAGTGGGAATCTGCTACGTCCACTGATAAATTAGCACAGAAACAGACTGGAAATAAGGCAGAAAATTCACTATGGAAATTCACTATGACCTTAGGCAGAGTGGGATAGAAATGTGCACATTGGGCAGAGCCTGTGACTAAAGGGTCACAGTCTGGCTCTCACACTGTGTTCTTATCTTCACCAGTGCCATGAATTAGACCCACTCCCCTAACAGAGCCTGAAGCACAGTGGAGTCCCAGAATGCCTGGCGGATTCTCCCCTTGCGAGAGCACTGTGCACTGGAAAGCTGTTCCTCCAGGGATTCAGAGAGAAGCATGGATGATTCTTTTTAGGAAGCTCTGGAAAAGGAGGTGCCCATGTGTCATTAGAGGTGAAGCTGTCATTCCGGGCACCTGGCCGTGAGGACAGCCAGGAGCTAAGGCTGTCTGTCCCATACCAGTGCTCAGAGCAGGGACCTGAGATAGTATGCCACCAACCACCAGGGGGTGTGTGACACACACACACAGACATTCACACACACCCCTCAGCCTCCTAGGAAGAGGATTGGGTTGGCCAGAAACAGGGAGGTTGCCCCACCTGCTCCAAGTCAGGCAATGAAGACTGAAATGAGGGTAAGGGGCGTTCTTACAGGGAAGACCTGAAACAGTCCGAACTTGGAGATGTGACACTTCTTCTCTCCTCCATAAGCAGGCACAGGAACCATGACATTTTTGAGGTACTGAGAAAACAGCACAATGAGGAAGATGGTCCTGAAACAGAAACAAATGAACACACCTACTACTTTGATGGGCCGGGTTCCTCATGGTGGGCACAAGGTTCTAGGATTGGGCCAGGAAGTAGAGCCATCACGTGCCAGCGGCATCTGTGGCTTTGCTGAGTCCCTGTGGGAAGCCCTGGCAAGAATCCCGCCATCCCGCAAGAGGGCTTGAGCCCCGTTGGGAGATTGTGTTGGCTGAGGGAAAATAGGGAGCTTGGAGACTGTCACTTGTGGGGGTCTGAGAGAACCATGCTGTCGGTGGCAGAATCAAGCCAGCCATTTGGAGCCTCTGGGGCTGGAGTCAGAGATGTCTTCCAGGAGGCTCTGCATCCCTGATGCCCCCCACGCCTCCTCTTGGACCCAGGGGGCAGGGTGAATGAGAACACTACCCGTAAGCCCAGCGTAAATGCTGGCGGCTTCATTTCCCCTGAAGGTTCCTTGAGCCTCCTCGGCTGTCATCACAACTCAAAACATCCCAGCCTGGGCACATAGAGTAGCCCCTGACTCAAAGCAATCTCCCGCCATCGCAGGCTCTTGACCCCCGTCTTCTCTCCTGGACCGTAGGACCCTTGCAGATTGGGGCCAGCCTTCGTGCCCTTCTCAGCTCAATGAAGTCCTAGCTGGCAAGGGGCCGGGAGAGTCAAATTTTCACAAACACATGTTCTTATACCCTGCTGTGATGAACTGGTTGTCTCTACGGAATCAATAAGATTAAAATATCTGACAGTAATCATCAATTTTAAGTAACAATTGTAGTACTTTTTAAGGTATGACAATGCCCGTGGAAGTCTTTATAAGCCATGAGGATTCGCCAGTATCCTGGGTTCCACCAAACAGGACTGAGACGGCCTGCTTTTCTCAGAGAACACTTACAGGGCAGAAATCCCCCAGTGGGTCCCAGCGTCACTGCCTGCAGAATCAAAGAGAGGCAGAGCCACCAGAGAAATGGTTGGAGCGATGGTCAAGGGGCCGATGAAGCGCATGAGAAAGCCAATGAGGCCAGAGAAGCCCACCAGCATCTGGACACAGGAGGCCACCATGACGGCACCCTGCAACTGAAGGAAAGGGTGGGCCTCAGCGGGGGCTAGGCCACCCCACAGCAGTGCCCAGCCTGCTTACACCTAGCTGGAACTTTCCCAGGCGGCGCAGAGGCCAAGCTGCAACACAAAGAAACTAGGGAGCTCTGAGCTCCTATTTTCACCTAACTTCAGGAAACAGGCTCCACAATTCCTCCAGATCTTAGTGGCAAGGAAGGAAGACTCGCCAGGAGGGCAGAGGGGGGCTCAGCATCTTGGCGTCTCTGTTTTCTGTTCTTTCACTCTCTGCTGCAAGTGGCTGGAAACTTTCCCCACAAACAGCCAGTTAGAATGTTTTAGGCACATGTGGCCTACACCAACAGTGCTGCAGTTTCCAGGCAAGAGGAGAACAAGCAAGCAAGCCGTGTTTTGTCATAACTTAATATCCAGGCAATGAAACTGGAATTTCATATAATTATTTTTGTTTGTTTCTCTGTGTAGCCCGGGCTATCCTGGAACTCACTCTGTAGACCAGGCTGATCTCAGAGATCCATCTGCCTCTGTCTCCCGAGTGCTGAGACTGAAGACCACCACATGTGTCAGGAAGTTTTTTTCTTTTTTCTGTGTTTCTGAAAATTACCATGTAAAGTATGAGCCACTCTTAGCTTGTGGGATGTTGAGGAACAATGAACAGGCCAGCTTTTAGGCTGTGTGCCTCTGATCCATTGGATTCAATGAGTCTGTTTCTCCCTTTTTGCTTTAATGATGTGGATGGTAACTCTCCTACTTTAAAGTATTTTATTTGATTTTGGGACAGGGGTCTTCTGAGGTCCAGGCTAACCTTGAATTCACTGGGTAGCTAAAGATGACTTTGAACTTTTGATTCTCCTGACCCCACCTCCAGAGTTCTAGCATCATACCTGGTTTATGGACTGCTGAGGATCACACACAGGGTCATGCTAGGTGATTTTTGTTTTGTTTTTCAAGACAGGGTTTCTCTGTGTAGCCTTGGCTGTCCTGGACTCGCTTTGTAGACCAGGCGGGCCTCGAACTCACAGAGATCTACCTGCCTCTGCCTCCCCCAGTGCTGGGATTACTACTTTTATTCCTATAGAGTTGTTAACTTTTAAAATATGAGTATATTGTTACCTTGTCCTGAAACAGAACAAGCCCCATAGGCTCATGCATTTGAACACTTGATTGGCAGCTGGTGATACCGTTTGGGAGGCCATTAAGCCTTTGGGATGTGTGACCTTTGGGGCCACAGGGGGAGGGGAGAGCCACTAAAGTTCAGCCTTGCTTCTTGTCTAGCTCTCTCTCTGCTTCCAGATCCCTCAAGAGCAAGTTACACCACAGCATCTGCCGCCAAGGACTGCTGCTGAGGACTGAGAACACCTTCCCTACCAGGACGGACTGTGTCCTCTAAACCATGAGCCAAATGAAACCCTCCTCCTCAAGGGGCTTCTCTTAGGCATGTCGCCATAGAAACGGGAAAAGTAACATATCTCATCTAAGAAATCCCATGATAAATACATTTTGTAGACATGTCCTGAAGAGTGTGGCTCCAAAACTCCATCATCTGCTTTCTATGCTACTTTATCAAATATTTGCTTGCCCGTTTTCTATACTTTTTCCATTAATATGGATTGTATCTCCCTATAGTTGACACTAATTTATCTACCTCTATGAATTAAAGTGTGCCCCTCCAAAATTCACTCATGGAAGCCCTAGTTCCA
Organism: Pachyuromys duprasi; assembly: GCA_028658305.1. NCBI lineage: Eukaryota > Metazoa > Chordata > Mammalia > Rodentia > Muridae > Pachyuromys > Pachyuromys duprasi. The sequence goes on from CM053763.1 coordinate 7,876,510, forward strand.
TTGTGATAGTAGTTGAAAACGGGGGACTTGGAGGGTAATTGGAAGGGTAAATGAAGCCAGGAGGAGGTATCCATGGCAGCATTAGTGCCTGTATAAGAAAAGGAGGTCATCTTCGCCGCTGGCTAGCTTTCACAGTGCCGGAAGGTGCTGGGAGGCTAGGTGGCTAGGGAGAATCAGTGCCTCACTCAGCGGTAGACAACACCGCGCTTCACTGCCGCCATTTTGTGTACTGTGAGCCTATCTGTGATGTAAGTGGCGTGGCCATTATCGGGTAACAGCCGCCTTCTTTCTGCTTGGATTTGAGAGGCAATTCACGCCTGGTACTGTACACCTGGCAAAAGCCCACGGTTGAAAGGTCACAGACCCTGCGGGGGAGCACTATTTTATTAAATGGACATGTTGCCAAACTGTCTTCTAGATGTGTTTATATCCACAGATTTCTATAGCTGGGAAAAGAATGATAATTTTGTTCTCGGTACTTTGAAAATGTGGCATTATCTTATCCGCCCTGGCATTGCTAGTAAAAAGGACACTAGACATCTAGTTCCTATCCTTGTGTATGATATTTTTAAATATCTTATTATTTGTATGTGTGTACACACATGTGTGCATGCAGCAATCAGAGGTCAACATCAGTGTCTTCCTTAATTCTGCTCTACCTCACTTTTGGATTTTTTGGTTTTTGGGTTTTTTGTTTGTTTGTTTGTTTTTAGACAGGGTCTCACTATGTAGCCCAGGCTGGCCTCTGCCTCCTGGGTGCTTGATTGAAGGCACCTCACAGCCAGCTCCTGCTTGCTGTTTGAGACAGGGTCTCCTACTGAACCTGGAGCACACTGATTGGCTGGAAGGGCCGGGCTGACAGTGATCCCGGATCCTTGTCCCTGCCCCCCTCCCCAGGTACAGTCACATGCTGCCACGCCCAGCTTTTTGGGTGATCCAAACTCAGGTCCCTGTGTGTGCATTTTACCCGCGGAGCCACAGCCACCAGCTGCCTTCCAGGCCCGCGCTTCTCTCCTGTGGCTCTCAGTGCTCTCTGTATTTGGTGTCACCATTTCATCAACGTGTCTGACGGCTGATGTGTGGCTCTCCCGCTTCCGGCTTCCTATGCTTTTGTTCGGTCTGTGTATTCATGGCCTACACTGCACCCTTTTCTCCCTTCACCATTGCTGCCTCTCTGTTTTCCAATACCGTCGTGAGTTCCCTCCTATTAGATGCAAGCTGGGTTTTCTTTTTAGCCTACGCTCCATGTCCTTGGTTTTGGGTTTTCCATTCTCTGTCACTCACAGCCACCTTCTCAATTATTTCCTAGCTGGCCTTTCCCTTTTGAATCTCCTTTTGGCTGTGTCTGAAGTCTGTTTAACCATGAAGTCCCCTCTAAAACAGCATTTGAAAACGTCATTTTGTATATTGGCAATGTGAGGTGTGGGGCGTCAGCTGCCATAACACTGGAAGGGAAAGTTATTGTTGGTCACCTCTCCTAAGTCTCCTACCCTTTTCTTACGACTATTTCTTAAAAACAACACTTCTGTGCACTCTTCCTTCAACCTCAGGGCGTCCGCTCTCCTGTGGCTGCTTTCACCCGAGGCTGGCTGTGTGCTGTGTAGCCAGCCTGCCGACCATACACGGCTTCAGGAAGTGAGATGTATGTGGTTCAGTAGACACAGACACGGGGGTTCCATTCCATCCCAAGAGTGAGCTAAACAACCAGGCACTGGTCGATTAGTGCAAAGAGGTTGACATGAAAAGGCTTTCCCTGGTGCTCACTACTGCGGGAGGCCTTGGCCAGCAGAAAGACCTGATATTGTAGCACAGACAGAACTGGCTTTTGGCTCATTATGCTGAGACTCTTTGGGGTGATGTTAGGGCGATTTTTTATTTTCCTACTGTAGTGTTTCTCTTTCTCTACCAATATACACACACATACACACACATACATACACACAGAGACGTTTATATACACACATATACACAAATACACACACACATATACACACACCGCTGGAATGCCAGCTTCCTGAGGACAGACCCTTATCTGTGTCAGTGGATTAAGTAAAACATCTTTCTCACAGGGAGTCGATAATGAACATTGATCAAGTTACTCCTCAGTAGCCAGCTCTCCCTGTTACCTCTCGGATCCTCTTCTGCCATTCTTCAGTGAATTCAAGTGAGCTGGTGTTCACCTGGCTGGCATTGAGAGTCCACTCCGGGCATTTCCAGGCAGGAAGAGAGAGCATGGCCAGAGAGGGTGCCACAAAGGCAAAGGTTCCTCCTTGGAGAATGGGCAGCCTGAGGGGGGTCAAAATGTGGTCAGCAACAAGATCCTCCCACACCAGCCTGTCACAAGCCCCAGAGGGCTTTTAAGCCCAATTCCTAGCTCGGCAGCAACACACACCCTGCTCCTTCAGCTGCAGGGAACTGTTGCTGAGTTCCAAGGTGATGCTGTGAAGCCTGGGGACACTTGGCAGAAGTGGAGAGGGGAAAGCAACCCAGACCTGGGTGCACTGTCAGGAGGAGGGGTCTGGGCTCTGAAGCTGTGTGAGCCAGCATGGAACTTGGAGGACACAGGGGGTTCCATCTCCCCCCCCCCCCGGGCCCAGAGCATCCGCCCCTGTCCCCAGCACGGCTCACATCACGCAGTTCCCCATTTCATGTCCTCAACAAGTTATTTCCATACTTGTTGAGAGTTGTGCAGCCTCAGTCTGAGTACTGGACTCCTTCACACTCCTACGAGCCACGGGTGACCTCGGGTTCCTTGTCACGACAGGCTTGGGGGCCGTTCTCACACGTGCCATCTCTGGGCCCTTCTGATTCCTGGGGAGCTTGGTCCCTCCAGTTCTGTGGCAACTTGCAGTGCTTACCCAAACTACACCATTCAGTAAGCAGCCTCCAAAACCTGGTGCACCAACAAGCCGGGCTCACCGACCGCCTCACCACCTTAGGACGTTAGAACTTGGGGGTAATGAGGACTCATCATCCTGACTGAGGTCGTCACTGTCACCTGCTGAGCCTGTCTGTACCAGAGGACTGTCCCTAGTGTGGTTCCTAGTGCACTAGCCACATTACCATTTCTTTAATCACCTGCCTCTGTCTCCTCAGCCTGAGAATTACAAGCACCCATGACCACAGCGGATTTGTTGTCGTTGTTGTTTACTTGGTTGGTTGGGTTTGTTGTTGTTTTGTTTTTTTGTGGGGTGTGCTGTTGTTGTTGTTTATGTGGGTTCTGGAACTCAAACTCGGTTCTGCATCCTTGAAAAGCAAACAGACTCACTATTGGTATTGATCTCCGAGTTCAGGAAGGGCCAACACGCTGCTAAGGTTTAGACCAGAAACATAGCCATCAAGTTCAAGAATAAAACAGATGACACAGTACAGACAAAGCAGGAACACATGAAGGTGTTGTGTTAGTGTATGTACATGAATGTAGTATATAACTGTCTTCACTTTAGAATCCTAGAGCTAAGCGTCAGGACAGAAAGGACACAGCTATAGAAGTCATAGTCTGCTACTCAGCCACAGTCCATGCTTTGGATTCATTCATCAAATTCTCACTGAGAACTTGCCATGTGGCAGGCATGAGGTGCTGGGATAGGGCTATGACGGAGAAGCAACACTTGCTCGTACAGTTACCCATCCTTATCTGTGGTGTTGTTCTCCATGGTTTCAGCGACATGTGGTCAAGCACACTCTGAAAACATTAATGTTTACCTATTTCAAAAGAGATTATTGACATGATAAGGTATCAACATTATTATCCTGGCTCCTGGCTATCATGTTAATCACCTACTGTGCCTATACCTAAGTCAAACTCTATCACTGGAGTATATGTATAGGAAAGAACACAGCGTCACAGAGTTCAATTTTAAGTGCAGTTCCAAGTGTCCAGCGGGGTTTTGTAGCTCGCCCCTTCAGAGAAAGAGGACCCAAGTTCTGCTCTTGGGGCCACTTCTCTGTGTGTATGTAGCCCTGACCCCACAGTGTGACCATTAATGGGAACTTCCTCCTCCGATCCCTGTAAATAGTCCTATTACGCTTACAAACAATCCACTGTGGCAGTGGGTCCTGGCCATTTCATTATCCCTGGAGCCCAGGAGGGCAGGAATCTCTCCAGCACTAAAACTACCACCACCAAAAGCTTGCAGACACTTTTAAAGAAGCATCCTGGCCTCTTCTCATTCTATAGGTGTATAATAAAGCTTTCAAAATACCCACTGATACTTCATTAGTCCATCAGAGATGCGCATTTGTTCTTGTAATTTTTTGGCAATTTTTACCGTCTATAACCTCATTGCATAGTTTTGATACTACCAAAATCCAATCCTAACAATTCTTATCCAAGAACGGTACGTTTTGGAGGTTTTTTTTTTTTTTTTTTTTACATTTTATTTGTTTGTGTACACACCTAAGTGTGATGGTGAAGTAACGATCAGCAGAAGTCAACTCTCTTCTCCCACCTTGTGGGTCCTGGGGATCAAACCTGGGCCATCAGGCTTGGTGGTCAAGTACCTTACCCACTGAGATATTTTTCTGGCCCTCATTTTCACTTTAATAAAGTGTTTTCTAAAGACAGGTGCCGTGGTGCATGCTGGTAATCCCAGCACTCTGGGAGGCAGAGGCAGGAAGAGCAGATCTCTGTGAGTTTGAGGCCAACCTGGTCTACAAAGTGAATCCAGGACAGCCAAGGCTATACGGAGAAACCCTGACTCTAAAACCAAACCAAACCAAAACAAAACAAAACCTGTTTTCTAGGCTGGAAAGATACCCTAATGATGATGGACACCTGTTGCTCTTCCAGAGGACCTGAATTTAGTCCCTGCACACGTCGGGTGGCTCACACTGCCAATAGCACCCATCTATGCTGCGCCCATCTATACTGTGTCTGTGAGCTAACTCCTAATGCATGTCTCTGGGCCTGTGGTGCCACAACATGTGTTAAGTAGATGGACTCCCTTCTATTGGCTCTGTTAACTTACTTAGAAACTCGTCTCAAGGCATTGCTGTGGGACTCCACTTCAGGGCTCTGTGCTCCACTCTTTGTGTTATTCTTGCTCTGTTACATCTGCTTGGGTGGACATGCTCTCAGCTTCCCTGGCAGGCATATTAATTTATCTGTTTGTTTATAATTCACCAGGAGACATGTCAACATGCCAGGACACAGATTTACCACACTATATCCAATCCCATTCTCCACTCCATATGTATTTTAAAGAGTAGATGATCTTAACTGGCATGGTGGTACATACCTGTAATCCCAGAACTCGGGGAGGCAGAGGTAGGCAGGTCTCTGTGAGTTCGAGGCCAGCCTGGTCTACAAAGCGAGTCTAGGATACCCAAGGGTACACAGAGAAACCCTGTCTCCAAAAAGAAAAAACAAAAACAAACAAGAATGGATGATCTTTTAGATCTCATTTTCCTCACCTGAATTTGAATAAAAACTCATCTGTATATCAGCTAGTGAAGACAATCTCATGCTTACCCTTTATCCCTCAAAGGGGTAAATTAACTATATTAACATTATTATATTAATTATTAGCTAAATTATGTTCTAATCTTTGTCTGCTGGGGAAGAAACCCTCTCCCCTGGCTGGGTTGGCCAAGTTGTAAATAAATTAAATTTACTCTATCAATTTCTATTCCCTAGTTCCTTTGGGATACAGGGAGCTAGAGAGCGAACCTACGTGCCCAGTCCCCTGTCATGGTATCCGTCATGTCAGAAACATGGACACAAGTGTGCTTCTGTCCCCCGTGGCTCCTCCTCATTCCAACCTCAAACTCACTTTCTAGCTGAGGATGACCTTGGACTACTAATCCCCCTGCCTCTGCTTGAGTGTTGGGGTTACAGGTATGCACCTAAGGACTGAACCTAGGGCTCCCAGAATCCTGTACAAGTACTTTACCAGCTGAGCTACATTCCCACCCCTATCATTCTGCAAGCACTGTAGCCCCTGTAACTTCCTAAGCAAAGCCATCTCTGTCTTCCTGTTGCTATCACATCCCTTAAAATAAAACAGTACTTTGCTTGCTACACTGCCTGTAATTGTTTATTCACGAATGTGATTCCTTTAAAAACGTGTGTGTATGTATGTATGTATGTATGTATGTATGTATGTATGTATGCATGCATGCCTGTGTATGGGTATAAATACATGAGTGCAGTACCCATGGAGGCCAGAAAAGGTGTCAGATGTCCTAGAACTGCAGTTCCACTCACAGGCTGGGAACTGAACTCAGGACCTCGGCGAGAACAGTAGTCATTCTTAAGTGCTGAATTGTCTCTCCAGCCCCCAACTCCTCTTTTGAGAACCTCATCTCCTTGAGAAGAAGAATCATAAAGAAGTCCCAGCACTTACTGACAGCAGATAGCCATGACGCAAAAGGACAAAAACAACTAGTTACAGTGATTTCGGGATTCCCTTGAGGGAGCTCTGGCAGCAAGGTTGGAAGTTGTGCCCACAGAAGAGGACTGACAGCCATGGAGACCTTCAAGTCACTGCAGATCCAGGACTTCCTTGACCTCCAACAAGTCTTCCTCTTAAAAGGTAGATGCCTCAGGATGGAAGGTCTGTGAACATTGTCCCCCATTTCCAAAGTACTTACTTCTGTGGAAGCTAATATCATTTTATTATTTTATTACTTACTAATATATTTAGTACATAGACCAAGAATGGGTACTGTCCCTAATTTAAATTTGTTTCATCCTTAGCCTCAGTCTAATGGTACTTATTAGGAGAGGAGGCCTCTGGGAAGGAACTGGGTTTAAATGAGGTTATGCAGAGGAGGCCCCCAAGAATGGATTGGTCTGTATATGAGAAGAAACAAGATGAGAGCTCTTTCCACCATGTGAGGAGCCAGCATGAAGTCTGCCACCTGGAAGCCAGAGCCACGAGCACACCCTGATCTCAGACGTCCAGTGCAGAGCCATGAACAAAACACAGTTCTGTTGGGTAAACACAGGTGTCCAGGAGGCAAACAAAAAGGTACACTAGGGTAAAGATTCTATGACGCTGTCTGGCTAGAACTTCCTGGTGTTGCAGCTGAGGAGACAGCCCTGGCTGCCCAGTGTTGAAAGCCTCCTTCCCTGGGACTCACATAATGGTGGAAGGAGATTCCACACAGTTGTCCTCTGACCTCTGCACATATTCCTCAGTCAACAATAACGATAACAATACAGTTTAAAAACAAGAACTGCCTGATGATGGAGAGTGCGGACAGGCAGGAGTGTGTTCAGGGAGAACTATCTTGGCCTGACTTTAGATCACTTAGCAGCCATTCGTCACTCTTTGTGTCTTGGCCAGCAGCCCTGTGACTGTCAGGAAAAACTTCAGGGAACATATCAACTTAACAGAGTGCAAGTTGTCACCAATCCAAAAGCCAAGAATGTCATCCACCAGGCTCTGAAGCCTACCGCAGGACTTCCTCATCTTCCCGCACCCTACATACATGACATCTCCGCCAGTGCTTCTGAAATCACCTTATTGTGTAATTAGAAAAACTTCATGAAACCATTTCCACATTAAAGTGTTATTCTGAGCAACCAAAATCCACATTCTTGGGCAAAGAATAATTGACAGTTTGGCTCAAGAATAAACTCTCTTATTCCCTTTGAGTTCTGTGCTGACAGGTGTTTAGTCACTCAGTCTATGGTATTTTGCTATGGCAGCCCATGCAGCCCATAACTCTTCGCAAACAAGATTCGAAGGAAATCAAGTCATTTCATCTCTTTGTACTTGAAGGGACACTAGCCAGCTGGAGCACAGCAAACATGGCTATGGAAGGCCTTGTCCTTCCCCCCATTCCCTCTGCCTCACTGAAAACCATGAGATTATATTCCTAAAGCTAGCCACCAAGTTCTATTCTTTTATTTGGACACTTCCTTCTCCTGAGGCTGACTACCAAGGTCCAGCTATCAAAGTATTGAAGTCCAGCAATCAAAAGCCCCTTGGTTCACCTGCTTAACATGCCCAATTAAAATTAAACACCTCTTCCTAACACGGAGTTTCCCTTTTTACCTTCCTGTCATTTTCTTAGGTGCCACATCTATCTCCTTTCTATTCAGAGGTGGTCCTTTGCCATTACCTACCCCCTGAAGGACAAATACCGCTTCCTTTTCCCTTTGTTCCCTCCCCTTCTCCCTCTAAATCTATCTCCTGTCTTTGTCTCCTATCCCTGTCTCTGTCCCTCTGGGGCAAATAAATCTCCTCTATGCTGAGAACTTGGTCTTGGGGGTTCTGAGCCAATACCATTCCCTTTCAGTGCCTAAGTTCCCTCTTATATATAATAGGACTAACACTTACACTTGCTTCAAGTGGTGCAGGGGAAATGATGTGTCTGTAGATCATATAGCACATGTATCATCATGACTGTTATTTTCACGTGGAAGAGGAACACCTCAGGTCTTGGGTTGGGCCAGGGCCAGATCTTAGTATTCAGACTGCATTCCCACCCCACCTGCAATGAATCACATAGTAGACCTAGGGTTTTCTCCTTCTTCACATTGGTCCCAGCCCTTTCTCCTTGTTTCCATACCAGAGAGAGGGAGTATTAGGAAATGAAATACAAGCAAGTATTTGTGATGACAGGAAGGGCAGGTTCTGCCCATCTCAAAGAAGTTGGCAAAGCCTAGGAAAAGACAGAGGAGAGCTGAGGTACTGAAAGAAATAGGCTGTTCTTGAAGTAACCTAGAGCGTGACTAAATATGTCAAATACATCTCTTCCACATTTGTTAGTGCACCCAAGGAATGCAGAAAAATACAAACACTTTGGGCAGCACTCAAAAACAAAAAACAAAGTTCAGGTATGACTGTCATTGATAAGAACAGTCCCTGAATCATCTGTCACATGTGTTATCATCCAAGCCAGAACAAGTGACCTCATTAATGATCTATCCTAAGTCCAAGATACACTTCAGTGAGAAACTGGCCAAGAGGCCATAATTGTCCCTTCCTCTGTCCCTCTGTCCCTCCGTCCCTCTCTCCTCCTGTTCTGTCCTTCCCTTTGCCAGCCTCTTTTGATTCCCTATCACTAATGTGCCTATCATATGCAGTTACCCTGAAAGGTCCTGACCTCCCAGCACCTCCCTGGGAGGATTCAGGTTGTTGTGATAAGACTGCAGATCATGCTGATGTAGCAGCCCAGGGTCCAGCCAGTCTATTCTTCAGACTTGAGAGTCTCTGACAATAAGGGAAGACGGTCCTGCTGAGACTTTAGAAATTCTGAGCCATGTTTAGTCACTTAATGAGAAGCTGAAGCACATTAAAAAGATAACAGTACTGGAAGCTAGCGATGATGAAGAAAGGGAGACCTGGGACCAACAAGATGACACAGTGAGTAAGGGCGCCTGCGGCCAAGCCTGATGCCCTGAGCCATGTGTCCCATGTGTCCTTGGTGAAAGGAAGTACCTGGCTCCTGCAAGTTGTCCTCTGACCTGTGATGTGTGCTGCACCCCCCAAAATAAATGTAACCTTTAAATATGAAAAATGAAGGCGATATTTTGTCAAATCACACTGTCCAAGGAACTATAAGCTCAATAGCGTATAGTTCTTCCTTTACTGTAGAGTGAGAAACAGAGCCGGAGATGCCAGCTTCAAGCCTGAGAGCTAGCAGGACACAAGCTAAGCATCCCAAACAGGATCAGGGACTGTTTCCAAAACTGTAACTGAAAGTTTAAGTGAGAAGAAAAGTGACCATGATTCCCAAGTGTCCCAGACAGAAGGAGCAGAGGGTTCTCTGTTGATACAGCCCCTGTGACTCAATGAGTCTCACCCAGTCAGTGAGGAGACAGAAGACCCAGCCCAACTTTTGCTTGTGCAGGTACTTACAACAAGAAGGTAAATATTTCTTGGTCTGACGGCTTAGAGAGGAATTTTCTGTGTGAAACAGTACAGGTGCTCATAAAATATAGAAGAGGGCATACTTCTAAATATCTTTGGGATAATTTGTTTAAAGTTAAAACTCCAGTGGAAAACAAATGTTGGTTTGCATAGATGAGACATATATCCAACATGTTCCTTAAAAAAATTCAGCATTACAAAGTTGCCATATATCCCAAGTTAATCTATTGATGTAACACAAATGCTACCAAAATTCCAAGCTGTTTTATTTTACTCAGTAAAATGCTTTGGAGACTAATCTGGAATTACAGATTGAGAAAAATATATTCAGCCAAATAAAGCACGCAACAAAGTTATTAATTTTAAAGCGGTGAGGTACAAGATGGAGAGGTGGCTCAGTCCTTAAGAATGTTTGTTGTGCACATCTGAGGACAGCAGTCTGGATTCCAGCAGACATACACAAACTTGTGTTGTCCCACACCCACACCTGTAACTCCTGCAGTGAGACGAGCAGAGACAGAAAAACCTCTGAGACTTGCTGATGCCACCCTATGGGAAATAACATGACCTCCAGGTTAGTAAGAGACCCCACCTCAAAGAAACAAGGCAGACGGATAGAGGAGGGCACTCGGCACCTCCCTCTGGCTTCTGTTTGAGTCATGTATGGTCAAGAAAACACATATACTTACACCACTGAGACAGACAGACAAACACAATTATACAGTTTCTTCTGAAATTAAAGCCTTCATCTTGGAGGGAACCTTAAGAAAGAAAGGATTTTTTGCAGGGAAGTGAAACAACAGGATGTTCTAAGGGGAGGTGAAATACTTCAAGGAAGCTCAATAAATCAAGACGTACACAACTTAAAAATAGCTTCAGGGAGTGTCTGAAACTGACCAAACCCCTAAGACCCTCCCTTCTCAATGGTACATAAACTGTAAAGGCAGCTGAGAGTCACCCTCAACCCAGCCTGTCTGCTGGAAGCAGCAAAGAGCAGCTGAGCTGCTTGAAGAGGCTCAGACCAAGTGAGGCACCTGGGAAGGCCTCTCCACGCTGCTGCAGGCTGTGCCATGTGCTGCAGGTTCCCAGCTCTCTGAGCTGTCCTGTGCTGGGGTGCACTTTGCTCATGACTCATTGCTCTTTCTGTACGTTATCCTCACCTAGATTCTTGTAAGTAACCCTAATAAAATACTCACTCACCAAATTGGACTTTGGTTGTAGTCATAGTCAGCCCCTATGAGGAGTGAGTAGACATTTGTCCATATCTCTCCAGTCATTTTACACACACACACACATACACACCCATACACACGCACACACTAATAAAAATAAACAGTGAGATTCTAGTTGAAGACATAGAATTATTGTCTATGAAGAAAATTCCTAGGATACATAAGAACATAAGAGCTAGAAAGATAGAGGTACCTGCTGCCAACCTGATAATCCAAGTTGGATCTCTGGGAGCCACATGATGAAAAGAAAGGATTGACTATCACAGATGTCCTCTTGATAGCTACACATCCACTGTGATAACTCCCACCCCCAACTAAATAAATAAATAAAATGTAAGTAAAAAATTTGCACAAATGGATAGTGTATCCATTAAAAGCAATATATTTATAAAAACTGGGAGAATTATGGCATAAAATGTAAGGAATGGCTGTTACCTAACCAGTACTATCTGAATGTCTATTTTTAATTTAATTTATTTATTTTTATAATTTCCAATATATAAAATATGCATTGGTGAGAAGAATGCATGAAAGTGTATTTATTTTAAAGAAATGAAACAAAAATGTATTTCATCATTACAACAAAAAAGAACTTAGTCTAAGGTGCACAGACTCATATTCTCTATGAGAAATGGATGATTATTCAGTAAATAATGCTGAGAAAATTGGTATTTAGAGAAAAAGTGATCATTTTTAACCCTAGAAACATAAAACCTTTAGTGTACAAAAGTCTTTGTTTAAAGACTTTTATTTTTTTATTTTATTGTGTTTCTTTAAAATACACAAAATATTTATGATAACCAATGAAGACAAAAATTTAATATTTTTACTGTATATTTAGATAATATATGTAAATTGAATTTCTGGTTTTAAAAAGGAAAGCATTGATTTATGACTGCCCCCTCTTTGTCTTGTAGAGGACTGTGGGGAAGGATAGAAGGTCCCAGAGGAGACAAAAACCCCTCAAGAAGACCAACAGTGTCAGCTAACCTAGGCCCATAGGGGCTTACAGAGACTGAAGCACCAACCAAAGAGCAAGCCTGGACTGGACCTAGGCCCCTCGACACATATGACTGATGGGCAGCTTAGTCCTCATGTGGGTCCCCTAGCAACAAGGGACGCATGGGTCATTTCTGACATGGACTCCCCTAGCAGAGCTGCCTTTTCCAGCCTCAAAAAAAAAAAAAAAAGAGGACGTACTAAGTTCTGGTGCTACTTGATGGGCTGGGGTGAGGTTGTAAGGGGGGGCTCCCCTTTTCTGAGGAGAAGGGAGAAAAGAGTGGGAGGGTGGGATCAGGAGTAGAGGACGGAGGGGACTGTGATTGGGATGTAAAATGAATAAAGTTATTTTTTTTAATTGTCCCCTCTGAAAGGAGTGGGAAATAGTAAGACATGGAAAGGATAGGAGCTCCACAAGGAGAGAAACAGAACCAAAAAAATCTGGGCACAGAGGTCTTTTCTGAGACTGATACTCCAACCAAGGACCATTCATGGAGATAACCTAGGACCCCTGCACAGAAGTAGCCCATGGCAGTTCAGTGTTCAAGTGGGCTCCATAGTAATGGGAACAGGGACTGTCTCTGACATGAACTGATTGGCCTGCTCTTTGATTACCTCCCCCTGAGGGGGGGAGCAGCCTTACCAGGCCACAGAAGGCAATGCAGCCAGGCTTGATGAGACCTGATAGACTAGGATCAGAGGGAAAGGGAAGAAGACCTCCCCATCAGTGGATTGGGGGGGGGGAGAGAATGGGTGGAGAAGCGGGAGGGAAGGTGGGATCAGGAAGGGAGGAGGGAGGGAGCTACAGGGGGGATACAAAGTGAATAAATAGTAATTAATCAAAATAAAAATTTTTAAAAATGCCCCCTCTTGAAACCACTAAACTGACATTAAAGTCTATTTGGGGGGCATAAGTCCCAAGGGTAAGGAGAACGGAACAGGAAACAGTTGCACTGCATTTTGGCAACTGGAAAGCAGACGGTGAACAGTAACAGATCTGCCAGCCCCTGGGAAAGAAGTCCCGCTCAGAACAGGTAAGTGGCAGCATTCTGAGCGGTCTCAGGAAATAGTCCTCAGTGGGGATAAACATGAGCAGTTACAGGTTTTAAACCTCTTCTAAGCCCCAGCGGATGTCTCAGCAGAAGACTTGAGTTCTGTTGTGCGGAAAGAGCAAAGCACAAGGTCTCTGGGCAGGCAGACAGCAAGCACGGTGTGGGGGCTGGAGGAGGACCATCCTGACATGAGCACTCCAGCTAACACGTCCAGCTCATAAATCCCATGTGGAGTCAAGAATCCTTCTGGCCAGCTCCTGTCCCTCCAGGCTGTGAGATCTTTTTTGGAATATTACAGCAGCATGGGATAGAAGACATAGAGAAGCTACAAATCAGATTTTCCAGCCCCACCGTGGAACCTAAAGAACATATGATTAAGAGCAACTTGAAGTGTGGCCCCTGCAGTCAGGTGATGGTCATGCCTGAAACTTGAGCTTATAAGTAAAGGCCAAGGACCCGCTCCAGGTTCAGGGCTTCTGGCCAGCCTCTTAGAACAGTAGCTCTAAACATGAGCTGAGAGAAAATTAACTTTTAAAAACTTTAAAACATTCCACCTCAGGAGTTCAAAGTCATCCTTGGCTTTTAAAAAAGTTCCTTTCTTTAAAAGAAAGGAAGGAAGGAAGAATGAATGAATGAAAAGAAAGCATTCCCATTTATACCTAAAAGACTTTGCAGTCATAAATCAAGAAAAGTGTGACTAAAAAAAAAATAGTGTGTTTGGACAAAAACAGGATTAAAGTCACAAAGACACAGAGTCTCAGAGTTGGCGGTCCTTCCAGGTTCTAAGCGAGGCAGTGGAGGGAGTCTCAAAATCATGTTGCATGCTAGATGATAATGTAATGTTTTCAAAAGTCCAAAAGAAAATTACTTCTCACCAAAATTTCTATACCCAACCTAAGTATCAATCGAGGGTAAGAATAGAACCACAATATTTTCACAAAGTCTACTTCTCACACTTGGTGTTACTGGATTATATATCAGAAGAAGGAGAAGCAAGCATGGAAACAAGGCCCAACAGAAAACCAGCATTTGGCAGATTTCCTGAAAAGGGTGAGAGAGCATTTCAGAATGACAAATATGCACCAAGAACACACAGAAACTATTCCAGAGCACATCGGAGAGTTCCAGAAGACTGAAAAGAATGAAGCTGATAGACAATGTAATGTGAATGGGAGTTTTAAGAAGAGATTTAGACAGTAAGCTATTTAGAATTTAACTAGAAATAAGTACATAGTAACTTAAGTCTATTAGAAACAAAAGGCTGGACAGGAAATTCTCTATGTGAGCCAGCTCCAAATATCAGTACAGTGCAAACACTGAAGACTGATCTCTGCTGGGCAGACGGGAAGGTAGGAACATGGAAAGTGTGCTTGTGTGTGGTAGGATAAGAAAGGAAATCAAAAAGTGAATAGTCATATTGGCACATAGATCAGTAATGCCTAAAGTGGAAGTACATCGTTTAAAGACTTGAGGCAAATACCTAAACTAGCAGCTAGGGAAAGTGAGAGTGTCTCTCTGTGCCTAGAAGAACAGACGAGGACAATTTCTCACATGAGAGGGGAAGCCTGTTCATCTTCTTTAAGCCAATTGCAGCCAGCCAGCCATGGTGCCGCACACCAGTAAACCCCAAACCTAGGAGTCTGAGGCAGAGGTGAAGAGCAGGTGTAGTTACAAAGGAATCTCAGGCCAGAGCCTTAAACCAGGGCTCCCAGCATCCATGGACGCTAAAGACACAGGCACCAGCCATTTGCTCTCAATAACAGGTTGGAGGACACAAGCTCACATAACATGCTCTGATGATAATATTTTAAAATGCAAATGATAAGAAACAAAAAAAAAAGGGGCAGTGGTGGGATACACTTTAAATCTCAGCACTCGGGAGGCAGAGGCAGGTGAATCTCTGTGAGTTTAAGGCCAGTTGATCTATTTGGTGAGGTCCAGCCAAGGTTACACAGTGAATCCCTGTCTCAAAAACCAAACAAAACCAACCAACGAAACAAACAAAATATGCAAATGGTTATCATCTTTCCTGGTCATAAAGTATGTATACTTTGAAGGCAAGTAGATCACAAATATTAAGAGTAAATTAAAATCACCATAATTCTATAACTCATAGCCACCCATCTTGTTATTTCCATATTCCTTTTATCTAAAACTAGATAAGCCTTATTAGTACACAGGTGATGTCATGGAGGCCACCCACAAATTGCTTACAATGTACTTTCAGTTGTTTTTCTCTATCTTTAAATAAATGCTTACCTTTCGTTCATCAATTACATTGGTCACTGAAACAGTGGTGGTGAACACAAACAATTCGATAGGAAATCGTTAAATAAATGAGAATACATTTATTCTACGAACCACTGGGTGTTCAGCTTTTAGAAAGTGCTATTGCAGTGTGTTTAGTGAAATGGGAGAATATGTAAGGAGCACTATGTGTGTCAACAGAGAGGCATTCCTGTTTGTCACAGTAACATTTTAAATAATTATTTTAATAGTGAAGGTCAAGGTACAAAATTCTATAGATAGTTCTGTTCTTTCACATCCATGTGCCAGGCATTGAGCATTGTATACATTTTCTAATTTAATTCTCTCTTTTGAGGGGTCAGGGAAGACAGGTCTCAGGTAGCCCAGGCCAACCTCAAACTTGTTATACATTCATGGCTAGTTCTCCGGTCATTGAGTCCAAAGCCAGCCATGACTCTAGAATACATTTGAGGTCATTCTCTAGGCTGAGACCCTGCCTCCCTCCACCCCCCAAAAGAGAGAGACACAGCCCAGCTCAGACCCCCCCACCCCTCCCCCACCCCGCTTTCCAGCTCTGGCCACACAAGTCCCCCCTGCTGAGCCAGAGACTAGGCACTAGCTTGCTCTTCTACCTGGAACAGTTAGTACTGCTCCTGTTCCAGCAGGAGAGCCTCATGTTAGGAGAGGGATAAGGCTGAAGCCTTGGTGCCAGCCAGGGGAAGAACTCATCTTCCAGCAATTTGACACAGATGTGACAATTTTCCAGACCACCTTGCAGGAGAGACTGGAGCTGAGCCAAAGATGGGTCAGCGATGGGAGGAACCACCCCTTGACCAGGAATGCTTAGTCAGTCGCGCCCCCGGCCTCTGTTTTAACCTCATGTCAGGCCCCTGAGGCTGGAGTTCAGGAGCAGACAGTGTCACTGGCCTCTTTCCCTTTTCCCAGTGTGGTCACAGTGAATAAATACCTTTATCTGTTTTTCAGTTTTACTTGTTTGTTTAATTGGCATCCTGAGGACAGGTGGCTAAGCCCTGGTTGACCGGGCTGCCAGGGCCCACATTCTGATCCTAATGACTTGATAACAGAACCAAGGACAGGGCTAGAGGTGAGCCAAGGCAGGGAAGATGAGATTCTGCTGGAGCATGAAGGTGTGGAGTCAAAAGCACTCGGGCTCAGAACTGTTTGTCCCATTTGTGATGGCCCAAGATGAAAGGAAGATGGAGGGGCTGTCTGTAACTCCAGCTCCAGGAGAGCTGGCATCTCCAAACATACATGCAAGCAAAACACCAAAGCACATAAGCTAAAAGTAAATAGAACTTTAAATTAAAAAAAAGGAAGATGGAGCGATTGCCTGAAACTGCTTCAGAAGAAATCCCCCAGTTTAAACTACAGTTAGTGCCAGAGACAGAGTGAATCTGAAGCTGCACAGACAACCTTTTATTTCCTCAGAGATGACCGTGTAAACTTAGCGTCCTGTTTGAAATGAATGGGGTTGTCTCGTTTTATAACCTCAGTGGGTTTCAGACAGGAGCAAGAAGTCAGGAGATACATATAAGAGCCCCAGAGCCATGGCGTAGAAGCCTCGAGGATTGTTGAGGGTTTCAGCAGCTGGCCCCACACTGGCAAAGCCTCCACAGCTCTATCAGGCCAAGGGCCAGGGTTAGCCACTCTTGCAATTCTTTGCCATGTAACCAGGTTTAATTTATTTTTCAGAAATCTTACTGCAACACCAGTCTTGTGTAGAAAAAGCACTGCATTATTTACTGACCAGGAGATTAACCAAATCTACTTGGCCTTTGATTCATTCCTAAACTCATTAATACAACCTGCAATTCCTGGGCCGTTACTCATTAGGACCTGATGGGAAGACGATATCTATGGGTGAGACCAAGCTGAGGTTTCTGTCTACTCCTTCAGAGTCTAATGATGTCAGCACAGTCTACGTCATAATTTTATTTCCCTAGGATGTAAGTTCATTGAATTCCTTGAACCCTGACTCCTGCCTAGCTTATGAGGCTTAAAGAGCACCAGAAGGCTAAGTTAACAGGCTCACTCCTGGAATCAGCTGAAATACACTTGCTTATTGTCATAATATTAGAAATGAAAGAGACTTGGTACATGATCAAATCAATTATTTCACTGTGCAAACAAGAAAATCCAAGAGCTAGTGAAAGTGTGTGCCTTTCCATGCGTGCACAGCTCAAAGCTAGGACTAGGATTTGGCCCTCAAGGTGTTCTGACTGTAATTCACGGCATCAAATGGATGTGATGTACCCATCCCACTGCTCTCTGAATAGTTATATTTATGTCGCTAGCTTAGGGAAGCTCTCTGCGTTTGTCAGAAAAGCTTCTTCTCACAATGGGGATGGCTGCGGAGACTCCTAACTATTGGTTGAAGTGCTGAGAATATGGAGCCGTTAGACTGCTCAGCCCCAAATGGAGCGTCTACATCACTCACTTCAAGGATCCGAGAACCCTGTGGAGGAAGGGCAGAGAGAGTGGACGAGGACAAGAATAGGCAGGCGTGTTGGGGCATGCTCTCTTCTAGACAGGACACAGCCGTTGCACCCACGAGCCTACAGCAGCAACTATCACCTGCACAACATGTAAACACTCTGCTGAGTGGGGCAGGGACGTGCATGGCCCCAACCCCTTCTGGAGGAGCTACTGGCAACCAGTGGTTGCTGGGGTGAGGGAAGTATGTTCTCCAGTGATGCAGCCACTGGAAGGTGTCCACAATACTCTAAATAACCTCTCACTTGAGCTTCTGGAAGCAACACTAACGGCACTCACTGGGGTCACCAAAAAAAGGAGGAGGAGGAGGACAAGGAGGGAGAGGCCGGGGAGGGGGAGGAAAGAAAAGGAAAAAGAAAATAGAAGGGAGATGAGCTGGAAATAGTAACTGAATCAGGAAGAGTGGCAGAAGGACAAGACAAGGCAGCGGAGTAAAAACTGCTGAAATACATTATACGCATATACGAAACTGACAAAAAAATCAATGTTAAAAGAAGGCACAGTTATGAAGTATCCTTAAAAAATTAACAGCATCAGATGTTTGCGGAGTGGGCTGCTCCAATCACAAAGGCCTGTGTTTGTAACTCTTCTTGGGGCATGGTGAGAGGGGACTCCTATCCAGGCAGGGGACATCAGGTCTCCGGTATATGCTGCTGCAGCGTCTTAGTCTCAGGGTCAACCCTGGAATGAGCAGGAGCAGGAGTTCCAGGGGCCTGAAATGTAGACTACAGTAAACTTAGAATCTTGTTTGATTCTTCATTGTGCCTGTGGTAGAAATCCGAAATCACAGAGGCGGTGACAGAAGAGGGAACAGAGAAAAGGGAAACTTGCCTCAAACCTGAAATGTTCATTTTAATTATGGAAGCGCCTCAAGCATGGACACCCGCAGCCTGAGTTCTAATCTGGACTTTGAGTCTGGGACAGGGGTTGGGGGGACTTGGAGATGCCACTAACCTTCACTACATCATGAAGATGTAGGCAGCAGTTCCCTCGCCCTCCGAGAAAGCAGGAACTCGGGGTAGCTCTATCAGATGGAAGTGATTTGGCAAGGAAGCAGGTAGGACAGAAGGGCTGTGAGATGTTGACTCATAGGCACGGCATGGCCGTGGCATCATGAATTCATGATTGTAGTTGCTGGTGTAGGGTCTGCACAAAAGCATCCAGTCATAGACGGAGGAGGTGCCCTGGGAGCTACGCCCTGCCCAGGGAGCTCATAGCGGGAGCAGGCTGCTGGAAGGGGAGACGTTATGGTGTAGCCAAAGCGACCGTGGTAGAGCCACTGGTGAGTTAGACATGCTCCACTGGACAGCTCTGCACAGTGCCCAAAGAGGCAGTTCTGCTCAAACCCAGTGGGCCAAATGCAAGAACAAAACAAAACAAAAAGATTAATACAGGATGGGGACTTGGTAAGAGGAGAGGGCTGGTGGGATGGTTTGCGGGGAGAGAAGGTGAGAGGGTGAGGGACCAGAATCTACTATATATACACGTATGAGATTGTCAAAAGATAAATTAAGTTTTTAAAGCCCTAGTAACATGCCCAGTAATGATCTACCTGTACCATTATAAACTTTGGAAAGCAAAAGGTGTCAGCCATTAGCTATGCTTTCTCTTGCCACTGTCATCTCTACACCCTACATACCGCATCAGCATTCTAAGGCAAGGACTTTCAGTTTTTTGATAAGGGGAAGCTGAGTCAAGATAAATTTTGTTAGAAGGGACTGAGATGTCTTTATAAAGTTTGAGATTAATAAAATACCTGTGTGTAGTGAATCCATTGCTTAATCTTAGTATCATCATGCCTTCTAGGAATATTCCTACTGCCACAATGCCAACTCCCTCAGTGTCAAGACACAAGGGTCCAGGACCACAGGTGGCATCGGGATGTCAAGGAAGCCTCTAGACCATGGCCCTATTGTGTGGGTGAAGAAAGGGGTGGCTGGGAAACAGGGCTGGAGCTAAAACTATCTTTGCTAAGGTTGATAATCATTAAATATGCAAAATCATCAGAGAAAACATGGTTATCATTGATGCAGATACAAGACAGAATCTTTCTATGCCAAGAAGCAGGGGCAACTGTAAATTAGGCAAACTGTCATTGTTTGCTTTTTTTCTTCTGTTTGTCAATTTTGAGCCAGGGTCTTCCTGAATAGCTCTGGCTAGCCTGGAACTCGCTATCCAGTCCAGGCTGCCCTTGAGCTTGCTGCAGTCTCTGCATCTTGAATACAGGATTTGCAGGTGTGGGCCACCATACCCAGCTTGCACCAGGCACCTTCAAGTTTTTGTTTTCTTGCAGGTCCAGAGACAGCAGGTAAGCACTTTGAGCTATAATCCCATCACTGGATTTCTAAAATTTCAGTCAGGTCCATGTACAGTAAAGCTCATTGGAATTCTGTTTGTAGGGTCCAGATTTGTGAGTGAAGGCAGAGTGAAGTCCAACTCTCAGTGAATAGCAAATAAATCTGCACTATTGTCTCCTAGAGGGCCACTGATTATCTTTCCTTCTTGCTGCAAAATGAAGAGCTGGCCAGAATATAAAACCATGACACACAAAGAGTGTAGCCCAGGGGACTGTCAGTTAAATAGTAATTTGTAAAGCAATACCACATTTGGGGATATTTGCTATTTGTGATCTTCATCTGCTTTTTAAAAAAATTATAGTTTGGGGCTGGGAAGATGGCTAAGTGGGTAGGAGAAAGTGCTGTGAAGGTTAGAGGCTGAGCTCCGATCTCCAGTGTGTATGCACACATACACACACAAACACACACACACACACACACTAGTCAGTGATCTGGTGAGCTTCAGATTCAGAAAGAGATCCTGTCTCAAAAGATAAGGTGGACCAAAGGAGATGCCCAGCATCCTCTTCCAACTTGTGCATGCATGCACACACACCTACACATACACACACACACACACACACACACACACACACGAACACACAAATAAAATAGATCTGGGTGTGGTGGCACACACCTTTAATTTCAGCACTGGGAGGCAGAGGCAGGCACAGAACTCTCTGTGAGTCCAAGGCCAGTCTGGTCTACAAAACAAGTTCCAGAACAGCCAGGGCTATTAGGCAGAACATCCCTGTCTCAAAAAACCAATATATGAAATATATATATATGTGTGTGATATACATAATATATAATTTGTGATTTGTTATTATTGATTACTTTTTTCTCTATATTCTTATTTTTACATGATTTTGCATTCATAATTCTCTGTGCTTTCATCAAAAACTATAGCAGCTCAGCTAGATAAAGCTGGCTATCTGTTCTTGGGGCTAGGTCATAAGGAAACACCAAAGGCAGGAAGCACTAGACACAAATGGGTTTGGCCAAAGGAGGTGAACAGAAAGGTCAAAAGGTTCCTCAGAGAGAAATCCTCAGCCAGTGACCTGTAACCCCTGCCATCTACATTGGGAGACCCCAGACCCACCCACACTTTTCTACAAATACCTTCCACATTCATGTCTATTTGGTTAGAGTTGAGAGCCAGAAAATTTAACCAGGATTGTCTCTGTTTGGAGCTATCCCTCGGAACCTGGTGGACTCCTCAGCAGATACACAAATGAAGACAGCGACTACCCTTCTCCCAGCAGCTGTCAATAGTCAATAGTTCATCAGTAAAAGGTAAGGCCCGCGAGCCCCTCCACCATCCGTGACCTGCTGTTGATAGAGTGAGTCTTGTATGAATGGTTCAGAAAACAAGAGTTATTGTAAGTTCGTGATCCTAGTGGTTGTGTTGAGTCTAGAGAACGTCACTGCACAGCCCTTTGTGCCCTCCACAGACTTCCAATCTCCTCTTTCATAAAGTTCCCCCAGCCTTAGAGGCTTCTATTAATTTAGTTTAACATATCGGTTCGACTAGGTTAACGGATGTTCAGATAGTTAGTCAGCCAGGGTGTTTCCAGGAAAAACTTGGCAGCAGATTAGCAGCTGGAGCAAAGAGTGCCTCTCACCAGTGTGGGAAGGTGTCAACCCATCAAAACAGAACAAAAAGGCAATGGAGGGTGAAGCGCTCTGGCTGGGTTGTCCATCTTCTTATGCCTCCAGCATCTCTGTGTCTGTGGTCCCCCAGACTGTAGACTCACAGTGGTACTTAGGCCTCTCATAGCCCAAAAGCTTTGCAATTGAACTCACCCCAGTTACATCACATCTTCCCAAGTCTTCCCAGATCCTCTGCTCAAATAGCCCCATGCCTCTTGCTGAGCCTGCTTGCCTCCCTTTCCCACGCCTGCCTGCTGAAAGCTGACAGTGAGAAGCTGCTATAGCGAGGGGCCTCTGTTGGGGGACTCTGTTCTTGCCAGGTGGAACCCGAAAGTACAGGCTGGAGTGTCCATGTTCATGCATGGGAGACTATTTGTGATTTGGACCAAAGACTGAGGGAGAAAAAGAGGGAGGAAGGCCGCAGGCTGGAGGTTGACCACCCTGCACTGCTGCATTCCACAGTGAGCTGCAAAGAGTCAGCCAAATCTAAGCTCTACTCTGGAGATGGGTTCCTAGTTCAGCTAACAGTATGTCAGCCTGAGTTATAACTTTCTATCATCACCCATGGAGTGTCTAAATCTTCACTGGTTTATTCTTATCAAGGGCCTCACAAATATTAGGGGCAGGCCTGAGCAGAAAGACAGATATGGGGCCAAGGAGATGGTTCAATCCATAGTGTGCTTCTCATACACGCATAAAAACATGAATTCACCCCTCCACATACTCATACATGTAGATTCCAATAAACACACATGCACATATGCCCACATGTGAGAAGCAGAGAGAGAGAGAGCCCTGTAGCATTTGACCCCCTGGTTCATCATGTCCCTGCCTTTCTCTGAGCTTAATTGTATTGGCTAGTAAAGAACACATTTCCCCTAAGCTAATTTGGAATTCTGTTACATTCAACCAAGCATCCTGGTTCATCACTTACTCATCCCCACAACCAGCTACATGTCATCCCAGCAGCGTCCAAGCAGACCAAAGCAAGTAGAACTCAAAAATCTATGGAGAGCAACTTTACCTACCTGACCCCTAAAAACACTTGCAAGAGGGTGCAGATGCCAGAGACGAAGAAAATGGTGCTGATGAGGTAGCTTTGGGTCAGGGGGTCATGTTGCAAGCACAGGTCCTTGGCCAGGATGAGCGGCACAGCCACGAGGCCCCCCAGGGCTGTGAGGAAGTGCTGTGAGCAGAGCAGAAGGAGGTGGGCATGGGGATGCTGCTGGCTGCATCTTCATCCCCCAAAGTCAAAATGCATCCTCCCCAGGAATGCCCTCCCACGGCCAGAAGTGAAACCCTGCAGCTGGTCCCTGAGGGGCTGACAGCAAGGAGCAGGCAAAGATGCAGGCAAGCTATAAGTACTCAGGAAGCTCCCTAAGAAGCTGAGATCCAGCCAGAGGGACTATGCTTTGAACACAAGGTCACTCACTGCATTGGGAACTGAGGCTCCTGAGAAAGAAACTAAGTCAGGGTCACAGACTAAACAGGTTAAAACAGGACCAAGGTGGGACCTTAAGAATAAGATCACACAGGATGTGGTGCTGTGTGTCCCAGCACTTAGGAGGCAGAGGCAAGGAAATCTCTGTGAGTTCAAGGCTAGCCTGGTCTACAAAGTGAGTCCAGGACACCAAGGGCTACGCAGAGAAACCCTGTCTCTGAAGAACAAAACCAACCAACCAAACAAACAAACAAACAAAAAAGAATAAGATCACAGCAAGGCTGGGTGTGAGCAAGGAAGAGTCCACGGCGAGCTTTGGAGCTATTGGCAAAATGTTCATTGAGTCCCAACTGACAGGACAGAATAGACCCAAAGTCCAGAGCAGGCTAGAAGTCAGCCTCAGCTACCAAGGGGATACATCGCATGGATGTAGGTTATAGACAGACAAACAGGAGATAGATAGCAATTGATATGGTATAGGAATGAGCCACCATTTCACATACACTGGCCTCAGAACAGTCAGTCTGATTAGGTCTAGGGAATTTCTCTCACGGGCTGCAGCTAGATCTACTAAGTGTCTTGGATGTTGGTCTAGTCCCACAGAAGTTTGACCTTTGTGTGTACCTATTTCTTGTACCCCTCTTTCTCCTTCTCCTCCTACTAGAAATAAAGAGCTCCACATCTTCTATCCATATAGGCGGGGATAGCAGGAGGTAGGCGGGCAAGAAATAAATCACCAGGTTTCTTTAAGGGGCAGCTCCACCTCCTATGGCCTCATTGAGCCATGGTCAAAGGGACCAGTCAACCAATGGATTACCCACAAGATTAATCCTCCCAATTAAAGTTCCAGAACAATCGGAACAATATGACCAGCACTGCTCTTTGATGGATTGAGGGGTTGGGGGGAGCTTACTGGAAGCAGGGAAGGCTTTAACCTTCTGACAGCTTGCGCAAACCAACAAAGTCGGTTTGGCTGCTCCCAAAAGAGGCCATAAGAGTTTTCAGAAAAAGAAAGCATGAGTATTTCAACGGATAGTCTGATGATCTCTCGTTTCTCCCATGAGTTCCCAAACAATGATATGAGTTTAATCCTTTACAGCCCTTTTTTGGGGGGCGGGGAGCTAAGACTGAACACAGGGCCTCACACATAAGGCAAACAGAACTTCTAAGCTACCCTCCATGCCCACCCAGTCCCTGAAAGCCTCATAGAGACACTTCTTTGGTCTGTCAGCAACTAGGCCAGCAGAAGCCAGAGCACTCTCCAGGCCCAGAATTGACCCGTTTCCTTTTTCATCTTACATCCTGTCCAGGAACAGTGGCAAACCCCACCTATCAGGGTTAACGCCCTCCTTTTATCAAATAAGCCTCATGAAAGCAAAAACGGAGAGACTGCTGACGGAACCTGTGGAAGGTGCTTTGCTGGTACCTCTGCCTTCTCACGGCCTCACCTAAGTGAAGTGGACCTTTGACCAAGCCAGTCAACCCCATCCAAGTGAGTCACCTCACAATAGCTGAGCATCTCTTTCTAATAGTCAACACCCATTCTCTCATGTTGAAGGAGAGATCTAGGATCGATGTTGAAGCTACGGCAGTAGCAGAGGTTGGACCTGACTAATTTGGTCTTGAACCCAGTGCTGGCTGGGTGGTCTCACCTGAATCCCCAAGAAGATGCAGAGATACCATGGTGGGCTATCCAGGATGCCATAGGCCAGGTGACTGCTGCTGGGATCCTTCCGATGCCCATGCTTCTTGTCTTCGGTAGGGGAGCTGAGCACACCATCACCCCTTTGCTGAGATAAGAAAAGAATATGTGTGAACACTCCAGGAGAAAACAACTATACTTCCTGATCTCAGCTGAATGGTGGGACACCTTTTTAGACACCAGAGGGCCAGGACAGGGCTCAGCAGTATTAGCCAGCTGAGGAATACAGAGGCAGAGAAAGACCAGTGGTACCCTGTCCCCTATCTCAGGCATCTGTGTTAAAGAATCTAAGTCCTGGGCCAGAGCGACGGCTTTGCCAGGGAGGAGACGGAAGCCCACCTTAAGGTCAAAGAGTAGGTAGATTTACTCTCAGGAATGGAGGGAGGCCCCTGTGGTTGAAGACACCACATGCTTAGGACATGGGACTTAGATGAACCAAGCTGGATCTGACCTGAGAGCCTCCTTCCTACAATCTGGCCTCCACAGTTCCAGAAAATACTATGCAAGATGCGAAGGGAGGGAAACGATGACAAAGTGCCCAGCTGTAACATCTATGGTCCATGAAAATTAGCAGCATGGGCAAAATAACTGTAAAGAGGCAATCAGCAGCATGCACAGGTCAGTGGCTACCAACCGTTGACTAATTGGACTTTAGGCCATTCAACAGGAGGGGAATCATGCCTGCTACTAGACACTGAGCCAACTTCCCAGGGCTGGTGGGATCATGGACATTAAAGACCTACATCCATCAATTCACTAGACCAGCAGACTTCCTTACTACATTCTAAATCTTATCCTTCTGCCCACAGAGAAGTGTGACTACCACCCTTCTTCAAAGATGCCTCTCTTTACAGCAAATAGAGACTATCACAGAAGATCATAAATGGAACAGTGCAGAGATCAACAAATGACGGCAAGCCCAGCCCCAGTGGATATGTCTGTACCACAGATCCTCATCTACGTCTCAGGGAGCACTGAGAAAGAGGGGGCAGGAAGATTGTAAGAAGGTCACTTCTCTTTGCCATGCCAGCTTCTTCTGCAGTTCCTGGCGTCAATGCAAACTGACTGAACATAGCAGACTAATGCAAACGGGTATAGTACACACAGAATGACCCAGAGCCGATGGCCAATTTGCATTCCTACAGTTTAACCAAAAGTTAACTTGGAATTATAAATTTTTATTCCAACTCACCAACTGTATTGCTTATTCACCTTGGGCAAATTAATTATATTTTTGTCTCAATGTTCTTTTCTACATAAATGTAGGTAGTTGAGAAAATTACTTTGCAGTATAAAGCACACAGCACACTTTCAGCATTAAGCACGTTGACTCCATGTGCTCCTTCTTTCACAGGAAACAGATTTAAGATATTTGTGGACTACCTTCGTAGAAAAAGTTGGTCATGTATTTAATGCACTCAAAGTGCATTTTTCATCTGAGTATTTATTTGGCGATACTGGAGATTAAACCCAGAGCCTACGGGTCAAACATAGACCTCCCTTATGCTAGGTGCACTCTGAACTACAGCCCTAGCCTTTTTCATCTTATTTTAAAACAAATGAAAATGTCTTCATGAGCTTCTAAAACACCAAGGACTGGGCTGTGTGTGTTCTCTACCTAATGGATCAGTGGCCCCACTCCAGAGAAGCCTGGGATGGTGGTCACAACCTGATTAGATGAGGAGGGGTAAGAAGAGACGCAGATCAAGAACTGGGTAGTCATTCTCATCACCTCTAGAAAGTGCCCCTAGGGACTGGTGTCCAATATGCCCTGCCGCCATTAGTGGAAGCCTCTCTTTCCAAGGTTTCA
Organism: Pachyuromys duprasi; assembly: GCA_028658305.1. Lineage (NCBI taxonomy): Eukaryota > Metazoa > Chordata > Mammalia > Rodentia > Muridae > Pachyuromys > Pachyuromys duprasi. Next base: position 7,903,323 of record CM053763.1, read on the forward strand.
GCTACCCAAGGCCACCCATAGCCTGAAAACATTAAATAGAAAATTCCAGAAAGAAACATATTCATAAGCTTTACATTTTAAATGTTTCTTTTTATTATTTTTAAGTTGTGTATGTGCGCATGTGCATGTGTGCACACACACATCACATATATAAATATATACATAAACATATGTATCACAATATATATTGCAATATATAAATACATATTATATGTGTATACATACATATACACATATACATATGTACACATATACATATGTACACATATACATATGTGCATACACATATGTACATGACAAATATGTGTATACACAAGTATGTGTATGTATCACAGATATCACAAATATATAAACATATATATGAATACATACATATGTATGCATATATATATGAGAAACGATGTGGTTCAGCACTATGTGAAATTTCAAGAAGGAATCTACTAGGACTCTTAGAAAGCATCTCCACAAATAACGGCAACTGCTGTTTTCTAAGTGAGGTCTCAACCTCTGCTCTGCTACTGTGTGGACCGGATAATTCTTTGCTGTGCTCTGTGGGAAGGCAGCTGTGCTTTGCTCAGCACCATTCTTGGCCTCTCTCTCCTAGCTGCGATAACCCGGCACGTCTCTGGATGATGCCAATGACTCCTAGGAGCCATTGCTGTAGGAGCAGTAACTGCTTTCCCCAAGAAAGCTCTAACTTAGGGGAAGGGCTGGCTGGAGACGAGGCAGATGTGGAGGGACAGGCCACACTGTGTACTACTGAAGGTGCAGAAAACCAGACCCTCAATTGGGGCAAAATGCAAATACTGAACCCAGGTCCCTTCTGACACATGAGCCCCTCACCACTGGAAATGAAGAAAGCCCAGTTTGGCACATTGAGGGAGCCATGAATCAGCTTCATACCTCCTGATATTGGGGTCTACTGAGCCTCAGCCTTGCTCTGCGGAACGATTTTGTTCCCAGATAAAACATTGGTTTATAGATTTTCCTCTTTATGCCTGGCGTAAATGTGGTCTACCAAGAGAGTACAAGGACATCCCAAGGACGGCTGACAGACCAAAGAATATAATGCAGTTTCTGAAGCAGTCCATAAGGACGGAGACTCTCAGAGAGTTGCAGAAGTTTTACTTCTGCACTGTCACCTGCTGTAAGTGACAGATCTTGCAAGTGAGCTGTGCTATCTGACCAGAAAAACACATAAGGGAGAATTACAACAGAAAAAAAAAATCAACCAAAATCACTCACACTATTGTCCTCCCTACCTTCTAAATTGGTGGGAAAAGTTGAAAAGTGAAAGATGGCTAGAAAGTCACAAGAAAACAGAATACAAATTAGATCAGTGTTAAACAGCTCTTCCTGAGATCCAAAAACTATGAGCCCATGGGACAAATCTAACAATAAGGAGAAGAGCAAGGAAGAATGACAGTGAACAAACTGAGCAGAAGAGAGGTAGTGAGTGGCGCCCAGTTTACCAGGGTGCACAAGACTCTGCTTGCTGGGGAACTGGGAAGGAAGAAAATTCAGCCAGGACCTCGGGCTGGTACCAGGCTGCTGGAGCCCGCCAGCAGAGCAGAACGGGGTTCTGAGTCGGGAGTGAGGATTGAAATCAATAAAATACGCTACACACATTATGTTCTGAGAGGCTTCTGGCTGTAAATATCAAACAGCCGCCAAAAGCAGCTGTGACCCAGCTCCCAACAATAGGCTTTTGCGCATTCACTGAGCTTCATGTGGAACTTGATTTCTCACCAGGTAGAAGGGGCTCTGAGGGAGCCAGGTGACCTAGGCTAGGATGCAAATTGGGCTTGTGAAATACTAAAGCAACCAAGAGGGGATGAGTAAAAGGAGAGGCAAGAGAAAGGGGATTGTCCAGCTTTGTCGAGAAGCTCATGGAGTAGCATGTCTCCAGAGCTGGGGTTGCTGGCCTTTGGAAAGTTCAAGGTCCAGTACAGGTTACCAAAGGGGTACATGGGCCATCCTGGTGAGCCCCAGGGTGCCAGCTGTTATGGAGGAGGGAGCTCTGCGGGGTGGGAACCACAACAGCCCCCTCCTTAAAGTGTAGCCTGAAGGTGAAGACCTTGCAGTGTGACAGCAGGCAGCATTTAGAGGTGCAGATATATTGGTCTCCTAATAATGTGCCAGATAGTAGGGCTGAGGTGGATGCTGGAACCAGGTCATCACCATGGACATCAAGGGTGGTGGACACTAGCTAATGGATGCAGAGGTAGAACAGAGCACATAGATAGACAGATAGACAGACAGACAGACAGATAGAAAGATAGACAGGTGATGGGTAGATATATGGATGGATAGAAAGATGAATATATGGATAGGTGGATAGACAGATGGATAGATGAATAAACAAATAAATAAGCCAACAAGCCAACAAACAAATGAACTGAACTTCACCTAGGAGTGGGTAAATTTCTCCCCAGAGCATTCTGTAAGCATTTCTCCCCTGGGAGTGGAGACTGCGTGCTCAGCTCTGAGCCCTTTCAAGAACCGGATACGACCAACAAAGGGACAGCAGCAGGGAACCCCTGAGGACCACAAGTGCAAGCGTGACCTCACTTCCTCTTGACCCTGACTAGGTGAGAAAAGCAGGAGGTAGCCTTGCTTAGTCCCTTGGGGAGGGGGAGGTGCTCACAAACCCCTCAACATCGCCCTGGGATGAGAAAGTCAAACATCTCGTGGAGATTTTGGAGGGCTGACTGAGGCAGGGCCTCCCAAAGGCGCCCCTGCAGCCAACACCTTCTGAGGAAAGAGCTGAGCTGGCGGTGGCTGCTTCGTGTGCTGTGCTGGGCCTAGCTAACAGCTTTTCTTCTCTTTAGTATCCCGTTAGCTGTTGACTCCTAAGACCCAGTGGCACTTGCTTGGATCAGATGGTGGCGGAACTGGAATGCTGCTCACCCCTCTGGCACAGTGCTAACCTCTGTGTCTTTTGCAGAACATGCCTGAAAGACTGAGGGTAGGAAATCAGCTCACACACGGCCCTAGGACAGGCACAGCTGTGAAATTCTTAGGAGCCTTTTGGTTTAGTGACACCCAATGAGCTGCGTGGGAAAACCCCACAGCAGCTACCCCAATAGATGTTAAAATGCTGGGGGAGTTCAAGTGACGGTACCTCGTGTGGGCGGGAAGAGGTGTTTCCAAAAGCAGCAAAGTCCCAGTTCCAGGCTAGGCTGCGCAGGAAGGTACTCTTGACTAGCCTGAGCAGGCCAACCAAGGCTCTGCAGGCCTTGCCCTTCTCCCCCATTCCCTCTGCCTTGCTAAAATTAAAATAGCATTAGGTCATATTCCTAAAGCTAGCCACCAAGGCCTATTCCCTTATTTGACCACTTCATCCTCCTGAGGCTGATTACCGAGGTCTAGCTATTAAAGTACTGAAGCCCAGCAGTCAAAATCCCGCTCTGGTGGCCGTAATTAACATTAGAATCAAAATTAAGCATCTCATCATAACACAGGCTTTCCCCTTTTACCTGTATAAACTGCCATTTGCCTATGGGCCATGTGTGTCTCCTTTCTAGCCAGACAGTCCTTTGTAGCTGCCTTCCCCACACCTCTTCCTCCTCTCCCTTGTTCCCTGCCCTTTCTCTCTCTATTTCCTATCTTATTTACTTATCCCTACCCTCTGTCCCTCTGGCGCAGGTACATCTCCTTTGTGCTCAGAAGTTTGTCTTGGGGTGTCCTCACTCCCCCCAGGAGTTGTTGGCCAGGGACGTCCCCAAGACCCTGTAAGCCATGAAGGCTGGTACCGCTGCTGCTGCATGCTGAAGATGCCTGTGTATTTTAGCTACGGGACATGGAGAAATTAGACTGGTGCTGCCTGCTGATTGGCCTTCGTAACGCCAGAAGGCATTGTGCAGACTATGAGAGGGAGAAGATAGTCACCAAGTGTCTTGCTGGGCTATAGGCTGCACAGTATGGTATCAAAGGGCTGTACAGGCAAGACGTACTTGCTGGTGCAACAGTAGCCCAATTGTTGTAAACACAATATAAAACTCCCCCCTTCCCCATGGACTTAAGGCCTCAGAGGGAAAATCACATGTGATGTTAAAATCCAGGGCAGAATCCCAGAGCTGAGAAGGTCATGGACCCCAGTGGGGAAGCAGCAAATACTATTGTTTTACTGAATCGGTGTGATGCCCCCTGTGAATTGGTCTCTACACATTTGTGTGTATGCCCGCCACATGCCTGCCACTGTGAGCCTCGGCTGCCCACAGAAGGAAACTCTTTTACAATCAGAAGTGCACTGTAGACACTCATAACCAGTCACGTTCCTGAGGCTAAGTGACCTTGCTGTGTCACAGTAGCCTAATCCTCAGCCGGAGGAAAATGATCAAATATCGATATCACCCTGTGAGGCTTGAGGACATTGCTGAAGAGGTGAGTGGAAGAATGTAAAAGCTGAAGGAAGGGGAGGGCTGTAACAGAGCCCCGTCCTCTGCACAAAACGACCATCCCATCTTCTTCAGGGCGGTTGCAACTGCTCAAATAGATGCACAAGAACGGGCCTACTAATGTTCCTCACGGAGGAACGAGTTGGAGAAGGTCATTAGACCCTCACCCGAGATTTCAGCCACTCTCGATTTCTCCTCCCTGCTAGCTGTATGGAATCCTGCCTCGGCTTCACTGGGCTTGAACAGATGGAGTGTGGGACATTAACTGAGACGGGAGCCCAGAAACGTCACCGTCCACGCTGGGGTGAGGCTCTTCAACAGTGCAGCTACTTTGGGGTCACCCATGCTCATTTAAGAAAGCCAAATAAACTGGTGTTCACCATGTCAGACTAGGATGGGACTGTTACTCTGGTCTGCTGTTGGTGCCCTATTTGGGGTGAGCAGACATTCCTTTCCATCACCCCAGAAAATGCTCAGGCAGGCTGTCCATGAAAGATATGCCTCTCAGAAGCTCAAATTCTGGGCAGCATCAACATTCCTGAGGAGGAAATGGAATCTTCGGCATATTTCCTTAACTTTTTAAAATCTCCAAAAAGTATAACAAATAATTCTGAGGTGAGACCAAGCTTACTCTGACCAGGCTTTGGGTTTTTGAGTTTGTCTTGTTTTATATAAAACAGGAAGAGAAGCACCTGTTACACTGGGTTGTAAGGAAGAAAACCTGGCTGTCTCTGCTTCCCGGCTTGAAAGAAAGCCTAGCCTAATGGGAGAGGCAGGGGGTGGGGATTCCTATCCTGAGACCACCTGATAAGTACAGCTGAAGCAAACAGCAGGGCCTTGTCAGGAACTCCGCCCGCCTCCCACCTCCTCCCCATTCCCTCCTTTTATTCACAGTTCAAGGCTCAGAGAAAGTCTTGTGTCTGCTGTGAGGGTGACTGTTGGTAACAGGCCCGGAGGGAGCCAAGAGAGAAGCCACTGCAGCCTGGTGGTGTGAACCTGAGGGAAAGGATCAGGGGGCAGAGCTCCTGGCCTCTCCTGTTTCACTCCATCCCTCACCAGCACTCACCAGGCAGTCGGGGGACTCACAGCTGCTGATGGAAGAGTTCATGGCAACCAGAGGGAGTTCTCCTTCTGTTTTCCCCGTCAGGAAACAAGACAGAATACCAGGAATGGAGACCTGTGCTCCAGGAGAGGGTTAATGAAGTGCCTGACTCAGAGGGCGGGTGGGAGGGAGGTGCTCGCAAGATCTACCTTCGTTCTGACCTGAGGCTGGTGCCCCTTCAGCCTCCTGCTGTAGAGACCAAGGTGCATCCAGCTTCCTGGTTTGATAAGTTTTGTGGGCACCAGGAAACAGGCTGTGACTTTAAGAATGCTTTCAGAAGGCCGGGTTCCCAGGGAAGGAGGGAGGTGGTTTTCCATCCTGAAAACTGGTGGAGACAGCATAGAACTCGCTAAAAAGGTGACACTGCCAGTGGAATTGACACATGAATGGAATGATTAATGAGGGACTTATTCATTGTGGGCACTCTGCCTTCCAGGCTCTTGAATGGAGATGGAGGCCCATGAATGGCTTAGAGCAGCCGTTCTCACCTTGGGGGTCACAACCCCTTTGGGGAGGGGGTCCAACAACCCTTTTATAGCCTAAGACCAGGGGAAACACCAGATCCACAACAGTAGCAAAGTTACAGTTATGAAGTAGCAATGAAAATAATTTTATGGTCACCACAACATGAGGAACTGTGTGACAGGGTCGCAGCACTCCACTTGCCTGAAGGATCAGTGAGAACTGGAGCAAACAGCGCTAGGACCCTTAGCTGAACGCTCTGCAAGACACAGAAAAGTGTGGAGCAGTTTTTAGGGGGGCCAGAAAGGCGGAGTTGCTCTCCCGCTCAGGGAACTTAGAGGGACCTCTCCAAAAATTTGCTCACTCCCACCCCCATGAAAGCCAAGCTTAGCAAGCAGCAGCTACTCATGGTGGTAGGTGGTCTTCACTCCCACATGGCAAGAGCCACAAAATTTCCATGGGAGTCGGTCCAAGAGCAAGTCCTGAGGAGAGCATGACAGGGAATTGGAAGAGGAGGGGATCAAGCTGACTTGAGCTGTGACAGAAAACACAAGATCAGAAACTTCATTAATTGCCGTTCCCCAAGGACTTTGCTCCACACACGCTACAGCATCACATGTGCTGGTCTATGTTTCTCTTGTTTACCTTGATGACAAACTGAGCATGTGTGTGCTCATGCTACAAATTACACCAAAGGGCCCCTCAGGAGGACACCAACCAGGCAAGCACTCTAACTGAGTTATATATCCCTTCCCTTCTGCACCCTCCTTTTTTCTTGCTTTTTTTCCTCTTTCTTTTATGTGCATACTTGTAAGGTGAAAGTGTGTATGAAGGCCAGAGATCAACATCAGGTGCCTTCCTCCATCTCTCTCCACCTTATTTATTGAGGCAGGGTCTCTCACGTGAGCCCAGAGGTAGCCCATTTAGTTAGTCTAGCTAGCTAGCTTACTCTGGGGAATGTCCTGCCTACCATGCCTGGGTACTGGGCTGGGCCAGGGCACACACCCAGCATTGATGTGGGTGCTAGGAACCTGGATTCCGGTCCTCACATTTGCATGTCAAATGCTTTTCTCACTGAGTCAGCGGCTAACCCTCATAGGTGTAACTATTACATAGTAAATAGAAACAACTAGTATTGCTAAGAACCTAAACTGTTTCCTCCTTTTCATCAGATATCAGCTTTGTTTTCCCTCTTCTGGGACCCCCCCCACATATGCCCAGATACACATACACATATACACACACAGACAGACACAATAGACACACACAGACACAGAAACACAGACACACACAGAAAGACAGACACATACATGCACATACACATACACACAGAGACATGCACACATACATACATATGTACACACACATACACAGACATACAGACACCCCCAAACAGACACACACACACACTATTCTTTGAACTCATTCTTGCAGAACACTGACATTTCTCCAGAGCTGCTTAACAGGAATGGCCACAATAGAAATTTGCCAACCATCTTGTGTAACTAACTGCTTCTGCCCATTTCCCGGTCCACAGTCCTGGGGGGCAGAAATCTATGAAAACCAAAAGGGCTATAAAGGAAGTAAGGCCGGGAGAAGACAGACATCGACCTCCTCCAGTCTCACCGCTTTGGTGAGTGACACCAGTGTCTACCCTGTGACCCCAGGCCTCATCCTGGGTCCATCCAGGGCATCCTTCGTCTCCCAAATACTGGCAAATTCACCTCTTAAATATTTCCCATGTGATTCCAACACTTTTCAATGACAGGAACTTCTAACCTCATCCGAGCCCCTTTTGGCCCCTCTCCCTACTCTACATCAATTTCTTTGTGACATCATAGCCTTCTTTATTTCCTATCCATGGTCTGGATGAAGTCTTAAAACAAAAGCTAGTCCTGTTTTCCCTTAAACAAACAGAGAGACAGACAGCAAAACCCTTCCATATTCCCCTGAGCCATACGGATGAAATGAAACTACTCACGCAGCTATGACTGTGCGTCATGACTTCTTTCCTCTAAGCCTGTTGCTCACCGCTTCCTGTAATTAAACCTGGGTCTGGCACACACATACTCAATGGCAAGTGGATTCAATCAAATACCCAGGATTATTCCGCTCCCCTTAGTCATTAAATTGTCTCTCGGGTCTCTTAAGCCAGGCCTTTGTCCACAAAGAGGTAGAGCTAACACCCTCTTCCTCCTTCCCAGGGTCCACGGTGAGATGGTGGGGAGCCGGCTCAGTATAGTGGTCACCACAGCAGCACGAGGACCTGCGTGCTGTCGCAGCACTGAAGGAAAAAGCAGGGCATGGGCTGGCCATGGTGGTAAACACCTTTAATCCCATCACTGGGGAGCCGGAGGCAAGCAGATCTCTGTGAGTTTGAGGCCAATCTGGTCTACATAGTGAGTTCCAGGTCCTCCAGAGCTACATTGTGAGATCCTATCTCAAACATTAATTCATTAAAAAATTTGAAAACTAGGAGTGCTGTCACACACTTGTAATCCAGAAGACACCCCTGGGGCTCCCCAGCTAGCCAAGGGAAAGTAGATTTTGCTGGTCAGAGTCCAGGTGCACATCCAAGGGGCAGAGAGTCGAGGTAGTGCAATGCCGGATGCAGTTTCTCCCTGCAGCAGTGTTGCTGGCCTTACCTTCATCCCCATCCCTTTGTGATGGTCTCTGACATCCCTTTCCAAAAGTGGGATATCTTTGAAAAAGAACAAGAAATATTTAGTAGAGAAAAAAGTTCAATAAATCAAATGTTCCCATGCCTTTCTTTTTTAGCAGCATGGTAGAAAAGATAAGCAGGCTTGCAGTTGAAGCAGGCAAGGACAGAAGTACTGGGCATTGAGAAAGAAAATGGGCACAAAAACATTAGGAATGTCACTGAGCTTCACATACGGAGGTGCTCTAGAGAGAAGGGCAACTCAATGCAGTGACTATCAAACCTTGCCATGTGCACAGCTCCAAGGACCAGGCCACCAGCTGGAAATTTCCCAGTAGAAACCATGTATTTGCTTATACTGTTCTCTGGGGTTGCCTTGCCTTGGATATTTAAAAGGTCATAGAAGTGTGATGTGCTAGACCTTTGTCTGCCTTCCATCACCTGTCCAGGAGAATCTTGGATCCTGTTCTGAGTACTTTGGGGACATGATCAGTGGAGAACTTCCTCAGTGGCCCTATTCATCCAGCCAAGGCTCTGAGCAGTGTTCTGGGTAAATCCCAACTCCTCAGAGGCAATTTGAGACCCCTGGGCCACCCCAAGTCAAGACAGTGGCAGGCTCATAAAAGTTACCTTCACTGGCAAGGTCACATTCACCAGCTACTGAGGGGTTGGTGGGGTTCTCTGAGAGTACATATATTTGGAAGATGGAGGTGGGGAAGGAATGAAGTCAAAATGGCGACCTTGGTCTGGCAGAATCAAAGTATATTTTAAGACTAGATTCAGCTGGAAGCATTTTGAGGCCACAGAGATGGTAAACCACACATCTGGCAAGCAGAAGCACAAATGGAGAGGCCTTGGGAATTAAGCGATTGCCTTAGCCCTCGGGGCCAAGAACAGAGGCATGCTGAACAAGGTGGGAGCCGGGCGTGACAAGCCTTCGAATCACTGCTTCCTGACTAATGTGAACAAAGGTTCCCAAACAGAAGCTGCCTCTTCCAGCTGACCCTTCTGCAGAAGTGCTCAACTGCCTAGGTCGCCAATGATTGTGTAGAGTTAGGAATGTTGCAAGTCCAGAGCCAAGTTGTCTTGAGGTGTCTTTAGTCCTTTTACTATGTGTTGCCCTCCTCTGTTCATGGTGACCTGACAGCTTTGTCACCATTAGGTCATTTGGGATGTTTAAAAGAGCACTGGTATTTCACCGGAAGGTATTAACTTGGCATACCATGAGCCCCACTAACTCCAAAGCCAAAGAACATCCGAGGTCTTCAGCAGGCCTCCCTGGCTTGCAGTAACCGCCTCTCTGCTGTCCATCAATGTATTTGAAAGTGTCTGACTTATTATAAAAACCCCATCAAAGTGGTGCCACATGAGATTGTGGAATTTGAGGTAGCCTAAATCTATGTTCCTGGGCTGTGGTCACTCATATTTGGATCGAGAATAAGCTATTTCTTATCACCTCAGAGGTGAGAGCTGTGTTTTGCTCTGAGTTGTTGGCACGGAGCTACCGTGGGATCCATGCTCTTTCTGTCTTAGATGCGCCATTATACAAGGCATCCCCCTCTGGCAGAGTCCTGGCCATTTGTCTCTTGAATGCAGTATATATACATATATTTGTGTATTGGGGAGGGGGTGCTGAGACAGAGTTTCTTCATCTAGCCTTGGCTGTCCAGGTTGGTCTCGTACTCAGAGAGATCCCCCTGCCTCCGGCTCCCTGCGTGCTGGGATTGCAGGTGTGCGCCACTGCTCCCGGCTCCATTTATACATTTTTTTAAAGATTTATCTATTACTTATACAACATTACAATACTCAGCCTGTGTGTATGCCTGCAATTCAGAAGAGGGCACCAGATCTCATTATAGATGGTTGTGAGCCACCATGTGGTTGCTGGGAATTGAACCCAGGACCCTTATAGGAAGAACAGCCAGTGTTCTTAACCTCTGAGCCCCTCCCCAGCCCCATTTATATTTTTAATACATATTTTATTTTAATTTGAGACTGATCTTGTGTGGCCCAGGACAGTCTAACTCACTGTGTAGACTCACCCTGAGCCATGATCCTCTTCCCCCTGTTTCCCTGATGCTGGGACCACAAGCACACACAACTGTACCCCATTTATGTAGAACTGGGCACTGAGCTCAGAGCTTCAAGCTGCTAAGAGGGCATCTTCCTGCTTGGCTATAGCTCTAGTCCCCGAAGTCAGTTTAAATGCATCAGAAAACCTTGCCTTGCACACTGAAGAATAAGCCTGGTATTCAACACTGTCACGCAAACCCAGTCACATTAGCTTTGCTCTTGCTCTGAGAAAGCCATCCCTGCCCATGAGAAAATGAAGCAGACAAAGTAGAAACAAATTAAAAATGTCTTCAGAAGCTGGAGACATCTGGCTTAGCAACTAAGCGTGCTGGCTGCTCTTCAGAGATTGTGCAGTTCTCAGCACCCGTGTCGGGCAGCTCGCAACCACCTGCCGTTCCAGGGGCTTCTGTGAGCACCGGCATGCACTCACACAGACACAGTTACACATAAATAAATAGAAGTCATTTTAAAAAGGTTTTGGACCATGCTGAAGAGAAGGCTCAGAGGTTAAGAGCACTGGCTGCTCTTCCAGAGGTCCTGAGTTCAATTCCCAGCAACCACATGGTGGCTCACAGCCACCTATCTGGTGCCCTCTTCTGGCCTGCAGGTGTACATGCAGACAGAACACTATACACAAAAGGGTTTGGACCCCTCAAAAAGAAATGGTGTGCACTCTGCTCTGCTCTGTGTGGTGGTGGAGTGTGTGTAGGGGTCGCTTTATGAAGGAGGTGGGTAAGAAGAAGTATGGAAATGAGAGGTAGAGGGCATCACAGGGCTGGTGACACCCAGAGAGGTGTGTCCCCATGGGGCTCTCACCACAGTTCAAAAGCTGGTTCTGTAGTTGACAGTCAGGGCCTGGGACAGGTGTTCCCAGGTTTGGGGTCTTTTAATCCAAAGAACCAAAAATGAGAGTCACACAGATTTTCAAAAGAAGCAAAATAACTTTATTCAGAGAAAACTGATAGCACAGATCAAAATTGTCAAAATTGACAGCTGGCTACAGGAAAGCACACAAGGGCCTGGCCACTGTTCAGCGGTCCCTTTCATGAGATCTGAGAGGAAGAGGAGCTGGTTGCTAAAGGATGGACAGACAGTTCTCTATTTTGATTGATAATACTTTCACTTTCCCCCACTGTGTGTCCCTTCCCATAACATATACATATTTAATTGTGTATAGGCATAAATGTTAAGTGGGGTGTCTCTCTAAAAGTTTTCCAGAGGACCACAAGCTGGTTCCTGGGGTCTGCCTGTCAGGATTACCATCGAAGTCGAGCTTGTCCCAGAAGGTGCCTGGGAGAGCTGAGGTTATGTGTATACGATCCATGTATATGTCCACTCAGTCCTGACTTGCTGCTATTTAGCCTTCTTATCTGAGTGTCTAGATAAAAAGCAACACTAACTCTGTATCAGAAACGTCACCGCAAATGTGCGCTGTGCTGGATGGCGTTCCTGAAGCTCAGCGGCCAAGAGGCTTCAACTAGACTTTGGGTGAGGGACTCCCTTTTCGTCCCAGGCCCCCATAAGGCTTCCTGACTTTCTGTCATACCTCAGCATCCGTGAGCTGCTTGTGCGTTGCACAGTAGAAGCCTCTGAGCGTCCTGCTCAGAGGTATGAGTCCTGCACCCACAGGAGGGTTACTCTTTTTATTTTTATTTGTTTGTTTATTTACTTGTTTGTTGGTTTTGACGCTGCCTCTCATTCTGGCAGGGACCCTGCAGAGCTGAAGAAGCCAGGGCTAGGTCTCTGCCCACACTGGCTTCCTTCTGAGGGCTGAGAAGGGTGCCGGCTAAGAGGCAGCCCAGCACTAGCTTGTCCCCAGGAAGACAGTGTTGGTATGTGCAGTTCTCAATGGTGAGTATACTCACACAACCGCACTGTGAACCACGGCTCCCAGTAGAACCATTGCCTGTCGACTTCCATGAAGTCTATTTGCCAGAGCACCAAGAGCCTTCTGCCACCATCCTGGCTGTCTCTGTTTCCTACACCACATACTTCCAACAGGAGAAGGTGCCATGAAGCAGCTCTGAGGTTGCTTGTTCTAAGCACAGTGAGCTGAGCCTTTGGGTTCAGCAACCCAGGAGGAGGCAGGGGGGCTGGGCTCCACCCGTGTTTCACCTGAATTACTGCTCAGAATGTCTCTCAGCTTGGGCATCTGCAGAAACAGTATGGGAGCTGAGATGTCCGGCTTGTAGGACAGGGCTGCAGGCAGTGCGTTGCTGGGCAGGGCTCCTTCTGCTCACCCCGCGCTGCTGAAGTCTAGTGGGGTTACTGCCTGCCCTGTGGCATACAGAGTCTGTAATCCATTGCATTCTCTAGGTTGATCCAGGTAATTGTTTCTCTTCTCAAGTTTGGGGGTGAAGGGTGGGATGGAAATAAAACGTGACCTATAACCTGTCAGTCTCAGGAAATAGAGACCAGGGCCACAGCGCCACCCAGTGGAAAAATAATAAAAACCAGCGGCAGACTAAGCCGGCCTGAGCTGTTAGGTCAGAATCCTTACCTTCTAGAACTGGGGTCGGGCCCTGTCTGTGGTGCTGACATTCTAGGATGCTGTCTGGACCGAGTGGGAGGGAGGAGAGGAGTCGGGGAGGGAAACCTGGCATGGGGCATCTCTGTCTCAGCACTCCGTTCCTCTCCTCTTAGTCTACTGAAGAGAGGACAGGAGAGAAATGGCATTGTCCTCCGTCTACACTGCCATACCAACGGGGGTCAGAAATCCAAAAGACAGCATTGTTTGAAATGAATACCCTGGGGAGATGACTCAGTGAGTGAGGCATCTGCCATGAGGGTCAGAATTTGGATCCTCAGCACCTAGGAAAATTCTGGACAAACCTGGAAGCCCGCTGTAATCCCAGCACTTGGGATGGGGAGAGAGGGCATCCCCAGAGCAGGTGGGCTAGCTCTACTAGCCAAATCGGCAAGCTTGAGGCTCAGGTGAGAGGTTCTATTTCAGTGAATAAAGTGGAGAGTAGCTGCCACATGCCTCCGAATTCCACAGGCGTGCACATGTGCACACTCACACCCGAGCACACACATGTGAACGTACGCCACACATGTACAAAATATCATAATACCCCTTCCTCTTTCTCCTCCTTCCTTCCAGCCACGCACCCGTCAACCACACCACACTTTCTACAACACTCAACTATTGTGTGGTGTGCTCTGAGCATTGTGCCAGGTGGTGCGTATATCAAAGTCAGCAAAAACAGACACACATCCCATCTTCACGGAATCCACCATCTGGCGGAGGAGAAAGACATTGATCAAGGAAGTGTTACATAACCCCAGCTGAGTTGAGTGTTGGAGCTCTTCTTAGACTGGGTCACGACCTCAAGTCATGTACCTGGACATGAGGATGCCAACAAACCTGACAATAGTAAAAGTTTTCTAGACATTAAGTGACCAGAAATTAATTTAAAATGAACATTGTAATGAACCAAGGCATTTCTGTCGGTGCTCACCTGTTTCAGAGCATGGCTTCCCTGCAGCCGTGGCTCAGAGCACACAACACACCACTTTCCACTGTGTCACACCACGCAATGTCAGCGAATGCCTGACTGAGACTTAAGACAATTGTATTTCACAAAGCGAAACTTTTTTACTGCACATACAGAGTTCTGTGCTTGTACAGAAACACAATAACTTAACTATGGAAAGTAATTTAGTATTTTTCTACCATTATTCCTCAGCAAACAAGCAGCAGATTTGTATATCTTTGGGTTGTATTGTGTTAGAATGTTTGACTTTAAAAATTGCTGGCAAATGGCAGCTCAGTTCCCTAGTAAGGGGTACAAGGGGTGTCTCTGATAGGAACTCAGTGCCTGGCTCTTTGATCACCTCCCCCTGACGGGGGAACAGCCTTGCCAGGCCACAGAGGAAGACAATCCAGCCAGTCCTGATGAGACCTGATAGGCTAGGATCAGATGGAAGGGAGGAGGACCTCCCCTATCAGTGGACTAAGGGAGGGGCATGGAGGAGAAGAGGGAGGGAGGGCAGGATTGGGAGAGGATGAAGGATGGGGCCACAGTTGGGATACAAAGTGAATAAATTATAATAATCAAGAAATTACAAAATTAAAAAAAATTGCTGGTTCAGTGCATAAGGGCTCCTGTCCCCAAGCCTGGCAGCCTGAGTTTAACCCCTAGGCCTCATAAAGAAAGTGAGGGCTGACTCTTGTATGCTGTTCTGCCCTCCACATGTGTGGTGTGGCATGTGTGCACCCATGAGCACACACACACACCCACATAAATAATAAAATAGAATTTACATTTTGCTGCTTGAGATGCCAAGTTTCATTAAAATAAAAATGTTAACTGAAATTTGGCTTGAGATTAGGACGGAATTTCCAAAAACTTCTGAAATGTAATAAAACATACTTCTGCCATTTTGTACTGTGTCTGTGCAGGGAGGTGTCCCATCAGTGACAGCCACGAAATCAAAGTCTCAGCTGGCTCTGAGAACACGTAGCCAAGACTTGATTCTTCGTGCAAAAATTAAAAAGGCACCCATCTCATCACTATCCAAATAAACAGTGATTTTATATGTGTGTATATAATTGTTTTAAAATAAATCTATCACTTGCTGTCGGCAAACATTTGATTGATATACTTATTTTCTGTACTTGCATATCCAAGGTTACATGAAAGTTTGGGACATGGGTGGAATGGTCCAAGAAGCTGTGCTGCAGAAGATCAGCGAGCGTGCCGCTGATCCTCGTGGGATCCAGAGGAGGCTGAATTGACATGTGTTGGTGAAATGAGAGCGTTTGGAGAGGGCAGCCAGCGCAGAGGCTCTGGGGCAGACGGGAACCGAGTGGAGAGCAGCGTGGGGCTACGGGCACACGAGTGTGGTGGCCATGTGAAGAAACTCGTACTGCATCTGAGGATCGAGGGAAGGCCATTAATGTCTTGTGTTGACTGGACGTGAGGGTGGAGTGGAGACCGAGAGAAATCATGCAGGACTTCTGGGCTATTTGATATTAATGCTAATTTTTATGGAACTAGGGGAAAGTGGAAGAGGGCTAGGGGTTTGGTGTAGGAGAACATGATTGCAGCCATTGGGTTCAAAGAACTGGGTTTTGAAACATTCACATGGGTGTCAAGGTGTCTACACCTCCAGCGGACCTCCTGTAAGACAGCCGTACATGTCAGTCTTGAGACTCAACTCGGTATAAATGGCAACCACGTGAATGATGAGGCTCTGGTGAAGAGTGCAGAGTGGGGGTGGCAACGCATGTCAGAGTAGCCTCAAGCTGCACAGCTCAGAAGCTGTGGGTGTGAGGAGGGGTGACTCAGATCCCACTGTCTTGGTCAGGATTGGGGTCACTCTGCGCTAGGACGGGATCATCACAGAGAGAAGCAGAGACCAAGCGCCGGAGCGAAGGCTCAGAACTGGTGCTGCTCTTGCAACCACATTGCCCAGCATCTGCATCAGGAGCACCACAGCTACCTGCATCTTTAACTCCAGGGCATCCAGTGCCCTCTTCTGGCCCCAGTGGGCATTACACACACAGTTCACACACCCACTCACAGACTCAGACACACCCATACACAAAAGTAATAATTTTTAAAAGTGTTGTATGGTGGGCTGGAGAGATGGTTTAGAGGCTAAGGGCACTGGCTGTTCTTCCAAAAAGGTCCTGAGTTCAATTCCCAGCAACCATATGGTGGCTCATAAACATCTATAAGAAATCTAGTGCCCTCTTCTGGTGTGAAGGCACACATGAAAGCAGAATACCGTATAAATAATACATAAATAATTAAAAAATATGCCTCTCAGGCCAGCATCCTTCCTTGGGCTAGGGATGTAGCTCAGTTGCTATAGTGCTTGCCTAGCATACACAAAGCCCTGGGTTCCATTCCCAGCACTCCATGAAACCAGGTATGATGCCAAATGCCCATAATCCCAGTACTTGGGATGTAGAAGCAGAAGGTTCAGAAGTTCAAGGCCATCTTCAGCAACATGGGGAATTTCAGACCAGCCTAGAATACACGAGTCCCTATCCATCCATGGACCAAAATTCAGTGTGGGGAGTGCAGCAAGAGAGACTGATGGGTTCCTCTGTGCTCACAGGCCTGGCTCCCAGTGTGCCTCACCTAGAAGCTGCCCTCTGGCAACCGCCTAGGGTGCAGTACCACACAGGAGGCACTGAAGTGGGCTCGCCAACCAGAGGCTTATAAATGACGATGTCCAGGGGATGTGGACCCTCTTCCTGCCCTACTGGGCCCTGTACCCATCACCCTCTGAGTGGCAGGTAGGCCTCCCATGTAACGCCCACCAGATTAATTTTCTGCCGAGTGTGGTGCTGCATGTCTGTCATCCCAACACTTGTAAGGCGGAGACAAGAGCATGGCAAATTCAAGAACAGCCTGGGCTATGGAGCGAGACACTGTCCCAAAGGGCAAAACACAAAAACCAGGAGCCTCTCCTGATATCCACAGCCCAAAGGCAAGAACGCTGACCAGACGGCAGCGTGGGCTATTCATGCCAACTCCAGCAGCAGAGGGGATGGCTCTTCCTGCTGTGGGGAGACCCTGCCTACAAGCACTGCCACTGGAGACCTCTCACTGTCAGGCTCCATCCTCCCCTAGACTGCCCTGATGGCTGAGCCTGAACCTTAGAGGAGCAGCCAACCCCCCAGCACCTCCCACCCCAAACCCCTAGCACCCAACCCCACCGCACCCGAGGTGCTCCACTGGCTAGTCTTTGCCCCTGAGGAGCTTCCCCCAACCCCAGACCAGGCCCTGCCACCACCCCAGACTTCCTTAACAGCTGGCCAGGCCCCACACTACAGAAAAAATATTCCACCAACCCCTGAGCTTCAACGTCAGGCCACAGATTCCCTCCAGTCTCCGAGTTTGCCCCAAGATCAGGCCACATTATCCCTCCAATCTCACACTGCCCTGGAAAGCTCCGCCTCCCAAGAAACCCTATAAAACCCCATCTTCTGCTCAGTTCTCTGCTGCTTCTCACCCAAGCAGAGGCAGCCACCATCTTGGGTTTTCCCCTCCCAATAAATCTCTTGTGTGAGGTTTGATGTGCGGTGTGACTTCGTAGTTTTCCTTGGCTTCTGATTAGCCTTCCGTCATGGTCCTGTGAGTATAGCCAAGAAGTCTTGGGCCATGTGGCTTTCACCGGGAAGAATTCTCTCTGGGTTTTGCAATGAGTATGGTATGGTAGGAGGGGGGCTGTCATTCACCCACCTACAGGTCCTTCACAGGACCCGGTCTCAGTCTTTTCTAGTTTGAGCTAGAAAATACAGACCTTCCAACGGGGTCTGACTACAGGCTCAGCCTCCGGAAACAGCCTCCGTTCTGGCACCAAAAGAGCTCTCTCAGTTGCCATATGTTGTATCCTAAGAAAGCTGATCTTAAGGAGGATCAGAAAGAAGCTGGGTTGGCTGAGAGCATTATCAAGGACTTGGGATGACTCTTCCCCTGTGAGTCTTTGGAAGGAGACAGGCTGATTGCCACCAAAAAGGAGCAACAGGGAACAGTGCAGCCCTGAAGACCACAGACCCACAGCGTCTGCAGGACTTGAGTGGAGAGTACAAATATAGGCCCTGCATGCCCCGTGCCTCCAATAATCAGGACATCAAGCTAGCAAACTGATCAGTGTGCTGTCATCCAGCCATGACAAACTTACCTTAAAACAACCTCACAGCCAATTTTCACTTTTCCCTTGGAATTCAGGCTCTTTGATTCTATGTTTAAATGGGGTAGCAGAGGGAGGCCAGAACGTGAGTCTTAACTACCCTCTTATCACTGATTTCCTCACCCTCATCTTGGCCCCAAACCCCGAGGTGTGTGCAAGCCGATGTTCCAGTACACACCTCTAAGAAATGACCACTCTCCACTTCCCTGGCAAGGAGATAAAAGGCAGACATGGAAGGGCGACCAGAAAACATCCAGAAGAACTACTAAATAATGACCCACATAAAATTCTTCACAGCAGTTGATCAAAGGCAGGCAGTTATGACAGAGCTTGGCGTTGTGATCAACAAAACGGAAGTCTTGATAGCAGTGTGTGCTCAATACTGTCCCACATGGTGGCCAGGAGTAAGTGGAAGGCAGCTCTCAACAGTCCAGAATCTTCCCAGTGATGCTAAGTGTTGAGACTGAGACCAGAACCCAGGTCCACCCCTAGCCCATGGTTTTCCTCATATCTAATCCTTTCCTTTATTTAATGATAAATAAAGGAAAACTGACAAAACCGATAAGCAAAACACAAGGTTTCATGAATTTTGTGTGGAAAGGGATTGTGGAAACTGTCAGATGGCTACTGGACATGCAAGACCAGCAGATAGAAAAAGAAGAGGTACCTCCAGGACCCTCATCTCTGAATATCATACTGTGATGTGAGAAAGGCTTATACCCCTCAACAGAAGCTTAGGGTCCAGCTACTAACATGAAGATCAGAGAGCCGTACCCCAGCGAGGTATGTGTCACTGTTTCCTCCTTTCTTCCTGCTTCCTTCCTCCTTCCATCCTCTTCCCTTCTTCCTCTCTCCTTCCCTCCCCTCATCTATTTCCATCCCTCTCTTCCTTTTTTAATACAAGGTCTTCCTGTATAGCTCAGCCTGGTCTTGAACTATTGATCTTTCTGAGCCTCGGGTATTGGGACTACAGACAAGCATCACCACAGCCAGCTCTTCCTAGTTTTCTTTTTTTTTTTTCCTACTTTGTTCCCTTTTACAACCCACTTCCTCAATCATCTAACTATTGTTCAACATGCCATTTGATGCAGGAGAGCAGCAACAATATGCTACAGCCCAGAGCTAGTAATGTGGAGGCAATGTATCCCTTGGGCAGGAAGTCAAGACAGGAACCTGAAAGCAGGGACCTGGAGCATAAACCATGGGAGAGTGCTGTTCACTGGCCTGCAAAAATGTCTGTGGGGGAATTTTTGTGATTGCTAATGAATTTACGAGAGCCCAGTTCACTGTGGATGAACTGTGGATCCACTGTAGATGGTAAGTACTATCCTAAGGAGATGGGCTAGTAGAGAAGAAGGTTAGTAGACATGGCTGGAGAGTTGGCTTAGTAGTTAAGAGCACAGACTGTTCATCCAAAGGACCTGAGTTTGGTCCCCAAGACCCATATGAAGCAGCTCACAAACACCTGTAACTCCAGCCCCAGGATACCCTGGTTTCCTGGGACACCTACACACACACACAATTAAAATGAAAAGGGTTAGTGGAGCATAGGCTGGAGAGTGAGCAGGCCTGAAGCCACTCTACTTTCTTTAGTTCATCTAAAGCTGGGCAGAATTCATCTAATGAGGGCCAGATTCAAAAGAAAGCACCGTGGAACCTAAATGGACAAATTGAAAAAAAATTAAAAGGAACTATGGGAACTGGCCACGGAACTAGGTGCTTAAATGGAAAGCCTGCACAGCTTTCCCCTGAAATGTCATCTGATCTCAGAACATATGCACAGAGACGTGGGCTTTTCCGGATCTCTGACATGAAGGAGCTTGCTCCAGGGAGCTGTTCTCTCAGTCTGCAGCTTCGCTCAGCGGGCTCTGCTCATCCTGACAGTGTTGATGGGGATGGAAGCTCGCCAGCTTCTTCATTGCCAGATTTCTTAATTAACTTGCTGATACTGTCAGTGTTTTGGACTGGAGCCCTTCCTCTGCTATTTTTAGGGGCTTGTACTAGGAACCCACCTGTCATTTAGCGATCCTGTCTTAATGAGTGACATGCACGAAGACACTATGAATCAAACAGGAAAGGGGCACTGCTGGTGGGGTATCTGGAAGGGTCTCTCCTCACAGCTTTAGGACCCTGGCCCAGGATCCTTTCCCCATCTCCAGGGGCTTCAGAACCTCTCCCTGTCTTAGAGACGGCCTCAGGGAAGAGAACATGGACTGGCCAATTTTGCTGTATTCCTAGGTTTCACACAGCAGTCATGTGGTGAATGGATCCCATTGCCACAAGATTCAGAATGGGAACAGATGAGAACAGGGAAGAATCTCCAAAACACTTCTTCTGAAGTCACTTACTCCAACACTTCATGTTACAGTCGCAGAAACAGCAGCCCAAAAGAGCAAGGTGACTTTTTAAAAATTACCTTTTTATTGATTCTTTGTGATTTCATGTTATGCACCCCAATTCCATCCATCTCTTTATATCCCTTTATATCTGCCCTCTGTCCTTGCAACCTCTCCACCAAAAGAAAATAAAAATAAAAAAGAGCACAAATAAAAACAAACAAGAACCATCTCCTCCTGGAAGCTGAGGTGTCTCACAGTGTGTTCCACAGTATGCCCTTTGTCCACGCATCCCTACTTGCAAATGTTCACTGCAATTAGTCCTTGGTCTGGTCCGAAGCCTCTGGCTTCAGCTGCTCTCTCAGGCCTGGATCTTACCAGGACTCCTCTCAGATAGCCTGTTGTTGTCAGATGACTTCTAAGCATGCAGAAGTCACACGGGTGGGAGAGGATGGAAGCCTAACAGAGCAGGACCCAGGTTTACAGGCACCCAGTGAATCATATGTCAACAACATGTCAATCAATGCTCCTGTCAGCACAGGAGACAGGAGACTGGGAAGTCTCGTGTATTTGAGAAATCAGTCTTCACTGACTAGTCTGTCTCTACAGTTGCCATCCAGTTCTTTTAAATGTTCAAGGGAATCTGGTTACAGCATTTTTCATGATGGTGAAACCAAAGAAGGCAAAAAGAATGCTTACTGGCCTGGTTAGTTACTGTCAGCTTGACACAACCTAACATCACCTGGAAAATGGGAACCTCAACTGAAGACCTGCCGAAATCAGACTAAACTGTGGCTTGGATGTGGGACATTTATTTTAGTTGCAATTCATGTAGGAAGGCTCAGTCCACTGTGGGCAGCACTATCCCTAGGCAGGTGAGCCTGGGATGTGTAAGAAAGCTAGCAGAGCACTGTCCAGGGAGCCAGCCAAGGAGTGAGCCACACAAGCTGTGCCTCATTGTTTCTGCTCCGGGTTCCTGCCCTGCTTACCTTCACTGGCGCACTGTGACTGGGAAATAAAAGATGAAATAAGCCCGTCCCTCTCCTAAGTATTTTATCACAGCAACAGAAGGAAACTATTAATTTATTAACCAGAAAACAGCTGAATAACTCTGGCATGCAAACACTACTGCAATAGAAGACAATTTTAAAAACTACAACCAATTGAAGCACGCAAGAGAACTCAGCCACCAAGCTAGATGTTAAGGAAAGATGTGAAGAAGCAGAAAGCGCAGGATGACACAGCAGTGTGCATGCCCCCACAGACCTGAGTCAGTCCCCAACCAAAAGAGGAAGGCGTCACTCTCCACTGAACCCGATCCTGACAGTTACAGAAAACTATAAGTTCAGGAAAAACTTTCGACAACCCAAGAGAAAAATTGGTCAATAAGCCAAACACTGTGCTTAGGAAGCTGCTAACATTTGGGAAACACTGGATGGAATTCTCTGTACTATTTTTTTTTGAAACTTTCTAGAATATAAAAATTATGAGTTTCGTACTTAGTTTCTTGTCCTGTCACTGTGATAAATTAAAAGCAACTTTAATTGGGAGAAAGGTTTATTTGGCCGGCAGGTGAAGCCCGGCGGCTTTTCTTACAGTCCACGATCCTGCCAGGGAGGTAGCGGTTGCCGCCTGCAGCGAGGAGTTTCCCACTGTGGTGGTTTGAAGCCCTCAGGGGCTCAGATGGTTGAGTGCTTGAGTGCTTGCTTTCCATTCAGTGGAACTCTTTGGCAAGGATCGATCGAGAAATTTGGCTTTGTTGGAGGATGTGTCACTGGGTGTGGGACCTTGTGATCTTAAAATCACATGCCATTCTCAGCTCTCTCTCTCTCTCTCTCTCTGTTTGTGGATAAGGATGTGAGCTCTCCGCCAATGCTCCAGCACCATGCCCGCAGCTATACTCTGCACTATGGTAGTCATGAACTCCAACTCTCTGAAACTGTAAGCCCCCAAACAACGCTTTCTTCTAGAAGTTGCCTTAGTCATGGTATTTTGGCACAATAGAGGAGTAACTAAGGTGCCACCTCAATTAAAAGAAGACAGTTCCCACAGGCACCAGGGCTTCTCCCGGAGAATGCTGGGTCTTGTTAGACGTTTCGATGACAATTATCTCTAACCATCACAGACACAGAGTCAGCTGGGGGAGGCAGCTCACAGCTTTAATCCCAGAACTCTGGGAAGCATAAGAAGGCATATCTTTTTGAGTTCAAGGCCAGCTGGTCTACAAAGTGATTCCAGGACAGCTAGGGCTACACAGAGAAACCTGTCTCAAAGAATCAGATCAAAATGAAATAAAACACAAACAGTAGAGCAAAAGAAAATGACCAAAGCTGCATTTTAATGTTAGCATGTAGAAGAGATGGATTTTTTTTTTCTTTTTAAGATTTATTTATTATACAACACACCAGAAGAGGGCACCAGATCTCACTATAGATGGTTGTGAGCTGGGAATTGAACTCAGGAACAGCCAGTGCTCTTAACCTCTGAGCCATCTCTCCAGCCCCAAGTGATAATAGGAGCTATCTGTCTTCTGTTTTCCGTACTGCACAGTTCTGCCATGAGCGTGTGCCTTGCCCAGGAAGTGTCCTAACCCTCACTGCACTGCTGCTGCCAGGTTCCAAGCTTCAGTCTTCACTCAAGGAAAGAACTGCTTCGTCTTCAGAAAGATGTGGTCAAGGGGGAAACAATCATGCCATTAAGGCAGTACTGTTCCTGGATGATTGAATATTTTTGGATATAGATGTGAGACTGTTGATTTGGTGGGGCTCTTATGGAGTCTACACAGAGAATGACGCCTGCATCAGCCTCATTCACACCCATGACATTTATATGTACGAAATAAGATGTTATATAGTCCTTTGTACCCTGCTCCTTTCCAGCCACAGCACTGCTTTATAAAACTAGTCTAATATTACGTAGCTATAACTCATTTAATTGTGTTGCAACATTTACTTTTTGTTGTTATTATTTGAGACAGGGTTTCCCTGTGCAGACCAGTCTGTCCTGGAGCTCACTCTGTAGACCAGGCTAACCTTGAAATCAGAGATCTGCCTGCCTCTGCCTCCTGAGTGCAGGAACTAAAGGCATGCGCCACTGCACCCGGCTGCACTCACTTTTTAAATTAAATTTTCTTTCCTTTTTAGTTAACAAATGATAATTGTTACTATTTATGGGTTTAGTGTGATGTTATGGTATGTGCACACACCATGGTATGATGGACTCAAGCTAAGCAATATAGGCACAGCTTAGATATTTATTGTTTCGTGTGTGTTTGTGTGTGTGTGTGTGTATGTGTGTGTGTGAACACGCTCATGCATTGGTCAGAGGCTGGCTAGGTGAAAGGCCCTAGGGAAGAGTCGACTACTATTCTGCTCCACGGACAAAGTTCTTAGGTTTATAGCCATAGATTAGTGGATCTCTCCCCTCTCATCAGCGATACTTGTTTTTTTGTTTCTGTTTTTGTTTTTTTTCAGTAGATGGTGGTTGATCTAGAAACCAATATTTGGCCGCCATTCAGACAGTAAGAGCTGTGCAGCGCTCAGCTCTAGATGAGACATCTACATCACGTGCCCGCCCCAGGGCCCAGGGATCATTGAGGAAGAGCATGTGGGAAGACTGTAAGAACCAGAACAGTGGCAGTTTACACATGAACTCACAACTCCTAGAACTGCATGCACAAGACTTCCGGAAGTTGGAGCCAGCCAGCCTCCCAGCGTGGAGTGAGGGCTTGTGAGGCCCCATCCCTCCCTGGGGAGCTATTGGCTGTGGTGGACACTGGGAGAGGAAGAGCCAGTCTTCTTCAGGGGTGTGGGCCCTGACAGTCTGTCCATGTTCCAGTGTGAGCCACACGCACGCCCCAAGCTCACACACAAACACACACAAGCATACACACGCTCACACTCACACATGGGATAGAAATAAAGGGGAGGGAATGCGAACTGGATTGGATCCAAACACATTACACAGATACATGAATATTATACATTTAACTGAAAAAGGAGATGTAAACGCTGCTCCCCGTACACACCATCTCTGGGTCCACAAGACCAGACAGGGCCGTGGTGGAACACACGCATCACAGAACAAACCAGGGAGGGGTTTACCACCTCACCTTCCTCAGGCCCCAGAACCATACAGAATATGGAGGCTTCAGAGACCAACAGCAACCATCTGCCCCCGCCCACAGGGCACCGAGTGGAGGCTGCTAGAGCTGGAGGCATTTGAGAACTTTCAACCGACTGCGACTCCACAGCCAGTTCAGTCCCTAAGTAATCGTTTCACTTTTTAATTTTCTATTATTTAATCTGCACCCTTGCACATGTGTCTCTTGGTGGTTTCAACTAGGTTTTAGCGCTGCTGTGAATGCTTCTTCATTGTCTTTCACCCGTATCTCATATACTTCCTTTTGTTCCTGTCTCCTCCTCTTTCCCCTCCACTTTTACTTAATTATAACCTTTCATTTCTTTTTTAATTATTTTTTTATGAAAGAGATTTATTGGACAGAGGTGGAGAGACAGGAAGAGAGAAACCGAGGCAGAGAGAGTGCAAGAAAAGAGAGAGCATAACCCTTCATTCCTACAACTCAATTTCTTTTCTTTGCAAAGTTGATCTTATGCTTAGTTCTTCTCTTGCCCAGGCTGCTTCCCTCTCAATCCTAATCATTTTTTTGTTTTCAAAACAGGGTCTCACTACGTAGCTCTGGCTATCTGGAACTCACTGTGTAGACCAGGTTGGCCTTGAACCCACAGAGGTCCACCTGCCTCTGCCTCCCAAGTGCTGGGATTAAAGGTGTGAGTCCTATCCCTAGCCTCCAATCTTCCTCTTACTTTCCATCACACTCTATCTTCGGTTGCTTATCCTCCTACGTTTCCTAAAGCTGAAGGAGTGATTGCTGTCATCGCCCAGTGCAGTATCTGTGTGGTGGGGATATCCAGCAGCCGTGGTTCTTCTCAGACAACCCTGAGCAACAAAGGAACTCCAGATATGTAAAGCAAATCCCAATGCAGCAACATAAGAAACACATACACACACACAAAGACAACATGACTTCTTCAAAAAATACTAGTCGTATGATAGTGGCTTCTAATGAGAGTGAGTTAGATGGGACCCAGCCAGGGGTCTCAGCATAATACATATGTTCAAAGAAATTACAGGAAAATAAGCTCCTACTTGAGAACACAAATAGCTAGCTGAAATACGAAAAGTGATGCATTCAACAAAGAGACATAAATACTGAAGGAAAAACAGTCTCAAAATGCTGGGACTAAGAAACACAGAACTCTGGGAAAGTCTCGCCAATAGATCAGGAGAGGACAGAATATCTGGGTCAGAAGACAAGGTGAGGAAATGGAAATAATCAAATAGAGCAAAAACAGTGAGAAGGGGCTAGGAGAACGCAAGATATATACTGTGGTATACCAAAGCCAAGCCTACGGTAATAGATTCAGAAAGAGAAGGCTCTCACTGTCAAGAGTAGAAAAGACTTTTAAAAGAATCATCAGGGTAGGAGAGATGGCCTGGTAGTGGGGGCTAAGAACAATTACCACTGTGACAGACCAGACAAGTTCAGATCCCAGAACTCAGGTCAGGAGCCCACAAGCAGCCGCAACTCGTCCAGGGCACCTGACACTCTCTTCTGACCTCTGAGGGCCCCTTCAGGAACACACACAAACACACACACACACAGGAACACACACACAGGAACACACACACACAGAGAAACACACACACACAGGAACACACACACACAAATCAAATAAATCTTAAAATGAAGAGGGAGAAGGAGGAGTAGGAGGAGAAGGAGAAGGAAAAGAAGAATCACAGCACTGGAGAGATGGCGCAGAGGTTAAGAGCACTGGGTGCTCTTGCAGAGGACCAGGTTCTATTCCAAGAACCCACACAGTGGCTCACAACCACCTATAACTCCATTTCCAGAGATTCATGCTCTCTTCTGGCCACTTCTGGCACTGAATGTTTGTGGTGCACAGACACACATGGAGATGAAACACCCATATACATAAAATAAAAGCAAATAAATCCATAACATAAAATTTCCTAAAGTTAGGAAGGTACCACTCCAGATATGAGGTAATTTAGACATCAGACAGACACAACCAGAAAAGATCTCCCCCAGACGTAGTATAATTAAAAACTAAATAAATCAACCAAAAAGTAGATCAAAAGCAGCAAGAGAGAAACACCAAGCTACATATACACACAGGCCCACCAGAATAACAGCATATAATTTAAGTGAAAATTTAAAAGCCATAAAGTGTTTCCAGTTCTGAAAGACAACTGCCAACTGAGAACTCTACATGCAACAAAGCTACCCGATGTCATTGAAAGAAAAATAAAACTTTTCACAGTAAAAATATATTAGAGGAATTTGTGAGCACTAATTTGGCTCTGCAGAAGACACCTGAAGGACGCTTTTTACCTAAGGAGAAAAATCAAAGCTACTTCGGTCGTCACAGGAAAGAGCAAACCACGGTAGAATAATATTTAAGAGATTACTATGAAAAACAAGCCTGACAAAAATCACCAGAAGGATGAGAATGGGTAGCCATCTTTTGTGGTGGTTGGCTTTTGTCAGCTTAACACTAACAAGAGTCAGCTAGGAAGGGCGACCTCAGCTGATGAGATGCCTCCATCAGATGGGCCTGTGGGCATGTCTATGGGGTATTTTCTTGATTGATGATTGATGAGGGAGAGCCCAGTCCATTGTGGGTGGAACCACCAGGAGCAGGTGGTCCTGGGTTGAGTGCTCAGCTCAGAATGTTATACATAGAGGGAAACACAGATATCAACCCCTACAAGGCTCAGAGAATACCGCCGTGTAAGAAGATGGGGAGGAGATCTGGGAAGTGCTGTCTTCTGGGCATGACAGGGCCATTGCATTCATGAACTCACAGCAGCTGTGTCTACCTGTACATGGCCACACATATGCTGTGGCAGGTGCATATATGCATACAAAATAGATGAATTTAAAAAAATGTAAAAAAAATCAGTACAAGACCAAGCCAGTCAATCATTCCGGCACTGATGGGGGCAGGGCCTCATGTGTCTCCAGCCCCAGGGAGAGGCTACTAGCAACAGATCACTGTGTGGGTGTGCTCATCAGCAGGTTGTCCAGTTCATGCAGGCAACAGGACTTGGACTCAGCGGGTTATTAAAAGGAAGGAAGGAAGGAAAGAGGAAGGAGGAGGAGGACATTACTATGGAAGGAGGACATTGGGTGGTTCAGGGGGAGAAAGAGGGAAAGAGTCAGGGGTAGTAATGATCAAGATGCAGTGTGTGTGTGTGTGTGTGTGTGTGTGTGTGTGTGTACATATATATTTGTCAAAGAATAAAAGAAATACTTAAAAAGCTTGAAGAAATACTTATGCTATTCTCCTGCTTGAGCCCATGATTTTTCTTGGTACTGAGAAACACGTGTTTCCATTTGGCACTTTCTAGATACTGAGCACTCAGTAAATGTATGTTTAGTAGATAAATACACACAAATTGTCCTGGATTGAACATTAGATTCTCTGGATATACAAGGATACACTGTAAAGTCTCTAAAAGGCTTGAACCCTGGATTCCATAACACAATTTGGCTTTCCTGCCACACACTCAGACCGGGCATCATCAACCTTCGGTGTGTGTGTGACAGTTTTTATCATAATACGTGGTTAAGATTAGTAACTCTTCAATGTCAAATATAATCAAGGTAATTGCTCAAGCTGTCACCTTGATTGTCTGAGGCAATCAAACCCCAAGCAGCAGCAGCCCCCAAGAGGGCTTTTTGGAAAAGCTCAAACCTGGGAGCCCCTGAAACAGAAGCTCTTGAAGGGAGCTTGCAGGTGCCTGAGGTTCAGAATGCAGTGTGGCCTGCACAGGCTGCCCAGATGATAATCCGGTAACACTAGACAAATCCACTCTTATGCTCAAATCTCCAGATAGCAACATAAAACACAGCAGCTGTATTTCAGAGGGAAAATCCCACAAAGGCGTTCAGCAGGAAGTTACATCAGCCTCTGTGTGTTTCTTTGGTTCTTGGGCACATACATCTGCAGCCCTTCCTTTAAGTCTTGCAGCCACAGGAGCAGAGCGAAGAAACAGAGGCCAAACGTAGGGCTGGGTCTTCTTCCCAAGGCCAGTGGGAAAGTGGCGAAACTGTCTGCCCCTTCATTTAAAGAGTCCTCAGCTACAGGCTATGGCCCAGCAGGATGTTTAGAACTTCAGAGTGAGGCAGCGCCACTTGATAACCTGGTGTCACTGCTTACAAGGGAATTTCAGATTAGAGAAGAATTTCCAGGTCATTTAGTTCAATCTTGCTTTGAAATAATAGCAGAATTTCCCTTTACCTTCTGTTCTCACCTAGCTGAGTGATCTCCAGTGGCCCCTTGGTCCCAAGGGTGATGCTAAGGAGAAGTGGATGAATCTTCGGGAGGAAGAGCCTTGACAGTCCTCAGGTCCCTGGAGCTGCAGCACTAAATGTGGGATTGGGAGCCTCACCTCTTTCCTTTTCTCTATTTTGACTTTTTGGCCCATGGCATAGACTGTTTGCTCACTGTTTACTCCCTCCATGATGTGTGGCCTTCCCCAGAGACTCAGCAAATGCAACTTTCCCTAAGTTACCTATCTTAACTGTTTTTGCAAGCACAGCACAAAACTGATGTATACACTAATCCTTGGCCTTGCTTAACTGGACCTCCCTTAAATTTTTTTCAAAGTGTTATTGGGACCTGAAAAAGTCTGATTCCTCTTCTTCCTACAGCCCAGTTCCCTCAATCCACTGATCTCTTTCTTGCACAGGCAGTAACAGGACGTCTAACTCATTTCTAAGATTCATTGAGCTGGTAAGATGGTAGGAACTTGATACAGACTCTTGTATTTATACCTCCCCACAGCTCTAACAGTTCTAAACAATCTGTTAACCTGGGCTTTATTGGTACAGGATATTTGATCCCATTGTGAACCCCAAAACTGTGAACTTTAAAACTCTTTGTCTTTGAGCCCTATCACATACGTTTAATCCAAGAACTTTCTGTTCATTGTAAACAGGTGGTTATGGTGTGGTTCACCCAGCCCTAGCACACTCCTTTAATCCAAAAGCTTTCCGTATAAAGGATTTTAAAAAGTTAACCCTAGGTCAAGAGATGGAGCAACAAAGCAGCTGACAGGGATTAAAGAGTAGAAGGGACTTTGAGGGGATATTTAAGACAGTGTGGAGAAGAAGAAAGGGCTATTAGCTCAAGTTCTGGCTTTAGCATAGGATTCAGTTCCTTAGCCCCCTGGCTTTTGGGGCTTTGAGCTAACAAGTGTTCAGCCTTGGGATTTTAGCCTTTTGCTCTTGGGTTTTTAGCTGAGCTAGTGAGCTTTTTGGTTTTTTTCCCATCCAGACCTGAGCTGAGAAGGAAGGTCAGCTGGGTGCTTTCTCTGCCTCTGTGAGCTGGCAGATTTTCACCCCAGCATCTGGCTCCTGAATCTTCACTGGTAAAATAGAACGGTTGGGATTTTCCCTCTTTTAAACAACAGTTTATGGGGTTGTACTTCTTATCTTGCCCAGTGTCACCACACTGGCAAACAGTGACACGGATATGCACTCATGCAGCTTGGATCTGTGACTAGCTAAGGCATCTACTGCAGACTTCATTTGTTCCTTCCTCATGCCTCCAGTTCAACCATCACAATTACTGCCACGTGGACAGGTTGTGGGCTGGTAACACTAAGCGCCAAGTCCTAACCCTCACCACTCTTCCATGGTGACTGGAAGCAGAACAAATCATCTAGAGCTATTTGGTACTATTGTTACTATTGTGTATACTCAGACCTCAGAGACACCACAATTATTGACCCACACACCTATCACGCTTGGGACTAAACAGAATTGCTTATGGCTATTAAGGCCTTGAATCCCTGGGCACACGCTCAACTTACAAACGTCACCTTACACCCCTCTTCTGTGTACCAGAAAACAAGGACTTTTCTCAGCTGTACATGCCCAAGTCCATGTGGCAGGAGCTAACAGATTTACTACGAATGAGCACTGAGACTGTTCTTAAGTTTCTCCTTATAAGTCATGCTATAATGAACAGCTTTATGTGTGCATGTATCGGCGTAGGAAGCACTATGCTAAAGTGAATGGCTGATTTCCACTTTTAAATTGTCAATTCATCCTCCCATAAGTTGCACCAATTTATTGCCACAGAGACAAGTGAGATACTTCCTAAACCTCACTGATTCTCTCTCTCTCCTCTCTCTTTCTTCCTTATTGTTTTTTTTAAGACAGGGTTTCTCTGTGTAGCCCTGGCTGTCCTGGAACTCACTCTGTAGACTAGGTAGGCCTCAAACTCACAGAGATCCGCCTGCCTCTGCCTTCTGTGGGACTAAAGGTGTGCACCACCATGCCTAGTTCAATTTTTATTGCTTTAAAACAAAACAAAGATTGGTTTCATGGGCGTAGTTTATACAGTTGAAATCTATCATAGTCTGCAGATATTCTCCTCCAATCTGTGATCCCATTATAAGGTGTTTTGTTTGAGAACAGTCTTAAATGTGGGCTCTGTGGTCAGTCAGTATCATTTTCTTTTTGGTGATGTTCATCTTTCACATGACATTGTATCCACTGAATTATTTCATGGCCATTCTATCACCTGCATATACACCCTAGGAGAGAGAGTCATGTGTGTTTCATTGCCAAGTTTTTGTATAGCATGCTATAGCAAGTACTTTCTCCTTGATCAATAAGTGTTTATTGACTAAAGAGAAGAGGTTGATGAGAATATTATGAAGAAAATACAGGCATCCTTGGAAGAAATCAATACGCAGAATATGGCTGTATGAATGCACTGTACACTTTCTGTTAAATCCTGCATCTATTTTTAAAGTCTAGCTGCTACTAACTTCTGCAACTATCCCAAATTATCATAAACAGGCGCGGACTTGCCTAGAGTTGTCTTCCCTGCATGTAGGGCTATGTAACCTCTGTGTACCCGGGTTGTAGGCGTCCATCCTCATACACACAGCAGCCATTAAGAGCGCCGCTGCTGCCGGCCCTTGATGGACTAGACAGGGTGCACGCTGGACACTCCCAATGGCCATTTCTCTTTGCCAGAAGCTCCAACTCTTGCCTGTCCAAGACTGACAGTTTCTGGACAATGTTCTGTTTTTATAAGCAGGCTTACTTCAGATCCGTATGAACCACGGTGCCTCTTGCTGCCTGCTATCCTTATCTTACCTGACCCCCAGGTGCTGCAAATTTTTCTGTTCTCAAGCTCATGACCCCATTTTCTGCCTCTTCGTTACACTGAGCTGAGGGGACTTTAATGCTTCCCGTTTTTACTCCAGAAACATGTATTTCTCTTGCTTCTATCCTGGAGGGAAAAGCCTGTCTCTTCTAAGTCTGAGCCCACACACATGCTCCTGACTCCAATTCAGCTTTCTTGTTCGAATTCTTCACAAATAACCAACTAACTTCTAGTAGGCTTACAGACTCCTTGGCTTGCACACACACTGTCATTACCACTTTGTCAGGCAGTTCACTGTCTGAAATTCTTTAACTCCTAGGATTCTTCACTCTCCCATCTACTGCAACTAGCTTCCAGCCCCTCCACCACCTTAAAAGCAGTCCTCTAAAGTCCATCACAGATACCTTGCCAATAAAATGTAATATTGCCCCATCACTCAAATCTTCCTTCTTTCCCACAGTCACTCAGAAGGATGTTAGGAACTATGCCCTGCCCTGGGTACATTCAGCTGTCTCTTGAGACTATGTGCATTAGTATGGAGAGGCTGATAACAGGAGCTCCTGGGGATATCAGAGTCTACAGAAGCTCACCAAACCCTTTACATAAAAATGGCTTAGTGTTAGCATAGAATTTATGCACATCCTCCCTGATACTTTAAGTCATGTCTGATTATTTAAAACAAATATATAGTGTGGCATAAAAGCCATATAAATAATTGCATTGTATTGTTTAAGGAATGACACAGAACTCTACACATTCAGTTCAGAGAAATTGCTTCTCTTAGCATTTCTGCAGTTGCATCTCCTGATGTAGAACTCACTGATACAGTGGGTCAAACTGTACACATAGCAAACCAAGTTACAGTATAATAAAGGCACATGTAAAGTATAAATGGAAACAGACCACTAAATTAGTGGAATTTGAGGATAATCTTCAAGCAGATGGCTGGGAGTGAGAACAGGAAAGGTATACATTTTGGGCTGAGAGAACAGATCTGCTAAGAACACTGGCACAGACAACATAAAACAGTCAATTCTCTTTAGAGGAGGAGGGCCCAGGGTCCTGTACAGTCCCAGTCTCCAAATCTGTGGACTTGCACTGTGAAGGTATTGGCAGTGAGAAAGTCAATGGGGAGTTTTGATAAGGAAAATGATGACCCACTGCAAACACTCTGAAGTGCAGGCACTAGCTTTTCTGTGCCAGCCAACCATCTCCACCATTCCATGACACTCTCCCATCTGCATCAGTTTTTGGATTATCGTAGTCCACAGCATCCAGGGATGGCACCCAGGTAAAATCTAGGTGTGTCAGGAGATATCATTCTCCAGGTGGTTGTGGTCAGGTAGGTGGCTGCTGCCAAAGGTGGTGTCTTGGTAGCGTCTTCCCGGAGTCCTCTAGGCATCCTCAACCAGTGCAGCAGCGAGCAGAGGGTACTACGCTGGCGATTTTCCAAGCTGAAAGTCTTTCTCACCTTTTCCTTCTCTGGGTTCTTGATGAGATTCGATACTAACAAAGTTTTCAGTAACTTGTGCCCCAAAACCATCCTCCTTCAGCTTGGTAGTCAGGTCTTCACTTCCATTCCACTTCCCACCAGGCTCCTGTCTCCCCTTAGAGAGCGGATTCCAAAACCTTAATCTATGTCTGGCCTGTAGGAACCTCAAACCAACAATTCTGTAGATAAGAACTGTGTTCTTTTTGAACCACAGTAATTCTTTTTCAAGAGTGGTCACTTCATTTAAGCATAATACATGAATTATTCCAACAGCCTGGCTTGAGAGCCCAGCTATTGTGCATTTTATTCCAAAATCAGGGCAAACATTTGGAAGTCTCTGTGTTCCAATAAAATGCAACATTTCCAGGGCTATAAACTGTAACGGATTAGATGTGGTCTCTGTTCTCAGGGAGCCAACAGGACCTGGAAGAAACCCAAGAGGGCTGCGAAATACATTGTCTTCCATCCTTTGTGACTAGTAACTTGCAAAAGAATTTTTAGCACTTTTGAACTCTCAAATTTCCTGCCTCTCCATTCCCAAGCCCCTGGTTAAAGCCTTCACCTGGGCCATTTATCTGGCTTTCTAGACTTAGCACAGCAAGGACAGTTTTATAATGTGATGAAACACATGCAGACGCAGTTTCAGTTCCTATGGGTACAGACAGTTCATTTTAGCCAAACCCGGATTCCCTGGAGTTCTTTCATCAACCCAAAGAAACTCCTCTTCCTTATTTGCCACTCCCAAAGCACAATCCTATCACATTTTCCTCCTGCTTAGCCTGGTGCCTATCAACAAATGCAGTGCTATCTCTGTTTTCTGCAAAATCTTTTCTCAACTCCCCCACCCCCCATGAACCCTAAGTGTATCCAACAAGGATGCAATGCCTAAGCATGCTCCAAGCATCTTCACATCTGTCACTGTTCAGAGTCCTCCTTAGCTCCCCACCAGCCAACTCCCAGTCTATCCAAATATCTCTCCCTAGAAATACCATGACCTTTTGCCCTTCTGAAACTCGCTCTAATTCCTAACAAATTCCTGATCAAGTCTTTATACTTTCACTCCTAATCACTTGTATCCAAACTAAGGGAAAAGCAGCCATCTTGCCGTCACCCTCATCACAGGCTAAAGCTGGGTGTGTAGCAATTAGTTTTAGCACTGCCACAGAATCTGCGGCCTACCCTCCCCACACTTCCTCCCCTCCCCCACAAACGCTGGGCATTTAGCACAGTGGGGTTCCCACAACTGAACTGGTCTGAGTACTTCTGAACTGTAATGAACCAAGAATATTAGCAGTGTCTTGCTTTTAGAATGTTCAAATCATCCAGACCATATACCCAAAGACCTGCTGCACTACTCATTTCTAGTAAATTCCACCAACTTAGGCTGTGACTGACAACTTAAGTGCCGTCATCTCCCCACACAGGGTGTGACCCTTGTGCCTAGCTCCCGATTTCTAAAAATCGCATGCTTGCTTTCTCGGATCAGTGTCTTAGAAATATATTTTCAAGGGCACTTCCTGTTAGTAAACTGCTGACCAATTCCTTAACAGAGTGATGACTTTTGTGATGAAGTCTGTATTTTCTAAGTTGTTCAGGCTAAAATGACTTCACTTGAGTAGAACCCTTTAAATTCCATGTGCTTTCATTCAAAGGCTAACATAACTTAATGCAGGTCTTAAATCAAATGATATAAAAAGCTCAGCAGTGTACCTATAGTCTCTGTGGCCAGGCAAATGACTATTGAGTACTCACTGAACTTAGATGGCTCTTCTAGCAGAGTCCCTGTGGCATTACCTGCACTCAAAATACAATCTCCATACAGTTAATGGCTAGCTATTTTTCCTTCTGCTACAACTTCCAGAACTGCTTTAATTTAATTAGGTCTAGAAAAACGACCCATATCCATCTGACTTACAACCCTCCCTAAAACCACATTAAATGTGCTTTTAACATCTAGCTTAAAATTTAATAATCCTCTGTGTAATTACCTTTCATAAACTATTGATGTCCAAAAGAACGTCACTGGAAAAGACGTTTAAAAAAGAAATAATTTCAAGTTGAAAAAAGTGACAAAAAAGGTAGGCACTGTTTAAACAAAGCAGCATGGAGGCAATGGCAACTGCTGAATGGCACTAACAAAAGACAAAGTTGCCTCTAGTTCTGAGAGAATGGATACTGCTTGGCTTGTAAAATCACAACACAAATGTTGGGATGACATCAAATCAACATATCTGATTGCATTTGTGCTCCAAACTCTACCAAAATGGGGGTGGGGTGCTGGTGGCTAGAAAGAAGAGTGAAGTGTCACCACTTACTTGACAAGGTCTAACCTTTAACAGTAGACAGAGGTGCGGGATGAAAGCCCAGATACAGCACAAAATCCTCCAAAGCACAGAGCCTGGTAGGACCAGGCACCTCAGGCCAGGGTAACAGTGGGTGCGGTGAGACCAAGGTAATGAAAGAAGCAGTTAGGGGAACTGAGCTAAGCAGTTATCCATATTCATTCCTTTGCTCCAGGAGGGTAATACATATGTTCAGTGAAAACAGAGAGGACCCCTCCCCCACCCCAATAGCCCTGAAATGCTATTCAGACCTTTACTGTCTTGTAAGCAGCAGGGACAGGGGCTCCCTGGTAGAAAATGGCAGGTCTTCCCACAGTGAAGCTCAAAGATAGCAACCTACTCATGCTTTCAAATACTTCAGTCACAGTTTTTGGTCTTGTTCTTAAGCAGATATCCAAGTATTAAAAATCATCTACGAAGACATAGATCAAAGCAGACAAATGTAACCACCTTGGAACAGGACAAATACAAGAAAGCAATAAGGTAATCAGACTTCCTAGACCATGGGACACAAGGCAGGGATGGAAAACCAGTAAGGGACACGCACAAGCAATGCCTCATGCCCCACACTTCAGTATTGACATTTTCTTTTCTTTGAAAAGGAGAACCAAGAAAGTATAAGAAACTCACTAATGAAACAACTACACATTTTGCATAGCTGGCTATGGTGGCCAGACTCTGAAAGCCCACTGTCTGTTCACTGTGTCCAGAACAAAGAGCCACACTGAAGACAACATGCAAAGTTTCAGAAGACAGTAGACAAGAGGAAGGAAACCAGATTGGCAGGTGGTGTTAGGAGTGGCTTTGGCTTTTCAACAGTACTTCCGGTCAGGGAGCTGACAGAGTAATGCCTTCAGATTTCTGAAGAGAAAAATGTTAACTCAGAACTCTGTATCCATCAGACCACCCACTCAAACTCAAGAATGTTAATTTCAGACATACACATTTCAAAAACATTTTTTCTGTCTTTTCTCAAGAAATTACTGGAATACATCATTCCAGCAAAGTATGGAGTTGGAAGGAGAAAAGGCTAAGGGAATAATGATCAGAATGTAAGCAAAAGAGGACCCAAGAAGAAAGTGACCTTGGGAAAACCTGGATCACCGAATCCATGTGGAGCCCAGCGCAGTTGCCCATATCAAGCTTCCCACTGCCTCTGTAAGCACAGGCTGCCTGCTACTTTGGCCCAGGAACTTTCTGTACTCCTCAGACTTTGTCCTAGCCCCGTGTGTTCTCTAACCCAGGCGTTGATCAGTCACACCCCACTCCCAAGTGCTGAGCTTTTAATTTAAGGAGGAGGCAGCAGGTTAGCAAGCATAGGCACAGACAACAGTGAGCTCCTTCAGACAAGCGCCTAGGGCTGGCTTCACACACACCTGGCAGATACTCCAACTGGTAAATTTTTGATCTCCAGATCTCACTGTGACATGATCCCTTTGCCTTCCCCAAGCAAGCTTTTAAAACTTAGGGAGAAGCTAACACCAAATCATAGCCTGGAGCCTCTAGTTTATGTTCCAAAGCTCTAAACAGAGACTATAGTGCCACAGAGACTTCCTGCCACTGCTGGCCATGGCTTATTACTCAGCTTTTAAAAACTAAACAATTCATTATCCCAGGATTTAACTTAGCTGGCAGCATGAATGTAAGGAAGGGTTGACAGAGAAATGAAAGTAATGGAGAATAATGTTTGTGGGTTGTGAGTAAAGGCTCTGCAGTGGGACAGGAGAGAGCTGCCCAACAAGCTACAATCTTGCAGGCTGCTTTTACTTGTGCAAGACACATATGTCATAGTTTAAACAGTAGCTACAGCTTTATAGAGTAGGTGTGAGTCACTAAACATATACAAAATTAGAGCAAGGTAGAATTTCCCCTCTACAGGAAAAGGAGCATTTTCTTTTAGTACTTTACTAATTGAAGGATTCTTCCATTTGTTTCCTGAAAAATGTTTCCTCAGTATTGTGTGGCATATCATGAAGGTTCAGGAAACTAGGGCAAAGGTCATAGGACAAAACCCATGGTTCCTTTCCCAGTTCTCTCTTTTCACATCAATGAAACATTTTGGTTATTTTACAAAATATCTTTTCCCTATCTTCTTGTTCAGCCTGTACTTGTGGTGATATTTGAGAGCATGCTATTTATTATCTAAAATAGTGTTTTCTTTATTTCATTATTTTCTTTTTGACAGGGTCTCACTCTATACTCCAGGATGGCCTAGAATTCATAGCAATCCTGTCTCAGCCTCCTGAGTGCTAAGATTATAGGTGTATATATATTAAAAACAAACAAACAAACAAACAAACAAGAATCTGCTTTCTTTAAGGTTAAGGAAAAAACATCAACCCCAAAGCACATTATATACAATTTCCATGTGCTCTATTTGTCCTGTAGAAGATTCCCTTTGGACATTGCTTACAAGATTGACAACTGTATGCAGTCTAAAATAAGACATACAAACTGTACAGATTCCTTGGGTTCTGGGAGGAAGAAGGAACAAGCCTCTTTCCCCCTCATTTAGTCAGTGTGTCCACCAACAGGCACTCCCTGCACTGGCTGCCTGTAACAGGCGTGTCTGGACTGCTGGATAGGGCTTCTGGGTCTCTTTCCTGTACTCCTAAGCTGACGCCATCAAGGTGTGCTGCTTTTGCCAGGACTTCCTGGAGACCCATCTCAGCACGTCAGGGTCCCATTCACTCCAGGCAAGTGCGTCAGCTGAGAAAGTCTGCTCTGCATTTATGATGGCCTAGCAGAGGTCTGGCTCTGGAAAGCCACTGAAAACAAGAGAGCTGACCTTTAAAACTGGTGGTGACTGACAAAAGCAACTTCTACGTTGTCTTCTAATTTCTTCAAAACCATCCTTTATAGCAGAAGATGTAAAATCTAGTGGAAACTTAAATGGCACTGTATCATAAAACATTTCAAAATCACACATAGTAAACTGGAAAAAACAAAAACAACAATCACCCAAGGGTCACCATCAAGTTTTCTGTTTTATTTAAGATTTTAGTTTTAATTCTGAAGAAAGAGGTACATTTCCTTGTTTTTAGTTTTAGCATCAGGTTATAACCAGGTTTGTTTTCTTTTCTCCTGTCTTTTCAATACTGCACAAACGTCCAGAAACTACAGGGTTAAGTAAAAGCTGCAGGCAAGGAGGTCAGAGATTTGCTCCTGTTGGTGATCATATGGCCCCAGAGCAGTGCTGGCTGTGTGCCCTGTCAGATGGACTTAAGGTCAGAGAGAGAGAGGAAAAAAAAAAAAAAAAGATTCTGATAGAGGAGAAAGACTGAGAAAATCACTTATAATTCAGCTCTTGTAGTATGGAAAGGTATTAAATCTGTGAATTCTTTACATCTGAATTTAAATCTAAGGCCAAATTTTTTTCTCCTTAAAAAATTACTTCTCCCTCCTTATAAACTCTTTAGCAATGGGCCAGTTACTACTACAGATCAATTTATCTTGCCATCAACTTCCAATAAACCCCTTTGCTTAACAACACAGTTGAGTCCTCCCCATCAATTCAATAAAGAATTTAAAATTAAAAGCATTTTCCTGTAATAGTGAAAAGCTGAATACAAGATGGATGCCAGGACCACTGCTTTCCCCCATGGATTTAGCAATCTCATTTAATCAGCCTGGTTTTCGATTCTGCAGTTGATAATGCATTTACTTGACCTTTCCTATAAATTAATCGTCATTTTCTGCTAAGCAGATTATGTCATTATTATGAGCGACAGACAAACAGTAATTTTCTAAGTATTGAGACTGCCTTTTGATTTTCTTTTTCCTCTGCTTAAAAAGGCATTTGCCCCCCCAGAAACATTCAACAGTGTCACTCACTCAAATGCTGGATCAACCGAAACTTTTAAAACTAAAGAAAAGATGGTAAAGACTCTGTGACCGCATTGCGTCTGGGGTGGGGAGAAAAAACCAATCAGGAACTGGATTCTTCAGAACATAAGAGATGAGAAGGAAGCTGTGAGTGGGCTGAAAGGGAGAAAACAGGGTGGGACAAATCCTGCCCTTTTGAATTCCCTCTTTGCTTAGTGGCGGTCCAGTGTTGAACTCTGTAGCAGATCTGTGGGGGTTTTGCTGGGGGGTCTGAATGCTGTCTGGAAGCCTGGGGGTGGGGAGTGGAAGGTGGAAGGATTTGAAGGAGGTGGGTAAGGGTTCCAACTGGCTCTGTGCAGAGGGATCTGTGTGCTGAAGGGGGCGCTGTGGTGGGTCTGTGACGGGGCAGCGCTGGGGCCGTCCATCTCTGTGAGGGCCTGAAGGGATTTTAGCCAGTGTGGAGGATTGTCGTCTTGAGTAGAGTCTAAACTGTTTCCTGAAGATGCTGGAATACCTACAGAGGAAACAGGAGACAAAAAGGAAATGGTGAGTGTGTAAGGAAAGAGCACCAAGGAACTCAGGTAAACTTTAAAGAATGATTTGTTTACCCAAGAAATGAAAGAAAGTACAATTTTAAATTTCCAAATGAAACCTTATAAATCTTATGTTCCCTTAACCATCTTCCCTTTTCTCCAGCAATGACGAAGATTTATTGTTACACAAACCCCTCCTTAAACTTAGTCCCTCACTTTGAGGCGGAACAGCAAATAACAAAATCCAAAATCTCCCCCGAACAAACTCCACCCCCAATGAGTCCCAGGACTCCCAAAAGTAAATGATGCATTTTCCCCATTGTGCCCACCCTTCTCTAGCAGGGATCTGTACAGATAGCCTTATATAGAGAGCTTTATAAAGAGTGGAGTATATTCTCTTTAAGATGTCTCAGTTAGATCCTTTTGTACTTTGAGGTCTACAAAATACACGCATGCTGCCAGACGGTAACACCTACTTAGACCAAAAGGAGCAACCGAGGCACAAACGCCTCGGAACACAACTAGGCCGACAGGTTCACCATGACCTTAAGAATGAATCAGGCTTTGTGAGGAGGAACTTATGTTGAAGAGGCCCCTGTTCTGACTTATTCTGTTCTAAAAACACACTGATGGCTGTGGACGGAGCTGAAGGGAGTGAGAAAGTTACCTGTGATGATGGCTGGGTCTGTCCAGCTGCCAGGGCTGTCCCAACTCACGCTGTCCGTGGTGGCAGTGTTGGACGTTGGTGCACTGTGGTTGGCGTTGGAGGGGGAAGAAGAATTGGGCAGTCCACCAAAGTTGATGTTAATGTTGGGTAGAAGTGCCCTTAGCCCGTCCTGCCATTCCTTCATATTTAAACTCTCTACAGAACTGTTGTTGTCTGGGAGATTTACCAACAAAAAAATGAAAGATAAAAAAAAAATAAAAAGCTGACGTTAGAAACATATGTTGTTCTTTAGTGGTTAAGCGGGAGAGGAATTATTCTTTTTTTACTGAGCGTTTATGGGTCCTAGTGAGACAAACTGGATTAGGATTGTGCTTGTGAGCTCAGGGATGGCAAGCGAGGGAGAGGGAAGCTCTCTCAGGCTGATGGGAGGGGCCTTCTGGTCTCTTTCTAGCCTCCTGACTACTATATGTGTACAAATCAATAATCTAGCTGCAAGACTAAATGCCCTAGAGACAAACCAGCATCAGCTATAGGATAAAGTTTCAGCCAGAAGGCATTTAGCCAGCTCAGCTGATGAACACCATTAAAAAGAAGCCAATATTAAAAGAAAGTGGTTCTCCTACTATAAAATTGGTAATGCATTTCCAGGGAGAAAGGGGATAATGAACAGACTTCTGAATTTGGAAGAACATGTTCCTCCAAGAACAGCAAGCATGGTCTGGGCTCCTCTTGCTTCTGCCTGTTCCACTCTCCACTCCTCTCCAGCTCCACGAGCCACAGAGTGTGAGCCACAGGGTCCTAACGATCTTCAGACTCTATTTACAGGTAGTGTCAAAAGAAGACACTACCAATAAAAAAAGGATCTGTATCAACTGTGGCTTAAACTGATGACTTGTTACTTTTCAGAATCTACATATAAAATTTGGGGCTGGGGAAGGTAAAGTAACAACTTCTTAGAATAATTATTTTATTGAAAATAAGAATGAATCAAATAACCAACTACAGTTTTT
This sequence comes from Pachyuromys duprasi, assembly GCA_028658305.1. NCBI lineage: Eukaryota > Metazoa > Chordata > Mammalia > Rodentia > Muridae > Pachyuromys > Pachyuromys duprasi. The sequence continues at coordinate 7,945,111 of CM053763.1, forward strand.
GAAAAGCAAAAATATTTCTTTCTACAGCACTGATCAGCAATCAGCATGGAGGGTGATGACAATGATTGGTCAGGCCGGCCGCGTTCTTTGGTAAAGTCAGAATTTTCTTTTCAAATTTTGCCCCATCACTGATCTATACCAGATTCTACTAGGTTTCAGCAAATGAAGCATTTCATGGTACTAACCTTCGTTATAAAAGACAAATACAACTAAAGTCAAAGAAGATAACCTCTGAATTTGACGGAAAGGAAGAGAAAGCACGGCACACTAGGTTAAAAAATGGGGGTGGGGAGAATTCTTCCAACTTAATTTTACCCCACAACTGGTATTTACTAAGCCTTCCCCTTCTTACATATGCACATCATTTTCATTTGCGTTGTGTTATACAATTTACAAGGCACCTGGACAGTTAATGACGTCATTTGACCCTCACAACAACCCTGTGAGGTAGGCAAAGAGGAGTCTGCACTTAACAAAGAGGAGACGGGGACAATGTCTTACTGTTAGCTCTAGCATGCCTAAATCCTAGCCAGCATTCCAGGATGAGTGGAGCAGGAGGACCATGGCAACAAGGCAAGACTGCCCCAAAAGAGAAAATAGTTGCCCACATTTATAGAACTAATTTTTGGTAACCTGAATCCAGTCACCAAGGGATATATATTTGAAAAAAATTATTATCAAGCTCTCTCTCGCTCTACTTGTATAGACTATTACTGGATTTTTTTAATTGAATCAAATATTTAAGGGGAAAACTCAAGTTCCTATGAAGCCACCAATTAAAAAGACACAAAAAAGAAAGAAGAAAGTATCACTGCCCTGTCTATCAGGGATGATGGACAGGACAGAATACACCTCAAGGAACACAGGAGGACCTCTTATGAGCTAGGTAAACACTCTGTCACTGAGCTATACCCCAAACCCTAGGAAACCCCCTCCCTTTAGAGGGCTCGTGTGCCTCAGGCTGGCCTGGAAATCCCTGGTCCTCCCTTTAGAGAGCTCGTGTGCCTCAGGCTGGCCTGGAAATCCCTGGTCCTCTTGCCTCCACCCTCGGCGTGCTGCGATTACAAGTGCATAACAGGTTAAATGACGCTGGGACTCAAACCCAGGGCTTCCAGAATGCCAGGCAAGCATTCCAGCAACTAAACCCACCAATCCCTAAGGTAAAAAGTTCTAATTGAGAATATAATTGTCAGTGCCCCCTCTAGGTCCACAACTTTCACTAGGCATCACCAAGATCCTCTGATAAGAACTGATGTCATACATGTGTTAAATTATAGGAAGGTTTGGTGGGTAAGGCGAGGTCTAGCTTCTAACGCAGCAGAACTGGAAGGAGAATAAACTAAGAATGGTGTTCTATGGAGCAAAGCTGAATTCTCAGAAGGTTTGAAACCTTCATGGAAGGGAAACAAAATCCCTTTGGAAAGAAAGAAATGCTGTATTACAAACTACCTGGGAAGGACTAGAGAATGGCAAATTCTCCTGTCTGGGTGGTCCAGGAAACTGGGATGCTCAACTGGCTTCTCTCTCTCCTACCTACTCATAATATGTTCTTAACCATTACTTTACATTTTCCAAGAAACAGAAGAACACTTACCTCCACTTACAGATTAACACATTCAGGTTACCCATTCAGGAAAATTTATTATGAAGTGGTATCACCATACAGTCAAAAGGCAGCAAAGCAGGGCTCTAGTAGAGCCCTGTACCTTACATATTGGCTTTGCTGAGAACCAAGAACTATTCAAAAAACAAACAAACAAAGCCCATTTTTTTCTTTCTTTTTAATCAAAGGCTATTTGTTCCTCTGACTGCAAAATAATACAATTCAGCAATAGTGTTAGTGTTAGCCAGAGAGAGTCATCTGTGGTACACAGACACACAAACAGGAAACTACAATCTATCCATATTGTTTGACTGTAAGGTAGCTTGGAAAATAATTACCTACTTAATTTTTAACAATCTTTACTGAAAAACAATAAACAACATCTCCCATACACATATTCAAACAATGCAGGTACCTGAACATTCTGGGAGCCTCAGAGTACAGTGTGTGCCTTACAGTGGAGATGTATGGGGAAGAGCATCACCCATCACAGGGACCACAGCCTTAGCTTTTGGAATGAGAACATATTCTAAAGAGCTTGGAAGAAAATCTACTTCCCCACCTTTTCTACTGCTGGGCTGAGCACTAGTGTAAAGAAAGAGCACCAGTAAATCCTAACTTCACCAAAACAGCTGTGTCTGCTCCACCCTCACAGCTTGACCCACACTTGTTTTGACTGTAGAATCTAGTAAGCCCATTCCTGGAAACACGACAGTAAGGGGTAGTGTTAGGCAAGTGTTCTGTGGCTGAGCCACACCCTGGCATGGCAGCCAGTTTTAGCAATGTCCTGTACTTTGGACACTGCACTACAATTCTTGTTGTTGATAGCTGTCCTATAGATTGTGGGCTGCTTACCAGCATACCCTCCAGATGTGAAAATCCCATGTATCTACAGTAGACATTCTAAGTGTCATGAGAGGGGGTTGGGAGCAAATTCACCTGTCAACACCACTGACAACAGATGTTAACTCCTTTGCTTCTGAGGCTCTAATAGTACATTGCCCCTCCAAACAGCATCAGCACTTGGACCACTAACTCAATCTGATTTAACTTAATTATCTTTTAATGATTCATTCTAGGAATTCACTGCAAGAGAGCAGGCCTACAGAAGAAAACCCTGGGCTACAGAAGGCAGTAGTAGGGCTGTCTGTCAATATAACCTAACACGTATCATACTTAGTCTCTATCGCCCTATCCCTGCGAGGATAGAATTAGAAGGAAAAGTCATCACACACACATTCATTTCTTGATAAATAACTACACAACAACAAATGTTTCTCTACTGGTCACGTTTTAATGAGCCAAGGCAGAAGATTTCTTACTTGCCAGTAACTGGCCTTATGCACAGGTCTCTTCATAGGATCGTAACCACAGCAGCCACTGTGCCCAACCTGCTTAGCCTGACTGCCACAAATGCTCCACAAGCAGAACTTGAAAAGACCAAGCAAGGCACAATGGAAAACCAAGTCACTAAATGTATTTTATGGTAAAAGGATACTCATTTAAAAGTATTTAGTGCTGGCGGGACTGACTGTGAACATATAGGCCTTATCAACTAAGGTACTTTGATACAATTAAATTCATGGGCACACCAAGTCCTCTGGCTTTTAAGCTTTGGTGGGAGCAGCTGGCTCACAAATTTGGCCCTAATTCTTGGGTTTCAACTACAGACTGCAGTACTAGGAGCAGACGCCTCATATTTCAGGTTAAATCGCTCTGTAAGTGTGGCTTGCCAGCCCATGTGAGAAGTCAGCCCTACAATTTCATCCTGTATGTTAGCCCTCAAGCTTTCTCATGGTCACTCCACAGAGCTCCCAAAGGTGAGCTTTTTTCCTCTGCCCCTTCATTTTGCATTTTCAGTGGAGCACAGGAAACGGTCTCCATCAGTCTCTGAAATGCTGCTCTCAGCATGCTATTTCCCTCTGGTTTGGAATTGAAATCTGTCCTCATTAGTGTTTACCGCAGGAAAGCCGAATTCCCTAACTTCAACAGCCTTATCATGTGACTCTAAAAGGCTATGCCAAACCAAACTTTAAACGATAGAAAACTTGTCATAAGTTTATGGGTAAGAGATTCCTCAGGACAGCAGCAAAATCACTCAATTATCAATTAAATACATCTCTTGGACTGTCAAAAAATTCTTCCAGATATTAATACAATCAGCTTAGGGAAAATAAATGATTTAAATGATAGGTTTATACTCAATTTCTTGGTCTGTAAATCAAGACAGACCAATATGACAGAGCTGAGTTGCCTGGGTACAGACAAATTCTTAAGGGTTTCACCCTGAAAGTAGATTTTAGACTTAAAAAAAGGGTAAGTATGAAAATGACTAGAGTTTTAAGGGGAAATATCATGCCTTAATAGAATATTTAAAAGTCAAGCTGTGGTCAATGTAGCGATGTATCAGAGCAGATATTAAGACTCAAGATCAAGCCTCTGACAGAGGGCGAGAAGTAACGATAGATCTGGGGGAGGTTGTTGAGAACAAGAGCTCCACAAAGACCAAACTGAGCAGGGCACGGAGGTCTTGTGTGGGACAGTTTCTACAATCAGGGACCATGTGTGGATGTGGCCTGGAACCCCCGCTCAGATGGGGCCCATGATAGCTCAGTGTAGGACTGAAGACCCTATTCAGGGAAACAGGGACTGTTTCAGTCATGATCTTGATGGCTGACTCTTTGACCCTCCCCCATACAAGCCGGGGAGTGACAGACTGGCTAGATCCCAGGGGAGGACATTGCAGCCAGCCCTGAGGAGTCAGGATGGGCTGGGGTTGGATGGAGGGGAAGGAGGTCCTCCCCTGTTGGTGGACTTGGAGGGGGCGGGGAGAAGGGAGATGAGGGAGGGAGTGGGAAGGTGGGAGGGACTGGGGAGGGGGCTATGCCTGGGATTCAGGGTACCTACCCTGTGATTGAGATAAAAATAAATAAATTTAAAAAAAAAAGTCAAGCTGTGTTTATGCCAGTATATGGAAGTTACAATGGCATAAATGGGGAACCTGGGTCAGTTGGATATGCTTTGTGCTTTTTTGACTATTTCCTGTCACACTAATTCACTAGAATTCTTCCTGGAACTCTTCAATTAATTTTCCCACAGTCTTCCAAAAAACTGTCTTTTTTCTTTCACCAGATCATTCCAGATGACTCACACTGTGTACGCATACTCATCTTGGTGTCTTAAAATATCCTTCCTTATTTCAAGATAGCTGTAGACTTGAAGACACTATACAGCATTTGATTGTTTTATGAGTGTTATGCAATGAACAACTGGCTCTTTCCAAAAACAAGAAAGTCTTTCTGAAGCCAGGTAGAAGTATGGGGGTTCAAAAAGCTTCCCTCAATATAAACAAAAAATAAAAAATAAACCACTAAGATGTTTTTAGTACTGTGAGATGCCAAAACACATATACTTTAAAATATATACTTAAATAAAATCCAATGCATCAGTATTGTTTAATAGAAAATACTATTTTTTTTTTTTAAGACAGCCCTGGCTGGCCTGGAATTCACTATGTAGGTCAAACTAGCCTCATAGAGAACTGTATACCCCTGCCTCCTGAATGCTGGGATTAAAAGTATTTGCCACAGTGTACAGGCAGAAATGCTTCTTAAAAAGCAAATATTCTGGCACTATGTGTACAGCAACCAAGCTTTGTGAAAAACAAACAAAAACAAAAAGCATTTTCTTGGCGGGGGGGGGGGGGTCTGGAGAGACAGCTCAGTGGTGGAGAGCACTAGGACTCCAGCTGAACTCCCAGCCCCCTCCCCCCATGGCAGCTCACAACTGTCTGGAACTCCAAGATCTGATACTCTACACAGACATGCATCAGACAAAAATACCAATGCACATAAGATTAAACTAAATAATTTTAAAAAATACATTTTCTCAGTTTTCTACTCCAAAGACCTCTCCCTCACTCTGCTCTATGTCCTCAATACTTCAGGGCTAACAGTCCCTCTGCGTTAAGTAGCAGCTTCATTTTACAAATGAGGAAGCTGAGGAGCCGCTGTTCCTTTGAAGAAGTCACCCAACGTGATATAAAGATGTCAACAACAGTCACCAAAATCAGTTTAACTTTAAAGCATCTGTTTCTGTAAAAGTCATTCCAACCAGTGGTGGTTCAGGCAGGACTGTGAGCTACATACAGTACAAGAAGACCTGTTTGTTACCTACCCAGATCCCGAGACAATACGTACCAGGCAGGTTCTATGAGGCACAAAGAAGGAAGTGAGTCATCCTGCCATTCTACAGATGGGATTATGGTGCCAGGGAAGCACCAGGGGAAGAAGGAAAGAGCTTCCTGTGCAGAACAGAGGCAGGCAGGTGGTCACGAAAGTACATATGCAGGTGTACTTTACAAATTGTTCATTCTTCTGCTTTATATATGAGGAAAACATTGATATCATGGTGCACACCTGTTATCTCAGCAGCTAAAGGGTTACCAAACATCACAGGAGGCAGAAGCAAAAGGATCATCACAAATTTGAGGGCAGCCTGGTCTACAAAAGTAAGTTTCAGGCCAGCCAAGGATACCCAGTACTACCCATCTGGAAAACAAGAGAACACAAACTATAAGTTTAATACAAAAGATATACAGTAGAAGTAATCACAAAAGGAACAGAAGAAATCTGAATCAGAGGACATAAAACTCAATGAAGGAGGAAGGGAAGAGACAGAGGAGAGAGGGAGGACAGGGAGAGGGAGAGAAAGAGGGAGAGCCAGTCAGACAGACCTGTCTAGGAAATCTACAGAGGCTGATGAAACAGGAAGCTCACAGACAAGCACCTCAACATGCATGAACTGAGCATTAATTCTGAGCAGGTTAGGGTTAGGGGTTAGGGCTGCATTAGGGCTAGCCCTGTGGTGAACACGGAGACCACACGATACATATCGAAGAAGGTATGGAGACCACCACAGCACTCAACAGAACATGGTTTCCCCCAGATTTAAAAACTGAAGACATGCAGGGCATCAACTATGAAGCATCTTGTGAGGTCTAAATCTGCTCTAAGAAAACAAACCTGACAAAATGAGCCCCCCCCCCCTCCCGCATGTCTTTTCCAAGACAGTAAGAAGGGACAGGAACCTTATTCTGCCCAACAAGGGAACTAGTTACCTGTTGTAAAGATTCAGACTCTTTGGGATTTACGATTTTAGTAAGGACTAACTAGACTCCAGTCCTTAGATGGCAAGTATGCTGGCTACTTGTCACTACCACAGTGCACTGTAATCATTCACTCACACTTATTATTTCCTAATGGTCTCTGAGTCCTTTCTTGGTTTGTAAATAGTATCTGACCATCACTAGGCAATAGAATGAATGGCACTGAACAATGTGCTTCCAGGTTAGTGAATAACTTTCCAAGCCAGGTTGTGGTGGTGCATGCCTTTGATCCCAGCACTGGGAGGCAGAAGCAGGTGGATCTCTGGGTTTAAGGCTAACTTAGTCTACAGCGTGAGTTCTAGGACAGCCAAGGCTACACAGGAAAACCCTGTCTCAAAAAACAAAAAAATAAATAAATAAGAAAGATTTTTTTTTCCAAAACAAGTAAAACAAACAAACAAAAAAATGGGTGAAGTTAGTTCCCATGTGGGAGCAATGACACACAGGTGACAGAATTCTAGCTATGCACCAGTAAATGTTAATAAATGAAAATGAGATGGCATATAAAGAAGTCAGTTGTATGAGAAAGATCTGATGAGATTATATTTGAAAAGATTAGCAAAGATGGAATAGACATATATTATATGTTTGTACTGTAGGAGTATTGTAATTCTTGTGGATTAAAATTAGAATCCATAATGATCCAATGCATGCTAATGACAAGAAAAGGCTATGTGTGAAATAATGAAAAAAAAAAAAAAAGGAAAAGCTCCTGTTCAGCCTTAGGTTATTAACATTAAGCCATAGGAAAAGGCAGAGATCATATTTCAATGTTCATTTCACTCCCATCCATCTTATTTGAAAGAAGCAGGCTCTCCTAGCCAAAAGGGCAGATTAAGTACATAAAGACAGGAGATGCAGAAGCAGTTAAAAGGCATCTGCTACAGTGAGTCAAGCTAAGCTCTTTAGACACAAAGTAAAGTGCATCCTGGGGTATCAGTGCTCACAGATAAGACCCTAGAGCCATTGTTGAGAGAGACAAGCCACACATGGGCAAGAGGCAGACTACAGAAATGACATGCCCGAATTCTTCAATGACTGAAACCAACAACTGCTCTGTTCGGCATATTTTTTCAAAAACATTTCTCTATTAAGCAACATTTTGTCAAGAACTGTAGTGCCTTTCAACTAAAATATTCAAGAAGTTACACTTATTTTTAAATGAACAGATAGTCATGGAGGTATCTTTTACTGACAAGTACTTTCAGAGGAAATAACCTCTTTCCCGACCTTGTGACTTCTTTCCCCGATCTTGTGACTTATGTTGCCTGCCCAAATCTCAAGCTTTACAGTTAACTCTTCTTTCATCTCACTGACACATCAACGCCCAGAGTGGAATACAGTGACCAATGGGAGCCAAAGACTTTCCATAAAGAAAAATCACATCAAAAATCACATCAAAATAATGTTGTCAGAGTATAATGTTTCTTGAATTCAGCAACCCATGCTATTTTTAATGATTCCTTCTGTAGAACTTCAGATACTGTGTCAGTCTGTCATACTTCTGGATCTGTTTAATTCTATTGTTTTTCTGTATACTTAATAGAACATATAAAAGTTCAAACATGGAAACAAAAGGCTGACTATACAGATGACAGAATCAAGAGTGAAAAATAATACCTTTTCTTAAAATCTTATGTTCTTTATACAAAAGCCACTAACAACATTTATCTGTCACCTTATAATTATGTATTCCTTTTTTAAGGCAAACTTGTAAGATGAGGACTTATAAACAGAATACACTCAACTAGATCAAATCAAGTCACATAAAATATATCAAGAACACATTCCTATTTTTAAAAAATGCATCAGGAGAGTACAGGAAGGGGGGGGGAGGAACCCCTAGCAGACTTGTAATATCTGATAAAAAAAAATCTTAAAACTCCATGGAAACAGATGTGTATGTCTAAATCAGAAATAGCACAACCTTAGTTGAGCCACAAATGGTAACTAGTTTGAGCCTCAGTTCCCTCTTTTTATTTTATTTTAGATGCTTTTATAAAAGGACTGTATGAGCATAAATGTAAAAGCAAGTACTGGCAATAAGAATGGCTTTCATGAAAACAGATACCAATCGCTGCCCTCAGATGTAAGACCACAATAAGAAAGGCACTGTCAAGTTGACAGGCGTTATAGGAGAGCTACAGGGAGAACTGGGGATCAAGTTACATGTGAATGGCTGAACTGAGGATCTGATTTGTATACACAATATATACAAGCAGTAACAGCCTTCATAGATTTATTAAGGTGCAAGGAGAAAAAGATGAAGAGATTTTGGTTTAACTATGGAAAAAAATGTCAATTACAAGTCTTCCTAAAGAACTCCTGATTAGTAAAACAAAGTCCTTTAACAACTCACTGGTATACTTAAAATATTCTGAAAATTCAAATATTTTATAGAAGCTTTTGGGCCTGTGTCCAACTCAGTAAAGACCACTGTGGGTGTATATAATTTTTTCCTGTGTACATCAAATAAGCACTGAGATGGAAAGCAGTAACACGGTAAAGCTATGTGGTGGCACTGGGGAAGAAAGGAGCGCGCGCATGCAGCTGGAGCTACGGGGAGACCTTAACAAGGCAGGGATGGGCCGGCTACAAGCCAGCCTTGTTCTGACTAGAGGACTCCACCGCTCCCAAACATGCAGAAAATGTCAACTCTCTCCAACCTGTTTCCGCACTCGTGTGGTAGCCACGCTGTTCTGCTTGCAGCAATTCCCAATGGTTTTATGTCTATTAAACTTTCTAAGATTTCTGATGTTTCTAATTTTTATAATTAAAGAGATTTTCCAATGATTTTGAAGTTCGGTCACTAAAGCTATGTCTTTATTGCATTTTGATTATACAGTTCACTTTTATTACACCAGTGATGCTTAGTCAGCCTCACCAGATTCCAAAAGACCCCTTCTACAAACATAAGCAAGCATGGCGTATCTTAAGCTTAGTCAGCCTAACCTGATCCTAAAAGACACCTCCTACAAACATAAGCATAGAGTTAACCTTAAGGGCTTGTAAATTCACAAAAAAATTACAAATGAAATAACTAAAATTATTCATTTTTTCAAAACTTTAAAACTGGCAAATTCAACACTTGTTATGAGCTGCATGCTTAAGTATTTCTAGGCATTAGAATGGTTTACTTTATTGTGATTTCATTAAAAAAAAAAAAAACCCAAAAATGATCATCACTTTATAGGCAAACAGAATGAGCGAGTACAGCTACAGTGTAACAGATGACTTGTACACCTCCAGATACAGTTTAACAGACCACTCACACACTCCACAAGTTTCTCACTGTAGTTCTGCAAACCAACAAGCATTTGTTAAGGTTTGAGACTGGCTGGTATAACAAATGCTCATTTTCTGAAAGAAACATGTGTATATTGAAATTTTACTAATTATGTGCAATGTACGTTCTAAGGGAAAAAAAGACTAGTAGAAACAAATGTGTATTAATAAGTGAAAGAAGACAAGTTGAAAGCTATTCCAAAGACAAAAACAAAACAGGTAAAACTACAGGGAGAGTACACAGACCAGTGGTTCAGAGGAGAGGAATGCAGGAGTAGAATATAGAGAACAGTACAATGATGGCTATGTCACTTATAGTTGTTTAATTCTGCACAATGTACAACAGTATGAGTGAGAAGGCCTGATATAAACTATGGACTCTAGATGGTTGTGCTGTATGTAGGCTCATGAGCTGGAAGATGCTGATAATGGAGGAAGCTGTGCCTGTGTGGGGCATGGAAAACATGGGAGATCTTCTGGTTCAGCTGAGATAAAGCAGCTCTAAGCACACACATTTTGTTGTTGTTGTTGTTGTTGTTTTTAAAGGTTATTTTGCTTTCCCTTTTATTTATTTACCAGGGTTAAAGTAAACCTTTTCTGCTTCCAATTTTCAAGCGATGTTTCAATTTAAAGAACAGGGATATTCTTCAACAACACAGACAATGACCTGGTAATGACTTCTATGTTGTATGTTTAGGCCACTTATTTGTAACTACTAAACTGGTTCTCTCTCACTAACACACACACACACACACACACACACACACACACACACGCGCGCGCGCGCATACTTATTGCATCCTAATAAGAACACATCCTTTCCAGTTCACAAAAGCCAATCCTCTTCTGGAGGACAGCATTTCAAAAGACTGATGAATTTAAAGACTTTTATGCTTACCACCAGTCCACTAAAAAGACTTTTATTTTAAAATCACTTAAAAATATGTATTTATGTAAGTGTTCATCCTTAGTTATGATTTATTATAGTTGAATTTGGAACAGATTGCCAGAGATGGTCTTGACAGAACCATTTCTCAGTCAATATTCAAGTTCACTGAAAAAGAAGGCAGGAAGGAAAGAGGGAAGGAAGATTAGATGAATACATTTTAAATATAAGTCAGAAACTATGATTCTTATTTCAGATATTCTGGAGCTTCAAACTAAATTAGAAGTAATGTTTTGGTGAAAAAAAATTAGAAGTAATACATGATTTTTAAAGAGTACCATACAAAATTGCCTTAACTGAATATTAAAACCTTCCAATGCCAAAAATCTGTTGGTTCAACATTTAACAATGCAAGGGTTGCTCTTCAGTCAATTCCAAAACCCAGACTATGCCTTCTGTTCAAATGTGTTGCTTCAATTCAAAGGAAAAAGGAAGAAAAGAATATGATCACTTAAAACAACAAAAATCCATTTTAGAAACAAACAGATAAGGGAGTAGAATGGCTCCTGCTAACATTATATACTGAACGATAACCGGCAGCTCTCACAGACACCATTCTCTCTTGTAATAGAAAAAAAATACAGACTATTCGATCCAGTGGGGGAAGCACACAAAGAGCAAACACTAAGGTCTAATTATGGGAGTGAGGATGTAGCTCAGTTGATAGAGTGCTTGCTTAGCAAAGACAAAGCCCTGGGTTTGATTCTCAGCACTACATAAAAGCAGACACGTTAGTACACACCTGTAAATCCCAACATTCAAAAGATGGCCAAGCTCAAGATCATCTTGATACACAGTGAACTTAAAGCCAGCCTTTAAATCCATGAGACTCTGTCTCAGAATAAAATATAAATAAGCTGAGATGGTCTAGTTGTGACTTCCCCACTAACTGTAGTAAATTACATGGAGCAAGAAATGGGTTTTTGTCCAAAGAAAGAAAAAGATAAAGATGTGAGCACAAGCGCTCAGAATGGCACATAAGGTGTTCAAAAATTAAAATCTGAAAGTGTTATAACTTAAATAGAATATTTTGGGATTATTAAAACTCATGTTTATTTTAGTAAATATATTTGAGGAAATTTAAAACTACAGCAAGAGGCTGGGTGTGGTGGTTCATGCCCTAAATCTCAGGATTTAGGAGGCAGAGGCAGGTAGATCTCTGTGAGTTCAGGGCCAGCTGGTGTTCAAAGCAAGTTCCAAACCAGCCATGGCTAAAAAGTATAAACCTGTCTCAAAACAAAACAATAAAAGGACAAAACTTAACACGCCAGGTTTTCAGAGTATCTAGCAGGACTGACTTTGACCATGTGAAGACCACAGGTTTACTACTGAACAATTCAGGAGTAAGGAAATAATCCTGATGATCTTTCCTTAATGGGCATTAAGAAGTAAGGTAGAAAGTAATCTTTTCTCTTTTTTGGGGGGGGGGGGTAAGGAGACTAGATATCAAACACAGGGCCTTGCACACGTGTCGTAATTATGGGTTTTAATAAACAATATTATTTTAATAGCAAACACATAAGTGGAACAGCAGCATGCAACCCAACACTCAGTTTAAGGCAAATGCAAAATGTTCCTACTTGGTGGATGACTTCACAACCTGGGGCCTGGTTACCTTTATTTAGCTGGGTAGTCAATTTATTGATGTAACAGAGAATTAAAAACAAACAAACAAACAAAAGACCATAAAACCAAAAACCACCACACAGCTTTATGGTGTCAAACTCCTGGCAAAAGGCTACATGTAATGTGCTGAGGTATCAAACAATTACAGTGAAGTTTCAGGGTTCAATTTATATTGCTGTTGTTCTGAGACCAACAGCAATATAAATATGGAGTTGCGTCATTGGAATTTTATTTTGCCATATCAGGAAATAGCAGCAGACTGTTACAATTGACTGGAGGCAGCTTTCTTGACTTTTATTTTTTTCCTGTGGAGATGCTGATGGTATTATCATCTTTAAATTCTTGTGCAGTTTTTCCTGTTTCAATATGCTAAAAGCAACAATGTCCCCAACTGACAAAAGGCAGCAAGGTGTAGCACAGGGAACCACTTCTTCAAAGCTGACTGTGAGGGCACGCCACAGTCAGTTCAGTGTTGCTATAATGTCCCTCAGAGCCATTACTACATAGGTGTTGGGGGTTGTTTGTTTCAGAGTATTAGAGATCTCTGCAGTCTAGTGGTAAGGCATGTTGGTCTTACATGCTCTTTTGGTACCAAAGAAAGTCAGTGTAAATTAAATGCCCCACCTTTTAATCTTTATTTTAGTTCTGACATTAGCAATTATATAATGAAGTTTACATGAAGAACCCTTGAAACACTTTAACGGGCCACATTTCACTTGATAGCTAAAGGCCACATGATAATTGCTGGAGCATGGACATTTTGAAAGCCTTCTTTATTTTCACTGACTCTCAGTTGAAAAGCCTTGACTTGAGAAAACTTCTAGCACCGACACACATTTAGTGAGGAAACACTTCCAGAATCTTTAAGTCCTTTTTTTCCAGTCCTTTTTTTTCAGAATCTTAATGTTTCCCGACCCCCTCTGGTGAGTTGTATGCACGAAAAAAAAAAAATAGTAATACAGACAGGACTAAAGGAACTCTAAACTGGTGCTTGAATGTGACTACAAAAAAAAAAAATCCTTCCGAGACTGGATTATTATTTGATCCTTATAAGGAAGATTGCTAAAGATTATGGTGCCTATCAGAACTCATGTTTGTAATACAAATCTTCAAAAATTTTTTTCTAAAGAGTGACATAGGATGGACTTATTTAGTAGTAAACTTTGATGAGAAAAGGATATAAAAATCTTTATTTCGAAAAAAACACACACTAAAAAACTCATCAGGGTGAGCTGGGAACAAGTTCTACAACTTCACTGAATTTAAACAGTATCAAAAACAAAACAAAACAAAAATACGTAAGAAAAAGACAAAATATTAAGAGACAGCATTAATCCCGAATATATGAATGACGTAAAACACAGCAGGGACAAATACATGAGAAGCCACAGAAAAACAGCATGACAATATTTTCTCTGCCACAGTCATCAGGTGGAGGATTTACACACTACCTGCACACGCAGACAAGCCTCATACACGCACAGAAAACATGCAGTATACTTTATACCTGGGCTAAGTAAAGCCTTTCTTGCATGGTGCTAAGTAAGCATCATCAACACAGTTAAGACTGCAATTACAATTTCAAAACCATGCAGGCAGCCATTCCTTAAAAGAAAGCAAAGATCTCTAGGCTTTGGCTCCTTGTTCTTTTGGGGTTTTGTTGAGGAAGGGGGTTGGGAGTGGGAATGAAAACTATCAAACAAAGCTTAAGTTGAAGCAGTACTATTGTGAGATGATATAAGTGTATTACAGTTTTATGTTTATTTACCTTTTTATCTTACTGAGTAAAATATGGAATCTAGATATAGCCCTTGTCACATTGCCCTAACAATAAAGAGGCCAATATTCTCACTAAAAATGAGATAATTAAAGAGCAGTACCAGGCCAATACCCTGTACATGTTTAGTTAATTCTACTTTATATGAATTTCACATCTACGAAAAAGAAAATCATGGGTATGTAAAAGCCTTATAAAGTATATGGTGGAAGGGAGTTTTAGGGGTAATGCTTTTGAGTTTAACAGCGTAACAGCGGGTCTGAGTACGAAAAAGGAGCGGGTGTGGTAATACTGTTCTAAGGTCTGTCCGGAGCTGCTGGGAATCTTTAGAAGAATCCAAACTGTGTGAAATGGCCTACGAGTGAAATCAATAGTTGTCTAGAAAAAATGGTCAAAAGGAAGCTAAAAAGAATGAATCGGCTCTTGAAGTCAACATTTCTACTATTTCACAGAAACTCTGGGTACTTGAGTCAAGCCCTCAAGTGGCTTAAACTGCTTAGGCTCACCTCACCTCTAGGTACCTAACAGGTAAAAGGTGCTTAAAAAAAAAAAAAAGACTAAGAATTAAAACTGGTGTGATAGTTTCGCCAACTTGAAGAAATCTAAAATCACCCAGGAAAGAGTCTCTATGAAGGTATGTCCAGACCAATTTTGCCTATGCTTACATCGATGGGAGATTATTTGGATCACATTAGCTGATGGGGAAGATCTAGTATAAAAGCAGGTAGCACCATTTCCTGAGTTTGTGTACTGAGTGTGTAAATCAGAGCAATCTGGTGGGGCATAATTTGCACAAATAATTCCTTCCTCTCCACTTCCAGACTTCAATGAAATGTGACAGCTGTCGCAAGTCCCTGCACTGGAAAGCACCGAAGTGATGAGCTTTAGCTTGGGACTATGAACAAACACCGCCCTCCTTTTCCTAAGTTGCCTTTGTCAAGGTATTTTATTGGAGCAATAGAAATCAAAGTAAGGCAGATAATAACATTAATTTTCCCAGAATCTGATCACAGACTAGTGAAGAGGTCTAAGACAGAGTTTTCGCAATCAGCATGGTTTCACAAATGTAGTTTCTTTGAACAATATGTCACAGCTGACATCTCGGCCTGCATATATGGCAGCAAATCCAGTTGACTTAAAACACACTCATTTCAGAAAACTAGGGCTGCTTCCAAACTAGGATATTTGCTACTCATTAAATGAAGACACACATCTTCATTCCTGCTCTACTACACTTCAGTAACTTTCGTAAAGACTAACAACCTAAGTATACAAAATATAAGGACCAAAAATATTAGCCCCCATATTTGTAGATTTTATTTGTTCATACAGTATCTTATTGGAGGAAAATTACCAAAATACTTGTCTTTTAGGGTGAAACTGTTAAGTTCTCTCTACTTCAGTACGTGCTTTTAACTTGCTATACACATAATGCAGAATGGCCTAATCCAACTGTGCTTAGTATTTGCCTTCGTAAGTGGAAAACCTATGTGGGGAGTTTCTGGTTTCCTTCTTAAATTGGGAGACTCTGGTTCAGCAATGTGCTCTTTTACAGATTTGCCATCCTCACATCCAGTCCATCCTAATGCTTTCATATTCCAACATTACAATTCCTTTGCAGATTCTGAGCTTTCTCCAGCCCAACTCATCTCACCCTTGGCTTTTCCCAGCACTTGCCTTTTATGTTCTCCTATTATTCTTTCGAGAAGTTTGTCTTTGGATCATTTGAACTTATAGGAAACCAGACTTGGGATTCTATAGGCAACATCATACTCTCTACAATTCAGATCAACTCTATACTCTCAAAGTCTGAAGGAAAATAGGGTAGAGACCACAGAGGGGTTAGAAAAGCTAACTGTTCCACCAACCATATAACCCACTATCTTTTCCTGCTTCTCATCCATTAGTTAGCAGTGAGGTCATCACACTGATCATAATAATCTCATTATTTGTCATGCATTCAACACTATCCCATTCTTTGCCATGAAATTTAAAGTCATTGAATCTCCTTGCACACCACTTACAACACAGGCTTGAAGGCAATGCCTTACTGGTCTCTTCTTGACTACAAGATTATGTAGTCTCAACTGTCCTGGAACTCACTATATAGACTATACTGGCCTTGATGTCCCAGGGGCCACCTGCCTCCGCACTGGGATTAAAAGTGTGTGGCAGTGCATCTGGATAGGCTGAATATTTTTAATGTTGTAATCTTGCATTTATTTATGTTTTCATCTTCTTCACTTACTAGTCAATCTCCTAATTGTTTGCTCTTTCCACAGCTGAACTTTATGTTAAACCAAAGCACACATACTAGAACTATGAAAAAAATTTGTAAGCAGAATCCTATCTTTACACAATTCTTTAGTAAATAAACCCCAAATCTCTAAAAGAAGTCTCATCTTACAAATTTGTTTTCCTCATGGGGCAGACCTGCAAACCCTGCACTCCAGAGGCTGGGACAGACAGAGGGTGGCCAGCCTAGAATAAAGATGATCCCGTCTTAAAAAAAAAAAAAAAAAACACAGGTGGGGAGAAAGGTTAAGGACATAACTCTCAGCTGGCAAAGCATGAAACCCTGGTTCAGTGTTGAACATCACATAAAAGTGGGCATGGTAACACAGGCCTGTAACCCAGTCTCAGAACAGAGGGGATGAAAGCAGAGGATCCGAAATACAAAGTCATCCTCAGCGATATGGTGAGCTTGAGACCAGCTGGGAGGTCCGTAAGGTATTTTCCGTTACCCTATGTTGTGAGTGATGTGGAAGGTGAGTCAGTGATTTTAGATTTCACATAGAACAGGTTAGTGTTCAATACATGACAAACAATGAGATCCTGATCTTTTTTTTTTTAAACCTAGCTCTTATTTTGAACCATTTTATGCAATTTTTAACCAAACCCATTCTAGTCTAAGTCATCTTTTCGCAATGGCCAACAGCGGATTCCTGAAACTAGATTCTAATTTGTCCTAAGCTGCAATAAAATGCCTTACCAAATTACTCCTCTTAAAAATGCAACAACAGTGTTACACCATATCAAAACCTGACAGCACCACCATACTGAGATTAAGCTTTTCTTCTTCATTTTCAAGGCTTTAGCTTACTTGGACCCATACACATCAGGCAGCATCTATTTTCCAGTCCTTCTGGTCAGTGGCTAGGTCCTTCTTTATTGGACCATCTTTCCCTTTTAATTTAAATTTTGAGTCCTCTTCAAAAGTAACAACATCCCACTTTTTATCAAATAAGTTCCTTTTCTAACTAAAAAAACTGCTGTTTTTGTTTTGTTTTAAAAATCAGCACAATGCCTGATTTGCTCACTAAACATGCATGTTTGAATGCTTGCACACACTATAGCCACTTACCCAACCTGATGAGGCACAGCGTGAATGTTCACTCAGCAAGGGGGAGAGAGACAGTACTAAGAGTAGATGAACTTGGCTTACCACCAGATATCTGGCTTTGGCTATTGCACAGAATATAGATTATTATTTCAATTAAAAACAAAAGGCTACTATGTTTTCATCTGTTAAGCCAATTAAACAGATCTGAGCAAACTTCATGATCAAGAAAAAAGAAAAGAAAAAAATCGAAATCCCTACAAACCAACACAAGGTAAAGCTTCCCCTTTCCCTTGTCTATACAAAAGACATAGTAGTGCTCAGTTTTGTGGGATTTCAAAAGCTCTTATATGCTTTCCTTTCTCTGGGCTTTTTGTAGCAATTTGTCTCTGGTGTACCTCTCTATGTCAGAACAGAAGAAGTTTGTGGCTATTTTGAAGGTGCTTGGAATACCATACTAATAAACTGCATCAGTACAGGTATGCACAGACAAAAAACAAATGCACTAAAGTTGTGTACTTCAAAGAAACACAACTATATAACTCAATTCCCAGGGTGCTGATACATGAGCATACACATTCATGAAATAGAATAATGAGTATGTCTTTTCTGTTGTTGTTTTAAACCTCCCGTCAAATCAATTTGCATTTTAGAATTGAAGTATCAGTATTGAACACTCTTTGTTGCCACTGTCAGAGCAGTTACTGGGAAGAGTACTGGGACGAGTCTGGATTGCCGTGGCTGTTGTGATAAGAGTATCAAGGGTTGACATAATAAAAATAATGTGAAATAAGTCTGCACTAGACTGGTGTCTGTATGTTTTATTCAACCTTGTATCTCAAGATCTAGCTCAGGTCACTTTACAGAACAATGATATTTAATTAATGCTTTGTTGAAATAAAAGGAAGAATATACCCAAGTACTGCCACCTGAAGAAAACAAAACAAAGAATGAAAAGGAAATAATTATTTATCAAAACATTCTCCATTGAGATCTTTGAGAAAACAAAAGAGCGCCTCACAGCCCATAACTGAAAGTCAGTCAGAGCAGACTCTATTTTCTTCAGGGCTAAAGGCATTTCAAGGCAGTCATTTCTTAACCATCTGAAACCTTTTGGAGAGGGAGAATGTCACCAAACTCTTTATCAATCTAGTAACTATGGATCTTCCTTGGAAAATCAACAAATATATGCACATGGGTGTACAAGTGTGTGCTCAGGCACACATACGAGCACACACACCATTTCACATATACCTTCCAAGAGTTTGGGACTCCGGGTTAAAAATACCTGTGTTAAAGAAAATAGTCACCTATAATGGTCAAAGAAGAGAAATATATATATATATATATTTAATATAAATATTAAGAAGTACACTAGTGTAAGATGCACCATACAAGAATATACTGACACACCTTAAGTTTCTTATAATTTCTCATTGTTTCCACCATTTTAGTTAAATTTGCCCACCACATAAAATGGTATTTTTATGTACTGCAAAATTTCTTTCATGTTTTAGTGTAAATTAAAACTTTAAAGATGTCTAAAAAACATTAAGCAAAATTAATATTAAGCAAAAAGGTGAGGCCTAATGGGGTCTAGAAATTAAAACAAAACAGTTTAAAAGTAAGTTCTTAACCATTCTACATAAAAGTTGTAATACTGAATTCTAATTGCCTAAAAAGCATTTCCCAAAGTCATGGTATGTCAGAAAGTAGAGGGAAAAGAAAGGATGTAGGGAAGAAATAGCCTTGAACTCTTACTGGGGATGATGGGCAAGTCCGGGAAAACTTTGGACAAATTTTCTGCACAAATTATGAATGAAAAAGAACAGAGAAAGAGAAGGAAAGAAGCTTTGCTCATACCATCCCTCACAACACAGAGAGTGAGTAAATGGAAGCCAGTCACCCTCTGTGGCCTTGTAAGAAAAGGGAGCCAGTGAAAGGCTCACTTGAAAGCTGCAGAAAACTACGGTCTAGTAAGCATCATTACAAGAAGCCAGATTTCCAGTAACACAGTCCAAAAGCCCTAACCCCACAGAACACATAGCAATCCTTGATCCATTATAGTCAAATGAAAACCATAATTGAATTAAGATATGACTAAAAGCTGAAGTTTAATAAATGTACACTATTGTTCTCATATTTTCTAAGATAGTGGCTTTCTTATAATGTTGCTGTAAATTTACTTTTAAATGAGAGCTAAAAATTGATAGTTATGATGAACTCTAAAAACATAACTTAGAAGGGTAGAGAACTGGTCAATTTTGTGACCTCAACCAAATTAAAAATAAATAAATAAATCTAAGAATAAATTTCAACTTTATTCCACTATAACTCAGAATGAAGCCATTTATTTTGTAATATACAGGAAGTTACCATATTTTATATTCAAAAGTAACCCAGAAATGCCAATGCTATACAACATTAGCATCACCTTCAAATAAGATGGTTTATGATTAATATTATGTTAACTTAGATTTAACATAATATTAAATTTTTTTGGTATTCACAGTACCCTTTTCATATTGTTTTTAACAAATTAAGGCATACTTTTTTTTTTTTAAATCTCAAGAGGTCTGGCTTTCTCTTTCTCCCCAAATGCTTTTAGGGAAATTACG
The DNA here is from genome assembly GCA_028658305.1 of Pachyuromys duprasi. NCBI lineage: Eukaryota > Metazoa > Chordata > Mammalia > Rodentia > Muridae > Pachyuromys > Pachyuromys duprasi. Next base: position 7,965,473 of record CM053763.1, read on the forward strand.
GTGATTTTTTTTTTTTAAATCAGCTTTTGTCCACTGCTCAGAACTAAGTTCAGTTTATTTTTTTATTATCATTTTTGAAACTTTCAAGAAATTTTGCATTATCAAAAGCATCACTTTACATTATGCCCTTACAAAGTAACTCCACTGTTTTCTGATTATCTAAGTTATCTATGACAACTTATACTTATCTCATTTTACAGGACACCTAGTTTCTCTCTTCCACTCTAAGTCTTATTCTGGTCAGGTACTTTTATCACATATCATTTATTTAACAATGAAACTTCCAAACAGATTCCACTGAACTATTGTTTGCTCAATAAAAATGTTATACTACTATGGCTACTACTTACATACAATGTTTACCCCATGTTCAAGTTTCTAATAAGTCAACTACAAGTTGAAATTCTGTTTTTGAGGCATTTCCTGGTATACTAGGCAGTGCATTAGAAAAGAGATTATATTGCATTTAGGCCATAATAATTACCTTTTAACCATCTATGTATAATTAACAACCATTCAAAAAGAAAAGTGCAAATGTGCAAATGAGAAAGAACAAAACAGTTTGTATACATGTAATGCATAATATATGATATAAATCTAGGCAACTAAAAACAACAGCTGACAACATCTTTCTGAGCATTAAATGACACCACCAGTTTTGTTTTATATGTATTCTTTCTTTTCAAAAATTCCAAGAATGCAATAGACATTATCTTAATGTTTCAAAAATTTTGGAGTAGATTAGAATATTACCATTTTTTTCACAAACCAAAAAACAAAGAACTACCATTACTTTTGTATATTTCCAATAATAGAGTCAAAACATGAACAGGTCTAGCTAATCTCCTCTGGGATCTTAATTAATACTCTAAGTTTATTTGTATGAGTTAAAAATAGTATTACTCATGAGAAACAATGCCAAAATTATTATGCTAATAAATTGTGTTAAAGGCCCAATGAAGAAATACTTTAGCAACTCTGAGGTACACGCTAGTTGTCGCATGAGGAACGTTTGTATTGGCTCTTGTGGGTGTGTACATTAATGAAGTCAGAGAGGAACCATGCACAAATCCAGCTGCCCATGCAAGCACCCCGAGTCTAATCCTCTCCTCTCCTCTCAGCTCAGCTGTCAGGCCACAGTAGTGTGGAGACTTGTAGGCTGCTGTCCTTGTTGTAAGGAATGGGAAGAGGCGGACAGTGGCATGGTCGAAACCTTCACCTCTTCTTCCCCTGTGGAAAAGTCAGTCATGGTCTAGTTACGGGTGACTAGATTTGTTAACAGTCCCTTTAAAAATGATTTCAATATTTGGAATATTGATACATATATAAAATACATGCTTAATGGTTGGAATCTAGGTGTGAACACATGAATTTTAAAATATTAACTTAAAAAGTACCTAAAAAGTAAACTCTAAACACACCCTTATTTTAAGGTAAAATCAAATATAATAGATTTAAATTAAAAATATACCACTAAAAATAAATAAACAACAACAACAAAAAAGATAAAGACCAGGAAAGCCATTCTTTTCCAAGCCAATTGGACCCCTTAAATAGATATTCCTTAGCAGTAAGTACTAGTTTGGGGAAAAAATTTTTTGAAGCTTGACTTACAGGAGAGAAAACTGATTTTAAAAGAGGAAAATTATAAATCCATGTTTCAAAGACATAAGTCAAATATTAGGAAAAAATGAAATACTAGATACAATTATTATTAATTGATTAACATATAGCATTTGAAATTTACTATGTACTTTTGAAGTAATTAGAAAATAGTAAAATATTAACAGTACAATGATCCAATTGACTGAAAAGTAGGATGACTACTTCTAGTCAGAAAACTGTACATGAATGAGACCAGTTTTTCTAATTATAATTGATAATTATTTCACTACAAGTAAGTTACTTTACACATGACACAAAACTCAACAGTCACTGTGAAAAGTTACTATGGAAACAAAATTTAAAGAAAAACACCCTCTGATAAGTAAAATCTGAATTAACAAAAACATGAAAAATCCAAAGCCTAAACAATTTCAAATATTTTTGAGTAGTATCTTGAAAGAACACTGCTTATAGGCTCATACTTAACTAATGTTTATTTTCCAAATAATTTTCAGCGTTATGTAATAAAAACATTTTAGCAAAAATTCTTTGAAAAATAAATCTGCAAAATTACATTTGGAAAGACAGCTTAACTGACAAAACTGCAGAAAAAGTCTTTCAATCCATAGAACAGGTTATTTCAATTAGCAATCCCTCAAGAACATAACAAGCAGGCTGTGCCAAAGCAAGTTGAAACTCCATTTCTTGGTGAGAACATTGATAGCAATAAGGACCTAAGCAAGAGACTGATTTTCAAGTTAATAAGCATCACTCTACTTTCTTTGTATTCATTTACTGTGTAGTCATCATATGCCTAAGCTGGCCAATTTGTCTCATGAAGAAATAATACTGATAAAAAATAAAAGGATTTACAAGTATGTGAGAGCAAACGTCAAGTACTACTGGGAGAAAGCCAGTTGAAGCACATACCACTGGTCTTCAATTGTGAAGGAGAGTATCAGTGTTGTAAGGAAAAACATTTCCCTCACTGATTTTGAGATCTGGGCTGTGACCCTAACTTACTAACTAGACATGCAACTATAAATTATTTAAGTTTGTGGGAGAATAAAGGTACATGGTTTAAATTTAAAAAAAAAACATATCAAAGTGAATTCCTTCTACCTACTTACTAACCACAATTCCTCAGCAGGAGTATTCCAAAAACCTTGTGAACTTAGCAAACCAGATGCGTAAGCTCAGACAACAATGCTAAAAGTACTTAAATACTAAAGGAATAACCAATTTAAAACACACAGGTATCTTCAGTGAGACACAGGAATGGAAGCTGAATTTCTGTCACACGTCTGGCAACTGTTCTGCCCATGATAGGTTTCAGATATATCAGTGTTTTTATAACTAACTGAAATAAACCAAAAATAAAACCTTAAATACAAATATGTGGTAAACAGATGTGGCACCTGCATGACATGGCGGTTGCCACCTGCCTGATTTGCTCCTTCAGGTCAGGACCCTGTTTTGCTCTACACAGCTGAAGAGTAAGTATGTGTACCTTTCTTTCCTAGGACAGGATTAGTTTGAAGTAAGGATATTTTAACAGGTTCCCCAAACAGTGGAAGTCTCCACTAATGAAGCATTAATAAACAGCTCTGCTAAACAGGGCATCATGATAAAGACGATAGAGAGGCAAAGTTGAGTTCCTCACAGTCATCCAATTCAAACACATCTAGACTTGAGGGAGACAGATACTTCCTAGGTAATCTGCTTTAAATCAGATGATTTAAAAATATAGAGTTTTTCAGGGTTTTTTTGTCATTTCTAATAGTTACTGAAAATTCTAAATCATCAAGTTACAATGATGTAACTATTCTAAGGCCTATTAGCACACTTATTTTTCTGAGATATGTCAAATGTTGACTAACTTCAACAGGATTCTAGTGTGACTCTTAATTTTAAACAGTGTTGTAAATTAAAACTAAGTTTCTCTAGTCCTCAGTACTATAAAAATAATCTAATAACAAGTTTGGTTACAAGTCACCATTTAAATACCAAGCTAGAATCATAGCCAAAAATCAAAAATCTGGATTAACTCTCATCACCCCACACTGAACAATAACTCAGAATTAAAGGTGACTTCATTTTTAGCATCTCTGAAAAAAAGTTTTCAATGCTCTGTGGCTGAGTATAGGCAAAGGGAAGAAAAAAACAAAGAATAGAATTATAATTTAATGTTACATTTAATTATCTATTTTAGCTGAAGATTCCAAAAAATCCAACACAAAAAGACTTTCACTTAAACAACTCAAAGATATCTCATTGCTAATATTCCAAAATATCTACTGTTTGAAACATCTGGAAACATTCTTGATAATGACTCAGAAACAGGAAGAACAGACAGAGTCAAACAAGGATACCAAGTAAGTATGACTACAACAGAAGTCCAAAAATCAAGTGCACACTGTTTTCTCTCAGAGCTCTTCATCTCCTTGTCTATCTCATCCCTACAATTTAAAAAGCACCTCTTGTTACAGAAAACAAGAGGTATGTAATGGCATACAGTGTCTGTCTCTATGCCTGTTTTTATTCAGGAAGTTTCTGTCAACATAAAAGACCTTTCTCTTTTGCTGCTAACCCAACTTCAAGATACCACATGACAGATCAATTCCTACCTCTTCAAACACTTCTCCCCAACAGCGATTAACTACGCTGTTCTCAGATTTCAGGACCACACATACATTTAGCCACTTTCACATAAGATTTTCATTTTAACTCCTCAAGTACACTAAGAACTACCTGAAATTGAATCTTGTATTTTATACTTTTGTATTCTCCACATGACCTAGTTCATTGTTGGGTAAAAGGAAATTGAAATGTTAAATAATTATTTTTTTTAATGTTTGACATATTTAAAGGAGAACTTTTAAGACTGGCTAAAACATTAAGACACTACTAAAAATTAAAATATTTTCTTTCTAAATTATTGAAAGAAAGCAAACCCAAACAAAATTACATCCTAATATGCTATGTTGAAAGGAAAAAAAGGAAAAGGTATATTGAAATTGAGGACTTAGTGAATGTCACAAGAAAAAGACTGAAAAATGCTACTCTGGAATCCCTACAACCTAGTAATTTCTCTGAGACCTCATAATTCAGTGAGCAAATATCATGAACCCACCAAATGTGCAAGTCACTACAGCAGGTGCTCTCCAATGCATGTAAATTAAGTTCACTGATTAACTGTTAAACTTCACTACATCCATAACAACAAACTGAGACCTAGCTACTTGTCTAGAACATGAAATGTTGCTGTCCTGAGGGAATACAGCCAATGACTACTGATGGTTCTAAGTCTACCTATCAAACTTGCTGAAAACAAGAGCATGGGCCCCTTACTGTAAACATGTATTACTGTAATAACACTATGGCATGACACACAATAAAGGCCATGACAGTATGAAAACAATTACTGGTAGGTACACAACAGGCTGAGAACTATTCTGTTCTACTTTAAGAGAATCAGGAGGAACAAGCTTTATCACATCATCTCTAAAGCCCAAATTATATAAAAACAGTTAACTAGAATGACTCCTTTCCAATACTTCATTTAAAAGTGTTACATAGGATCTTAAAACCCCCAAAACTCTGAAACTTTCAAGGGTAGCAGCACAAAACCAGAAGTGATCTAGCATTAAACTTGTATTACCTTCTTAATTCTAATTTAGTGTTCCCAGAAATAAAAAACATAGCCAACCAACAGGGTAAAATCTCTCCTAAACAATTTTCCACAGAGAGTGTGTCTGTGACATATAATATGCTTATAAAACACTGATAATTGAAATTCTCAAGTGTTAAGCTATATACACATATGGCAAGTTTTGATGTGTGCACGTATGTATCAGTCAAAAATAAGTAATTGTTATAGCAGTTAGAGTGGCTTTATCCCTCATGCTCTCATTAATTTTGATTAAAAAATTTTAACCACTTTACTTTTAGAAAATAACACAAGATATTTTTATTATGGTGTTGGCCATAATTTCAGAGCCTACCTTTTCGTTTTCTTTTTTGTGTTTACCTATCATCTGAAGGCTTGGTGACTACCCTATTAAATAAAATGCTGCCAAACAATAAGTAGGTATAATACTCCACCATCCTTATAAAGCTCCATATTACAAGGCATTCATTCAATCAAAAAAAATTTTTTTAGGGTAAAGATATAAGGTTTTCCATAGAAATTTCTTAAGACTATTATGTACTCTTGCTACCCAGTAGCTCCTCCCTAACCACCCAGAACCTGAAGACATGAATGATACATATTCTCAGAGGCTTTAAATGAACCTACCTGCTATGGGGATCCCTCCCAGACCTGTGTTGTGCTGTGGCGGGAGATTCAAGTCCAAGAAATTACTATTTGAGGTGGGGTTTGCTGTGTGGTTCAAGTGCATGATGCTATTGCGTGGAAAGGCCATCCAAGGATAGCGGGCTGCCTGGCCTGGAAAACCGAATGAATTATAAACTGCTCGGTGCTGCTGAAATTGAGGAAGCCTCTGTGGCAAGACTGAAAAGGTACTATTAAGAGAGTTGGCATTTGTAGGTGCAGCGGAATGCAGGAATCCAGAGCCTGGACCTTTGGCGGTTGCAGTGTGTGAGGAGGAATTCTGAAGAGATGTGGGAGAAAGGGAAGGTTGGTCTTGGACGGACAGTTCCTTCTCAATCAGGTCTGCTAAGGCTTTTCGAGTGACATCAAAGGGATCAAAACCCAAGTCATCCTCTGGTTGTTTAGAAGAACCAAAGCCAAATGCTGCTTGCCAGTCTGTAGATGATGATACTGGGATTGTTTCTGTTGGGAAGAAAAACAGTAATAAATACAAAATAAACAGACTATTTTTACAATATATGTTAAAAAATGATATATTATAATAGAAAAACAAGTATGCAAAAATCATGCAAGATTACTAATCCAGGATCTTCTAGTAGTGATTTCACTGTTGAATTATTAAGTTCAAGACATGAATGATAGATTGATTGTACTGATCAGAAGGAAAAGCTCCCCTACCATCCAGATTATATCCAACCATTCGTAATCAAAGCAAGCATGTCATTTAAATAAAGTAATAGAGTCTAAAAGATTTTAGCTAGTAAGGCTTATTCTTATATTGTATACAAACTAACTAAAATGTAACTATATGTTTTTAATTGTCTATGTCACAGACGCTTTTGCAGATTGATTTAGGCCATCTTTTAGACTGATAAGCAAATGCAAACAAGTGAGAAGAGAAGTGCTGTGCTCTCTGCTTTCTAATCCCAAATGCTCTGTTGGCTAGTCACTGTGCACCAAGACTGTATAACACCTCTGAAACAAGCAAAACAAAGATGGAAAGCCAGGCCTCTTCAACAAAGAGAATGGAAACCATTCTCAAGCCTTCCTTCAGTCTAGTTTCATCTGAATGTGAGGTAGTAAAAGACATCAAAGTTCCTGAATGTGGCTGACATTGTGCTTTTGGATATTAAAGAATAATTTCCAAAACGGTAAAAGCATAACTTTCATACAAATATAAACCATGTCAAATTTTTAAAAATAAAATAGCAAGAAGGGGGCAACATTTAGTTTTGACTACTAAAGAAATTACTTATTTGTCAGTGAGGCAACTGGGAGAAGATCTTAAATTTGACTAAATAAACACAAATCTGACTTAAAAATTTTAAGTCCTTAGTTTCTTCCAGAGCAGTGAGGGTTTTTTGGTTTTGTTTTTGTTTGGTTGGTTTTTTTGTTTTTGTTTTATGGTTTTTTCCTTTTGGTTTTCTTTGCATAGTCCAGACTGTCCTGGAACTCACTTTGCAGATGAGGCTAGCTCGAACTGACAGAGATCCGCCTGCCTCTGATGAGATTAAAGGCTTGAGCCATCATTCCCAGCCAGAGCAGTGAGGTTATTTCAGAAAAGGTAACAAATTATTTCTAGAGAAATCTGTTCTCTAACACAGTAATTTCTAGGCAATACAACAACTTACATACTATCTAATTCTATGTAGTTTAAATAATTTACATTTTTTAAAAATGGGACTTGAGTGAAAAAAAAAATAGAAGTATATCAACCAAAATGTATCTTACTGGTCTGTCAGTTTCTAGGAGTTTGACTACTAACACTAGGCGATGTTGTTATATACCTGATGTGAAGAGGCTCTGTGGTTCTGGAGCTGTAGGCCAATCACTGGGTGTCTGTGGAGAGCTGGGAAAAGGAGGAAGCCCACTTGGTATAGGGTTGGGGTGGCGAAAATTGTCTGAGAATAATGACTGTGACTCTGTTACTGCCCCTTCAAAAGGAGACCTTGCACTGTGATTAGATGAACTGATGGGGATGACAGGATTGGATTTTGATAAACCAGGTGGTGGTGAAGGCGTATCACTGTTAGATATCTAAATTAAAAAATAAAAATAAAAAAGGAAGATTTCAATGTAAGTTTATATCTTAATAAATCACAATTTAAAACATCTGCAAATAAATTGTTTCAAATAGTGGTCTTCAAACCAGAACACTTGACATTTTAATCAAAGTATGAAATTTCAGAAAAGCAAGCAATTCATTAACTTATATTTTGGGGGATAAAAAAGACAACTGTGCCTGAAAAGACTAAACTGGCCTCATTTTCCTTTACAATCTTACTTCTTGTACTTTCCAGCTCCCCACCCCACCTCTAACTCTTGCTGTCTAGGTTTTCATTACATAGCACTGTTCAAGAATGAAAACTTTCGGGAGCAAGGATAAATGATCAGGAATGCTCAAATTGACAATAAGAGAGTGAATGATTCGAATGACTATCTCTTTTTGCAAATTAGACAATTTTAGTATTATAGTTTTTAACCAAAATAAAGGAAAATCTAACCAAGGTTTTCTCAGTCATTACAAAATAATTCTGAAGGCTGATGTATAGCCATAGATAAGACCTTGTGTTCGATCCCAGTATTAAAAATAAACAAACAAAAACGAACAACCAACTAACCAAATTTTTTAAAAAGCCCCATGCTTACAAAGAGGGTAAATTTTTATGTGATTCTAAGGTATTTATTAATTCCATACTCTGAAGGACAGTAATACACTTCTCCTCCTTTATGTTTGTGTACTATTTATACAAAATGTCTTTGGAAAATAAGAAGCATGACTAAGATTACTGCAAGTTTATTTAATGTTAGCAACATTCATGGAGGAATACACAAAAATTATTCTAGATGACTCTGATATACACTGTTCTGATCAACTCAATACTACTAATAAAAAAGTATTTAAATCCTTGTCATAGGGTTAGAAATGTAATTGCTCATTTGTTTAGCATACATAAGGCACTTATGTTCAATTCCTAGCACCACGTAAGAGCTGTGGGTTGTGAACATACCCCACAAAATAAACAACTCCAAAAAAATGAACTCAGAAGGCAAGCTGGCTGCAACCATTTTTTATGGAATCAAAACGACCAAGAACTGTAGTAGACTTGAAGGATACTAAAACAACAGTATGTGGTTTTCAACATAATTCTGACTTGTTAAGAAAGGACTAACTTATGCCCTATGCATGCTACACAGAAAGAAAGCTAATTGATACATTTAACAAAGCAGCCCACCTAAATATTTTAAGTTGTTTTAGTATTTAAAGTACTTTTCAGTTTGAAAAATTTGCTTGCATACAATACTTTGCTTTCAGGGTACAGCAGATAAATGAAAAGACGTTTTATCTACATCTTACCTGTTGGGAATTGTCACCATTCCCTATACTGAGAGAATCTGAAGGTTTGTCAATGGGGCTGTAAAAGAAAACAAACTGAGTAAAAGGAACAGTAAATAATTTTAGCACAATTTACAAACAAAAACCTCCCCAAAGTAAAAATAAACTTTGTTATCTTAATGTTTTTTAGCCACTATGATGCAAGATCTCATGTTAACGGTTTAAAAGTAAAAGGGAAGGTCTCAGCCCTCTCCCCCATAAAAAAAAAAAAAAATCATATTCTATTTAGTTCCCCAAATTATGGCTGAAATAAATGACTCATGGAGAGGGGAGAAAAAGACAAAAAGAACTGTTTAAAAATTAATTAAATACCAACTGCTGTGATGGTAGGCTGGAAGTGCAGCTCAATGGACAGCACTCGCCTAGCATGTGAAAGGGCCTGGGTTCAATCCCTAGCACGGCAAAAACCAAACCAGACACTGCTCCAATTAGTATGTAATAAACCTTAATCATCAGTTAGTTTTGTACATGCAATCAAAACATTCATTATAGGTTTTGAAACAGTGATGAACTTATTTTTCTATTTATATGACAGAGGACAAAAAGTATAGAAATGCTCTCTATAGGCTTTTTAGGTCCATACATTTCTTTTACTACTTGTATGTGTACTAATCCTGCTTGTAGAAACAGAAAGCAAGCGTGTATATTATACAGACACAAGCAAAATAAATGATATGTATTTTAATAAAAACAAATTTTCTGATAAAAATATTAACATTTATCTTCATATAAAGAAAATATCATACAATGGTTAAAAAAGAAATTGTGAATTGAATTCCATTTTAATGGGTCTCATTCAAAGACAAAATAAAAATCCCTACTATAACACTAACCTAATGACATAATTTCTATTAACTAATTCCACTTAGTTCAGCACATGAACAAAATACCCAGATGTGTTCAAAGAAATACAGAAGCAAATTAAGATTACAGATTTCTTCAAAATTATTTTATTCCCTGCAGAGTCACCTTACAAATATTACTACAATTAACTGCTCTAATGAACTGAAGGGCTAGTACTCAACCTGAATCCCAAGTGTATCTTCTACAGAGATGCTGCTAGACACATACACTAGACTCTGGCAGACTGGCCAGTAGGGTCAGTTATCAAACTGTTTTAAACAGAAAAGTTTAAAAGATTTATACACTAAAGGGAGAAATGGACAAGAAGAACATTAAAGGTAGAAACAACATAGGTCAAATGACTTCATATAATAGGGAATGCATTAGTTCAAACAAAAATATGGTAAGGACAGAGAAGAAGGCAGAAGGAAGAGAACAGTGAAAATATTTATTACAACTTTTTTTTATTTGTCTGTGTGTGTGTGTGTGTGCGCACATGTGTGCATACGCAAGCAGCACATGAACAACAGAGGACAACTTGCTGAAGTCTGTTCTCTCTTTCTACCATATGTATTCACATGCACAAACACATACAAATGAATAAATATCATTTCCAGAAAAAGTATGTATAAATCTGTGTAGATAAAATTTATAAACAGTTTCATAAAAGATTTTGCTAAAATTTTTAGAGTAAATATCTCTACATTAACATGAACAATTGAAATCAAGTACTAGGGAACATTTCATAAGCTAAATACATAATCATGTGCCAGTTGATTTAGAGCATAAAGCGTATCCCCTCATTATCTCTATGAGTATAAATTAAAACACCTGACATGCTAGTCTGCTTTCTATCAATTTGACACAGCTAGGGTCACCTGGGAAAAAAGAACCTCAGCCAAAAAAATGCTTCCATCAGACTGGCCTGTAGGGAAGTCTATAGAGTTTTGTTTTGGGGTTTTTTTATGGGGGTGGGTGGAGGTCTGTTTTGTTTTCTGATTAATGATGTGGGAGGGCCCAGCCCACTGTACACGGTATCACTCCTGGGCAGATGGTCTTGGGCTGTATAAAAAACTAAGCTAAGTAAGCTATGAACAGCAAGCCAGTAAGCAACATTCCTCGATGATCTTTTGCTTTGGTTCCTAAATCAGATCCTGTCCAGACTTCCCTTTATGAGGGACTGGAAGTCATAAGCTGAAATAAGCCCTTTCCTCAAGTTGTAAAATTCTGCTCATGGTGTTTATCTCAGCAGCAGAAGGCAAAGTAGGACACCTGGTTACTGATGATCCAGTAACAGAGAGAATTAAAAGAAGGGACATAGTAAAAATGGATCAAGTCTCCCAAGTTACTAGATTTTACAACTATAAGGAGTCAAAGTATAATTTCAATGTTTTATTTTAAAGACATAGAATCCAAAACTCAAAACTATCTGTAAACAAGCAGTGTCATGTAACTGGGCCTCTGCTGCTTTCTTTAAATAGTCAGATAAACTGTGCCTTTCCCTAACTTGTCCCAAAAGTCAATGCTAAGAATTTCACATCGCTTTCTTCCTTAATGGCAATGTCAACCAACCAAAGAATGTTTTCATGAAGGCTTTAAAAACTTTGCCAGACACACTAAATTGGTTAGAAGAAAAAGCGGGGAAAAGCCTAGAAGTCATTTGCACGGGAGACAACTTCCTGAACAGAACACCAACAACAAAGGCTCTAAGATCAACAATTAATAAATGGGACCTGATGAAACTAAAAAGCTTCTGTAAAGCAAAGGACACTGTCATCAGAACAAAATGAAAGCCTACAGACTGGGAAAGGATCTTCACCAAGCCTACATCTAACAGAGGGCTAATATCCAGAATATATAAAGAACTAAAGAAGTTAAAAAGCAACAAATCAAGTAATCTAATTTAAAAATGGGGTACAGAGCTAAACAGAGAATTCTCAATAGAGGAATATCAAATGGCAGAGAAGTGTTCAACGTCCTTAAGTCATCAGGGAAATGCAAATCAAAACGACCCTGAGATTTCATCTTACACCCATCAGAATGGCTAAGATAAGATAAAAAAACTCAAGTGACAACACATGCCGAGAGGTGTGGAGAAAGGGGAACCTTCTTCCATTGCTGACAGGAATATAAACTTGTACAACCACTTTGGATATCAATCTGGCGCTTTCTCAGAAAATTAGGAATAGTGCTACCTCAAGGTATATAGGCAAAAATAAAATTATATATAAAAAATAAAAATATATATCAAGATATACAGGCATATATCCAAAAGATGTTTAAGTATACAACAAGGATATTTGCTCTACCATGTTCATAGCAGCTTCATTCATAACAGCCAGAAGCTGGAAACAACCTAGGTGTCCCTCAACTGAGGAATGGATATAGAAATTGTGGTCCACTTACACAATGGAATACTACTTAGCGATTAAAAACAAGGAAATCATGAAATTTGCAGGCAAATGGTGGGATCTAGAAAAGATCATCCTGAGTGAGGTATCCCAGAAGCAGAAAAACACACATAGTATATACTCACTTATAAGTAGATATTAGACATATAATATAGGATAACAGAACAAAATCTGTACACCTAAAGAAGCTAAGCAAGAAGGAGGACCCTGGGTAAGATGATCAATACTCACTCAGAACGACAAACAGGATAGACATTGGAAGAAGGAGAAAACAGGAAACAGGACAGAACCCTACCACAGAGGGCCTCTGAAAGACACTACCTAGCAGTATATCAAAGCAGATGCTGAGACTCATAACCAAACTTTAGAGAGAGTGCAGGGAATCTTATGAAAGAAGGGGGAGATAGTAAGACCTAGAGAGGACAGGAGCTCAACAAGTAGAGCAAGAGAACCAAAAAATCTGAGCACAGGGGTCTTTTCTGAGACTCATACTCCAACCAAGGACCATTCATGGATACAACCTAGAATCCCTGCACAGATGTAGCCCATGGCAGCTCAGTATCCAAGTGGGTATCCTAGTAAGGGGAACAGACACTGTCTCTGACATGAACTCAGTGGCTGGCTCTTTGATCACCTCCCTCTTGGGAAGGGAGAGGGAGCAGCCTTGCCAGGCCACACAGGAGGACAATGCAGCCAGGCCTGATGAGACCTGATAAGCTAGGGTCAGATGGAAGGGGAGGAGGACCTCCTCATGAGTGGACTTGGAAAGGGGCATGGGAGGAGATGAGGGAGTGAGGGTGGGATTGGGAGGAGATGAGGGAGTGAGGGTGGGATTGGGAGGAGATGAGGGAGGGGGTTACAGGTAGGATACAAAGTGAACAAACTGTAATTAATATAAAAATATTAAAATGTAATAAATTTTTTACACATAAGACAATTAAACAATAGAAGGATCAAAGAAAAACTCATTTGGAGGACTGAAAATAAGATAGAAGTTGAGGGTCTAGTTCCCTTGTTTATTAAATTCAAAACACTGAATATATTTTAGTTACATTTTGAATATAAGATAAATTTATATAGAGAAAGATGCCAATATAATGGACAATTCCAAATTTCAATGGCATACACAAATGCACATATACTGTCACTAAAATAATGAATATATTTTATTTACTTAGATAAATTCATTTCCATGTTTACCAAAGTCATAAAAAAACTTGGGATATTTAAATGTTTGGTACCACAAATGATATATTTAAATTAGTGGCATGCAAAACTTGGGTTCACAGAATACATTTTATTTTGTATAGGCTTAAAAGACACATCAACATTTAAACCACTACTATTCTATTAAAATATGGCAAACTTTTACATGGCACAATTAGCTCTTTACAGGCAAGAAACCAAATGACTCATCAACTCTGGAGTGTTTGTACCTGGGGCAAAAGTTTTAATTGGTTCTCTCAAAACCTCTAGAACAAATATAGAACAAAAATAAATATCTCAATAACCACAGGTAAGCACAAAAATTCATCCTTTTTTCCTTTCTCTGTCTGGCCCCCCTGTCTTGCTTGCTTGCTGCTGTTCTTTGAGACACGGTCTCTCTGCACAGTGCTGGCTGTCCTGTCACTCATTATGTTGATAGGACTGGTTCTGAAATCATAAAGATCCACCTGTCCCTGCCTCCTCTCAAGTATTAGGATTACAGGTGTGTATCCCCACACCAGCAACTAAAGCCTTCACTTATTCATTTTAATCTTGTATCTCTGTAATGAAATTTAACTCTCAAAAAGATATTATATATTTGACTTAAATACACAATTGCTTTTTTGATGTACCTTCTATTCTAGAAACTAAAGACCCAAAGAACCTTATCTTTTGGAAAAAAAAAAAGCTATTTCTATATTTATATGTGGTGTGCAAACCTCTGTGCAAGCCCCTATGTGCACACTTGGAGGCCAGAGGAGGAACTTGGATGGCTTGCTTTGTCACTCTCCACTTCATTTACTTGAGGCAGAGCCTTTCTTAAATCTGAAGCTAGGCTGGTGTCGAGAAAGCATTTTATGGATCTCCAGAAAGACATTCCTTTTCTCTTATGAACAAGTTATTTATAATCTCCATTTTTACTTTTAGATAAAACTTAGAGGTATTTACTAGTAATTAAGTTTCTCCTGCCAACTTTCAGCACTAAAGTTATAGGTATGCCTGAGTTTTGAACTCTGGTCTTCATGCTTTTGTAACAAGTACTGTTATCTGCTATCTGTCATCCATTGTCCCAGCCCCTCAATGCCCCAACTTCAACCATCACTCTCCTGACTCATTAAGTGTGAAACAAAATACAACGGTCCTTTTTTAATACAAAAGTACCTCAAACGGGATTAGGATTTAGATAAGCAGGAAGCACTGGGATCCATGTCCAAACAGCAAGTACCTGTTTGTCTAGGCCTTTTAGCTATCTTTCATTCATACCTAAAGTTTAATCTCAGGATGGAAAAATACCAGCCATAGTGTGATACATGACTAAGCACATGCATTGAAAGGAGTGGGTGATAAAAATCAGGCAACATAAAGAAACCTCCCTGAAACCCTGGGTAAGATGCTCAATCTTCATACAGAAAGGCAAAGGGGATAGACATTGGAAGAAGGTAAAACAAAGAACAAGACAGGAGCCTACCACAGAGGGTCTCTGAAGACTCTACCCAGGAGAGTATTAAAGCCAATGCTGAGACTCACAGACAAACTTTGGACAGAGTGCAGGGAGTATTATGAAAGAAGAGGGAGATAGAAAGACCTAGAAGTCTCTGGAGCTCCACGAGAACAACAGAACCCAAAAAAAATCTGGGCACAGGGGTCTTTTCTCAGACTGATACTCCAACCAGGGACCATTCATAGAGATAACCTAGAACCCCTGCACGGATGTAGCCCATGGCAGCTCAGTCTCCCTGAGGGGGGATACAGCTTAACCAGGCCTCAGAGGAAGACAATGCAGTCAGTCCTAATGAGACCTGATAGGCTAGGGTCAGATGGAAGGGGAGGAGGTCCTCTATTATCAGTTTACTGGGTAAGGGGCATAGGAGATGAGGGAGGGAGGAAGGGTGGGATTGGGAGGGGATGAGGGTGGGGCTACAGCTGGGATGCAAAGTGAATAAACTGAAATAAATAAATAAATGGATGAATAAATAGAGGAAGGAAGGAAGGAAGGAAGGAAGGAAGGAAGGAAGGAAGGAAGGAAGGAAGGAAGGAAGCAAGCAAGGGAGGAAGGGAGGAAGGAAGCAAGGAAGGAAGGAAGGAAGGGAGGAAGGGAGGAAGGAAGGAGCCTCCCTGAGTATTCACCAAATGATGAAGAGGGGAAGGGACCCTCATCAGGAATATAAGAATAACCATTTTGCTAGACTGTGGAGGCAGAAGCAGGTGGATCACTGAGTTTGAGGCCAGCCTGGTCTACAGAGTGAGTTCCAGGACAACCAGGGATATACAGAGAAGCCTTTACTGAAACCCTGTCTGAAAAAAAACAAAAAGAAAGAAGATGAAAACAAAAAACAAAAGAAAAAAGAAGGAAGAGGAGGAGGAACAGAAGGAATGAGGAAGAGGAGACAGGAAGAAGGAAGGAAGAAAACAACAACCATTTTGTTACTAATGGGAGTGCTTAATCAGCCTGCCTGTCACTTGAGTTGGTGCCTACCTTGGAAGATCACAAACTGCCTCTCTTTTACCATTGAGTCTCTGGTACTAGTTACTATGAAGTGGGGGTCCCATTACCCCACAGTTTCATCAAACTTTCTAAACAAATACTTTCAATGATTGGCTTTAATAACTTATTAAAACTATAGTCAACTTAAAAGTGGTCAAATCCCTGAGGTCACGTACTAGCTCCCCACTTTGTGTATACATGTACATTAAGTCCACATAAACCAGAATGGGACAGGGACTGACAGGAACTCAAAGACAAAAAACCAAATCCCTAGCAATTAGCTTATTTTAATGTTAAGTAGCCAACCTTAGCAGAGTGTCATCCATTTAATTAATAAACAGGTCTGAGTTTTATGCAAAACTAAAAATGGAGATTGTAAGCTGTTTGTCTATAATAAAGAGGAAAGTCTTTCTGGAGATCCATACAATGCAGACTACTTTCATGGTCCTGTCTATACTTTGAGTCATTGTTTTCTACCACTCATAAGTTCACCCACAACCCTCTAGCTGGCAGCACAGCACTGTCTCCATATAAAAGCAATGTACTAGTAAATTTTTGAATAAAATTTCAGAGTTCATATATATCTTAATACCTATTCATGCTTTAACAAGTTCTGCTTTAGAGTATCTTGTTCATTTTTGACAAACTACACCTTTTTTTGAGTCTTAAAGGTACTAAGTAATGCCAAGGAATCCAGAGAACAGTATTAATGCACTGATTCTTCCAGTCTAATCTATTGGTAATATAATAGATGCATTCAGAGGACACCTATCTATCCGAGGATACTTAAATATAGCCATGCTCTTTCAAAAGGGAGCTGGAGATGGTGGTCAGTGGTGAAGTGCTTGCCTAGCACACACAAGGCCTGGATTTGATCCACAACACCACAAAAAGATGACGGTAACTATGATGGCGGTGGTGACAAATACACTTTCTCTCCATGGAATAAAAACTGACATATTTCCTACGGAAGTTTTTCTTCCAATACCTTTACTACATAATATACCAGTGCCCTCTATTTGTGGGTAAAGGAAGTTTAAAACACTATCAACACTTTGGAAGTTACAACTCTAATATGGTTCAACATATTTTTCAGTCAAAATACATATGGTTATGACATGATTTCACTTAATGAAATTAATGTGCCTGATGGTAAACCCTTCTCTTGCAATTTCTCCTTTAAAATTTGGGCACAGTTTAAACTTTTAAATGATGGCAAAGTGGGATGATTCTAGTCTTTAAAGTGACAGGGATTTTGGTCAGAATCTGGTCTCTATAACACATTTGTGTTGAATACTTGCTAACACTCAACTCAGAGTTAGTTTTCTTAACTGCAGTAATAATGACAGTATGTGCCACACAGAAGTATCATGATTAAATAAGCACATCACATTTCATTTACATCTCCCTTTTACTTCAGTCTGAACTTAGCATCTTCATTTTCCCACACGTGTTACGTCAGCCACATCAAGACATGATCACTTATACTCTGTGGTTTGTATACCCTGTGATTCTTACTCAGTGATTGCAGATTCCTTTATAATCCTCATTTGCTGCACAAATAATGTCTCACAATAAAAGCTCCAAAATCTAAAATAAACTACCCATCCTTATGCATTACAACTACATGGCTTCCTAGTTTTCTGTTCTCACCACTTGAATTCCATCATTTCAAAGCAACGTCCGTAATCATAAAGAAAACTATTTTAATAAGAAAATAATGTTTACAAATCCTAAGAATAACAGGTGTTTACTATAAAAATTTCATTACTTTATCAAGGATCCACAGAAGTGGTAGGTAATGAGCATATGGCTCATCATCTAAAAAGAGCAGTACAAATTACCAAAAAGAGGGTCAGTCTGTTCAACCCAAGGATAAAGCTGGATTTAGCTTCTATTGCTACCTTCAATGTAAATAAACCGCACATTATTTACTATGGTGACTTTGTTTTATGCGAATTCTATTTACATATTGATATATATATATACATACAAAGCCATTATGTGTAAATATATAAAAAAACATTTAAATACTCCTTAATATTTAAATAATCTTCTGCATCAAAGGGAATAGATATCTGCTTTAAGATTTTAAACACACACACAAAAATGTTTTAAACACAAAAAATGTTTGAAGACTGACAATTATCTGTGTAATTTTTATTGATATTTATTGATATTTATTTTACCAGACACCAGACTATACTATTTAAAACTGAACATTAAAACATCACTAAAAGAAAATTTAGGATACAGTAAAATCCCCAAATAATTTAACTACGTCTCCTTACAGGATATGACATCAGTGTTTCCTGAGACTAAATGGCCATGCATAGTTGTAACCCAAACATATAACACTTTACAAAGGCACCACTTTTTCTTTTATGTTTTCTGCTTTATTATGTCAGAGAGAAACCTTAAATTGGGTGGCAAAAGTTTTCAACATTTAGCACTCCTTGATTTTCTTTTTCCCTACCCAACACAGGGTTCTTATTTTGTAAAGCCCGAAAAAGTCAAGAACTTGCTATGTAGCTCAGGTAGTGACTTCAAACTTGTAACCCTCCTGTATCCGCCTGCTAGGATTAGAGATGAGAGAACTGTACTAAGCTCTCTGATTTCCTTTCAACACGAAAGGTGTCTCTGGGCTCAGGTTAATCTGTAAGTGTAGGCATCAAGAAGCTAAGTGTTATCAGGGAGCAGTGAGGAATGGAAATTCAAACTTAGCCATGCCTTAAATCCCAGAACTCAGGAGGCAGAAGCAGGAGGATCTCTATGAGTTCCATGCCAGCTTGGTCTACACAGTGAGTTCCAGGACAGTGAGACTATTGCCTCAAAATAAAAATAAAATAAAATAAAATAAAAATGACACTCAGAAAGTATGACCTGTCATTTCTAGATAGCTGAAGATAGTGCATAAATGATAGATCTTGTTATGAATTTTGCCTTAAAAACATACACAATGAAAAGAATGACAAACAGGAGGGAAAGACATCTGACTACGTAATATCAGTACTTACGTATCATACCTCTGCAAAGGTGTCACTTTGTTCTTATTCTTATCAACTGAACCCGTAGATAGCTGAAGAAAATTGGGATTTAATTTATATAATTCTTGGAGTAGCTTCTGTTCATACTCTTGATGTTTACCCGCCTAATGAAAGAAGAAATTAAAACTGCAGTGGGATTCAAAAAAAGAATTCTGGTATGAAACGCTTGGTTACCTTCTGAATTATTAAAAGTACTGTAAACAGAGCATTAGAGTTTTTTCACAGAGTTAAAAAACCTGAGGATGATCCTACCAAACTTTTAGACCAACAAGTTATTCCAGCAAAGTTACACTACAGATACTCCACAGACCAAAGCATTCCATCAGCACCATATGTAGAGAACAATTTCACTACATCAATGTACCAGAAGGAGGCCACTGGAATAGCTTAGTGGGTAAAGGCACTTGTTAGCAAGCCTAACAACCTGAGTTTGAGTCCTGGAAAACACATATGGTCAGAGAGAACCAACCCCATACAAGCTATCTTCTGACCTCCACATATGTGCTGTGCTACGTGTTCATGTGCATCCACACACACAAATAAACGAATAAATAAGTATAATATAAAATTTTAAACTACTTCCAGTTTCTTTCATACAACTAAGTCCTCTAATAGATCTCTACTGAGTTTTCTGATGCTTCAGTTAGCTTTAGTTGTCAACTTGACACAGCTAAAAGCCCCAAAGAAGGGAATGCCAATTGGCCTGTGGGCAATGTCAAATGGTGTAGGAGATCCTGGCCCAGTCCCCTGTAGACAGTACTACTCCTGGACTATGAAGAAAACTAGCTATGTATAAGCATATCAGCAGGAAAGAAAGCAGCATTCCTCCATGAGTTCTTGTCTGACTTCCCTCAAAGATGCACTAACACATGGAATTTGAAATAAAACCTTTTCTCCCATAAATTGCTTTTGGTCATGCGGTCTGTCACACCTACTGAAAGGAAACTAGAACATCTGATGATTAGACAAAATTTATCAATAGATCTCTGGTTTTATTTGATGATCAACAGCATAGTGAATCCACAGTTTTCTTACATTTTCTTTGTCTTGACACCAGGTTAAAATGCCATTAATTTGTTTTTATTCTCTACTTTCTCCCTACCAATAACAAAATAAAAATTAATATATTAAACTCTAAGCAGAGGTAAGCCATTTACAACCAGTCTCTTGTTTTACAAACAGTGCATCCCTAGGATGCAGTCCGTTCCTCGTTCTTGCACAGTCTGCATGCTTTCTTGCTACAAAGTTGGACCGAAGTGTGGGGAGAGGGCAGTGGAGAGCACAGTGACAGACGCTGCAGAGCCTGGAAACCCTAAAATGCTTTATAAGGTTGACACCCATTGCACATACAAGAAAAGGCTCTTTATTGTAGTTGGGACAGCTTTTTATTAGAAGGCAAAGCCACAAATGTACAGGACAAATTACGCAAAGATCCACTGTACAAGCAAACTGTACACAAAAATAAATGGCAATGAAAAAAACCTTCTGAGTGGCTGTTTCCTATCTGAATGTGTGTCTTGACTAAAACCACATCTCACTTACTATGGGAATATCAACTATGTTAGGACTGTGACTCATGTGCCTGTGGTAAGATGAAAATACAGCAGAATAAAATCCACTAAGAAGGGAAGATAGGACCAGCTAACTGAGCACAAACAACTGCATCATGTACAACACATATCACATGGCTCCCTATTCTAACATTAAGTTGGTCATTCCATTTTGAGTGTATAGTAAAGGAATGATAGTGTTTGGGTTTTGCAACAATACAATTTACTCAAATTAGCTTTCCATACTGAGAAAATTTCAGCAAAGAAACTATCAAAATTATTCTTAAGCTCAGGTAAAAAGAATATATTATAAATCAGTTTTAAGATATTTCAGATGTGAATTTTTCATCTTTAAAACATCTACAGGCTTAGCCTGAGATGGAAGTGATTTTGGTGCAGTTCATCCAGGCAGTTAAAACCCCACACGTGCATTTTTCTCCTACAGTTCAGTAACAGACTTACATGAGATCAACTTGGATTTGGAAATCTTTAGACAAATCTTCACTGTAATAGCATGTGAGTATATAGATAATACTTAAAATCCAGTTTGAAATGCTATTTAGATTTCATCCAATGTTAACATGTGTGTGTGTGTGTGTGTGTGTGTGCAGGTATGTGCATGTGCATGCGTGTATGTGTGTGTGTGTGTGTAAAAAAAAAACAGAACACGCATAGAAAAGAGAGTAGGATGGTTGGAACTTCTTGGTCAGCCAGTCTCAGATAATCAAAAGACCCTAATCTCAAAACTTAAGCTGGAGGCACTCTATGTGTTCCTCTGGTTTCCACATATACAAACAAAGACAAGGGCACCTGTATACACTCATATATGCCCTACACACATGCTCACATACTCAGAAAACAGTTTCATTTTTTAAAAAAATCACTCATAAACATGTAAAACTTTTTAAAGTACTAACTGAAAAAGATGTATTTTGTCTGGCGTGTTGAATAATATTATTTTTAACACTGTTTTTGAATTTCAAAGACAATACTGCCAAGAATCACCAAGTTGTTTATTATAATGGGACTTAATCTACATTAACTCCAAGTCAAAAGAGACAAAATTTCATGCTGTTTTTCAATCTGCCTTTAAAGGAGCTCATATTTTTTCTAGTTTGACCTGCAATAAAAAGTAGCAATGAATGCCCCCCACCTTCTAAATGAGAAGTATTTCTGCAAAAGTCCAGCAAAAGATTCAGCAACAATCTGAAGTCCTCATCTATAAAAGGGAACTGCAGCATTGTGCTTTGGTATAATCCTCATTTTAATATGCCGTATGTTCAACATTTTTACTTGTAAAGCATGTTTATACTACAAATTGAAAGGAGACAGGAGAAGAGGAAATGTAAAAAAGAAGACAGGATATTAAGCCTTCAAGCCTTTTACAGGGCAATGACTACTCTGTGTACACTTTCCAAGGAGAGTCACTGTTTGAAAATGCTATCAACATCATTGGACAGATTATTATTTTCTAGAATGTTCTATAAAGAGTAGAGGTTGGAAAAGCAACAACAAAAATCCCAACTAAAGCCGGGCATGGTGTCGGCTTTAATCCCAGCACTCGGGAAGCACAGGCAGGAAGATCTCTGTGAGTTTGAGGCCAGCCTGGACTACACAATGAGTCCAGGACAGCCAGAGTTACACAGAGAAACCCTGTCTTGAAAAACCAAAAACCAACCAACCAAACAAAACCCCCAAGTATTAGATTACTTTAACTCCTTGGCCTTCAATTGCTGACATTCTCCTTAAAGCAGACTCCCTGAAGTATTCCCGGTGGTCAGCTAAGTTTCCTTTTGAATAGATGTTAGCATAGTAAAGCCTCTGGAAGGTTTTGCAACAAATGAATTTGCTGCTTTACTGAAGTAGTTTTCTAACTTAGCTAACCCAGACTCAACTTACTGTAATCATCTTATGAGATACTTTGAAAAATGCTACTTTAAAGTAATACTGGTTTTTCAAAAACGCAAATCTTTGTCTTTACAATTTTAACTTTAAAAGTAATTTCTTTTTGTACTAAATTGGTAATTTACAAGAGTTTACTACCTGCATTTCCTCTTTTGTGAAGCTGGCTGCCTCATCTCCCAATTCATGTAGATACATGCAGTCAGGCTTTGGGCACTGCATATTCTTTAAGAAGTAACTGCAGTATTTCGTTGTACCTAAAGATGCCTGTAAGAAGAAGAGTGGGGCAGGGGAAAGAAGACTCAAAATATGACCTGATACCACAATGTAAATGTATATGATTACTGGTTTTGTTTTACATAAAATGAGATACAGACAGAACAAAGCATGATTGAGAACACTAGGGAGTTGAACTATTACTGGTGGAGTTACTAGAGACATTTATTTAGAAGATTCAGAGAAAACAGATATGGTTTCCGGAATTTACAAATTCAAGTCTTCTCTAGGCATCAGAAGTAGAAAAAACCTGTTCCATCTTTAAGTAGTTCAGTATTTAATTAGTTCAGTACAGAAAAAGGAAAATTCCAACTATGCCATCCTTCTTCCCTTTACACTAGTTGGGACTATTTGCCCAAACGTAAACCAATGACAACAAATCAAAACTATTATCTGTTCAATGACGACAAATCAAAACTATTAACTGCTTCTGATAAGACCAGTTCTATTTTCATAAAGTTCTATTTTCATACTTTCATAAATGAAAGTTACATTTTAAAAAGATTATCCTCTAAATAATGTATATTCTTACCCAGGAAATAAAATAGAGCCCCTCTAAGTTAGTACTAAATACCTTGCATATCAGAAGTTAGTATGGAAACCTAAAAGACAATCTTTAAATTAAATGCCTTCAAAGTTACCCTTTAATTGTCAGACAATCCTGTTTTCTAATCTTACCCCTTCCTCTTAAAAGACTTAAAAAAAAATCAAAGAGAAACATATTACCTTAAGTGTCCTGCCATCTACCACCACATTGTTGACACACTGTATTGCTCTGAGAGCATCTTCTGACCGAATGTAGGTTACATAAGCACTGGCACTCGGACCCTAAAGCGAAGCACATCCCATTCCACTGTTATTAGTTTCAAATTAATACTGAAAAAGAAAATTCTTTTACAACCTCCTATGAAAGTCTATACCTGTTTTGTTATTAGTAATGTCGTTAATAATAATGGCAATAATTAAAAGTAGTGTTTTTTTTATAATAATGCTGTTCCTTTTGCTAGCTCACCTGAAAGTTACCTAGCTATAAGTGGATTATAAATAAACAGATAAATAAAATAGTATCTTTCCTTGTCTTTTTTTCCTCTCTCCCTATTTATAAAGTAACTCGACAGGCTTGTCAAGTTTAAAAGTGAAATTTTAAGATGTCAGATTTAAAGACGCTGTATCAAAATAAATATTCTAAAAACTAAACACAATCTGTACTAGTTATTAACTAACGCCAGTATGACAAGTTGCTCTATTAGGCTTTTGATACCTAAAATGACTAATTACAAGTCATTATCTAATTGTCAGGCTGCCTGGTAGCATGTAAGTCCCGCCACCACCCTTTAACCCGTCAGCTCATCTTGTTCTCTACTTTCCTCTCACTCCATCAAGTATTTCACTCTTAGGTCCTGAGGAATCAAATAAACATAAAAACTCCCAACCCCACCAATTGCAGCAGTTACTACGTTGTTTCTAACTCCTTTGGCCCTCAAGCTCTCTGGCTACAGAAAGCAAATTTTCCTTCTGATAGCCCAGGTCAAGCCCAGACCTGGAGGAAAGGCAAAGATCCCTATAGTGAGTTACCTGTGAGCCTGCATATGATGTGCTATTATTGATGACAACTTTATGTATTTTACCAAACTTCCCAAAATATTCTGGTCGTTTTAAAACCTATAAAAGAAGAAGAAATAAGGCATAAACTGTCCCCACTTTAATCATCTTTATCCTTATAATGGGAACATTACATATCATCCCTTGTAAATGAAAAGCATAATGGTAAATTTTTAAGTTTCTAATTAATGTAACTACCTCCAAAGTGCATTAATGTATACGTAGTTGATTCACGGGGTATTTTAAAGAGCCTAAGAGCTGTCCTTTTTCAAACACTAAATAGGACTGAGACTTAGGAAGTTTTGCATTATTATGTTCTAGTATTTGCATCAATAATCGGTGGGATATCACCTTCACAGAATTCAACTGTATTCTCACTAGTAAATGATTTTTATGAGGAAATGATCAAAACAATAACCACAATTACCCTCTAGAGCAGAGAAACAAAGAGCAGGCATGAGCAATGACATTTATGTCTCGTAACCCTATTGTGTATTATACAAAGGCGCTGTTTATAAAATCAAACGTGCCCCTCCACCTTATACGCTTTATGATTTATCACTGGAATTTCCCATACCAGTCAATTTCATTATTTTGTAACTGTCTCATAGGGTGCTCTTTCCCTACAATCTTTGCTAAGTTCCATTTGGAAAATGGACTTACATCTCTCCCTCTACTCTCTTGGTTACTTTTTAGTGCCTCCTTGTCCTTGTCTCTCTCACCTGTTATTCCATGGTTACTACTGTAATCTTGTACAATTCCTTACAAATTTCGATAACCCTGGCTAATGTGATCAGAATATTATATGATACAAAATCTCTCCCATGACTTGTAATCACCTCCACATTAAATTCTGTTCTTTTCATAGAACTTTACAGACAGCCTCTTTCTCAATGAACAGTCTGTTGTGCCAGTAAGTCTTAACAGTACTCGGCCTAATACACACTAGTCTCGCGGTATTTTGGATGTTTGTGAATACAAGGTTATATACAGCCAATTTTAATGGATTAAAAGGTAACTTCACTGGTTTCCACGTTTTCATCTTACCTAGACCCATTGGCTGATAGACCAATAATAGCAGCTAATGAAATGACACCTTGTTCCAGACTGTTTCAGGGCTAAGGGATAGCGAAGAAAACAGTTTGAAGAGGGTTTTCTGGCCAGAAGAATTTGAAACTGAATTCAATATTCCAGCTGGAAAAATGCCAATTCAGATAACAGCCTCACAGCTAAAATACATGCTTCCCCAAGGCTGGTAGCACACAGCTGCGCTGCATCAGCAGCTCTTATCATGGGTGAGCTTATAGCAGCAGTTCTCAATGAAGGAAGCACTGAAGGGGCCATGTTAGAGATCTGTGAAGTTTTAATTGTGGGGAGACTTTAAAGTTAAGAGGGAAACGCTCCTAGCAGTGTTAAAAGCCAGGGATAAAAGCCAGAGATTCTTAATGGCTCAAACTAGCCTTACCCAACTGTGGTTCCTATACAACTTCTGAATATCCTATAAGACATGCGTGGATCCCTGTTTATATTTCAGGGAAGCTGGAAACTCCACATTATACATAAAGTATTTTCTCAGTTTTGACTTAAATTTAATCTATAGATAAAATATAATTAAGAAAAAACTATACATACTTCAAAGTTTTACTAGTTGTTTTACAAAATCACATTACTTCATGGTACTTAGATTGCCAAAACATACACCTATAACAGTATGCAATTTTAACTACCACATTTAGTGAGTCTACAAATTAGATGGAAGGTTATTTTGTAATGTAAAAACACTGTTCTAAGAAATTTAATATTAACACAAATCATTTGAGAGACAGGTTAAAAAAAGAAACCCAGATCCAATAGGTCTAAGGCAGAGCCTAAGAACTGACATAGTAAACTCCAAAGTGATAATAAATGCTTCTGGCTTACAAAGCCACAGATCACTGGTAGGTTTGAGAGTACCTACGCCAAAGCACTTATATGTAGAAACGGTCTTTTCATTACTATTTTCCTTCAAATATATGTTTTGAAATATATAGGGAGAGAGTATACCATCAAGATTTTTAACTGTCTTAGTGATTATTTAAAACACTGAATTGTTCCTGTTAGTAAGCCTTTTTTTTTTTTTAAGGAAAATGGAATGTCTTTTTGGGATTTTGTTCATACTTTTTGTTTTTTATTTAAGAGTCCTATTCATATGTATACTTTTTCGCTTGTCTCAAAGACTTATTCATCCTTGTCTTTTGAAGGTGTTATATGTTTATAGATGTTTTTATTCTCTTCTGTGAAACATATGTTGTCTCCTGGAAACTGGAATACAGGCATCCCACCTGGTACAAGAGTGTTTAGGGCACAGGGGAAATCAAGAGTTTAGACTAACCCAGGGAAACCTGTGTCATTTTCAGTAAGACAGAAAAACAGTGACATATGTGGCCAGGGAGGTAATCTGTCATGAAGTCATGTAGTGTACACAAGACCTTATGAGGGATTTGAATTTTACTCTGAGTTAAGAGAGAAAAGTAGAAGAAGACTGTGAGAAATGAAGGTTGCAATCTGTTTGGCTATGGGTAGAGTCCTGGCTTAGAGGAGTAAAGGCAAGAACAAATTCAGGGACCATTATTCAAGAAGCAGGAGAGCCTGTATCAAATGTTGTTAATGGGTTGAGTGCAATGAAGTCATTAAGAAAAAGATGGGTAATATTTCACTCAAGAGCAGTGCTTTCTGGTTGAACACAGGAAATAATTTGGGGGCTTTGGAATGTTATCAATACAGGCCTTTCCAAAAAATATTCTGATTCAAATACTCTATATCATATATGAACGCATAGGAAAATACAAATGAATGTGATCTAGCAAAACAAAAACAAAAATGGAAGGTGTGCTTTATCATATTAGCTTTTTTTTTCTTAAGTAGGCAATGAACCACCTTTAGAGTTGAAGACCACTGGTTTGTAGAAACAGTTTCTGGCACACATTTGGGTATAAAATGAAAGCAAACAAGATATGTATAAAATACATTGACATGCCCATATAATAGCCAGAATGGTATTTCCAGAGCACAAATCTAGCATGTCATTCTATTCTTGAAAACATTCAACAGCTTTCCACTGCCTTCAGGGTAAAATGCCTCCTCAGCAGTATTGGCAAACCTTTAATAATTAAGTGAAACTCAACTTACCCCAACCACATTTCTCATCATTGAGCTCTAACCTTCCAAAGATTACATAAAGAGTAATTCTCATTCAACAACACTTGGACACTCCCTGTGTGGGAAGCACTTTTTCCCAAAGATAACAAAGTCTTTCCTGCAAGAGTCTGCTACTATCCCCATGTGCCACTGAAGCACCACAGTGCTCCTCACACGAGATTGTTGCCTCTGCAAATAAGCAGGTGCTGTTTTGTATATTGTGTAGGCTCATTGTCTTACATAGTGCCTTGCATGCTGTAGGTACTCAATAGATTTTAAATAAAAAACTGAACTGTGTTAGTATTAATTGAAAGGAATTGCATAAAAATCTAGGTGTGGTAGCTAATAACACAGAAGGTTGAGGCGGGAAGATTTTCAAGAGTTCATGGCCAGTATGGGAAATAGACTCTGTCTCAGAAGAAAACAAAACAAAACAAAACATGAATGTGTATGTCAATAACACTGATAGGCCTCTTAAGTACCAGCAAATGACTAGTGGTTGATATGAAATAGGCTGTTATGGCAAAGGAAAGGCAAAAAATTTTTAACATTCCATATTAACACAAACACTAGATTTCACTTAAACAACTGATAAAAGAGAAGCAAAAATATTCTTTGGGAACACAGTTAAGTATTCATGGACACTAAGAAAAACAAAAATGTAGCAATCAGATGCTGCACGAGCGAATGATGGATGGATTAATAAAGCAATCATCAGTACAGAATACCCCAGAATAGGAGGAGATCTATCACAACAAGCCACTCACCCGCCTTTGCTTCAATTTCTCTTTATAAAATGAAGTGGTTGTGCAGCCTCTTCATTCCTCAAATGAAATGCTCTTCAGAGACCACATACCTGGGTTGCTATTTGACCTTATTTGCTGCCTGGCTAATACTATTACTCCTCAAAACTGATCTTAATTATCCCTTTCTTGGGGAGTTGTTTGTTTTGTATGTGTGTTCTGCCTGCATATGTGTACCCTCAGAGGCCAGAAGAGGATGTCGGATTCCCTGGAATTGGAGTTAAAGATGACTGTGAACCACCATGTAGGTGCTGGGCACCAAATTTGGGTCCTCTGAAAGAGCAGTTAAGTGCTCTTAATTGCTGAGCCATCTCTCTAGCCTCCTACTTCTCTTTTCAAAGTGCTCAGGACTGTGTGAACACTTCAATTCTGTCTTTTCCACTAGCCTGTAAACTTCATTTGAGTACAGTCAAAGTGTCTGGCTTGCTACCTAATTTATCATCAGTATCAAACATTGTATGTATTCACAAAATTCAAATTTTATTAAGAACGAATATCTCCACAACCTGAAATTTTAGGACTTTTAAGATATAGATAATTACCTCTTAATTAGTATCAAACTATCATAGCTTCTAAAAAAATTGTTTCTATTGACTAATAAAAGAATACACTTTATAATCAATCTACTTCTAGATGGGGCTCCACATTGCTTCCACATTGCTAGATAAGCAAACAAAAGGTGAATTCACACCAAAGGTTCTCAATTCAAGATCAAAGTCCCATTAAGTTCCTGAAGTAACAATTTCAAAAAGGCAAAGTACACAGTAAGAATAAGAAAATGCAAAAAAGGACAGAAGCAAGCTAGAGAGTTGGCTCAGCGGATGATAGCTCTTGCTATGCACATCCAGCAACCTGAGTTCTATCCCTGGAACCCACACAAAGGTAAAAGAGAAGCAGGTCAACAAAGATAACCTCTAACCTCCACACCATTAATGTGTGCTCCCTCAATAACATGCACATGGTATGTACATACATACATATATACACACATACATACATACACACACACCCCACAGATAATAAAGGTTTTTTTAGAGGCAAAGTTAAAAGAGAGAAATTAGTGGAAAGTTTTAGTCATGTTCAAGGGAAGTGGTGACAGGAGAGATGAAATTCTGTCTGCCTGAGGAAAGGAGAAAAATGTAAGCTGACACCAGTTGCAGTGGGACACACCTGTAATCCCAGCACTTGGGAAGTCAGAGGCTGGTGGATCTCTGTGAATTCAAGGCCAGCCTGGTCTACAAAGCAAGTCAGGACAGCAAGACTAAATAGAGAAACCCTGTCTCAAAAAAACAAAACAAAACAAAACAACCCAACATGTAAGCTTACAAACAAAATGGAAGAAGCGACTGCTGAAGTGACGTTGTGGGTCCAAAGTAAACTCTTTCCTTAATATTCCTTACTAAAAATCCTTTTCTGTTTGAAACTTTTTAATTTTGTTTTTTTGTGACAGGATCTTTCTTCTTTAGCTCAGGGTGGCCTGGCACTCATTAAGTAGCCAGGTTGGACTCAAAGTCAAGGCCTTTTGGCTTCAATATCCTGAACGTTCAGATTATAGGTATAAATTCTTGACCAACCCCTGAGAAAGAAGGTGTCCTGCCAAGCTCCCCAGACATAGATTCCTAGTAATTATTTGTGTGCAGTAGCAGTAGAGGGCAGGACAGAGACATGAACATGTACCATGGCACATATACAGAGGTTAGAGGACAACTTTGCAGAGCTGATGCTCTCCTTCTACGATTATATGGGATCCAAGGATTGAACTCAGGTCATAAGGCCCTTACTCCCTGAGTCATGATGCTGGCCCAGACCCTAGAATTCTTGAGTTGCATCCATTTTTAACGCTCATGATAGGTTCTTCCAAGTAACAGCTCCCTGAGTCTCCTCTATTGATTCAGAGGAATTTAAAGCCTTAATATAAACCCATCAATCAGTAAATACATATTTTTTTAGTCTTTACAGAAAGCAACAGTAGGTTCAGCTATGGTTAGACTACAGTTATCCCTACAAAAGGATCATATACTGAAGGCTTGGGCTATGGTCTAATTGATTTGGTGATGGACTCATAACTGCATTACTGGATTACTGGGAGGTGGTAGAAACTATGGAAAGCAGGGCCCATGCAGATGAAAAGGGTCACTGAGGTGTATCTTTCAAAGGTTGTCACATTCCCAGTCTTTCATTTTGTCTGTCTTTCTGCCTTTTGGCTACATGATGTGAGTAGCCTCTTCCAAGGGTGATCTACCTAACCTTAGGCCCACAGCAATGGAGCAAGCTAACAACAGCCTGAACCTTGGACAGAAGCTATGAACCAAAATAACTCTTGTTTTACGCACACCCCCACCTCCCAGGCAGGTATTTGCCACAGTGAAGGGCTGCTGAAAACAGACTGAGTGCTCTACTGCAGAGCTAATCTCTAGCATCATGAGGAATGGTACCTCAAACTATTTTCAGCTACTTATTTTGGAAAACTCCCCAAACTCAGCTCTTTTCTACTGAAGCAAACATTCTAGCTGATAAAAGTTTCAACTGTCCTTCCCAACAAGCTCACAAGCAGTTTATAATATAATGGAAATTAAAAATTAGCAAATGCATACTCAAAGCCCACAAGAAAGTATGAGCTCAGAGCAGCTCTGATAAGACTGACTGAAGGAGAAAAGAAAACGGTTAGGAGGTATCACTTAGGGAACTGAACCAAAAAACCTTGGTCTTTTATTTCACTCAGTCAAGCTTTCCTTCTTTCCCTAACGCTGGCTAAAAATGACACAGTAAAGAACAATGATACAGTACAACAGTTCTAAAGAACAAGAGTCACCACTTGGGGAGCATCAAGATGGCTTAGGGATGGCTCAACTGGTAAAGGCACTCGCTATTGGGCCTGATGACCGGGGTTCTATTGGCAGAAGCCACACAGTGAAAGGAAAGCATTGAATTCTGCAAATTCCTCTGACCTCCACACATGCATGGTAGCATTCACTCTACTATTTGGGCAGCTCATTAAGACTACTTAGTAGGTTCAAGTAACTGTCTCCAATTAGGTCCACACAGCTATGGGAAAGAGGAAAGAGAAAAACAAAACAAAACTATTCACAACTCATGTTATCCTTAAGAGTGGCAGGATAATTATCCATTTTCATAAGCTATCACGGATAAAAGGGATGCCCTTAGCTTCATAACTGAAAAAAATGAAGCCCAGAAAGATGAAGGCATACTTAAGATCACAACTGCCACTGTTTCCTTTGTCTTGTTTTATGAGACAGGGTTTCTCTGTGTAGTCCTGGCTGTCCTAGAATTCACTCTGTAGTTCGGGCTGGCCTCCAACTCATAGATTTGTCTGCCTCTGCCTTTGGAAGGCTGGGAGTAAAGATGTGCCCACCATGCCCAACTAGCCACTGCTTCTTGAATATTACTAAAAATTATTACTGTTCATACTTTCTCCCAAGATTATTTTCAGAGGAATCTTATAGTTTATCAGGATCAATTATTATTTTTAAATAAGACAGGCAAACACACAGACTGTCCCGCAACAACAAAAGAAGAAGAGGGCTTACTTCTGGATCGGCTAGACGCTGTGACAGGCCTACAACGAAGACGAGGTTTTTTTGTACAACACGGACACTAGCCAAATGTTTTCGATTTTCTGAGATTTTCTGTTTTCTCTCATTTTGTTTCTGTTTTTTCTCATTCTTTATCCTTTGCAATTCTTCCTGGGAAAGTGGTTTATAAACTGCTGGGTCTTCTGGATATGGCTGTAAGTATAATAAATAAGATGAAGTCAGCATTAAAGCAATAAAAAAATTGCATTAAATGACAAATATCTAATTCTGAGCAGCAAGTATGTGACTGTTAGTTTCCCTTCTAATTATTTCAACTGCTTTAAAATATACATGTATATTTTAATAATTTATTTAATTTTTATTTTATGTGCATTAGTGTGAAGGTGTCAGATTCCTTGGATTGGCCTTGCAGACAATTAAGAGCTGCCACATGGGTGCTAGGAATTGAACCTGGATCCTTTGGAAGAGCAGACAGTGCTCTTAACCACTGAGCCATCCCCCAAGCCCCTAAAATATATAGTTTTAATATAAGTTATAAAGTTATAAAACTTCTTTTTTAAAGCTTAACAGATCACTTTTAGCATAAATGTCAAAACAACAAAATTAACCATTGAATCTTGGTATTCCCATAACACCTTTCACACAGTTCTTAGATGATTATGCTTCTAACTTGCTGTGTAAAAGGCAAAAATAATTCTTTTAACAAAATATGGATTTTTATATGTTATAATCAACACACATTTAAGGAAGTCCTACCATGTGCTAACATATGAATTAAGTTCTATGCTTATTTATGTGTGAAGGTGTGTGCACGTATAGAGGTCTCTAACTCATTTCTTTGAAGCAGTTTCTCACTGAATCTGGAGTTCACCAATGGCTACACCAGCAGGCCAGAGAGCTTAAGATCCTTCCCTACCCTTCATGTGCAGGTCAGAGAAACATTCCTGGCTTTTACATGATGCTCAGGACCAACTTAGGAGTGCACAGTATGTACTTGACCTAGTAAGCCTCATCTTCAGTCCATAGCCTTTTTGATTTTGTTTTGTTTTTAAATATACTCCTGGCCTAATAGGGGGAAAGATGGAACAAAAATATTTAAACTCTGGCTCAAGAGTTCAAATTTAGTTCTAACATTATCTGGCCATAATGCCTTTAAATAACTCAGTCTCTAAGCCTCAATATCCTCATATATACAGTACAAATATCCTAAAATTTGATATAAAGATTAAGTAATACCCATAAAACAATTATCATTGTGCTCTCAAAATACAAGTAATCTCTGTTGTATGTTTTTGTCTTATCCTTCAAGATTATAGTATTTTCCTCCCTGCAGCTAATATCAGGGCCACTGGAGGACCAAGAATGTAGAATCAAAGTCCCGGGTTTTGAATTCCAGCCAACCTGCTCTAAAACTAAGAACATTCTGCTACAGCCTTCTCATCTGTAAAATGGGAATCACATTTAAGCAGAAGGTTTCTATATAAGTAAAAAGAGAGTTGATGTTTAAAATATGTCCCACACAAATAAGTACTAAAGAATCTGATAACACAACAAATGGAAGACAATTACATAAAACTGAGTATAAAGATCCCAGGGAAGATGTAATAATGAATTTTCCTATCAATCTGACTGGATTTAAAATTGTATCGTATCACATGCTTCTAGGCATATCTTTAAGGATAGTACCAGAGGGCTGAGGAGGAAGACGCGTGGGTATCTCTGGCAAAAGGCCATTGGGGCTCACGGCCTGGGGCAGCTTCCACTGGCACGACTACAGATGTAGTTGTGTAGTTGGGCAGGCAGAAAATATGTGACTTTACATTGGAGAGTCTGCCCAGAGATGACCAGACAATGGCAGGCTCAGAGATGTTGTGGAGGAACCTGATTGGTTGCCCAAAGCTATACCACCTGTACTCTCTTCCAGAATAATTGAATCTGCATCCCCTAGCCCTCTGTTTGCATTTACCCAACTCCCAGTGTCTGTGTGATGACTCCATATCTCTTAACCCCTCAGCCTGGACCCCCTCTCCTCACCCTCGAGGTGGACCCTGTGGAGGAAGCGAACAAAGACCCATCCTAATGTAAGAGACACCATCTCATGGCCTAGGTTGTACAAATGAATAAAAAGAGCAAAGGTCAGCTGAGGGCCAAAATGTCCCTCTTTGCTTCTTAACCCTGGTAAATCTCTCTCCTATTTAGTACTAGAAAACTAAAGTGAAATCATCCCACACATTAACACAGACCATGCTTTTCTAATTCAATATTATTGTATTCAAACTCATTAGCTCTTTACCAATCTTCTTAATCAGCAAACACCAAGACTCCCTCCCTAGTCAGAGAGGTTATATGACTTTATAGATGTCATCACTCATATACATGGGAAAGAGTTATACAGTTAACACTAGACAGTAAAAAAACCTATAAACAAAGTAAAGTTGGTTCAATCACTTACCTTTCTACATGCAGGACAAAGTCCATTCTCATCAGTGCGAATTCGATGCCAACAAAATCGGCATATCTGGTAACCACAGGTGCAAGGGAAAAAGTTAATATCGTCTATCTCCAAGGGCTCCATGCAAAGAGGGCATTCCACAGGGTCTTCCTTTGCATCGGGACTGCGAGACATCTTCACGTTTCTTTGACAGCAGCAAAAGTTTATAATAACTTAAGGGAAGGAAATTCAGCACTGAGAGCTAAAATGTAGAATTCTGAAGACCTGCATGAGAAGAAATTAAAAACAATTTACTACAAGAAAAATACCAACTTTTGCTATAATCGTAGGATAAGTTTCAGAAAATCTATGCAAATAAAAAAACTGGCATTATTAAGTTTCAGATGCAACAAAAATGTAAAAGAATTCCCATTTTTTGTTTTTTTTCCCCAGCTACGCCATTTAATACTGATCCAAACACGGTTTACAACACATTTTAGGAAAAATACAATAAAGAAACACCTTCAGCTTTATAATAACTGAGAGCAATTAGGCTCTGAAGGTAAAAGTACCGGCTGCAGGAGCCCACTGACCTGCACACAACCACCAGTCGACAACACACACACACACATGAGCCCACTGACCTGCACAACCACCAGTCGACAAAAGAGCCAACTCTACACACACACACGTTATGCGTGCTAACATATTCTTCTCTTTCTATACACACACACACTATGATACTTTCACACCAATAACTCATTCTTTTTCACAGTAAGTTTAAAACCATGCATAATGAACTGTATATCTCACTTAAAAGTTAATTATACTTCCGCCTATCTAAAGGAACATAACATAACATAATGATATGCCAAAATGTAATACTTTACAAAAGGGACCCCAAATGAGATTTAATCAATTATAGTTACATGTTAATATAAAATTCTTGCCAGGGAAAGTTATAAACTAACCAACATGCCATACTGTTTACTACTATGTGATACTATGCCAGTGAAAACTGCTGAGCAAATATATTTATAAAAAAAAAATCCTATAACAAGTGCTACAAAAAGCCTGTAAAAAACCGTACAGAAAACAAAGACCTTTCTATCCCAATCATGCTTTGTGAAATGTAAATTCTTTTTAAGTTATGGAGAACTGAAAACCAGTTAACAATTTTATGCTAAAGGATAAGCTGAAATCATATTTGCAATTGAAAACGAAAAAGCTGCAAACAAACCTACATCTTGATGCAATTCCCCATCACAATCACATCACAATTACATCACAATGGTTTAAAAACAACACAAACAATATAACAGAGTAAATGTAAAGATCACTCTGAAGAGAATATGAGAATAACTGGTATTTCTGAGGGGAAAATGTGATTAGCTCTATCAAAAACTCAACTGTCTTCTATGAAGCTGTAACTTCTCACTATACAAAAGCAGAGAAATCACCAAAGAAACTGAAAAACTAAGAAATAGGCCCATGAATAAATAATAAAGTTTTAATTTTTAACAGAAATCACTCTACAAATCAATAGATAGGAAGGACCATTTCATAAATAATAACAAACACTGGTACTTATCTAACTTATACTATAATAAAGTACTATATTTTTAAAACCTATATATAAAAAATATTATATATAAAAACCCCACATGCAATGATGACACAGGTCTTTAATCCCAACACTTGGATCTTTGAGTTGGAGGCCAGTCTGGTCTATACAGAAAGTTCCAGGATCACCAGGGCAACACAGAGAAACCATGTCTCAAAAAAACCCAAAAGAAATTTAAAAAGTAATACCCAAAGGTGACTGGAAACTTATCTGGTATAGTAAACTACTGAAAGGTTGGAAAAACAAATAGGTGGGTTTTTCTTCCTCCACTTAAGCTCTGTTCACCCAAAATGAGAAGACACAAAAAGATACAGTTGATTTATGAACATAAAAAGAAAACAAAATTACAGGCAAGCAACCTCAGTTCAGTTCACAACACCTACATTGTGGTTTTTAAACATCTGTAACTCTAGTTCCAGAGGATACAGCACCCTCTTCTGGCCTTTAAAGGCTCTAGGCACATATGAAATATTTAAAGATGGGCAGAGAGAGAGAGATAAGTAATGGATAAATAAAGACCTGGTTTTTTATTTTTCTAAGAAAGAAGCTCTTCTACATAAATACTCACATATGCCAAGCGTTAAGTTATGTTTAGCAATCATTATACCAAAGGGCAAACTACTGCCAACATAGTATCCACAAACAAGGAAATCATTAATAGTTAAGATACAACAATGAGAGGCTAGAGAGATAGCTCAGTGGTTAAGAACACTGGCTGCTCCCACATGGCAACTCCTGTTTGTAACTCCAGTTCCAGGAGATCTGACACCTTCACACAGACATACATGCAGGCAAAATTATCAACGTACATAAAATACACATAAATGACTTTTTAAAAAGATACAGCAATAAAGCTAGAAATGCACAAGTGGAACAGAGGCAGGAGGGTACAAGAATGCTTCTAGTCTATCCTACACAGCAAGTGTAGGCCATCTAGGGCGACAGTGGAAAAACTAGCTTTAACAAATGAAATAGGCCCACGCCTACAGTCCCAGTTCTTGGGGAGGCAGAGGCAGGCAGATCTCTGTTCGAGACCAGCCTGGTCTACAAAGCGAGTCTAGGACAGCCAAGAAACGCAGAGAAACCCTCTCAGAAGGAAGAGGAGGAGGAGAAAGAACAAGCTAGAGAACTGCTTTTTCTCTACACAAGTTCTGTACATTTAAACTTAGTTTCAGTAAGAAAATAAGACAAGGATGCTGACACATCAAAAAATAAAAGCAGACATCTTTTGTTAGAAAAATCTCTTACTATATGAATTGATTTTTTTACTGTTATTTTTGAAATTTAAGTGGCCAAACCAAGGGGTGGGGTTGTTTTCACTTTCTTGAGAAAATGTCTGACTTTGGTGACTATATGAGAGAGGGTGGAGGTACTTAAATAGTGTATTTTCCACAGCTACAGCTTGGGGTGGCCAAGTTGAAATTAGCTATACACTCTTGTTTACATGAAGAAAACTAACTGCAAAATTCACAGCTACTGGTGAGGTGATGTATTCCTGGAATGTCTTCCTATGGGTCCATACATTTATTTCAAATTTGAAGTTTAAAAAAGGAAAGAAATGTATGTGTTTATAAACAATCCAACATTGCTAGTTTGTAGATCTGGATCAGCCACTTTCTCCCTCCATATTAAAACTGGAGATGCATAATAGACCCTTCCTGAGTAACTTGAGCATCCAAAACTCTATAGAAAACAGGCTCCTACACAGTATCTACTAACAAGCAATTAAACTGAGGAGCTGGAGAGGGCTCAGAGGTAAGGGGCACTGACTGCCCTTCTAGAGGTTATGAGTTTAATTCCCAGCAACCACACGGTGGCTCCCAAAAAGGCTTAGGAATACAAAATCTTTCTAGAAAGTTTATTATAACAAAAAACGAACTGAATAATACTTTCAGGTTTCGTTTTTTTTCTTTATTTTTACTTTTTAAAGGTTTGTAAGAGTGTATCTTCTTCACCTTGAGAGAAGGAAGGGACAAAGTAGAAAGAGGTACCATAAAATACAAGCGACTTCATGTGAATACTTGTAGCATTTAAGGTCATCAAATGTTATCTAAGAATGGTAAAATATATGTGGGTAATTAAGAGCACTGGCTGCTCTTCCAGAGGTCCTGAGTTCAATTCCCAACAACTACATGTGGCTCACAACCATCCATAATATGACCTGGTGTCTTCTTCTGGTATGCAGGTATACATGCAGATAGAACAATGTATACCTAATAAATAAAATATTTTTTAAAAAGTGGAAAAGCTAATTTCCACCTCATCTTTTCTACTTAGTAGACAAAGGATCTTAGTTAACACAATCTAAAGTTCTAAGACTTGATTTACTTATGTCAAAGCTGCAAACAGAGGTCAGTGAAATAGCTCAGAAAGTAAAGGACTTGCCACCACCAAGCCTAAAGATCTGAATTTGACCCTTAGAAGCCATGTGGTAGAAGAGGTGAAACAATTTCAGTTTGTGGTACAAGCAACACACATGCACAGTAAAGAACAAATTCCAGAAAGTCAAAAATGAAAGAAGAGACAATGAGGGAAAAAACCTGGTAAAAATATAAATAAACAGAATCACATACAAAGTTTCAACATCTAACCTGATGGACTAAACAATATATAAAAAAAATGAAAACTACAGTCTGGTCTACAAATTGAGTCCAGGGCAGCCAAGGCTACACAGAGAAACCCTGTCCCAAAAACATAAAATAAAATAACTAAAAACTAGCGAATAACAATATATAGGTAGGAGATGAGTAAATAAGCAAATATACTCTTAAAAGCAGCTGTAAACATGGTAAAATTTAAAGAGCAACCATACAACCCTTTGTAATTACGAACTCCAGGCCCTTATAGCTACAGGTGTCCATTTGTATGAGGTGTCAGGTACAAGCTGCAGGATGGGGAGCTGTCAAGAAGGGAGGTGGAGAGCCCAGGCCCAGGTATATTGGCACACACGTGTAAGCCTTCACAAGGTTGACACACAAGGACGGCTGGGAGTCCCAGGACAGCCAGGCACACACTGAGATCAAACTATCCCAGGTTTGGGTAAAGATAGCTCTAGTCTGAACCTCCAAGTGTTTTGTTTGTTTGTTTTTCTAAATCATGCTTAGCAATTATTTCAATCTCTTTGTTCATCCAAATCTTTCACCAAGTCAGTCACTCAGTGTCTACCAACTCTTAAATTGTGATCACAGAGGGTATGCTTCCAATCAAGCATTCTTCTTTTTACTAAGCCATCTGTAGATCTATCTTTCTCTTATAATTAACATCTTGCACCCACTTCTGTGACTTAAAAGTGAGCACTGTTTGTAAAAAGAACTTTTATTTGCTTGGTTCAATTGTTGTTTCGGAGGCTTGCCTCCTTATGCTAACCTAGGCCAATCCTGCAAGCTTCCAGCCTCCATACAAGCTAACCTAGCCTTGAAATGTTGAGATTTACTGTTTAATATGCTCACCCTTTCTCGTCCTTTCTGAGTTCTGGGCTGGCTAGCTGAACTCAGCCGTTCTGGCTCAAACCCCTTCCCCCAGCTAACCTATTCAATTTGGCTTTGCTCTCAGCCTCTGAATTGCTGTTTGGCCTCAAACTAACTCAAGCAATATGTTCTAATCTCCTGGCTCCTTTTCATTCACTGGCTCATTCATCCTCACATGAGTTCTATCTCTGCAACCTCTCTCTCTATTACTACTGTCCTGGTAAAAATGTGCTCGCTCGCTCGCTCTCTCCCCCTCCCCTCCCTCTTTGCATTGGCCTTTAAGTAGCTTCCCTTTCCTCTCTCTATTCTATTCTCATATTCTATTCTGTCAACTCTTTCTCTGATTTGTCACTTTTCTGTCACTCAATCAAACATCACTTTCAAACATGGGTGCTTCCTGTTACAAACTAACTTTACCTTCATTGCTTGGGATTAAAGGCATGTACACCATGCCTGGAGCTAAGCTTTTCTTTACCTGAAACTTGCTCTATACCAGGCTGACCTTGAACTCCTATCTGCTTGCCTTGTCTCCTGGATTAAAGGTATGTTTGCATTCCAGCTGGATCACACAAACCTAAAAGATCTTTGGATGTGATCTCTTGCCAGCAGGATCACACAAACTCAGAAGGCCTTTGGATGTGATCTCTTTCCAGAACAACCATGTTCTGAATTAAAACTCTACAACTGTTTCATAGGGAAGTTGTCTTGTCAACTGTTTTGGCTAAGTGGAGCATAGGAAGAAGGGATGAAGAAATGTAACCTTGAAACAGAATTCATAAAACAGCAAAAATAAGATGATATCTACTTGTGATTTTTAATACAGGCCCATAAAACAGGCTTTAAAATTTGTTAAACAAACATACAGAATCAAATTTACATATGAAAATATGATGGAATGTTCAGTTTTATTAGGTTTCTGGATAAGATGCTCTGCATTCATTCAGGATAAAATTAATAGCATTAAACTAAAATGGTACTGCCAAAAATCTTCCAGTTAAATATTTTCAAATTATTAATGTCAGAGTCTCAGTAAACATCTAAGTTATCGTAATACTCATATAAAACTACAAATGAGAGAAATTTACCACTAAATTTAGAATTAAGTAAAGTTTCATATTTCATGGAAGAAAAAATTTCTCAAAAGGAAGGCCAGTATTTTGCAGAAATAGTATAAGCTAGTAAAAAATAGAAAAACTAATGGCTGGGGTGTGTGTTGGTTAGTAGAGTGCTATAAATTACATACAAGGCCCTGGGTTCAATTTCCAGCACTACATTGACTGGGCAGGTACCCTGCCTTTAATCCCAGCATTCAGGAAGATCAAAGTTCTCAAAAGTTCATCATCCTCCGTGACATATGAACTTCAAGGACAGCCTTGAAGCAACAACTGAAGAAATATGGTGGTACAAAAAAAGAGTGCAATTAAAAATGAATTATAAAGTGAGAAATGAAATTTCAGGAAAATGAAGGTCTGGAAAACAAGTTTTGACAAGAAAAAAGAACAGTTAAATACAGTAGTGTGTTGGAAATAATGAAGGAAAATACTAGGTTTAACTAAAAAGAAAATGGTTGATATGATAATATTGGAGAGAAACGGGAAGAACAGAATGAAGAGCAAATACCCATAGTGAAT
Organism: Pachyuromys duprasi; assembly: GCA_028658305.1. NCBI lineage: Eukaryota > Metazoa > Chordata > Mammalia > Rodentia > Muridae > Pachyuromys > Pachyuromys duprasi. The sequence continues at coordinate 8,006,817 of CM053763.1, forward strand.
AATTAAAATAAAACTGATATTTAGTTACTTAGTACAAGTATTTATAATACCTTCTGTAATATAATTATAATCTCCCTATGTAAAAAAATATACAACCATCATATTTCATTACTATAAAAACTACAGAGTCCTAATGAAGAAAATTAAAGAATAAAACCTGTGCTATAAAGGTTAAAATAAAAGACTTTAAACAGAGAGTTGGTGTTAGCACACACCTTTAGTCCAAAAACTCAGGAAGTAGAGGCAGGCAAATCCCTGAGTTGGAGGCCAGCCTGGTCTAGAGTGAGCTCCAGGCAGGCAAAGCAAGGCTACACAGAAGAAACCGTGTATTGACAAAACCAAAACCAAAAACCAAAACAAACAAAAAAAGGTTCGAATTATGTGTAAACTACGCTACTACACGTAAAAGGTAAGAAATAACCTAAATTTTCATAGTGACTAAATCATCAGCATTTTATTATCTCACCAAAGTTCTAAGACTAGACAAATTATGCAAATTGTTGGTAAGCCCTGCAATACTTCTAGAAGAATTAACGAACAAAATTGGGGGAAGGGGAGGTGATCAGCAGTTAAAAGTGCACATTGCTCTTGCAGATGACCAGAACAGAGGGAAGTTGGGTAGCTCAAAACTACTTGTTGATTCCAGCTTGAGGATACTGCCCTCTTCTGGACTCCACAGACACTACACTCACATTAACAAAGACCACGACACACACATAATTTAAAATTTTTTTAAATCTTTAAAAAAATTCCCACTTCAGCAGAAATACATAAAAATATGCTAAGCAGTGATCTACATTCATAAGAACCACAGAATTAGCCTAATCTCTCTAATAACCCAGACAACAACCCTGCTAACTCAAGAAAATTTGCTCAGGTTATAAAATTAGATTTATAAGATTATGTTCCCTTAACAAGGCTAAAATCTTATTACACTGAACAACCATAAGCATGTAGTACTTTTTATTTAGTAATTAAAACGACAGAGATAGAAAGGAACAAGAATAGGGAAGCAGAGAAAAATAAAGCTCCAGGAAACTAGACAATAAATCTAACACTAAAATCCTAACAAAAAAAACTTAACAGATTTAAACTATTCTAAACTCAATACTAACAAAACAAATCTAATCACCTTATAGAATTCTCAGAAATGCAAGAATTTTTTTAAGTCAAAATTATACATAACCTCAATAAATCATAAGAAATTCTAAAAAGTAACTTGAAAAAGATTATTTTGTTTTTATAAATTCCTGCAATACTAAAGCCAGACATGACTGTCACGCCTGTAACTTCATCTCTGATAGACAGAGACAGGCAGGTCCAAGAGGCTCTCCTCCGTCAGCTAGTGTAGTGAAAATGAAGAGGTTGAGATTCAGTCAGTGCACCTGTCTCAAGGGAAAAAGATGGAGAACAGTAAAGAAATCCACCTAATAATTAACATCCTCCTTCCGGCCTATACATGTCATGCATGGGGGCACATGCGCTCTCTCTCTCTCTCTCTCTCTCTCTCTCTCTCACACACACACACACACACACACACACATTGTAAAGCGCTTCATCAACTAGAAATAAAAAGATAATCCTTTTCACATGGTAACTGATATGTACTCTAATACAATATAAAATTAAGATAAATTCAATTCTATCATTAACATTATTTCAGCAGTTGTGCCCATAAGAAATAGGGACATTATTACAGATATAACAAATATTTAAAGCATAAATAAATACTAAAGAAATTTCATGTTAGTAAATTTAGCATTTAAAACAAAATGCCTAGATATCAGAAAAATAATTTTCTAAAATGGACAGAAAAAAACAGATAGTGCTTTTAATCCCAGCACTCAAGAGGCAGAGGTAGATGGATCTTTGAGTGAGATGCCAACCTGGCCTACAGAGCCAGTTCCAGGACAGTCAGGGCTATACAGAGAAACCCTGCCTCAAAATAGATAGATAGATAGATAGATAGATAGATAGATAGATAGATAGATAGATAGATAG